>CM065636.1:11260621-12460621 GCA_033220585.1 Dipteronia sinensis | reverse complement strand
GGAGGACGGAGGGGGATGTAATGGTAAATGGAGCTTTTTTCGTACCGTCGGGTTCGGGTATGAGTACCCAGTACGCCATGGCCTCGAGTGTCGACCCGAAATCCGGCGGTCTCATTGACCAATTGACCATCAATGTCGGTGTCATTGGCGGCCCCAGGTAACTTTCTTTCTTCCATTTTTACCCCTCTTTTTTGCACCTTGCGTTTAGTAACTGTAAATAACTGTCATATAAGGGTATTTTAGTCTTTTTATCACCTGGTTGTTAGTTTACTGCATGTTGCGGCCTGTGCATGTGGACTGTCGGGAGAGAAGAATCTGTTCACTTTTACTTTTTTCTTTTTGCTAAATTGCCCCTACTTTTATCCTTATTTATTTTATTGGTCGTGCATTAATAGCTGTCAGAAAAGGGTATTTTGGTCTTTTAAAAATAAGTGCTGGCTTCTATACTACTGCTTTTTACCTGTGCATGTAAAGACAAAAGACAAGTTGGTCAATTACCAGATTACCCTGGTTTTTTTATATTGAACAACTTTTGTTTGGTATTGAATATGAAAAGAAGGAAGAATAATAAAAAAAGGGTGGCTGTCAAATTTAAGGTGGTTTAATATTTATTTATTTATTATGTTAAGAATTATAACTATTACAATAAAAAGTTTTTATTAATATTAAAAACTCTCTATATATATTTATAAAATATGTAGGATTTGAACCCCTCATGTGCAGTGGTTTTTTGTTTTTAGTGTTAAAAACTTGATCTTGTACTGGTTTTGGTTCTGAATTATAAATTTGTATATCAAAAAATAAAAAAAAATAAGTAAATAAAGTTGTGGGTTTGGGGTTGGTATGGGTCATGGGTGGCACGTGATAGGTGGTGTGGATCGAGATTGTAAGTGAGAACTGAGAACAGCTTTACTACAGTTAAATTGTCTTTAGTGAAGTGGAGTGACTTTTTACAGTTATTCTGCATGGCCCCAAATCATTTGTAATCTCATTAAACAGTCCTCCTGGTTTTGCAATTTGCACCATACCCCCATTTTTTTTATTCTTTATTTTCTGCATCCTAGGACCTGCTTAAACCTTACGGCACTCTTAAACGAAAATCCGGATTAAACTGCTGAGTGGTGTATGTTGGCTATGAAAATACTGACACACTGCCATTTTTTCTTGATTTAAAAGATAAAGTAATACTATAGGAAAATCAAGAAAAAAAAGCTGGCTTACGGTGATGTGACACACTTTTGTTCAGGAAGAGTGGGTGGTTTTACTTACCAGTGTCCCCCACCAAAGTTTTGTCTTTTGTTAACAGTAACTGTTTTTACTAATATAAATAAAGTAGATTAAAATCTTTGGGTTGTGAAATTGAATGTGAATTTGGGTCACTTGAAGTCAAAAGGAAGAAGCATGTTGCATGAAAGTGTTGAAACATGAGAAGGTGTTATCAATAGTACGTATGATGATGTATTTATATCTGTGATTGGCAAATTAGGCAATGTTGAGTCTTATGTCAATTGTCAAAAGATCTCTATCCAACTCAGATCATGTGTGTAAACAGGGTAAAAAAGTGTTAGTTGCAATGTGTTGTCTTTGCTTTTTTATATTATTCAAGATAGTTGTCCTTGTAGTAGCATATATGTAGAGAGGCCATGTTTTGGTGGGTTATATTCTCTTCTCTTCATATGTGCTTTCCAGCCAGTAAAGTGGGCCCCCCTTTTTTATATTTATTCAATTTTAGACCCCATTTTCTGATTTGACATAAACTATACATGCTCAATTAGCTGCATCTATCTAGATTCTCTACAGGGAAAACAGAAAAAGTTGCTTCTCCCCATGACTTATATTTTTACCACTTGACCCTTTTCCCATTAAATCTAATATTGTTAACTTAGCTGCTTCAATGTCCTTTGGTTCTTGCATATTTCCTAATTTTACAACTGAAAATTTATGTTCAATGATGCAAAACAACTTGCAAGACAACATGTATTTACAAATCTCTCAAAATTCTTTTGGCCTTGGATCAGTCTTTGATGTTGGTAGCATATATTTGGTGTCATAATTGAGGGCATCTTCTCAATCATGTTCTAAGATTGATAAGAACCAGACATTGGAATGAAAATCAGTTTGTTGCAATTTTATTCTCCTTTTCCCAAGTTATCTTCTCAATGAATTGTTTTTTGTTGTGTCATTGGAAATGCTCTCATGATGTGCATTTGCAAGAGAAATGCTTTTCAAACACCTTGTGTCCAACTGTTGTGCTCTAATTCAATGAGAACTCTATCTTAACGACTTATCATTAATTAAAATTAAAGGTGTGCATTATTTACATCTAGTCATTAACCATTTGAGTTCATTTAAGCTTCTTTTAATTTGTTGTTCAGTCATGTGTCTTTGTATTATCTTTTTGATGTTTGTTCATTTGGGGTCCTTGGATTCTTTTCTCAGAGAAAGTAGTACTGGATTTTCTTATCCTGGCGGGACCGGCGGCACCACCAGCAGCATTGCGGGGTCTGGCAGTGACGGTGACTACTTTGGAATGATATTCGGTGGCGGGGGCAGCAGCAGCGGAGGAGCGCCACACCCACCACCACCCATATCTTATACAATCTCAATCTTTTTGTCTCTTCTAATTATTTTAATTTTGTACACTACCAATCATGGTGCTCTATTATCATTACAATTATTATTGTTATAGAATTTTAAAGGAAGATAGGAATCATCATCAACATCGTCATGTTTAGATGAAGAAGAATGAAAAAGAAAAAAAAAATTGAAAAAAAATTCTTGATCATCAGCTTCATGAATCATGGCATTATTACACACTACCTAATAGTATTATTATTTATAATTATTGAGCTTCAACAACATAAAAGAGATATTGATTTCACCAACATGTGAGCTGGTGGCCCATATTGTTGTAGCCTTGTAGTTGTAGGGTTCAAAATGTTAATACAAAATGTTGATTGATTTGTTGATAATTAATATTAATATCTACTTGACCTTTTCTATGGTACAAACATAGAAAGCAAACGTTTTGAAAAGGTAATGCTATTGTTGGTTGAATTGGTATGTGGAATTACACATCATTTTCAACTTTCAAGCCATTTCAGACCTTTTTTCTCTGTTTTAGCTCTCCCCTGTGCTGTGATTTATGTATTTGGGCTATCTTCTAATAATAATGATTAATGGATTTAACACAGCATGTTTCCCTGTCGGGGAAAATTGTCAAACCTACAAAGCGCGTGCATTTGAAAAATACGGATTGAGATTCTCTACCGGCTGATCTTTGTGATGATCTAAATTGATCCGATGATATTTATAATGAATAATTGAGATTTGTTTCTTTATCTTTCAATACAATGTATTATTATTATCTGTAGTCATTTTAAGTCAGTACAAAGACATAGGATCTGAATCCTTAAAATATACCCCCCTAAGAAGCCGGTTAGTCTTGGTTCTGCTTTGAAATAGGAAAATATGACACTTGGATGGGCCAGAGGTTTCTACTTTCTATGGCCAAGGTGATCTGTTTAAAGGCATCATTTATTGTACATAAAAAGCTGAAAATAAATAAATAAATAAACTTGTCTCCTCAACCTCAAAAGTATTATGAAGAATCAAGACATTTATTGGTCTGATTTGGAGATTCTGCTTCATAACATTAAACAATTATATCTCCCCAGATCAGGTTTGTAGCTTTTGATAAACTTTTCCAGATCATTACCAGATAATTCTAGTGTTCCAGTTGTTGATATCTGTCAAAATGGGATCTTGATCTTCATATACACATCATGAACCAACCCTCAATTTCCTGCATTACATAAGAAATGAATGGATTCAAACAATTTCCTAAAAATTTAACAGTCCGTACGGTTCCAGTCACGAATTCGAATGAAATTTATTGATCACTATGCTCATAATTTAGAATAATAAACAAGAGGAATTTATACCTTTACAATAACAAAAAGACTTCAAAAATGAATGATATTCTGCAAAACACAACCACATATCTAATTACTAACTTCTGCACGGCAACGAATCAAAAAAATAGCAAACCTATATAGTTGAAAGAAAATTAATTCTATTCTAACTAATGAATAATAATGATCATTATTGGTTAAACAAATGCCCTAACTAATCAATTAACCAGCAACTGCTTCCAGTTGCTTCCACTTCAATTCTCGCTGCTCTTCTAATTCTTCAACCTTAGCTTCTTTTTCTTCGATCTGTTTTTGGCATTCTTCGTACAATTCAGCATCCATCTCCATGAACATTCTTCGCACATTGGCTGTGAGTCCATGGACTGCTTGGTTCCAGTGACAATGCATGTTCTTCTCCAATGCCTCTAAGATTATTGGGAAAATCACATCTCGGCTCTGAGAGATCAAGCTTACCAAGTGTTCATTATTCCACAAGAACAGAGCTCTTTCTGCAACCTGCAAAATTAAAACATGTGTTATCAGTTGAATTGATCTTTGAGGAAGTAAATCCTCAATCATGTATTGTTTCAAGGGCATAATTTTTTTCCTTTTTTACACATTGCATGACAACCATTTATTGTAGCTAAAGTACTCGTATTATTTTCCATTAGTAAAAGCATTATTTTCTTGCAAATGACTAAAATACATTTTTGATTTTCCTTGCTCTACTTAAAAAGAAGATATTTTAAATATTTACTTTGGAAAATGATGTAGTCTGTGGAGTTATAAGTTGATAACGAACATATAAACCCAATCCAAATAAAACATGTTTCAAGGCTGAAAAGCTCGAAATCTATTTAGATCAAATTTAGCAAATTCCGGCTTAGAAAATACAGAAATCAGATCCATTACCAATGCGCTAGCGTTTAAAACTTAAAACATTTACATTAAAAAGGAAAGAAACAAAGCATGATCACTTCTGACTACTATATCCTCTCAAAATCTACTTACAAAGGTTGTTATAGCAGCTATATTCTACACAAGCTTGCCCTAAAAATGTTAAAATCCCTTACTAACCTGGTCCATATATAACTAAACCCAGTGCCAATAAAAAACCCACTGAGGCTAAATCTAGTCTAAAATTAATCATCAAAATTATTGTAGATGAAACAGATTTTAGAAGCCACAGTTTCATCATTATAAACAATTTAAGTGTAGGGCCTATTTAGGTTGATTTCATCCAGCACAAATTGATTCTAACATTAACAGTCTGATGTCTTCTTTAAGTTCCTTTGTCTTTCTTGTATATAGTAATCCTTCATGGATTTTGGCTATAGTTATTTCATCTTGGAGATGAGTTAATAAGTACGTTCCAAAAAAGAATTGCTAGGAAAAAATTGACAGACCAGCTAAAAGCTAGCACTAAACATTTGCACCAGTTAAAGGGTAGTAAACATATAAATAATTATGCAGTGAACAAGTGCCAGCTTATACAATTAACCAAATTCAAATCTTATGATATGAATCCTAAAGGGAACGGGCTTATACCTAAGCTGTAATCACAAATAGTGCACAAATAAATATTCAAATGCCTGAGCAACAAGAAAATAATGATGTATCAGGACTTCCTAACAGGGAATGCTTTCTCAACAAATTGCAAATCTACTGATCAAGAATTAAACAATATCAAGCATTGACTGATTTCAGCTAAAACAAAGTATTATCATTCAAAGACAAAGAAACTGAAAAGGACAATTCATGAAGCTAATAGTATGCAAGACTAAGAGATAATGACATGATATGTATAAATCAAAGAAGCTACGAAAGATCGACAACCTGGAAATGAGAACTATTAAGGCAGCGTGCAATCTGTCTGAATAGAGGCAACATGATCTGTTGGAACTCGGGAAGCTGTGTTGCTTCCAAAACTTCTTCAAGTTCTCCTAGAAACAAAACCTCCTTTGAACAATTCGTAACTGGCCAATACTTCAATAGTGCCCTGATTACAATATCCGCCAATTTGTAATCCTTCTCAACAAACTGAATAACACAATAAGACAACTGCTGATGATACCACGACATATTTTTTGGCTTATGTAACGGTAAAAGCGCCCGAACAAGAAACAACTTATGCTCCTCTTTCATAGGCAATGCAAACCCATTAATTATACTCCCTAAAATCTCCAACAACTCCCCAATCCCACTATGTCTCTCTGTTTCAAAAATAAACCTATAGAACACATTATTTATTGCACTCCTAATATAGGGTCGATGCACCATGAACTTACCATACATCCTATGAAGCACCATTTTCAAATAGTCCCTCTCTCTTGGATCCTCCGAATCAAACAAATCAATCAACTTCAACACAAATGTATGATCCATATACCTTTTAGCTGTCTTTATGTCCCTGTCACATGACACAATGTATCTCAACAAAAGTTCATACACAAATTGCAAATGTGGCCAAGCAGGCTCCAACCATGGTTCATCCTCTTCCGGGTCTGACCCACCAGGCAACGCCCCAGTGTTTTCATGTGAAGCAGGTGGCAAACACCTAAAAATGTTCATGGTAATCATTCTCATCAAATTCTCTTGCATCAGCTCATTCATTTTACTCGAATCCGTTTGAATAAACTCAACCAACTCAAGCAATGTCTTCCCTTTAATCTCCTTTTCGCGTAACTTCAAATTATTGGTAAAATCACACAAAACGCAACAAAGTTGAGTCTTTTTAACGAACAAATTCGCCCTCTCTGACGAATAAACATCGCGGAACTTTGGCAAATCCTCAATCACAGGATTGAATGGTGCCGGAACCAGAGCAGGTGATGAAGCCACCGGCTGCTGATCAGAATTGGCGACAGACGAACGGTTGTTCACGGGCATCACATTGCCTCCGTTCACATCCGACTTGGATGTCTTTTTATGACCAAGTTTCATAAATCTATTAAACATTTTTTTTTCACAATTCAACAACTCAACCCTACAATTAGGGATTTTAATTCCTTTATAATTCGTTTATTGAACAGTGACGTTTTTGGCTACGATCAAGGAGTAAAAACCCTAGAAATACAAAAACAAATGAAAATAAATTACATTATACATGCAAAGATTAATTTTAAAAAAAATTTGTAGATAAAGAGAAAGTTACCCCTTTTGGGTTGAAGTAGCGAGAAATTTGGAAGCAGAGAGATCGGAAAATGGAAACCATCTATCTGATAGTGGGGACGTAGATGTTATTACAGTGTTTGGGAGGCGAGAAACTGATGAGAAAATTTTGTTGAACAAAGGAGCATCTGGAACTCTGAAAGATTGAAAGAGAAAAAAAAAATGTCTAAATTTGGATTACAAAATTTGAAAATTTGATTTTCAGTTATTTTGAGAGTATTGACTTTTGATTTATAAGGTCGTTTTTGTTTTGTCGGATTTTGTATTTATAGTTTGGGCACGTGACAAGAGTGTGCTCACTCGCTCGCTCGCTCTTCGTTTGACCACCACATTTCCGAAACTATTGACCTTAATTAATTACTGCTAATTAATTATTTTTGGAAAGTTTAGTGGGTGTTATTAGAGACAAATCAAATCAGTCAAGTAACGGTTTCAAATTATTTGGGATTTTAAAGATTTTATTTTGAAATTTTAAAAATTATTTATTAAAAGGACCATATTTCGCCGTCTGTGGGAATCGAACCCACGACCACATGGTTAAAAGCCATGCGCTCTACCAGCTGAGCTAAGACGGCTCTGATGTTTGAAGATGAACTTTACATAAAATATATATTACTGTTAACGTATTACGCAGTTCAAAAGAAAAAGAATTCCAAAATGCTTCCATGTAGGGATGGGCGGGGGCCCATTGTAGCTGGGGAGGGTCCCCCCACCCCATTCTTAAAACATCCCCTCACCCTCCAAACCCCATTTGGGGGAAGTGGGGATGGGGGTTTTTGGGGTGAGGTTCACCTGTTCCTATACCGTCCCCCATTTTTAATCATAATATTTTTCAATTTGAAATTTGAAATTTGAAATTCGATCATTCCAATCGTTCGATTCACCCTGTTTCGATATACAATCTAATAAATAATCTAAAATATATAATTGATTTAATTTAATACAAATAATTATAGTAATATAGTATTACACATAAATATATATGGGGGAAATGGGTAGATTGTAAATGAGTAATAGAGTTAAAGTTATTTATTTTTTAAGAAAATAAAAGTAAAAATATATAAAATATATAGGAAAATAAGGAAAATGGATCCCTACCCTCACCCCCATTTAGAGAAATGAGGGAATGGGAAAATGGGATGGGGGTAGGTTCCTCCACCCCCACCCCCATTAAGGTTTTGGGGGTGGGGCCCTATGGGAGAAATGTTCATACCTATCCATGAGTCATGAACATAAATATCCCATGACCCAATAGTTCAAATTTATGCAATTTCGTTATAGTATCTTCAAAATATTCCGATATCGATCCACTCAAAATGTCGGAAATAATTCAATCAAAGTATCGATATTTACTTTCCTAAATACATTGATGTTTCTTTTTGGAACCTCAGGCGAAAGAATTTAAAATAATTTACCTATTTTACTTGTTATTCAGTTGATTATTAGGAATACAACTGTAAAATATAAGTGTTAAACAGGTCGGATCGGATCGATCCGATCAGAATAATTACATATGCCACTGGATTTTGGATCGGACCGGATTAGATCCCAAAGGTATATGTATCGGATTTACAAAAATGAAAGTTAGATCCAATCCGGTCCATATATCCGAATCCGTATAACATTGGATCGGATCGGAAGGGACCGGATTGAAGCTTTTTTTTTTGGCTTTAATGTGACTTAGTTTTTTAAAATATCGAAGAATGAAATAAAGTTAGAAGTTTAATTGCAACATGTTAACAGTTATTTTTTGTTTCGAAGTTATTACTACATTTTACTATATTGAAGAATAAATAGTTAAATATAATTTGAATCACTGTAGCAGTGACAATTCACAATTAAATATATTTAATTTTAATTTAGTTACATTTAAATTTTTAAAAGATTAAACTATTTTAAATTGATCAAACTCAAGTTTCCATTGTAAATTGCATAATTAAACGTATACAGTTAATTTAATATAGCATATTTTTAATTTTTTTTTGATCAGATATTGCACTGATTTGGGTTTTTCGGTTTTGTCCGTGCACTATCAGATCTAGATCAGATATTAAAATATAACCCTTAAATCTGATCTGAGTTCGGATTATTATATTTATCGGTTTAAATCTATCCGAAATGAATCCATATAATATCAGATCGTATTTAAACAACACAAACACAGTGATCCGATTGATCTGAGTGGAATCCGATCCATTTTGACAGCACTACTGCAAAGCAAAGACATTGAAATAATATTCAACTAACATACTGATTAAAGCCTGTCAGAATATTCACGCTTTCAAAATTTTGTTCCTGGTCACTATTAATTGAGATTTTAAGTTCTTCATCATTCGTCACATTTCTAATAACAAATAACATCAAAGACAGAAGAGAACAACTAGTTGAACTTTAAACTTAAAGCAGTATCATACAAACTGACCATTCCTGTTCATCAAATGTTCAGGAAGATTGAGAAATATCAGCTTCAAAATGCCCATCAAGTACCACTCCAGCAATGGAGTTACAAAATGCCGAATAAGTAATAATACTGGGATCCATAGATACATACCGTCTTTTCGAACCCTAACAGTGAAACAAAAACGAAAATATTTACCTACACAACTAAGAAAGTTAAACCTAAGTGGCACAGTTACTATGTCGAGTAATTACCTGTTTACCACCCTCCTTTACCACTTCCATCGCTTCCCTTCCCCCATGAGCTTCCACTTGGTCCCTGACCTCCACCACTTCCTTGATCTGCATCTTTTGACTGACCCCAACCAGATGATTGACCTCCACTTCCTTGTTCCGCATCTTTTGACTGACCCCAACCGGATGATTGACTTCCATCTGCTGCATTTGATTGATTCCAGGACTTGGGTTTATCGTGATTACCAGATGCATTTCCTTGGTTACCCCACCCCCCAGCTTGAGCACTCCCATTCGATCCCTTGTTCCCATTGTTTCCCTGACTCCAGCCAGCTGTGTTAGTTTCATCGCTTCCTTTGTTCAAATTGCCTGCAAAATTATCACTACCACCAGCATCTTTATCCCCTGTGGCTCCATCTTGTTTGCCCCATGAAGATCCTCCTCCTCCACCTTGTTTACCCCACGAAGATCTTACTCCTCCATCTTGATTACCCAACGAAGATCCTCCTCCATCTTGTTTCCCCCACGATGATCCTCCTCCATCTTGTTTACCCCACGAAGATCCTCCTCCTCCATCTTGTTTACCCAACAAAGATCCTCCTCCTCCATCTTGTTTGCCCCACGATGATCCTCCTCCATCTTGTTTACCCCATGATGATCCTCCTCCTCCATCTTGTTTACCCCACGACGATCCACCATCTTGTTTGCCCCATGAAGATCCTCCTCCATCTTGTTTGCCCCACGATGATCCTTCTCCATCTTGTTTACCCCACGACAATCCACCATCTTGTTTGCCCCACGAAGATCCTCCTCCTCCATCTTGACTACTAGTGTTTCCTGAATGCCAACTCTTCACCTGGCTGTTATCACCGCCTCCTTGGCTCCAACTGCCAGAACCATCATTATTTTTGGTCCCCCAATCATCTTGATCCCTTCTTCCACGGCCTCTACCACCAAATCCTCTGTCTGATCCATCCCTACCACCAAAGCCTCCTCTATATCCTCCTCTGTCAGATCTGCCTCGACCTCCATAGCCTCCACTGTCCGATCTGCCTCGACCTCCATAGCCTCCACTGTCTGATCTGCCTCGACCTCCATAGTCACCTCTGTCTGATCTGCCTCGACCTCCATAGCCACCTCTGTCTGAACCCCCTCTACCCCTAAAGCTCCCTCTTCCAGAACCATCACTATCATCAGAACCTCCCCTCCAATTCCCACCACTTGTCCTATTCTCATTCTGATCTTCATTTCCAGAGTTCCAATCACTTTTCTTAGCCCAATTAGAATCCTGATTTCCACCACCAGATCCTGCGTTCCAATTGGCCTTTTTACCCCAGCTAGAATCCTGGTTTGAATTATTGGATCCAGAGTTCCATTCCTCGCCATAAGCATTTGGTTCCTTCCCACTGGATTGGTTCCCTGAATAATCTCTACCTCCTCGGCCACGTCCTCTGCCCCATCTCCCACCAGATCCACGACCACAATCAAATGCCTGTGCCTTCTCTGAATCGTCTTGCTGATCAGCTTGTTTACTCCATGAAGATCCACCATCCTGTTTGCCCCACGAAGATCCCCCTCCATCTTGCTTTCCCCACGAAGATCCTCCTCCTCCATCTTGTTTTCCCCAAGAAGATCCACCATCTTGTTTACCCTGTGAAGATCCCCCATCTTGTTTGCCCCACGAAGATCCTCCTCCTCCATCTTGTTTACCCCACGACGATCCACCATCTTGTTTGCCTGGTGAAGATCCCCCATCTTTTTTACCCCACGAAGATCCTCCTCCTCCACCTTGTTTTCCCCACGACGATCCACCATCTTGTTTGTCCTGTGAAGACCCCTCATCTTTTTTGCCCCACGAAGATCCTCCTCCATCTTGTTTGCTCCACGAAGACCCCACTCCTCCATCTTGTTTTCCCCACGACGATCCACCACCTTGTTTGCCCTGTGAAGATCCCCCATCTTGTTTGCCCCACGAAGATCCTCCTCCATCTTGTTTGCCCCATGAAGATCCACCATCCTGTTTTCCCTGTGAAGATCCCCCATCATGTTTTCCCCATGAAGATCCTCCTCCTCCATCTTGTTTCCCCCATGATGATCCTCCATCTTGTTTGCTCCCTTGTTGATCAGCTTGCTTATTCCAAGAAGATCCTCCATCAGCACCCGAGGCCTTCAATTTGTTCCAGCCACCTGTCTGATCCAGATTACCAGATCCACCTTGACCCCAACCTTTAGTTTGAGTTCCACTGGCAGCTTGAGCATTCTTCCAGCCACTAGTGCCATCAGTATTTTCACCATGCTGGCTCTTGTCTCCACCAGAATTACTCCAGCTACTGGTTGGATGTTCTGCAGCAGGCGCTGATTTGTTCCATTCTGAATTGCTTCCAGTTGAACCATCTTTAGTGCTCAGCTTCTCTGCGGCTTTACCCCAGCTATCTTCTTGTAGATTTTTCTCAGCAGTTGCATCACCCCAAGCATTTGAGGAGCTCCCGGTAATATTCTTTCCTTTGTCCCAGGAGTCTGATTGTTTCCAACTGTCCTGATTACCATCTGCATCTTTGTTTTTTCCCCATGAGGCTGAAGCATCATTTGGAGAATTGGCAGGGAGTTTTCCAGCACCCCAGGTATCTAATCCAGTTGAATTTCCAATGGCTACCACTGGTTTACCCCAGCTACCAGATGCATTGATGTCAGAGTCAATATTCTTATCAGCAGCTTTGTTCCAATTGTCATCATTCTTCCCATCAGCTGCTGCTGCACCCCAAGATGAATCCTGATTAGCAGTCCCCTTGCTCCCCCACGCAGAATCTTCCGCATCTACAAAATAAACCAAAACAACATGCGGCAGCTTTATGGATATGTAAAATCACTATGGAAGATATCCCTACTAGCCACAATTATGCATTCACCATACCCTGTTTTGAATCATTTCCATTTCCTACGACAGGGAAACTAGGCCAAGAACTCCTGCACAAGAGTGCTTTATCCACATCAGATTACAGGTATAATACATGAAAAAACAAGAGAAAAGGGAAACTTGGAAGCAAAGCCACTAATTAATTACATTTAGAAAAGCTGAATGTCGAACTATAGAAATCAATATATCATGCATTTACTTCAGTTTCAAAGCAATCAAAACAAGTATAGAACTTAAACTCATTAAAGCATTATCCCACTACTCTACGGTAGTAATAATCACTATGGATGGCAATTTGCTATCTAATGTTGATCACACCTTACTTTTTACAATTAGTTTATTGATTAGAAATCTTTAAGTTTTGCTATTTCTATTATTTAGTTTTTAGATAAAATCTAAAATAACAATTTAAAGAATTAATTAACATAAGTCAATTTATCAAACGAGTCAACACAACATACTTAATCAGTTAGGTAATACGGATGGCATTCATATTAGACAGGTTAACTGAAACTCAACATGTTAAATAATTCTGTTAAATGAGTCAACCTGATTAAGACCTGAAACAATTAAGGTAAAGCCAAATTTCTATATTCATTTTGAATCTGAGCCGTTTATGCGGGTCATGTCAAATATAGCCACTCCTACGACAAGGTCAGCTAATGAATCTTTTGCACCCATTAGAATGAGTTATAGAATGACTAAGGTTTTACTGCTATCAAGAATATCACTATTCATATGCAATTACAACAAACTAATTCATACAAGGAACAGTATGAGAGGAAAACCAAATGCAGTTCTCATTTTTGTTTTCCCAACATTCCTGTCACCAAGTTTATTATCACTCGTTTCTAAAATATCATAGTTACATCAATAAATCAGGTCAACCATGTACAAAACAGCATGGGAAATAACCCAATTAATGAAAAAAGTGGTCTCAGCTCAGCATGAGAGAAAATTTCTTTTGCATTAAATACTTTATTTTATTGTCCAATGCTCAAAAAGCTAGACCAATCTAACAACATATGCAATTCACAAAGCAAGAGAAATTTTCTTCTACATGAACTTTATAGTTTAATGCACAACATCAACACCATATGCAAACTAACAACATATGCAATTCACAAAGCAAGAGAAATTTTCTTCTACATGAACTTTATAGTTTAATGCACAACATCAACACCATATGCAAAATTTATCCAAGGTTATGCAACAAAAATATGAACCGATTCAAGATCTAAATAACTTTCTTGTCTACCTAGAATTAACAGGCATCACCACAAGATATCAGCCAATAATTTCAAACTAATAGGTAGCCACCAAATATACAGACACGGATCAGGAAGAACATTCTGCAAGATCAGGCACTGATATCCCTTTATAATTTTTGCATACGACCAATATAAACCAATAAAGAAAAATACTAAGAAAGAAAACTGACAATATAAGCTGAATTATTGAAACCTGACAACCAATATTTTACCTTTCAGCAGACTGCCCCCCAGCATTCCAGCTATCACCCTCAGCTGATGTTCCTGCTCCATTCGTCCAACCTTCCCCCAAAGACAAGAACAAAATTGAGGGAAAAGGAAAAAGCATATAAAATCCCTCAAGTCGAGATGAAATCAAAATAATGCATGAAACTGAGCTAACCTAGTCTAATGTAAAGTCAGATAACAATTTCAAATAATCAAATAACACAGCTTCTACTAGATTGTTCTAGCTTCTAAGAAGTGTGCCACTATTGATATTTGTAAAAATCAATTTACAAAAAAAGTTCTTGTAACTGATAAAGGAGAATATTATGTAGAATATGTTCTCTTCATATCAAGTGATAAAATCCATACTTGAAGAAATAAGAGATTCTCACCTCCAGTGCCACCTTCAGTTCCCAGCGGATCAAATGGTTTAAAAGAATTGGACCCTGGTTCCCCACTTTAGAGGAAAAGAGAGCACATCAAAACCATTTCCAAGTATCACAACATACACAAAAAAAATTATAGACCAAATACCTTGAAGACATGCCAAAGCTCTTCCCACGAACCTCAGCAAGGTGCTCACTCCTAACTGCAGAGACATCAATGTACAATGTCTAGAAATGTAACAACAGCTATATGCTTGCTCACCAATTATAAGAGTCGATTCTTATTTACCTGTAAGAACCTTCTGCTGAGAATCAAGCTTCACAGTAACATCTGAATAACGTATGGCTAAAACGCGACAGAGGTACCCCTTTAAAGGACCCACTCGGATTCTTAAGGCTTGGCCAACCGAAAACATTCCATCTCTGTCCCCTCGTTTGGCTGCATTCACAATAATGAATTAGTGCAGAGGCACAAACTTTACCAAATATGCTGACAGCTTACTAGTACAAGTGAAATTTCTAACATACAGTCATTGTTAAATTCCTTTTCTTGCCACGGCTTCTTAGGTGAAAGAGGAGATTTAGGAGAGGATGGGAATTCTTCAAAACCTAAATCACCTGATCCACCACCCTGGATGGAGAGAAAAATCAGCATAAATACACTGGAAATAGGAATAGACCTAAATTGAGGACTCCAGGGCAATTATTAAGAATTTAAACCTTTTCGTTACATGCATCAGCAAAAAGCTTGATTTTCTCACAGAGTTGAGATTTTGAACAGAAATAACCACCGTTTTCTGTCTCATTTTCATCGTATAAAAATACAATCCCTCTGTAGATTTGCTTAACAACACCTTGCTTATCCTGCATCATGCAGTAACGAGTTAAAGAAGTTCACCTTTTTATGCATATCCACAGTATGGAAAGAAATCAAAAGATATCCTAATTTGCAATCAGTGTTGAACCTTAGATGGACCATCCGAAACCCTGACAGTATCATTAACAGATATGATCTTCATACAATGATCAAAAGTAGTAAATTTCATATCCGATGTTACATTCTTTAAGTTGCGGCGTTCAACAGTTGCTACGGTAGGTCCTCTTGAACCCTCTTGCAAAACCTGGAACATCAAAGAGCAGGTAAGTGGCCATCAAGAAAAAGATGAAACAGATCATGTAAACTATGTACCTTGTAAGTATCATCTTTCTCCATGCCTACAATAAGACCAAAGTCTTTCCGCCTGTATTAGCAAAGAATATGTGAACGCTACATATAAATATCAATACGCAGATGGTAAATATTTGCTATGCCTACTGGCCCTACTCACAATTCTAAACATGACTTACCCAAAACATACAAGTTCGTACAATTCAAAGTTCACTGAACTAGAACTCGATGAACCCTCTCCTTTAACACCTCCTTTCTCAACTGTCACAGTCTGCTTTTTAGTCTGATTTTTCTTTTCATCGCCATAAAGCTGTGAAAGCCACTCCAGATCAGTAGATTCATTGTTTTCAGAAGGTGCAAACTTGAGGAGCTCCTCTTCAGAAGGAGCAACACCCCAGCAACTTAATGAGTCCATAGATACTTTTTTGTATAAATATCCATCCTTGAACATCATTCCATCAAGATTCTCAAAAATTATGCCAGTATCACGGTCACGCTTATATTGAATGAGAGGTCTAAACTCTCTGCAAAGGTGAAAATAGACACATTATCAGGAGCCTTGACATCCCACAAATGAACTGAAAGATATGAGATTCATGCATATTACTCAAGTTCACTTGAACTGATCAATCTCGGTGCTGCCGATGCAGATTTCTTTATGGTTGCTCCCCCACCCTGTAAAGACAAAATTGAAAATACATTACTCCAGGAGACCATTTTGCAGAAACAAAATATGAACATGATCGGATTATCAAACAAGTATGGCATCACAAATTCCCTCAGATAACTAACCAGCCAAGGCTGATTTGGATCATGTGCTCAAAAGCTATAACTGAAATAAAACAATGCACTCATGCTATAAAAATGTGATTAAAAGAGATAGCAATATTATACTTCCCCTTAATATTGGCTAAGACAATTAACAATATTCAATCCAGTAATTACTCAATAGTTAACAACATTTACCCCAAAATCTCTTGATCTTCCAAAATCTTACCCCATCCACAAAAGAAAGACTAACACCTCTTCCTTTCAGACCCATTACAAAGTAGATCTCCTTGAATATTTTTTTGAAATATTGTATAACAAGGCATGTAACCTCTATCATGATAAAAATTATAGAAAGTCCAACTTAAGTGACACTGCACTAACAATCCTCCTATTTGGTTAAAGATATTTCAATCAGATGATAGACAAGTTTTCTGAAAATGGCTTCAAGAAAGAACACCATCAGGAGTGAATTACCATGGTAATAATGGTTAAGAGCATGCATGATTCAAACCGAAAATCTAACAATATCTTACATTCTTAATTATATAACCAATCATCCTACTACATTCTAAATCTGCATTATTCTGAATGCAAACACATTGTGTAAACATCATATATTAGAGCCTACCACTAGTTTAGTGGTGTGGATAACAACCAAAACTGTGAATTCTTCCCTAGATTCATCACACGAACAAATAAAACATTCTCATTGTATTGATTTTTTTCACTTGCGGATAGACTTATCTGGTTATTTTACGGATTTTGCCTTTCAATGAATTGTTAACTTTAACAGTTTAAACTCCTAATGTTAGGAGTTGAGTGAACTTTTGTCTTCTGAACTGTTAAATTAACAATTCACTAAAAGACAAAATCCGTAAAACAGCCACATAAACTTATCCATAGCTGAACAAAACTACTCTTTTTTTATATACGACAGTGTAAATATATTTAAATCTTTCACTAAGGCGACTAATTTATGAAAGAATACATGGTCGCAAGCACTCATCTATTAGAATTACATCAGCAAATGTTAGTCATATGAGCAATAATCATCAGCAGAAAATATTAAAAAGCAAACTTATGCAGTAAATAAATCATATTACAAATTTTGCAGCCAACGATTGTAGATCAATTCTTGGGATTAGCTTCACTGTTGCTCTTTTCCGTTCCTTATTCACAGCCACAATCTACACAACAAAATTTGACACTGTAAAGTACAAATCAGCCAGAAAGAAACTCGACCTCACTGACCAAAAAAAAAAAATTACCTGAGCCAAATCTCCCTTGTATTTTCCATTCTTCACGCGGGCCCACGTGCCCACTGAAACTTCAGTACATTTACTTTGGGCAGAAAGCAAATATGAAACATCATTTTTCAAGACTGGGGCCATTCTACTAGAATATATACCAGAAAGGCCTTTACATGCCTAAATTAGAAATGAAAAGAAAACCTATTAATTTGTTGATAACATCAGCTCAACAAATATATCCTAACAACATGCATCAGCAATTAAAGCAAACAAATTAGCACTGCCAACAACAAAATCAAATGCACTCCCCAATATATATGTAAAATACCTCGATAACATCACATTGCTTGTCAGCTTCAATGTAAATAAAACCCTTTACATGCTCAACAGAAAAAGCAGATATTATCAGCAGTTTGGTACCAAGTGATTTCAGATCTACAAATTTTTGCATCAGACAAAAAGCCGAATGTTTCTCACGTCCAACCTGTAGCCAAGAAGTTACAGGTAAACACAGAATAAATAGGAAAGATAAGGAAGCTCTAGGATAAAGAAACTGATTCAAAATATGACCAAGCAAAAGAAATATTCTAAATATAATACCACGCATTTGACTTTCCACACAGTTGGATCCTCAGAAGAAGGCATGCGATAATCTCTATCTACCAATCTCTTATTCTCATAATCATCTTCGGCATATTTGATAAATCTAGAACCCTGCTTGAAACGTTCTTCCATCATTTTATCATATGCTTCCTCATCAATCTCCTCCTCTTTGGGGATGAGGTTGTGAGCTTTTCCTAGTTCATTCTTTACTTTCGGCTGTGTGTCCAATTCATCTTCCATGAAATCTAATTCAAATTATTTTTAAAAGGCAGTGTGAGGATAGTTTAAAGCATTGATAATATTTGGCAATGCCATACAAACTAACACGAATCACAGAACTTAATATATCAAAAGCAAAAATTAAATAAAAGGCTTAACCAAGAGAACCCTTCACAAAAGAGTGGCATGGCTGCCAACAAAGAAAAAAGAAAAAAAGAAATAACAGCATAGAAGATTACTCATTACTCTGAGAGAGAAGTAGGACATGCCTGTTGATTTTCTTTAAGGAAAAAAAAAATCACAGTACAGAAGAAATGCGGTCCCATATCACTGATATTAGAAATAAACACCATTAGATGTGCATAAGAAAAGATTATGACAACAAATGACCTGTAGGGCTACAAAGCATACCCCCAACAATCTGCCAGCAAATTAAAATCAAGCAAAAATCCCAATAACAAACCATAAAATCAAAAAATGTCTATGACTGCGGCAGGCTTAAACAGTTGGCTAATCAAGCCTCCATGTTCATATATGTAGAAAAGATGATTATTTAATCCTGATAGGAATAATGCATCAGATCAATCTAATTTCTATGATCTAGGCAAAAACTTGTCAATCCACCATGAAAATCTCCAAAATTGTCACCTACTCACCTGTACATGATGAAAAGCAAAATGTTCACCAGCACTGCAAATTACCATGATATGAAACACCATTACCGAAATGCTAACCGTAAACTTTCATACACCATGCTTATTAGAATGACCAATGTGCGTGAAACTCAAATAGTTTAACCCAATAATCTGCAAATTGGACTAAAAACTTGATATTTTTTAAATTAAATATTTTAAACATAAAACACCATTTCCCTCAATGAAAGACATGGACACAACATTTATCCACCCACATTTTCCCCCAAAAACACACCCTGAAATTAATACAATGGTCAGCACAAGAACAAAGAATATAATAGTACACATAAAAGACATCCAATTGCAAAACTACAAGGAAATGCTCAAAACTTGACCCAAAACTTCATGGCCATTACCATTAAAACTCCAAAGAGTCTTCAAAATCTTGAAGAAAAAAAAAACTAATGGAGAACAAAGGAACAACATGAAAAATTAACATTTAAAAACACAACAATCTTCATCATTTTCATTTTCAAAAAAGGCAAGGAATCCAAACCTAAAAACCATAAATTACTCCAAACCAACATTATGACCCTGGTTTTCACCACTACATATTATGATTTATGAACGCCCTCAAGCATCACAAATTCCTCCATCACCAAGAAAAAACCTCCCCAAAAGCTTCCCCAAAAAATAATTAAAGCCATCAATATCAAAACAGCAACAGAAGTCCTCAGTCACCATCATTTTCATTAAAAAGCAGAACCGTCACAGAAGAAAGTGAATGGAGAATTGACACGGTAACATCATTCTCAACCAGAAGGAAAAAACCTTAAAACGACAATAAAACTCTATATAAAACGACATCAAAGCCCCAAAACTAAACTAGTTTTTTTATAAAAAAAAATGCAGACCAAAACAAACGAACTAATAAGCATCCGACAACAGAAAACCCTAAATTACCACAATATTCACCCAAAAAAACTCCCAAAACGACCTTCAAACCCTAACATTGCAAACAAAACACCCTACAATCATCACCATTTTCACCAAGACAATAAAGCAAATCACCAATCCGAAAAACAAATAAATAAAAAAAAAACCAACATGCAAAACAAAAAAAAAACATTTATTTAATCACTGAAAAAAAAAAAGAGTCTTCCATTACCATTGTCGTTGTCGAACATGCTATCGAAAAGGTCGTCGTCACTGGGATCATCTTCGTCGACGTCAGCAGCATCCTCGAAAAACTGGAGGACTTCATGCCTCTTGTTCATGTGGCCGGATTTGTCGCCATCACCGATGCCACCTCGCTTCCGTTTTCCGGCAGAGTCATTGCCGACGGCGATCTTCTTGCCTTTGTCGACCATTTTTGCCTCACAACGTGAGGGTTTTGAAAATAAAATTAAAAATTAAAAATTAAAAAACAAAATCAACAACAAAACCCACTTTTTTGTTTTTTTTTCAGAGCGTGAGACGTAGAGTGAGAGACTGAGAGCAGGTACGACTGCTTTGCAACATAGAGAGACGTCATTTTGTTTACTTACTGGAATGATAATTTTACTGTTTTACCCCTGTTTTTTTACAGTTTTACCATTTTACTCCTTGTTATGAAGTTTTACTTTTTTTTGCTTTCGAGGTTCTTTTTGTATTTTCGGTATAATAAGGAGGAATGTTAAGTGAATCGTTTTGCTCTTCTTAAAAAGAAATTATTTAAAGTTTTTAGGAGATAATTAAACCAGTTTTTAAATTGAGTTAATATCATGTCCATTACTATATATGTTCTCTTTTCTTTTTTAACAGTTTCAGTCCAACAGATCTTCGGTTATCGTGGGATACTTTTTCATTAAATAATTTACAATTCAAAAACATTTAAAAAGACCAAGTTTAAAAAAAAAAAAATTAGAGATATCTTATCAAATTATTCTTCAACAAAATAATATTTTTTAAGAAAAAAAATTTATAGTCTCAATAAAATATATCATTCACACATCCCCTCACAGTCTCACGGGTGAGGGTTGAAACCATACGATGCATATCTATTGACTTCCGTGGGTTTTTTCGGGATCTATAAAGATCCAACACTATAAACATAGTCTCAATATCTGTTTCAATAATCGAATAAAGTTGACTCTCAACACTGGAATAGGTTTCCCACACTTATTACGATTTTATAAGCGATGATGAAATTATGTGAAGAATTTTGTCTCCGATATGGGAATAAATATCTCCTAATTATATGAATAGACATTCAATCATTGCTAAACTGAAGGGCAGTCTCACCTTAGCCATATTGGAATGTGGTTATAGTCCAGTCTTATTTAGTTCAATTTCACTAGAATGGTAACTGATAAATATGGTGTATCCAATTAGTCCTTGTGAGGAATGGAGAGAAATGTTACAGGTCAAGATGTGATGTCATTTTCATTGAAAAGTGCAATTGCAACAGAAATATATAATCCTGGTTTATTTTTATATAGAATCGTGGTTTCGATATAGACATGTACTGTTATTATTATTATTACTGTTGTATTATTATTATTATTATTATTATTATATCCTTTTCAGTTTCCACTTTTAATGTTAAGAATTGAAAAGGTAAATTATATACCTTTCGAATTTAGAACACTCCATTTATAATTTATTGTTCATAACAATTTTATCCTTCATAGAATATACTTAAAAAAAACACACCAAAAAAGAGTAATTTGATTGTTCACCTACCTTTTTCCTAGAACTTTAGTAACGATTAATAATTCAGATGTCCATCTATATTCATATGATTGACTATAATTTAATTTTATGTAATTTATAGTTTCTTTGATATATATCATATTTTTTTAAGGAAGAACAATTATAAAATGCAAATATATATAGGGGCGAAGCCATGATTTTGATTTTGAACGACCAAGACAAAAATTAATATTGTAAAATCTCGCGTCTAATATTTTTCAACAAAATGTGACACCGTTCGGACGTTCGATGTTAAAAGTAATGATACAAATAAATAAATAAAATAGACATTGACTAGTTCAAATATAACAGACCTATTTTATATATAGAAAATTATTTATAATCAAATCAATCTGATTTTCTTCCTAATTTTCATTTCAATTACATAATTAAAGAGTGTATGAGAAAACATCTTTTATTTTGTTGCAAAGCAACTGAAAATAATATTTTTATAGTTCACGGCTTATAAAATATAAATTTCAATAGCTTAATTAAAATTAGGGGTGTGCAAAAAACCGCCAAACCGAACCCCCGTCTAACCCAACATAAACTTTATGAGTTGGTTCGGTTTCACATATAAAAAAATTATTAATCGGTTTGTCATTTAACAAACCGATCAAAGATTGGTTTGGTTTGGGTTGCTAAAAATAAAAATCATATAACTCAAACAAACACATGTATTTAATAAAAGTCAAATCCATATTTCCCGAGATTTTGTAACTTTTATTTATACTTATTTGTTTCTCATATAAATAAGTTTTTTTTTCTTTCTCATACATTGTCGTCAACCACTTGGTATTGCATCACTCATCTTTCTTTTATATATTCTATTTTTTAAATAAATAAAATATAATTACTCTTCCCTTCCGATGCATGTTAGAATATGAGTTTTATTTTTTATTTTTCTGCTATGAAACATGTTATTGTTAATGTTAATTATATAATATTTTTAATTTTTAAAATAATTAAATAACACCTATATTTAATATTTTTATATTTAAATAATTTTTTTATAATAATACAAAAAATGATTTTTTTGGTTCAAACCTAAACCGATAAATCTACCCAAACCAACCCGACTTTTTTGGTTTTGGTTTGAATCGGTTTGATAAATCACATTGGTTTAGTTTTTGTTGAAATATAGCCAAACCGAAATATATTGATTTGATTTGACATTGAGCTTCAACCCAAACCAAACCGAAAATGCACACCCCTAATTAAAATATCACTATATCATTGATATATTTAAATCACAATTATTTAGATATTTGTAACTTAATTATATAATATTCATGTTTAACCAAATTAACTTATTATAATTTTGAATAAAATTTAAATAATAAACTAATAAAATAAATTTATCAAAATCATATTAATAATTAACCTAACAAAATAAATAATATAGGTAGTCACTATAAAAGTTTAAAATTCACTTAAGGGTCGTTTGTTTTTTTGTCTGAAGACTGAACAGTCTTGAATTTTTCTGAAGACTGAATAGGGACTGAAATCTGAACCTGAATGACATGTTTGTTTTTTTTCTTCTCACATCTGAATGTACTGGCAACATGTTTGTTTTTTTTAAATAAAATTGTCTGAAAATACGTAATTTTACATTTATATCTATACTAATTAAAAAAAGTAATTTAACATGCATAATTCTTTATAACATTTTGTATATTTTTTTTTTTTGCAAACAAAGTTCAATTTAACAAATTAAAAAAATTAATCAAAGAATATAATTTTGCATATTTTGCAAACAAAGTTTAAGTTAAATTTATTGTCAAAAAAAAATTCAAGTTCAAGTTCAATTTTTATGTTGTCCACGTTTCCGGGGAATATAATTCATGAAACTATTTTTGTTTTTTTTTGGTTTCCTGGATCATATGCACCGGAAACCAAATAAAAAAAAGGTTCTTGAATTTTTCATATACAATAATTTTATAACATCTTCAAGCCACGAAATCTACTCGATATAATAGACAAATTTATTGAGCCATATACGAATAGTTAGATAAAAATAAAAAAAAAGTTGTTACCGGAATGTGGCAAGAGAGAATTTCAATTGTTCAATCTTTGAAAAATTTCATTATGAGAAGTAATTAGAGTTTTTTTTTTTTTCTAAAACCTGTTTAAATAAGAAATATGTTAAAAGAAATATGTTTATACCATATCAAATTAAGATAAATTTGGAAATATATCTTTTTTTAAAAGATAAACTTGGAAAAGAATATTTTAATTGTAATTCAGTGATTTAGAATTAAGTTAAAAGTCAGGATTTCTTACTTTTTATTTTAAGTTGTTTTTTGATATTTTTAAATTGTTTAACCACTTAAAAAAACAAACAAAACAACTTAATGAGTTCAATTCAGACTCATTAAGTTTTAAGTGAAAAAAATAAACGGCCCCTTAGTTTGTTCTAGTGAAATCAAAAAATATATATATAATACACACTAGATTAGGTAATAATGTATGAAATAATAGGAAATTAAAATATTAAAATAGATTGATTTTGTTTCCTATTTTCATGGTCAACAGAATTATGGAAACAAAAATTATTAATTAATTTATATTATTAAAATATTAAAGGGACAAGATAATGTTAACTACTTTGTATATATATATATATATCAAATTTTATGTACAATAGTTTTTTTTATTGGTTTACAAAGAAATATCAAATATTTGTTCAAAATATTAAGACTATATAATTGCTTAAAATGAAATAAAGGGTAATTTCGAAATAAAATTAGTTATAACCAGATGTTATAAAAAATTAGTTATAAAGAGTGATTTTGCTTATAGGTGTAAAATTTGTTAGTTTAAACTAGACGACAATCGATAAATAGGCTATTGAACAAGAATGCCACTATAATCATCAAAAACCAAATAAGCAAAGAGATCACTAGAAAGCCATCATTTACCATCCTCTGCATAATCTGAATCCAATCAAACAATTGTCCATAAACATCTACAAACTTTAATTTCAAAATGGATATATATATGTATATATATATATATATATATATATAGAGTATATAAGCTTTCTCTTAGAATAGTAATTAATATATAGGGTTAATGTTGACATTTTAGATATTATAAACAGTAAATTATTAAATTTAAATTTTTTTATGATGTGTGTAGAGAATAAATGGGTGTCCGAAGAACTATTTCGGATAGTTTCTTTGATATATATATATATATATCATTTTTTTTAGGAAGAACAATTATAAAATGCATATATATATATATATATATATATATATATATTTATACATCATTGAAAATGAAAATCCCGAACAAAAATTAATTGTAGCTCATTTTGTAAATACTGTTGTAAAAATTGTTAGGAAGACTAATTCCAAATTACAAAGAAAAATCAAATATGTGTTCACAATATTAAGACAAATGCATATTTGGGTTTATTTATAAATAATGCTTAAAAGAAATTTGTATTCGTATCCTCTCTAATCCAGTTTACAATTACCTTAGCGTCTGACTTGACAACCATATTTGTAAAATTAGTTGTTGATAAATGATGCTAACAAATTAAAATTGGGTTGATAATTACAATATTCATTTGGATGATCAGTGTATTTTACAAATACAAGTCTACATGACTTGTAAAAACGAATATTTATATTTAAAATATGATCTTAATTAGTTTTTGTTTTCTTAAAAAATAAAATAAAAATTGGCTCTATAATATCTTTTAAAAAAAACTTATATATGGGATATCAATATGGCATTTCATTATCTTCCTTCACTGCTTTCTAATTCTCTTTCTTAATGAAATCCAGTTTCAAAAAAAATATATTAAAAGTATATTCAAAATCTATGATAGAATTTAGATATTATCTCTCTCTCTCTCTCTCTCTCTTTCCTTCAAACTTCAAATTAATTCTTAAAAATATATACATACAATTTGAAATATCTGAATTGCAAGCACACACAATTAACAAACATAATTTGTACAAAATCTAAAAGCTGATGTTATAGATCATCAGTGAAAAAAAAACATTTATAAAAAAAAAAAGATCAAAGTCCCTAATTGCAAAAATTGTTATTTCCCAGCAACCTGTTTTGAATCAGCAGCAACCATTTCATCTTTAAATCTCTTATAAATATCCCCACTATAATATTTTCTAGTTCTCATGACCAAAATAAACGTAACAAGAGCTCCAAAAATGTTGACACCAGCAAGAATCAAGAATGAGTGCCTGTAACACTGCGTACCGATACATGTCAATTCCTTCACCATTGCTCTTGTCATCCCTTTCTCAGCCAGTTGCTTCAACGCCTCTCTATCGTAAAGCTTTCCGACCACAACCACACTCAGCACATATGACCCTAGAGGGCTTGCTAGTTGTCCACAGTTGAACAATGTCGAATAGTACTTCAATCCAAACAGCTCTGATATGATGATGAAAAGTAGTGTCAGTTGAGCTCCATATGAGAACCCCACCAGCACAGATGCAATGTAGACTGACCCATAAAAAGGGTATGCGATGAAAATGTTGCTGAGGGCCGATAAGAGTGATAGTCCCATAATCATTGGTCGTGGGATTTTGTACTATTTTAGTATGATTTCTGATACAAAACCAGAAAACACTCTGCCACAATAGTTCCATATGCTCACTAGTGAAACAAATGTGTTGATTGTGTGTTGTTTGTAGCCTAATGATTCGCCGATTTGGCCTAGATTGTCCATTGATGTCAAGCTGCAGCCTAGTCCACAAAATGTAGCAACAAAGAGAATCAACATGTCTATACTTAATAGTGCTTGTAATATGCCATAATCTTCTCTTCTTTTAGGTGGTTTACAAATGCCTGCATAGCTGCATTACTCGTCCTCTTCGTGTGAGTCTTCACGTTGGATTTGAGGATTTGATTTTGATTTAGGTGATGGAGGCTGATCAAGAACAACAGGCAGTTGTCTTGTGTGCTTCCAAGAAGTGTACTCTTCTCTAAATGCTATAACAAGTGGTAGAAAAATCAAGACACAAACAGCAATTGTGCTTCCAACATAAGCATAGTGAGAAAAATGAACTTCTTTTTGAGCTATTGTCAATGCCATCATCAACAAAGCCAGAGCAATTGTGATATACAAATATTGATAGAACACTTTAAGCTCATTTGGGTGTGTAGTGACTTTTAATGGCCTAATTGTGTAAACAAATATCAAAGAAATCAAAGCAGGAAGCCAACCAATCAAAAGAATCGTAGATTTTACATCATTTCCATAGATTGAAAGATAAAGTAGTGTGAAAATTGCACCACTAAGCCCTACAAAGCCTTTCATGATCCCCAACATCATGCCGCGACTCTCCGGGAAATTCTTGTCACAAGTGACAAGTGAGCCTGTGTTAGCAAAGTTTTGTGAATTTGCACCAATGCAAATGTACAAACACATTTGCCATACTTTTGGCTTAGATATTTTCTTCATGACAGCAAGCCAAATCATGAAGTAGCCGGCGAAGTTCATGACGGAACCCACAAGCAGCACGAACCATGGCGGCGCGACCTCAGCTAGGAGGCCGGAGAGGACACCAACATTGGCACCAAGGTCCTTGCAAGTGCCTAAAAGATTGAGAGTGGATTGATCATAGCCTAGAGTGGCTTTGATCTCTTTAGAGTATACACCAAATAAATAAGTTGCACCAGCACCAACCATTATCAAGATTGATGCAAACATCATGAACCATCGGCCGAAAATGACTTGAAACAAATAGCCACAGCAACCACCACCACCAGATCCACCAATGTTAGTAGCCATTTTTGTTTCTTATTGTCACTGTAAAAAAAAAATTAACAAAAAAAGTGAAGTTTTATAACATTGTAACTTATTTGTAAAGATGACATGTGGATAAAAATCTTTAGAGAAAAATATGGTAAGAGGAGATAAAAATTTGGATATGGAGATCATGGTAAACAAATAAAAGTTGGATGCATATATAATTAATCGATTAAAGTGATTTTTTATTATAATTTTTCCTAATAATTATTTATTTGTTCAAAAAAAAAAAAGAGCAAGTACTTCTTTGATCATGATGTGTGATTACACCAGACTATGACTGCAATGCAATTTTGATTAAGTCAAACTTTGATAGAATTAGATTAGATTTTGCTCTCTTTAAAATTACTCTAATTTTTGTAATAAGAGATTTAATGAATAATATCCAAATAGATTTTATTGAAATTTTTTTTTTGGTGATAATTCTGAATTTCTGATGGACGTTTATACTTATATAATTAATTGCATAAATTAATAGTTTTTTCTTCTATAAAACTCTATTCACATGGAACGGATTATCTATATGTTCAAAAGGAAAAAAAAAAAGTATCCATTGATGTGTCTTTAACTCTTACGTGTTTTGTTTAAATACAAAATCAAAATTAGTTAAGATTTTATGGGTATTAATCCACAAATTGATAGGATTAGATTTGACTTAAGTTCATTTGAAATTAAATTGTTTTCAAATTCAGGTTATATTAGATTGGATAAAAGATTTTACAAGTTAATTATCCAATATTGGATTGAATTATGACAAATCCAGACCTCTTTATTTTTTCCACAGCATTTTTTTGCTTCATTGCGAATTGTATTTCTGATCTAACAATTTAAATTATGTTTATGTTATATGATATCATTGTAATCCATTCATTTAAATTGTATTAGATTTGAATATTTAAATGAATGAATTATTATCATACGCGATAAAATTGTATGTACACCAAAAGATGAGGTAAAATTGTATGTACACCGAGGGATGAGATTAGTGTAGCGATATGTCTCTCACTATCTCACACTTAAACTATGAGATAATGGCCCCCAGTGACGTAATTCAATTGGTAGATGGATGAGCTTGGGGTTTAAACAAAATACTCTAAAGTCAGCGACTCGAATCCTATCAAGCTAGATAAATGGATAGATAAAAATTTGAAAAAAAAAATCTATGAACTAATAGGTTTCGGCGTATCATTTTTGAACCCCAATTTTTTTTTCAAAGGCTTTAGACCATGAGACTAGCACACCCTCCAAGCCTGGCCCAGAGGGCCATTGGGTGAATCTATAATGATGTCCAAGCATGCCCTAGCAAGCGGGCTCAGCTAAAGGCCCTCAATATACCGGAAATGAGCAAAACCCATTTAGGTTACTTTTTGACACCTCTACTCAAATTCATGTAATAGTTTAGAAAAAATTTACGTACACTTCAAATTAATATCTTTTCAAAATTCCAATTTAATGAGATGTACCTAAAAATAAGAAAAAGGAATGCACATATGATATTTCAAAGTGTAAATATCATCACTCTACGGGACAATGTGAGTATGTCGAGTACACCGTACCAAGACAGAACACTTGAGATTTTCCGTAACATAGTTATGTTATATTTATAACTTAAAGAAGGCCTAAATTGGTCCAACAGGTAAGGGCCTCAAGTCAAGAGCCCATATCCTATATATTACAAATCTACATTCTACAATTTCATTCCATCTCGTATACATTTAATATATTACGAAATATTACAAAATATATAATTATATATTCACCAAGCTACAATATAATATAATAATATAATATTATAAGTGTCAAACGGATCGATGACAAAATGAAGTTTGTCCGATGATATAACCCTCAAACTCATACTACGAGGTTGTGGGTTTGAATTTATTCTCATTTTCAAACCTTGAATTACTATAATATTTCAAAATAAATATTGTTTCAAACGATAATATTAAAGCTCAACCGGACTTGAGGGACGAGTACATGCCGAGATTTTTTTGATGAGGACCAACTTTGCCCATAGCTGAGCTTTAGCTTGTTTTGCATAAATTTCAAAAGTGATGTGAGAAAGGAAGATTTCGATATGTAATCAGGAACAAATGCTTCCAAACTGCCCTCAAAGTGTATGATTTATTAGTGTTCATTTGAACTAAATAAAATGATTGTTAAAGTCAATAGATTTATTTTTATAAGGTTTTATGTGGTATTTCTTTATAAAATCAGTAAATCACAAACCCTTCATAGTTTCACCGGGTCCCAATTGGTGTAAGATTTATTTATTTTTTTATTTTAAGTATCAAATTGCCATGAAATATGACTAGGTATTGACATAAACAACAAGAGAGGAAAAAATAGATAAAAATTTCTTAGTTAGAACTTAGAATTACCATAAAACAAACAAAAGGACAGCAGAGATGAAAATGACTTACAAATGTGGTATCTTAGAAGAAGTCTCCACTTCAATATTCTAATATATTTTTTAAACATATTTTGGTAAAAGACATTGAAAATTTGGATTATTGGAAGGATTTTGTATCCAAATGTTCTTACTATAATACAGTTAAAACAAGGTAATCAATTAATCATGAAATCTGGATTTGTGGAAAATTTTGTAATTTAATTAATTAATTAATGATAGTATCAATGATAATGTTATAAAATTTGGTATATTGGATAGGCTGACATAGGATTCCATATTCCTCCTCCATTTCTTAATTGGTAGATTAAAGTATTAAATAAATCAAACTCTTACAAGAAACAAATGGAAATTTTTTATTTTATTTTCTTCATTTGTTTGTTACATGTTGCAAACCCTAGGGAGCATGCTTGTAAACCAAATTACAGGAAACCCACTTGTCAATATTTTATATTGTTGTCGACAACTCATAAAATTGGCTTTTTATTATTTTAAATTAATAAATTTATGATTTACACTATATATATATTTTAAGTACGATAATAACTCGGGGTTTTTAGGAGGGAGAGAGAACCCACAACTCCATAATATGGGTATGGGGACATATCACTAAAATTAGTAAAAAATTATAAGATATTATTAAGTACATATGCTTAAAAATAAGTATATAAAATTACCTTTTGAGATTTTAATTAACTGTAAGACTGTATAAGAAACTGTGTTAGGTAAACTGATCCAAAATTTGTTTTTCATATGTTAATGCCCTAGTTTATGATTTGAGTTGCTGACCTTCTATGCAAAATATTGATCAGATTTTGGAATGACCAAAAAACCAGATAAGTGCTGTATATGTTTGACCTTTTGGAGCTTGACCTATGAAGTCAGTTGGTCATTGTTGTTACTTTGTGATGTGGGAATATTCTGGATTATTGAAAAATCATTATATTGAATACCTAGAAAATCTACTATTAAATGGCTATAAGGTTCCTTTAAATAAAGATTAAAACAATACATAATTCAAAATTAAAATAAATCATATCATCCAACAATTATGCTATAAATTATTCATAAATTGAGCTTTCAAAATTAAACAATATCTCGAATATTTAATAAACCATAATGATTATAACTAATTTGAACGATAATAAAATTCCCTAAAATATTATAAGGATTCTAATGACTCAATAAAACATAAAGCCATAGTTTCACACTATATTCCTCAATATGCCGATTAATTTGAAGGAGCCAGCTAATTTGTTGAAAGTCATTCGAGAGGTGCATTATAAAATGGTGATTAAAATGATCAAGTAGTTGTCCTATGCACAAATTTCAAACCAAACCAATTTGGAGGGACTCACTATACTATCTAGAAGACAACTTGATAGATCTTGGTTTTTTTTTTTCAACTATCTAGAAAATAATCTTTGTATTCAACTATGAATATTCTAAGGAAAGAGTTGTTTGTTTTTTAATTTCTTATAATAATGAGTAGGTCCAATAAAAATGGGACCATATAAATATGTGGACAAATACTTGTTTAGTCAAAGATTCAAAGGAGTGGACATTATAATATCATATATATAGTTGACTCAAGACTGTGTGGAAATAATTGAATAGTCATAGATGCTCTTTTGATTTGGAAAGATCTTCTACAGTGGGGATCTATCTAAATTCATCTACTAGGTCATATGGGCATTTTCATTGTTGAGACGTAATTTTATTGGATGAATATATGTACCATAAACTTTCATTTTTATAGAATGTTATATTTATTTGGGTAAAAGCTTATATTAATCGAGGATGAAATCGTGGATTAAATATATATAAAAACGTTAGTTACAAAGAGAATTTGTGTTTTGATCTCTTAATCTAAGTTTTGAAGAATTTTGAGATGAATTATATACATAGTGATTTAGTTCTCGGTTATTCAATGTTTCGTTTTTTGAAATCGGTAGAATTTGAGCTGTTGATTTGAGAGTCATTTGCAAAGTTTTAAAATTATTCATTTACCTGCTGAGCTAAGCTTTTAGAGGCCAAACATAGTCCATTTAAAAGTGTTATTTTAACAAAATCAAATATGAATAGACCTAGAGAGATACATGATAAATTAAAGGATTAATTTTTATTGAATTTGATAGCCACACAAATCCATCTTGCAACCAAAAACAAAAAGAGATCACTTCATAGTAGCATCGGTACCGGTGATAATGAATGTTTTATTCCGTTTTAGTGATGGGAGATTTGAGTCCCACCGCATGCATATTTTGCATGTATCAAAATTTATTTTAATTATTGAAAAAACAAAATAAAACACTAAAGAAGATCATAAATTTAAATGTAATACTGACTCTTTATTTTATCCATGATACCCTCTAAAAAAAACCCTGTACTTCTTTTATAAAACAAGAAGTATTAAAGGGCAGTTGTAGACTTTTTTAGTCATCATTCAACGATTCAACACCAAATAACATGAAAAGAAAATAAAGATTTACATAGAAAACTAAGTATCATCATCATCATCATCATCATCATCACGATCATCAACAACAACAATCAATCTGATCGAACACCATTTTGATTCACCGCCATCTCCATCTCAGCAGCTTGTTCTCTAAATTTCTTGTAAATATCACTCTGATAAAACTTTCTAGTTCTAATCACCAAAATCAGAGAAAACAAACAACCAAACAGAGTAGCTGCTGATATAATAATGAACGACAATTTAAAGCAATCACCTCCAATGCAATCCAAACCTTCTCCAGCTTTCCTTACACTTCCCGAAACAGCCATTTGTTTCTCTGCTTCTTTATCATACAAATGACCCGTCACTCTAACGTTAAGCAAATACAAACCAATCGGACTAGCCACTGCCCCAAAATTGTACAAAGTCGCGTAATATTTCAAGCCAAAGATTTCAGAAATGATAGCAAAGAGTAATGGCCATTGAGCACCAAAACAAAAACCTATAATGATGGAAGCTATGTAGAGTCCACTTGGGACATTAAAGGCTATAAGAAGATGACCAACAATTGAAAACAATAGGATCAGTGTTAACATAAGTGGTCTAGGGAATTTGTACTTGATTAGAACAATTTCGGACACAAAACCTGCAACTACACGACCTAAGTAATTCCAAATACTCACAAGTGAAACAAATGTACTTATGCTTCTTTTGGGGTATCCTAGAGATGCTCCGATTTGACCCAGATTGTCGATTGCAGTCAACGTACCTCCTACGCCGCAAATTGTTGCTACGAACAGGACGAACATGTCCAAGCTGAAAAGTGCTTGGAGAATTGTGTAGTCATCGCCCCTGTTTGGTGGTTTGAAACATGTTGTCCAACATGAAGGCTCTGGCTTGTTGCTAATTGACTCGACTGTCGAGTCAGGTACTACTTCTTGAGATGGGTTTGGTTTTTCAGTGATTATGGTGACTGGAGATGGATTGGTTAGTGAGATTTGTTTGAGTTTCCAGAGCTTGTATTCTTCAATGAAAACGACAGCAATTGGTAGAAACAACAAGAAAATAACCATAGCAGCACTACCACCATATTCACTCTGTGTGAAATCAACTTGTTTCTCTACTATGATCATAACCATTAAAAATCCAGCTAGGCCGAGAGAGATATAGAGAAAATTGTAAAAAACCTGAAGCTCATTCGATTGTCGAACAACTTTCATGATCCGAATTGTTCGAAGGAAAGCGAAAGAAATCGCAGCCGGAAGCCAACCGATTAACAAAATCAAAGCTTTAGTGTCTGTACCATAAAAGGCATGGTACAATTGTGTGATTATGGCACCACTTAGACCCACATAACCCTTCAAAATCCCCAAAACGACACCGCGGCTCTCTGGGAAATTCTTGACACAAGTGACAAGCGAGCCAGTGTTGGCGAAAGATTGAGAATTTGCACCCACACATATGTACAAACACATCTGCCAAACTGCTGGCTTGGCGATTTTTTTGGTCACGGAAAGCCAAATCATGAAGTAGCCGAAGAAGTTGAGCATGGCGCCTATAAACAGAAACGAAGTCAGAATTTCAAATTTAATTAAATTTAAAGAATCAAATAGTAAAATTTTCATTTCATAAAAAACAAATATAATTTTTTTAATAAAATGTAAGGACTAAAAGAAATTTTTTCAAGAGACAGAGAGGTTAAGGCCATGCCCCTCCAGACTATTTTATATCTTTGTCCCTACCTATTACGAGCACCACCCACGGCGGAGTGACCTCGTTGATGAGACCGGCGAGTATTCCGACGTTGGAACCGAGATCTTTGAAGAAACTGAGGAGATTTAGTGTGGTTTGGTCGTATCCTAGAGTTGATTTGATCTCACCAGAGTAGAGAGCGAACATGTAAGTTGCACCGGCTGCGGACATGATTAGAAGTGATGCAAAAACCATGAACCAACGTCCTGTTATCACATGGATGATCAGGTTCATTTTTCCCAAACCATGGCCGCCACCAGGACCAGCAACCGCCATTTTTTATATGTGGGAGGTTTTTTTTTTCCTCTGCTTAGAACACCTAAGTTTGTTAGAGAGTTATGAAGAGTGTGGAGAGATTGTAATGTGGATATATATAAACACAAAACGTACTTGCAAGTATGTTTTGTGCGTACAGAGAGAGAGAGAGAGGATGGTAATTAACTGTAGATAAAGACTTGGTGTAGTTGACTTGTGGACTTGTGGTGTTAAGAAGAAAAGATCAGGAAAAAATATATATATATATATATATATATAATATAATATAAATAATCAATTGAAGACGATAAATACAAGGTTTTTTTTAAAAAAATATATTTAAAAGGTTTTTTTTTTAATGATAAATGGAAAATGAATATTATTTTAGTAATTAGTATATTAAAATGATCATGTTATTTGCTGATATTATCCAGAATAAAAGGTTCTAGGTTTGGAAATATGAACATGACTTTAAGTGGGTTATATATAATATGGAATGTGAAGATTTTAATTAGCTTGGAAATTTGTTTAATCCCTTTTCAGTATTCATTCTATGGATATTGTTGCATTAAAAAAATTCTATGGATATTGTTAATTATTATGTAGGAAATGAATTTGGATATTGTTTATAGCTAGAGATTAATTCCATTACCTCTTTTCGTTTTTTTTATTTATTTTAGTTTTGAAATTTCCTTATTTATTTGAATCTTTGAATTGAAATTCAATTAATTCCTCATTTAAGATTAATATTATAATAGAATCTACAGATTATTTTTAGGGATATTATTACCAAAAAAAACAAACCCTATAGTTTGGGTTTTTTGTCAAAAACCACAATCTAGTTTCATTTATGGCAAAAAGCCACCCTCTAGTTTTTTATTGGCCAAAAACCACCATGTTTTTTAATTTATACTAATTGGCACTGATGACCCCTAAACTATGCCCGAATTTACACTTTAGCCTCATACTTTTTTTCCGCCATTAAACTCTCTGAACTTTCATAAATTGATAATAGTTGACAGAATAGTAACGCCGTATATTTTTCTGTCATAGAAAATTGCACTAGGTTCCCCTTATTATATACATAATTGCATCAAACAGAAAAAATATAATAATACGATTTAAATATTCATCTAACCAAATTTTAAAATAAAATTTTAAATTTTAAAATTGAAATAATGGTTAAATAATAAAAAAATTCTAAACTTTTTGATAAAGAAAATTAAATTAGTAGATAAATGAAAAGTTAAATTTATTTAACAATTATTTAAATTATCTTTTTTTATTTAAATATCTCTAAATATCACTTGTTCATTTACAAAAATAAGGGTATTAATATTTACAAAAACAAAAATAAAAAAATTAAATAATAATAACAATAATAATAAAACCATAATAATGATAATAATAATAATAATAATAATAATATAATTATATAATAATAATAATAATATAAACAAATAATAATTGTAATATTATTTTTTATCCAGATTGGATGATGAATCAAAATCCCTAATGTAGATCTAGATTGGATGGTGAATCAAAATTCGTTCAATCAACTGTCCTTTAAGATGGATGGTGAAGAAGGATGGTGGAGATCCTGGATCTCTACACTCATCAATTATTTTTATGTGTTTTTTCAATTTTCTTGTAATTTATTATTATTATTATTATTATTATTATTATTATTATTATTATTATTTTTGTAATTGGATCACCACCATGAATATTTGAGATGGATGCCGAAGATCAATATAAATATCTACCTAATTGTTTTTTTAAATAATTTATTATTATTTTTATATTACTATTTTTTTATATAATTATTATTATTATTATTTTATTATTATAATTATTATATTATATTTATTTTATTTTACTACTATTATTATTATCATTATATTATTATTATTATTATTATTATTATTATTATTATTATATTTATTTTATTTTATTTTACTACTATTATTATTATCATTATAATATTATTATTTAATTATTTTATTTTATTTTACATTATTAATACCCTTGTTATTGTAAATGAACAAGTGATATTTATGGATATTTAAATAAAAAAATATAATTTAAATGATAATTCCCCTTAAATAATTTAAATATTCATCTGAGTTTTATATTTAGGGATACTTAAATAAAAGTAATAATTTAAATAATTATTAAATCAATTAATTTTTCATTTCTCTATTTATTTAATTTTCTTTATCAAAAAGTTTAGAATTTTATTATTAACTAGCCATTATTTCAATTTAAAATTTAAAATTTTTATTTTTAAAATTTGATTTTTAAAATTCGGCCATAGGGGTATTTAAGTCGTATTATTATATTTTTTGGTTTGATGCAATTATGTATATAATAAGGGGAACTTAGTGCAATTTGCCTTGACAGAAAAATGGACGGGGTTACTATTCCATCAATTATTCCAATTTATAAAAGTTCAGAGGGTTTAATTGTGAAAAAAAAGTATAGAGGGTAATGTGCAAATTCAGATATAGTTCAAGGGGCATCAGTGCCAATTAACATTTAATTTATTAGTCAAAAACCACTCTACCATTAACATTTCTAACCAAATATACCATTTTACCCCTATATTCAAACAATATTAAATAATATTAATTGAAATAAAACAATTATTTGATAAGAAACTAATATTAAATAAAAAAAATCAAATACATTATTTTATCAACAATATATTAATTAAAAAAAAAATTTCCTCTCTTTCTCCATTCTCTCTCAATCCCCAATCCCTCTCTCTCTCTCTCAATCCCTCGCTCTTTGTCTCCCTCAACACCGTTTCTCTCCAAACAATGAGTGATGGTGGATGAGTTTTTGTGGTGCTTTGCCATCACTATTCAATCCAACGCCATCAACAACCACACCACCAAATCCTAACGTCTATCTCTCCTCCGAAATTCCAATCAGCAGCACGCCACTCAACGACCACCCCCAGACCACATCAAAACACCTAACCACCATCCCACCTGCAACAAACGAGAGAGAGTGTGTGTGAACTACAGTGAGAAATAGTGAGAAGAGAAAATGGACAAAGAGAGAAAAAGAATATTTTTGTATATTTTTGTTAATTAATTTTTTTTAATTGAATATTATTTGTTTTGTTTTGTTTTTTGTTTAAATTTGAATATAGGGGTAAATTTGTATGTTTGGTTAGAAATGTAAATAGTAAGGTGGTTTTTGACTAATAAATTAAAAAACAGAGTGGTTTTTAGCCGATAAAAAACTAAAGGATGGTTTTTGGCCATAAATGAAACTAGATGGTGGTTTTTGACTAAAAACCCAAACTAGAAGGGGTTTTTTTTTTTTTTTAATAATATCCCTTATTTTTATCCGACTCATATAGACATAGAAGGGAATTCAGTTGCAGACCATTTCACATATTAAGAAACTTTTGGTGGGAATTGCCTAACATTGATTCTAATTCGGACTATTTGGTTAATCATGATAAATTTTAAAATTTTCCTAGATGAATAGATAACCAAAAATTTCATTCATTTCTATTAAATGTTCATACAATAAGACTAATAAAGGTTGATCAACTTGGCATTTCTCCTTTTTTTGCGTTTTCAATTGTTTCGAACTTTCTATTTTCTATTTCAATTTATGGAATCCCCATGAACAGGATCAAACCTTAGTCCATTTCACATATTAAGATTTCTTTATGGAGGAAGAGCACATTTTTTGTTGTTGATAAAATTGGACTGACCTAGATGGTAAAAGCATCACAAGCGATCATGTGCTGAAAAACATCTAGTCAGTATTCATCCATATAATAAAAAGAATAAAATGAAAAGTAATAAAAATCAGAAAAACACAAAAACCAAGACAAGAATGGAGGAAGAACACATTCTTTCTTTAATCTTTCCAAGAGCTTTATTTACTTCGTAAAGATTATATGAGGCTGGTTTGGTATTTAGATATTATTTATATTAACGATTTTGTTAATCATATCTATTTGTACAAATATAAAAGAGGAGTCCGGGGTTTAGGTGTAAGGACACAACTTGAACTCATTAGTCATAACTTTAATGGTGGAAATTTGAAGGGTATACCATTTGATCAACAGCATTTGATTAGACTGTCTTGTGTATTATGATAAAAGTTTTCAAGAAATTTCTATAATTTATTTTGAGTAATGTTAGACGTCCCAATTTTTTTTCCCAAATAATGTGACACGTGAGGTGTCAGTATCACATCAGTCAACATATAATCTCATGATTTATAAGATGCTGACACCTCACGTACCACATAAATTGGGAAAAAAATTTGAGACATCTAGCATTACTCATTTATCTTAGAAAAGTACAGGAGAATAATGTTATAATAGAAAAGTATAGGAGATTAATGTTATAATTGAAGGTATAATTCTTTGATTGCCATGGAAAGAGAAGTTGTTGTGTTGTCGATATCGATAATAAATGAGGCCTTTGATATATGAAAATTTGGAGTAAATATCATTGATGGCATATATCTAGAAATTAATAAGCCGCCAATTTAGACATCACATAATTATAATTATATTTTTGTTTTTACTCTTTTTACGATAGGACGTCATATAATTGGAATTTGGAAAGCGAAAATTGTCTTGTTTCAGACATTAACTATCCGGTAATAGAATCATGACCACATATAATGTACATTAAGGTAAAAATGACCTTAGATGGATATAGACTCTCTACTTTTAACTTGTACGGAGGTGAATTCATTTTGTAAGTTTGTTTTACTAAATAAAAAAGATAATTTCATTATACGAGTATTAAAAATGAAGGTTACTTAACTACTATAAAAAGAAATAAAAGAAAATATTTATTATTCTTCTTACGATAAATATTGATTTTTTTTTTTATAAAAATAAAGTAGTTGTTATCCTGAGCCATTAACACTATCAAAAAATGAATAGAAGTCTCATTTTTGTTAATTAATTCGTAAAGCGTAAAAAATATCTCTTTTTATGTTTTTATTTAAAAGTTAACATAAACAACAAAAAATGATTACAAACAATTATGGCAATCTGTCGGTACAACGTGCCTGACACATGGAGGGGATTCCTCTATCCAAAAACAGTCGTTATCAATCGAAAGCGTATACTTTGCTAGAAAATGGATCATTTGATTGGCCTTTCTAGGGACGTAATCCACAACAACACCAATCACAAGAGGATACAATTTACCAATATCAATTAACCCTTTCAATTACAACAGCTGCATCTGATTCCACCATCACCGGACTTTAGTCTGAATCCTTTGCAAACCGAAGCCCTTGTCTAATAGCTATAGCCTCTGCAAGTTGGGGAGTGAAGGTGGCTGTAATCTTTTGACTACTTGAAACCATAACGAAACCTGTTGAATCTCGAATGACCATCCCCAAACCAACAGATTCACCACCATTCATGATGTTAGCTCGCTTGCACCTGGTAAAATATCCCTCTTATGTAATGAGAGTTATATTCTAGTTATTATAGTTGATCGAATTAGGTCTGAATGACGACTCATAACTCAATTGGCATATTACATATCATCCTTACGTAATCTTAGAATCAGCATGAGATATTAAAAATAAATATGAAATATCTAATAATGTTTTCTGTCAACAGTCTATATCTTAAAAAATAAAAATACAAAATGGTCTTATTTTATATTAATTTTATAACGTGCCTATACTCCTCAAAAATAGGGATGGGTTTCATGATGAATTGATTTATATGTGATACGTGAATAATTTTTTATTTTTAATGTTACTTTCCTTCGAGGTTGAGACTTTGCATTATTTGTTTATTTTTATTTTTCTACAATAGACTCTGCATTATTTTATATCTTTGAAAGTAATGCTTTTAATATTCTTTAATTTGGATTCTTCGATATACATATACATTATTTATTTTGGAGACGGTCCAATAGTATATAATCCATACATATAATGAAATAATTGCATTCTACTGTTATATAATTTATTTCTTAATTAAGCAACAAACTCAAAATATTAGATGAAAAAGTTATTAACTCCAAAAGGATATGAAAATTTTTAGAATGAATAAACAACCGAAATTATTCATTTTTATGTATTAATAAAATAATATTAGATATATATATAGTAATTATCAAGTAAGAAATCCATTTTTTTAATTTTGGTAAAATATAGACTTCGATGAAATCACATCAATTTTAATAAGTTTTGATCTGATTTTGTGTGTGTAGATGATAAGTTCATTGAAATTTACATATAAATAAAATTTGAGAATTCTTCAAGTAATATAACTGTTTATATATATATATATATATATATTTCTCTCATTTTTATGTTGTCTTCATATTTAACAAAATTGAGTTAAATAGTTTTAGTGCTTGAAAAATTCTCAAATTTTATTCATAAGTAGGTTTCATTAAACTTATTATCTACAAAAAAATTCATAAAAATCGATATGATTTCATCAAGTGACTTAACGAAATTTAAGATTTATCTGTTAATAACTAATATATATATATATTATTCTGTCCACAGGATTACAGTGGACCCAATAGGATAGGATTCTCCGATCCCGTTGAGCCACAACCTAATGATGATATTTATAAAAATTAATTGTTATCCATATATAATATATTAAACAGACATTTATTCATATTTATAGTTTAGACAGTAGCTTCCATAAGACCAACATGGATGATGTTGATTGGAGCTTTGTTTGATTTTTATATAATAGTTTAAACTTTAAACATTCAGGTCTAGCGATATATGAATATAATACCAAAACATACTTAATCTAGCTATGGGTTCATCTTGTGATTTTAATATAAATTATCTTATACTCAAAATTTACTCTTCTAGTTGCATTCATAATAATAATAATTATTATTTCACTTTTAGGAAAAAAAAATCTTATAGGTCTCGTAAGAGATTAAAATTTGAGCTTTTGGGGAGAAGTTTATTTGTAATTAAAATTTTAAAATGTGTTTTTAAAAAATAAAAATAAGAATGATCAGATTATTCTTTAACGATATATATATATATATATATATATATATATATATATATATATATATATCTAACAATCATATTTTATTCTTTAGAAAAATATTAATTAAAAGTTCACAAGTAAAATACCGACATACTCATTTTAATATATATATATATATAATGATTCTTTCGTAAGTATGTTTTGAAAATTGAAGAATTCGTACAAAGTGTTTTTATATACCGATAATGTGTACTTTTTTCTAGTTAACATCATTGTGGGTTATAAATCAATCAAAACCTAATGAGATTAGGTTCTAAAAGTACAGTCCGAAATACATACAATTCCCATTAAGGGGAGGGGTAGGGTGAAACCCGCTTCATCAAATATTAAGGGGGTTTAACGGGCTAATTAAAAAATATATATTAAAATTTAGATAGGAATTATTATTTGTCATTTACAAAATAAAGAAAGAACATTTATCTTCTTAAATGATAAGTGAGACCAAAGAGATTCAAAATTTTATTTCAAGAAGTACTTGAAAAGTCATCAATGGAGATTCAGATAATCATTTCACCCTATGTTTGTTCAATAAAAATGGTAATCGTATATATTTTTAAACAAAATTCTTACCAAAGTCTTTCGTATAAACAGTAGTCCAATTCATCTTTGAAATTTATTTCATATAATACATAACGTGTGGAAAATTTATGCTAATTAATTTTCATTTTTAATAAAAGTAATATGATGATTGTGAATGACTTTCTATATGGTTGCTTGCCCCCAATGTCCTTCCTTCTTCAACTCTTTAATTAAGTAAATTATTTTGTAAACAAACTTTCATATAATTGACTTTTTTGTTATAATTAATTGTCATGAATATATATATATATATAAAAAATATTTTATTAAGACATCATTGTACTGCATGTTGATGATTAAGTAAGAAAAAGTAAGAAAATGAAATATATCATATCATAATTAACCATTAGATTGTTTGTTACTTGTTACAGTATCTTAACAATAGTGTAGTTTACTAAATATAAAAATATAAGGATGTATTTATTTATTTATTCCATATATTAATTGTTGAATATTACTTTTTTAAGCAATTAAAAATATTTTTATACTACACATTTACGAGTAAAGTTCAAATGGTGCATCTCTCTATCTGTTACAATAGTGGGAGTTCAGTCCAACCATATGTAAATTACCTGTATGTATAATAAATTTTCTCCATGTATTGTGAGAGTATGTGTTTCTCAATTATGAAACTAGTTATTCGAATTGTATTGTAGTATTGTTATTGACAAGTTCTATAATACCTCTGATCCGCTCAATCATATATAACATATAATGTAAAAGCAATAACATATGTGATTGACAGGTAAATTTGTTCTTTATATATATATATATATATATATATATATATATATATATATATATATACACTATATGTCATACTGTGGGTGGACAGATGCACCAAAACAAGTTTATCTCCAATATTAATTGTATTTAGGTAAGATAATACAATCATTGTAAGTTAATGTCCTTAAATCATTTTTTTGGTATACTATTATATTATATAAATGTGATATAATTCTTTGGTCACTCTCCTTTTTATTTTGTTATGTAACAAGGGAGAACATGATGTCTTCCCAGATTTTTTATTTGTCATTGGTTTGAATACTGACATGGTATAATCTGGTTCCACAATTAAATTATGAGTAATATTAGGCTTTCCAATTTTTTTCCTCAAATTCCTTTTTAAATGATATTGGGACGTGATGTATCAATATCACATCACTCACCACATAATCTCATGATTTATAAGATATTGACACGTCACCTGCCAACACCATTTGGAAAAAAATTTAGAAAACCTAGCATTACTTTTAAATTATTACAAAACAAATCATAACAAAAGAAATGTTGTAGAAACTTCATTTAATTTTGTTTAATGTACATAATTGACTTGTCAGATGAACTCGGATATAGAATATACAAATTCATACAACGGCTAGGGAATCTAATTAATTAATTAACTTATCTAATTAAGTATTAATCACGATTCATATATCATTTTATAACACTGCCACATAATATGGCATGATGCTAACAGATAAGAACAACCATTTAATCCGATAATATTTATAACCTTAACAAATTATCGAGTTATAATCAACACAAACTATTGCAAATTTCTTTCAATACTAATTAAAAATCACAATCACATAACATCCAAGCTACCTTGGTTTTAATAATCACAAATTATATATTGTGGATTAAGTCTGATTATAAACCCCTTAATTACTAGTCACTAGCAAGACGGTTATTTTTTATTATCTAATATAAATTACAAAATTAGGTAAATAACGGAAATTAATCGATAAAATGTGGGTCAAATATTTTATATTATGTTACGTGTACATGGATAGATTATATTGTTAGAATAAATAAAAATGGAGATTAATCTTAGTCATGTTTTCATTTCTATAATATTGTTATCAATAATACTAGACATATCCACAACTATCCAATGTAATTTGATAATGAAAAATGTTTATTCAGCCTGGTAATATTTCAAATTCAAATATTTTCTCCATTTTGTAATTAAACCGGATAAATGACACATACAATGAACTAATTAAAGTGAATTCCCGTTAATTATCCAACCGGTTCCACAATTATTGGAAAGATAATAATTAAAAATAATTGAACATAAGCAAATATTTGGAAAAAGATTTGGACAAGAATACCTATACATCATCTGTGTATCTGCTACTAATTTTGATATATGTATAGAATAACAACTATTATTCTTTTTAAATTTCAAATCATGACTGACCATCTAATTTGATTTACACGAGATGATCATATGATAATCTGATGCTTACCAATTATCTGCTTCATCATTTGAGATTAAAAATTAATTATTTTTTTTTAAATGTAACATTGCTCTTACAATATATTTGTTAAATAAATAAGCAAGACATTAGAAAAAAAAATCTCAGGTGAATTTACATTATAACATGACATTATACATTTAATATGATGTCATATCATTTGGGATCCCAAATATTAATTTGGAATGGTTTATCATTATTGACTAATTATTATTGTCAAATTCTCAAAGGTGAATTTACAATTTGATCCCTATATTTTCCGGAAATATTATGTTTTTAGTTTTTACACAATAAATTTGTAAAGCAAAGTGGAAAAAGAGTAATACTACGTAACTAAAATATTATCACAAAATTCGCGTTCTAAATGATGTGGTATTATATTCCCTTTTTCATTTAGTCTTGTTTTGCATATATAAGTATTACATAAATTTGAATTTCTTTTTAATTTGAGAAGGACTCGAACTTATAACCTTATAGTATAAATACCAGACCAACTTCACCTTATCATGTTGGTGCTTATCGTTGGTGCAGATGATTTATCAGAATAAAAAGCAGTAGTGGTGGAAAAAAAGGTAATGATGATGGGCATCATTTTCCAGTGTGTATTATTCTTAATTTGGTATGGATAGAAATAGATAACCACTAGTAGCTAGTCAACAACCATAACTCCCCGGCACCATTTATATTCATTCATTTATATTTTTGATTTTGATTTTTAGAAAGGCAATTGTAAGTTGTAACTTGAAAGATATTTGAAAGCGAATGCGATTTAATGTAAAACCAAAAGACAGAAAAAATCAAGTCAACAAGTCAATTAAGCACACCCTTTTTTTTTTGGTTAAAGTTTGTCAGTTCTTTTTCATGTAAGAATAAGTAAAGCTCTCTAACTTTGCAGAGATTCTACTCTTCATACGGCAGCTTGAGATTTTTAAGTCAATGTGTCTACACCCAACAGGAAAATTCAACCCAACGTGTGCATTTGATCATTTTCTCCGACTAAAAAATCAGACAACTTTTTAGCTGACAAGTTGGAAACGAAATACCTGGTTATCTCGTAATGTATTTTAGATGTTTCGCTCGGATAGTCATCCTAAAGTATCTCTGATACAAATGTAACTTGCACATCAATAATTGTTGACATGATAACAATATCAAAAGATTTATTATAAAAAATAGATTTAATAAACAATCAATTCAAAATTTAATCTTCAATACTTCTGTCTAAAATACATTTTTTAATGATTTGTCCATTTTTTATATATTTTATTTCCTTATAAAAAATAGACGAAAAATTAATGTCAGTTGTAAATACTTGATGAGTCAACCGAAAAAAATTGATATACAATAGACCGTCTAAAAGTAGATGGTCATATTAACAATGTCTAATATTTTTTTTACCACGTCAGTTTGAAGTTGAATATCTACAGCTGCATTGGAGAAATGTTTATTAGCAGAATATCTATTAATCCTACGTGACATCTCTTTTTTTCACAAGCAACTATTGCATTTGAGATGCTCTTATATTTATAGAGTTGAATGTTAAATTTATGAAAGATTTAGAAAGTTTGTATAAGTTCCAACAGGACTATCTATTTATGTTAATCAGTAAAGTTAGATGTTACGATTAATTTGAGTTTTCTTAATCATAGGTAGGTAGGTACTCTTATTGTAGCTCATGGAACAATAACAAATTAATTAACTAAAAATAGTGTTAAAGAAGTGTGTGTATATATATATATATAATTTTTTTTTTGAAGTAATTTTGATACCATTAAAAGTGCTTTTAAATAATTTAAAACACTTTTATGTGTATTAATGCTTATGGGGTGTAATTTAAGTTGTTCATTGTTGGGCCTCAAGGCCTTCACCAACACTATTAAAAGAAGCATAAGAAACTGCAGAAAAGAATTATTGTCATTATATTTTGTATTTACCAACTTACCATACACATTAAATAAATCTTTTTCTATGATTGATCAAGGAAATTTGATTTCTAAATCCTTTGATTCAATATAAGAGATATCTTTCTAACTAAATTACTCACAAGATCACCCTTAAAAATGTTTGATCGAAATAGTTGACATGTATTAATTTAACTCTTATTAACTTGATAATTAGAGTCTAACCCGGCCATCACTTAAGCTGATTATAACCAACCAAGATGTTTGATCAACATATATAGATAGATTAAGTTGCTAACTAAATTATGAACAAGATCATGACATATATATTTGATCATGATGAGAACTAATAAAGTTGTTAATTAGATTTTAATCCTTTAATTTACACTGAACATAACAAATCAAAATTATGGATTCCAATTATTAATCATATAATATGTTTTCCCTAACATATAGGTCAACATATAGATATAGCTAGCTCTCCTGTATATAAGATTTTATTAAACTGAAGATTCAAAATGTCATATTATTACGAAAGTCACGTCATATCATATTTCATAGCATAATCGATAGTGTATCCCTCTTTATGTTAATGATAGGGTTCGGATTTCACCATGTTTATTTTTTAAATATGCATATATAGTTTCCTCTCTTATTATTTGATTTTGATAGGTCTTAATAAATGTCTAATCCGACATTTTAGTGTCTGAATTTACTGCAATACTTTTATAAAAAATTTATACGTTCATTAATAATAATTAGGAGTTAGTCATGTGACTCATAGAAGAATCAAATTGCAATAAATTACAGGTTTATTAAAATATATACATGTGCTTCGCCAGTAGTACATTTAAAGTATATCGAAGGGCAGACCCTTCAAATGATAATATATTTGTTTCTCTTTGCTTTATTTCGTTGTTTAGTGGGACAAATAGTGGATTGTATCCACTATCCATTATGTTCAAGGGGAATGATATGTGCTGACAAGCAACAACAAGAAGTGGCTCATTTGTTTATCATTTAGCTCCCCTTGCTGCACCATTTTCGGCTCCACCTGCCCATTGTGGACTGTGGAGTGAATTGCTTCTCCACTTTCTCTCATTATCTTTGCATTACCATTATGTTACTTCTAAATTGTATGCCTATATATATATGGCCATTGTTGTATCAAATGGATTATCATGAATGAAATGCCAATTATCCTCCTATCTCTCTAGTTGTTCTATCTCTTCTCTAAATTCTCTTTATGTATTATTTTACTTGATTGGAAAAATACATATCAGGTCAACGCCACCTTTTACTTGTATCATGACATGATATGAAATGAAATTATACTACATATGATTGATTATTCCAATCATTCCACACGTACTGTGATATGAGTGGAAGGTGTATATGTTCAAACATTTTCTGTAGAACATGATATTGAAATGGCAAAAGTCACATGGCTCAGATATGTGAATTTAATTCAATTTTCAGTCTTCCTTCTCATAAATTTCCAGACTTGAGACTGGTTTTACCAGTACCATTTGCATTCTAAACTAACAATAAAACTTTTGTTACAAAATTTTATCAGCAGGTGCAGCTGGTACCTTATATGCCAAGAAATCTTAATTCGAAACTTGTTTGAACCACAAGCCATGTTTTCGACTTAGTTTTCTGAGCTAAAAGGCCGGTTACTGCCACACTCTCTATTATTAAAATGTATTCAATTTGATTGAGCATTTTGTTTGAGATTTCTGAAAACAGTCTTCCAAAAACTAAAACAAAATTTTGATATAATCTCACAAAAAAATAATGAATAATGTTGTGATTCGAGTAATTTTCTGACCCAAAAACGACTGCATAAGGTGGGCTGGTAGCATCCAGGAAATCCAACAAATACATCGAAAGAGACCAAGAAATGAGCTAGTCAAGCATGTAGATTCGTGAGGCAATGTCCTGAACCAACCAGTCAAAGCCCTCAAGCAAGCCCTCACCTGTGTATGCACTACACCCCACAATTTTCCAGTGTCGAGTTCTATCCATGGCTTCCAAGTTCAGCACCTGTGGAAGTGTAACACGCACATATTCAGAATCTCCGAAGTTTGAAAGTGATTCTAAATAATAGATATTAAACAAGGAGAAAACAGAAACAAAAGCAACTAGGAAACCAATAAAACGAAAACAAGAACCATGGCATCAACAAAGGTCACCATTCCACATATCCTTTTAACGTTTATGTAATGTTCGTGGTCCATTTGATATCAAGAATTAGTGAATAGCCTTGAAACCCAAAAAACTAGTCTATTGGGTTGTGATATCATTACTATATATATCCTCTTTCCTTTTATCTTTTCAGTGTAAGGTTATCAACTAATACATAAACCACTTCTCAAAAAATAGAAAAATCCAACAATTATAAAAAAAACATGGCTTCCCACGATAAAAATGAACCATACTTACTGTTTCACTATCATAGCCATACTTCATGTCAGCTCAAAATGCTTGACCATGAAAAAGAAGCCTCAAAAGGACAGCTTATATTACAAATCAAGAGTCCAGAACCAGAATTTGCATTTCAACAGAAATTTCTGCAATAATGTCTATTTGACAAATAAAACGAGAAAAAAATGTAGATTGAGCCCTTTGGAGAACATATATTCAACATGAAACAAAGCTTTCAATTCTCAGTTTGCGTTCTAACAATTCATGAGCTAAAACATATACACAGAGCATACATACTTTAGCAATTTCTGCTGGGGTAAGAGCACCCTTGATGTCCTGCTTATTTGCCAGTATCAGTAAGGATGCCCCTGATAACCTCTGCAAAAAGAACGTTAAGTCAGATGTTCTTAGTAAAATTCAACTAGAAAACTCAGTATCATAAGATCAGCCAATTGGTAATATATATTTCAAAACATCCAGTTTTAATATAATCAACTTGCAGTTGTAAGGGAAACATACATTAGAGAGAAATAGTTGTTATTTATACCAATGTTAGTTATGGTATTCCATATGGATTGGAGCCAATAAGCCCAATAGTTGAAACACATTATTGAGTTAGAATATAATTCTGCTAAGGAGCACTAAATTAACAAGCAACAGAAACTTGATATAGCAAATACCTCTTCCTTCAAAAGATTATCCAGTTCCATTTTGCAATCATCTAACCTTCTAAGATCTGAACTATCAACCACCCACACCAAACCATCGGTTTGCTCAAAGTAGTTCCTCCAGTAAGATCTTATAGTTCTTTGTCCCCCTACATCCCATATATTTAGATTTTAGAGTATACCTGTCAAATTCATATAATATGAAAATTTTAATTTCTGCATTGCAGTAATTAGTATTTAAGACTTCAAATACTCATTTGGCCAATGTTTGATCAACCCTAAGAGTGCTGATATATCTAATGTAACATCAGCAACAACAGAACAATTGAACTTGCAAACATGTATAATAAGCTAAAATAAACCGAATTACCTTTTTAAATATACATTGCAAAGAACACTTTTAAATTTAGGTACACACACACCCAAGTCAAATGATACAACAACATATATAAAGCAAACATTATAAATAAACACCAGCACAACCCAAAATTATATAGTAAAAATAAATTAACAACAGGGCATTACAGAGTGAACCCAAAACGAAAGATATTTATATGATTGAGGTCTTACTTTTGATAAGTGATGGTGTTAATGTTGAAGCCAAGTGTGGGACCGATAACGCTCATGTCCTCTCCATTAATCTTCAAAACGATTGTAGTCTTTCCAGAATTGTCAAGACCCCTATACAAAAAACAACAATTGACTTATTGACAATCCCATAATTCTATAAACATGAACAGGTGACAGAGAGACTTGGTTTGGTGATCACATACACCATTAGTATTCGCATTTCCTTCTCCTTTTTCTTGATCTTCCGTATGATGCTGAGAAGCCCCATCTCTAACTGATAGCCAGGTAAGAAAAACTTGATAGTAAGTGTGAGATTTAGTACTTGAAAATCAAATGTTGTGATACATTCAATAGATTATATTGATGGAACTAAATCAAAGAAAGAAAAAAAAGAATCTTTTTTTGTGGGTACCAACTAATTTGAGACACATGAAGAATGTTAGCAATTTATAAATGAAAATTCCAAATGAAGTCTAATAATTTTAAAACATGATGAACTACGAGTTCACTCACGTTTCATGCAAATGCGACTATATTCCAGATTAACTAACTGAGAATCATAAACATATAAAAGAATATTGAAACCCATACATATAAAAGTAGCAAAAAGTACCCGACGAACTGTTGGAAACTTGGATGATGTATCGGCGGTTTTGTAGCAAAGATCGGTGTTTCGTTGGTTGGATCTCCGTCGATGAATGGTGTAGTGTCACTGTGATAGACTGAGTTTTACAAATTAAATTTATTTTTATTTTTTTAGGATTTAAGGGCATCTCCAACCCCACGCCATCTTCTACGGCATCTTCATTTTGCAGCCAAAATTCCCCTCCAACCCAGCTGCATTTTCTGCGGCATTTTTGTGCCGTTGAACAGTATCGCGCAATATCAAGCGCAACACTGTTCATTGGGGACAAAAATACCGCCTAATTTTTTTAATTTTTTTTTTTCATTCCTATACTTTTATAAAATCATAGTTTGGCCCTGTTTATTCAAATCTATTGACCATTCTGATTATATCCTTTATTTAAAAGTTTTGTTTAATCACAGTTTTACTTTTAATCAAATAAATTTATTCTAATTTGGTCCTTTTTATTATTTAATGATTTTGTTTTGATTTAATTATTATTGATATTAACATTTATAATAAGTGTATAATTAAAAAAATTTAACACAATTTTATTAAATAAATCACTTAATTCAAAACAACTTCTTTTAAAAAAAAAAACTTACATAAGTTGTTGTTCTTCTTTCATAGTATCAATAATTTTTGAACTTTCTTCCTCTGCCCTCCTTTTCAATTTTGCTTTCTTCACCCCAACGGGTCATTGAGATGAACTACCGCCAACGTCATCACTAGATATATTAAGAGAAAATGAAGATAGTCTAGGAGATGTCGTTGTGGGAGACTCTGGAGTTGGAGAGTCTTCTTATGATGATAAAAAAACTATCACTTTGCCTTTGGTATCGTTATCTACAAATTTTTGCATATCTTTGAGGATATGCCACACATGGTCAAATTCGAATTTTTTTTTTGTATTTGTTAGCTTGTGTTAATAAGATTTTGGCCCGATTTATATGCAAAATGATACAAATATATATTTTTAAAATTCAATATTAAATATAATTTTTCTACAACTTTAATTTTAACAAATACTCACAATATCAGCTTCTGAAGCACCACTAGGATTAAGACTTTCGATCTGTCTTAGGCATCCCCGCAATTTCCCAACTATAGTAAGGGTAGTTTGCATTCGACACTGAAAACTTCTCTTGCCATGGAGTTCACTGATATGATCTGGTTTGGTGTTGTTGTAATCAGTCTCAATTCAATACCAGAACATATCCTTCGATTGGTTTGTACCTATGATCAGGTTTTACGAAATATCAAGATATTCGTGACAAAAGTTTGTGTCTTCTTCATGTGTTTATGAAGAACTTCGGTTACTTGAAGTCATTTTTGGAAAAAGTGATTTATTGAAACTATGAGGTACTCTTTTCAGATTTAATCCTACGGTTCAGGTGGTGAGGGAATCCATCCATTGGTTGACATTTGAAATCAGATTTCTTATCTTCAGATTTTGGGAAAGGTGAAGATAAGAATTCTGGAGATGTCTAGATATTATTTTGGAGAGGTGTCCTACCGCTCAGATGCTGATGCAATCCATCAAATGATTGGCATTTAATAGCTCATATATCTTATCTTGATATTTTGGGAAAAGTGAAGATCAGATTTCTGGAAAGACTCTTTTGCCCTTGGATATTTTTTGGAATTACATGGTTTGCCACAGAGTGAATGGGCACCACAACGCGTACATGATGTCTAGGTTCAATGAATCCGGTTCACTCGTTGGATTTTTTTGAATTAAATTGTTTTTGTCCATATCTGTTTTGTACTTTTTCCATGTGGGCTTGCAGCTTTTGTCAGCCACGTGTAGGACAAAATGATTGTTTTTTCCACATGTTGAATTTGATGAGCTGTAACCAGCTGGATAAAGTTGTCATCCACCCGCCCTTCTAGAGGCGTGTGTATTTCAATCGCTATTTTAAATTGAATATTAAATTCTGGATATTATGATTTACTGCGGAGTTACTCGATCGAGTTAAGTGTTGGAATATGCAATTGAGCACGTGAATTAGACGATCCATTAGTCAATTCTGTGTAATTAACTCTTGTTAATCTTAGGGGTTGTTTGTTTTTTTTTATCTGAATACTGAACAATCCTGAATTTTTCAAAAGACTGAATAGGGATTGAAATCTGAACTTGAATGATATGTTTTTTTTCCTCACATCTAAATGTATTGTCAACAGTTTGTTTTTTAAAAGTAAAATTGTCTGAAAATAAGTAATTTTACATTTATATCCATGTTAAACAATTATAAATATAATATGGAATAAAAACAATTCAAAAATAATAATTATATATGAACACATATGATCATGATCTTCTTCTTCGATTACAAACAAACTTCATTTTTACTAAGAAAAGAAAATATATATTTTTTTAAATAAAAGGGGCAGCATGAAAACTCACACAAAACACTCTAAAAATAATAATATATAAATACATCACCCTAATATCATAATAAAGTATTGATATTAAACACCAATATAAGAAGTGATTAGGGTTCTTTTTTATTTTAAAAGCTATTTAATATAAGCAATATATTAAATAAAGATTTCTATACAATATATAATTATGATGAAATTGGAAATATGTTATATATAGGGATAATATCGGAAGAAAAGATTTTGAATTGCATTTAATGCAATTCAGTGATTTGCAATTAAATGAAAAGTTAGGATTTTTGACTTTTTGTTTTAAGTTGTTTTTGGTATTTTTAAGTTGTTTGACCACTTAAAAAAAATAACTTAATAATTATGATTCAGAACCATTATGTTTTAAGTGAAAAGAACAAACGACCCCTTAATTTTGAACTTTTTTATATTTGTCACTACTCATGTTCTTCGATCGAATCAGAGATTCTTTCATATGGAGCTACTCGATCGAGTTAAGTGTTGGAATATGCAATTAAAGTTGTCAATTAGAAAACCTATGGTGGATTGAAGAGCTCGTCCCGTGCTTTCTGAAAACATATTATAATAGGCATTTGGAGTTCATATACAAAAGTTATGAACCCACAAAGTCAGCCCTGTTTTGGTAAATACGCGACCCAGGTCAAAACTTGCCAATCTGTCTACATCGAAAAGTTAAGATATTATAATCGAGAGGTGACCTACGGTTCAGATGGTGATACAATCCATCCAATGGTTGGCAAACAACCATGCTCAGATTTCTTATCTTCAAATCTTGGGGAAAGTGAAAATAAGATTTCTGAAACAAAGTGATAATTAAACCTACGGTTTTGATGGTGCTGAAATCCATCCAATGGTAACTATGTAATAGTACATATTTATTTGGTTTATCTAGAATAGTATATTTCACAATAATAAATAGCCTATATCAAAGTCTGCTAAAACTCATTCAATTCAACTCCAAGCAATAGTGAATTTCAATATCGGAGGTCTATCTAATTTCGCATTTTCATCTTCCGACGATGATGAAGTGCAACTTATGGCAATCTTGAAGCAATTGATACATAACAAGAAGCGATAATTACCTAACATGGTAACATCCAACGGGCCATCGCTTAGTAACTCAATCAACAAAACAACCCAGTGACCCGTGGATGCTCAATTCCTAGTCATATAGTGATCAATCAAGATTGGGAAAGTGCTGATTGTAGTTTGTTCAACAACTATTTTACCGAGAACTCACAGTATAATGATAAAATGTTCCGTCAACGCTTTAGAATGGGTAGAAGTTTATTCCTTCGTATTGTTAATGTTGTGGAAGCTCGTGACAACTACTTTGTGCAATAAAGAGATAGTGTGGGTAGACTGGGTTTGTCCACTTTTCAACAATAACTGTAGTATTTCAGATATTGGCATATGGTCTACCAGCGGATGCTACTGACAAGTATATTAAAATATGAGAGTCTACAACAATTGAAAGTTTGAAGAGATTTTATCGTGTTATTGTGGAGATATTTGCAGATGAGTATCTAAGATCACCTAATGTTACTGACGTTACCAGACCGTATTGGTAAAGATCGTGGTTTTCCAGGAATGCTGGGTAATCTAGATTGTATACATTGGAGGTGGAAAAATTGTCCAACGGCTTGGGCAAGATAATATGTAGGTCGTAGTGGATCTTCAACTACTATTCTAAATGCATTAGCTGATTATGATCTGTGGATATGGCATGCCTATTTTGGTTAGCCGGGTATGAACAATAATATTAATGTGTTGGAGGCATCCCATCTTTTTGCCAACCTCGCTCAAAGTATTGCTTCTCTAGCTTATTATGTCATTCAAGGAAAAGAATATAATATGGGTTATTATTTAGCTGATGGTATATACCCAAAATGGTCTACGTTTGTACAAACTATTCATGATCCACGTGGACGGAAAAAAAATTGTAATGAAACAATAAGGATGTAGAAAAGATGTATAATATGCATTTAGAGTTCTCCAATCACGGTTTGCAATTGTTGCAGGACCGGCGCGTTTTTGGTATAAACATGTTTTACATGATATAATGACTGCGTGCATTGTTATGCACAACATGATAATCGAGGATAAGCGTGATGTTGATGCAGCAATTGTGGATCATATGGAAGCACCAACTCTAGAAGTTGAGATGGTCGTAGATGAAAATATCCGATTTTAAGAATTCCTAACTCGGCATAAAAAAAATATAGGATAAAAAGGCTCACATTGCGCTCTGAAGTGCATTAATATATCCTTTGTGAGATGAATTTACTAATTCAGATAATTAGATGATGATCAATATGTATTTTTATTTTTATGCTTTTTATTTTTTATTTTATGAAATGTAATGTTTAAGTTATTTTAATAATAAATGCAATATTTTACCTAATTAAGCCAGAACAATCAGCAGGCTCAAGTCTACAATCCGGAGGAAGACCAACGGATAGTTAGCTTGTAGGCCTCCATTAAGAAGATTTCTATGCAATTGGCTAAATTGTTAGAAAATTCAAAGAGGCAAGATAAGGGGAAGGTGCCTATTAACCACACGGAAGGGATAAATATGGTGACCATGGTGGGAAACAAGAAAGTGAATCTGCACCATCATAAAGCAAAGAATCCTTACAAACCCTCAAATACCAAAACAATGAACAAGCTCAAGATGAGTGAAGAAGTTAGCAAGATGGAGCAGGAATTGGGACCAAACCACCAATAGTGTCTTAGTGGCAATATCAGTACGGTCATTCAGCAAGGTCTCCTACCAAAGCTTAAAGATCCCGAAAGTTTCACCGTTAATATATCAGTTAGGGGCACTTTAAGGGAGAAAACCACGTTAGACTTAGGATCGAGAATCAACTTAATGCCGTCCTCAGTATACAAGCGGTTGAAGTTAGGAGAACTCAAGCACACCTCCATGTCATTAATATTGGCTGACCAATCTTCACGACGCCCTTTTGGGATTATTGAAGATGTACTCCTAGAAGTGGACAAGCTAATCATTCTGATAGATTTTGTTGTCATTGATGTTGGAGAGAAATACACAAGTAGAGAACAACTCATACTTCTTGGAATGCCATTAATGGCTATGGCAAGAACCATCGTTGATGTTCATCACGGGAAGCTAACCATGACAGTCTTGGGAGAGGTGGTTGAGTTTGATATGTTTGCAAGAAAGGAAAAAAAAAGAGTTGAACACTTGTTTCAACGTGACAACCAAAGAAACTGAAACAGCAACCGAAAAACCGATGGATGACTTGGAAGACTTATTTCAAGCAATTCAGGATGAAGTAAGGATGCTTGAAGAAAAGAAGAAGGCCAAACTAGAAAAGGACCTTATCAAGGAAGATGAGAAGCTAGAGGTGATAGATATCAACCTTGCCTTGAGGATTGATACATTGATGAAGAAGATGGATAAAGCCCTCAAGAAAGGTGAAGAATTGGCAGGGGTTGTCAAAAGTCAAGAGGAAGAGTTACACGGAAAATGGGAAAGATGCGTTTGGAGGGAGAGAGGAAAGACAAGGAGCACCAAGCTCTTAAAGATGCCTTAGCAGTAAAAGAACATGCATGCAAGGTCTCTAAGATCAAGGAATGTGATTTGATAATAGAACTCGGGCAAGCCAAACATGCCATCGAAGTCTTGATGAAGGAGGCAACCAGGAAGAAAGAAGGATCCACCTCAAAATCCACCAAAGCAAGCAACAACAAAACTCGCCCACAGAAGATGAAGGGTAATGTTCCTTATTTCCCTTTTAAATGCTATTTTTGTCATGTTAAGGGTCACAAAAAGACCCAATGCGATGAGTACATTAAGAGTCGTAAGAATAGACATGAAAATGTTGTGGGGAACCAAATAAGGATAACACCTATGTGGATCCAAAAGGATAAGGGTGACCAAACCACGGGGTCTTCTTTAGTAACAACAAAGTCAACACCTATTCCAAAGGTGTACATTTTGAAAAGAAGGGAAACCTTTGATTTGTCTCTTCACCCTACTGTTAGTCATCATGGAAGCACAAGTGGAGTTACTCCACCATTGATTGCATGAACTTTTTGATTGATTTTATTTATGTGCAGATAAGAAGTCGCTTGTCAAGAAAGCCCAATTTTAGAACGAGTTTGATGTTTGATGGCTGGTAAGCCCGAAGGATTGTAAATATGTTGTAGTGCAGATAGGAAGCAAGAGATTATATTAATTTCATAATTTCTTATCGTATTGCAATATTATGTTAATTATTGGATGAAATGTTAATTGTGGAGAAATATTAAAAAAAGAAAAGAAAGGGAATATTCAAGGAAATATTCTTTTTAGTGTAAAATTTGATACAGTAGGTTGGAGGTGGAATAATGTGAAAGTTGCACTATTTTAATGCAAAAGTTACACCAAAATAGATTTTTGGATCAGAGATGGCCTTAAGGAGAAGAAATATCAACTAATTTTAATGTTTAAAAAATAATTAAGAGGTTGATATTGACTATTGAAATCTAATTTTTTTAGTTTTTAATTAGAAAAAGCACCGAAACAATGTAATTAAATAAATCGATTGTGTGGGCGGTTTGGTTACACCCAAACGTAGAATATTACCCGAATGAATGCTCTTACACCGAGTAAATCAATTGTATGGTTAAACACATAATTTTATTTTATTTTTCCTTTAAAATGAATAATAAAAATTGAACCTTTTAATCAAGTCAAAGTTTGAAAGAATTTATCATGCATCAACAGACGGTTCTCTCAAAGCCAATACATTCCATATAAAAGATCATATTCTATGCATAGATTCCAATATGCATTAATTTGGGCTCTGATTGGTTGAGTAGAAATTGAAACAAACCAAAATTAAATAAATCCTTCTACATGTTCATTGTAATTTGTAAATGCATCATCATCCTACATGATTGACCAAGAAAAATCAAATTACCTAGAGTTTTTACACCTACAAGTTTAACAAAACACCGATGACTGACGAACAAACAAAAGTTTAGTAACGATCGAAGGAAGAAGGGCGATCTCCCCTGGTTGGGCGATCATATGGACCAGGTCTACTTCGGTAGCCTCTTCCTTCGTCCCTCGCTGGCCCTCCACTTCCATAGCGATCATTGCCTCCTCTTGGTCCTCCGTCCCTTTCATACCCTCTATCTTTGCCATAACCATTCTCAGGATAACGATTTGAAGCACCCAACCTATGGTTGGGTAAACGATCTCCAACGGGTGAGTACCTACATGATTCATGAACATATATCATAATTTTGAAGCAAAGCATAACACTATAGGTCATCATTGCAAAGTGTGAAGGAGAACAACGGCATTGAGTTAATTACTCAACTCATTTTGACAGTTCTAAAGCATAAAAGACAAATTCGCTATATTGTTGTCTAAAATAGCTAACTAATAAGGTGCTTAACATTTAAATGGTATTGTATCAAAAAAATTAAATAAATAAAATGGTATTGTGCAAATAGCCAACATCTTAAACCTCATACCTGTCACTACCATAGCGATCACGGCCCCCGTATTTGCTATCTCTGCTATCATAACGATCCCTATCTCCATAACGCCCTCCATCATAACGGTCATCAATGTATCGATCACGCCCTCCTCCAAGGTAGTCTCCTCGACCACCAGCTCCTCCAAACCTGGAACGTGATGAAAATGTGCCACCAGACCCTCCTCGGCCACCACCAGCTGAAGGGCAGTCTCGGGCCCAGTGCCCAGGGCGCCCACATTTGAAGCAGTCATCTTGCCCTGCAGGCTTGTCTCCGCCATAGTTTCCCCTGCCACCAGATGAATAGCCTCCTCCCCTGTAGCCATGGTCTAAATCATCTCCTCCCCCCATTTTGGGCTGAGCCTTGTTCACGGAGATGATCCTATCACCAAATTCCTGTCCATGCATCTCCCTGATAGCATCATCCATGGCCCTCCGGTCTGAATACGTAATAAACCCAAAGCCACGTGGACGGCCTGTATTTCTTTCCATCATGATCTACAGAAACACACAAGAGAAGCTGAAGCCAAGCATGATGCAGGTGATCCCAAACCATAGAAAGTTGCAACACTAACAAATAGGCATCATTGCAAAGAAGATAGCAGCCTATAAGATTTGACATTTGGCCCATTCTGATCCCATAGCTCTTCGACCAAAAATACCTCAGAAATGCATGAACGGTAGCATACCAGACGGTGGAGCTAATTATGCCTCATAAGATGACAATTTACTAAACAGTTGGAAAACCAAAGACATACATATAAATGGATCTTTAAATAAAGAAGCTCAAAAGGTGGCAATTTTGTGATTATTAACAACATAGTCTACAAGAAAAAAAGAAAAAATGCTTATAAAATCAAACCCGTGCGTATAAATGGATCTTTAAACAAAATAAGCTTTAGAAAGAGGCAGTGTTTAGAAGTGGACGAATCCATATGTAAATCAAATGGAAAACATACAGGAGGGAGGGAGGGAGGGAGGGAGAGATACCTTGATACCAATGAATCCTTTAATCAACTAAAATAAATTTAACTAAATCAGCAATGAAGTCATGTTCTCTTTCTACATGAGCAAGCACATATCTAACAGGCTGATGCCCATCAAAAGCAACAATTCAACTGATACAAAGTAAGAGCACCGATTTATTGCTATTAAATTGGATGAAACCTATGAGGTACATGAATCATGATAAAGTCCATACGATGTTAGTAAGAAGGAAAAGCTACCGTATATAAAACATGCTCCCAAATCCCAATCAATCTACAACCACAAGAATCTGAGCACACCTTAAATTTGTTTGATCCCATACTCGAATCTTCAGAATCTAGCTAATTAAAACTTTATAACCATACTACATTTGCTTAAAACGTAAAACAAGTTGAAATTACAAGAAGAATATGATGATCAGAAAAATAGACATCAAAACTTGGAGTTAAGGACAACGAGTACACACACAACAACAAGCATCTGAGAACGGTAACAGCATTGTGGTATCTGCTTCATCACAAAACAGCCTAGGAAACTATGTATCTTGAGACTAGGGGCCATTGCTCATAACAGGTATCAATGTAGTTAAGAAACCACAAAGTAGTAGGCCACTTTGCATAGTACTCTTAACATGATCAAGCCAGCCTTACTCTTAAGACTAAGTTAATACCTTTTAACAATTGGGACAGGCATTTATACCTCTAACAATCTTCTGGTTCCTATCTGACTAACACTAATGGTTAGTGCTAGTATGAAGCATATTGGAAAAAGTAACATTCACATGTTAAGAACAGCCTTCATGAAATAATCATTGCAATAAAAAAAGTTAAAAGAAAAAAACAATGAAGGAGAAAGAACAGAGAGACATAGTAAATATAACAAGGTACAGGATCTACAATTAGATAACTGTATGGCATGCATGAACAATTCATTCCAGAGTTTACTGCTCTCACAGATGATTCACCAACAGATAAAAAAACACAAAAATAGAAACAAATCAGTAAATGGTTCTAGAGTTTACATTCAAACCTTAGAAGTGAATATTGAAAGATAGATTTAACAGGAAGCATTTCGTAATAAAAATAAACAAGCAAATCACTTACTTTTCAAGTTGTTATTATTGCTAAGGCATGGCTGCATTTTTGTTATTGCAACGAATTCTAAAACAAAGCAGAACTGCAAAACTGCATATCAGTCCTCTGACCAAAGCCCAAGATACCAGTTCCAGAAAAAAAGTGGTAAATAACCAGTAGCACGATCATACTTGTCAACTTTCTTGAACACCAACATCTCACTTAAACTGGAATCATTTCTAGTTATAATGCTTGTTCCCACCAATAAGTCATCTAATCTTAATAACAACTTATCCAATATCCATCTTGCAGTAACAAAATCAATCTTTTCTTAGTCCAAACAGGTGAACACAGGCAGTGATAAAATTCCACAACAGGAACATTTTTAGTACCAATCAATCTCTGTCTCCCAGAATAACTACGATCAGATCAAATAACATTACATCATCACACAACTTTTCTTCATTCTGGAGGATGATTCTTCAGAATTCTACTCCCTTCAGCAATGTTCATCAACCTAGCCAGCAGGGTGACCAGATAAATTGGGAACTATGCAGTAAAGATATGACAACTTTGTCCATGCACCCATGATAAAGCAGAGGAGAGGAAATCGGGACAATCACTACTAACTGATTACTGGTATATACTTGACTCGGAACGATCCCCTGAAAACTTGACCTACAGTGCTTTCAGTCATCATCATATAAGGTGATAGTACAGATATGATGTTGGCCTTGAATAGAATGTTCTCAGAATATTGAGGGGAAGAGACGACAGAGTAAGAGCTGATACCATTGACAGAACCCAGACTCTAGATTCACCAGATGCAATGTTCTGTAAGCTAAATATCAACCCACTTCACTGACCGGTATTCTATATATGCCCAAATGAAAAAAAATAAAAAAATAAAAAATAAGTAGGGTATCTAAAGCACAAGGGTTCTGGAAGTACTTTAACTAGATTAGAAAGTTATAAACATAGGACAATGCAAGCAACCATAACCATGCTCCAAAGCAAAAATTCTTTTGTTCCTTTAACCAGCTAAATCCAACGATATTAGCCTAATCCTTGCCTCAATACAAAAGAGAAGCTCAAAGCCGTAATGAAATCAAAGAACTCCCAGGACAAGGCTGAAAAGCAAGAATCTTGGAGTTCATGAATCCACCATACTAACAAGAAGATATCAAGACGTCCCCACCAAAAGATGACTGTTTCAGCCTCAAACAAAATACATTGTTGTTTATGATGTATATGAACTTGCTTCAAGCCTCAGGAACATTACCGGCTGTAATCTCACCGGAAACTATCAAGTTAAATTCAAGGTTCATATACATGCATGGTCACTACAAGATCACGTATCAGGTCTGTTGATGAACACATGAGTGAGACAAGTAAATCACATTTCATCATGATGTAGCAGCTTTTGAGAAAACACCATACACTGTATGGCGTTTTTGACAGCATGGGAAAATCCTCTGCATGGCAAAGAAAGCTATTGAACAATATCCAATAGTAAATCCTCTCCAGCTCAAATATTTATTTCAAACCACCCACCAAAAAGACCTCCCCGAATGATATTATTTCCAACTAAAATAATATTCAGAAAATCCATTTAAAAACAGAAGGAAAGTTTTCTTTCATCAGGCTGAACAAAATTATATCCTTTAGGTAAGCAGATACTGTTATAACTTCTGAAAGAAGCTCACTTGAATCTCTTCAGTCATCAGCCAGACTGCCAGAGGATCCAGATGGATTAAAGCTTTAAAAAGCAAACATTTTTCTAAACAAAACATCTAGGTCTCAAAATTTGCTACATCATGTGATTTGTTGAATGGTCACCCAACTTTACTGCATCAGATTCACTCAAAGCTTAAGAGCAGGATTCTCAGGGGTTCCAACCAAGATGTATTCCATGAATAAGAACTCCAGCAGAGAGCAAATGTGGCAGAACCTTTCATAAACCATAATACTTCACATAGACAGAAATCAACCGTTTATTTGAATGCTTGAGTAGCTGGGAAAAACTAAAAATAACCATCCGTTTTAATCTAATCATACAAACAGGACCGAGCTTCAGCAACTCATTTCTGACCAAAAATATCTCTAAAAATCCCATCTACAGCATCTCAAAAGATCATACCCAGTATTCCACAGAAAACAACAAAACAAGCAAACAAAAATTAATATGACGAAGAAAAAGAATTGGGAATCATAACAAACACCACCAAAATCCAAATTCCAATCTCAACATGATTAACAAAAGCTAGTAGCAGTTAGAAGACAAATCCCTTAATTCAGCATGGACCGAAACGAACAACCAAACGTCAATTATAATTCAATATTTCACATGAAAACAAAACTTTTCTTAAAGAGAGTTTATTTCTTTTCCGAAATTCGGGCCAAGCTTATATTTGGTAACTTTGACATATTTAAATGCAATGTTTAAAAAGCGTGAGAAAGTTCGAGGCGTTTAGTACCAGTGAGGCGAGGCGGCCACCTTGATTTAGAAATATTAAATAATGCAAAAGAAATTAAAATAATTCTGAATGAGTTAGATTTGGATGGGGTGTTGTTCGGATTTTTTTTATGGGCAGAGGTGTTTGATGGGTGTGAGTGGGGGAGTGAGAGAGGGTTGTTAGGGCTTTTAAATATAAAGACTAACTGAGACAACCTCAAAACAATGGGTTTTGATAAATAAATAAATAAAAAAAAAAAAAAACCTTGATTCAAAACTCACAGTTTCACCACCCAAAACCAAATTTTGATATGGCAAGGCGTCACACCACCCCGCTTCACCACTTCAAGGTGGTCGCCTCATTACCCTAAGGCGGGATCATTTGAAAACATCCTTGGGAGATGAGGAACAGCCTCAAGGGCGATGAAGGGTTGAGGCATGCCTCGGCTGATTTTAAATTTAATTGATTTAAAGAAAATTCCCCATAATAACAATTAGTCCAATGGTTCTTCAATGGAACAAAACAATAAAAATTCATGCATCAATAATTATATCTACATGTACCAGTAGTGCAAATCTCACAGTGTATGTCGTAAAATAAAAAATAATAATAAAAGACTTTACTAATTGAGAATAATAAATTTTCATTCATTTTCCTTCCAGTTTCCCAGCAAGCAAACAGACCAAAAAAATAAAAAGCTTTGAGCGAAATTCAAAGTACCTGAGACTCGATAATTTTGCCAAAACGATTGAAAGCGTTTTCGAGCTGTCGTTCAGTGATACCGTACGACAATCCACCGACGAATATCCGGAAATCTTCTTTTCCAGCCATTACTCTAAACTCACATGCACAGACCACGCAATTACTGCACAAAAACGACAACGTTTAACACACAATAAACAGGAACTGAAACCACCAGCCTCTGTCTGTTTCGTCGTAAAAAAGAAAAAAAAAACTCTTTGCAGGAAAAATTTAGGTTACCTTCTGTTTTTTTTTTTTTTTTTTCAAAAACAAAATGTGAAGTGATGAATTTGTGAGGAACCCTAGACGGTTCGAGTCTTGGAGGACGTAAATAGGTTTGTGATGCTGTATATGATTGTACCTCAAAATAGGCTGTTTAAATGTCATTACGTCAGCGGATTCAGGGTGGTACCTTTGTATTTTGGGCCTTCAAAACTGCTGAACCAATGGGTTTGTATTTGGGCCCCTAATTGAATGCAGTTATTTGCTCTCCTCAAAATCTTTACAACTTTAAGCCCGTAGATCCTTGATCAATAATGAGTGGAGCTAGGGTTGCACATTTTACCCCGGAGCCCCAATTTTCCACGACCCCATCCCTATTTGGGGGAAAATTTTTGGGGGGAAATGGGGAAACGGATGGGGATGGGGATGATTTTCATCCCCAAATTGAAATGGGGATGGGGATGAGGAGACCCTCCCCCAACCCCATTTCCCCATTTCCCCCACAAATTTCCCCTAAATGGGGATGGGGATGGGGATGGGGTTTCCTCATTTCCCCATTTCCCCAAAAATATTATAAATATAATTATATATATATTTAATTTTTTTATTATTTCAAAACCTAACTATACAAACCTCATTTACTCTTTCAAAATCTAAATTCTTATTGAAATACTTTATTTTGTAATAGATTTTCTTTGTATTTGTAACACACTGATGAATTTTTGATATTATATTTGTAATGTAATTTTTTTTTTATTTGTAATTATTAGTAAAATGGGGAAATGGGAAAACGGAAAAACGGAAAAAAAAATGGGAGAAACAGAGGAAATGGGGAACTGGGATTGGGGTTAGGGATGGGGATACCTCCCCCCAAAATCCCCCAACCCCATTTTCCCCCAAATGGGGAAATGGGAGGGGATGAGGGAGGATCAAGGAAGTGGGGATGGGGATGGGGGGACCTATATCCACCCCCATTCCCCAAATGTGCATCCCTAAGTGGAGCTGCAGCAGCCATTCATCATGTGTAGAAAGAGCAACATGGTTGCTGATTGCTTGGCTAAGATGGATGGGTCACTCTTTAGAGCTGAGAATCTCCTTCTCCTCAGATTTTTGGTGTCTTCGATGATGACCCAGCTAGGCTTATGACTATTTGTTAGTTTTCTTTGTTTTCTTTGGCTTTTACCCTCCCTCTCCCAAAAAATAAAATCCTTACAATTTTTCTACCGTAGACGTACAATGTAGAAATATTTATAACATTACATTTTTGTCATATTTTTCTCCAAATTGTGTTTCTACCGGATAAAATTTGAAAATATGTAGATTGTCATGTCACCCCAAATAACTCTAATTTTATTTTTATTATATATATATATATATATATATATAACTCCAAATATATATTTTTATATAAAAAATCAAAAAATAAATCCCATCTAGTACCAAAAATATCATTGAAAAAAATATTTAACATTTTTTTAAATAAACTTACATTAGGTTGCAAGTAAGGGCGGAACCAAAAATTCAAGATTAAAAGACCATTATATGAAAACAAAAAAAGTTGGAGGCCAAAGAGAAATGTGTTTCAAATTTAATAATAATGTTTTTAATTTTAAAAAAAAATTAAAAAAAAATTGAGGGAAGGGGGACCATGGCCCCTATGCCTTACTCCAACCTTGGTCGCAACCATTGTATGGTGTAACCACACCTCTCAACATTGATTGAGGTCCCGAGCATGAATCTTCCTTCCTAAAGTTAAAATAAACAAATAAACTTATTTCAAAAAAAATATCTCTTAGAATAAACTAACTTTGCTAGATGTATGGATTGACGCTCTTGGTTTGGACATAATATCATGTCTAGGATTTGCATGTGAAAAAATACAGAGACCGTTTTAAGTTTCAATTTTATTTGATGCCTCTAAAGAAAACTACATAATATTATTTTCAAATTAAGCAGAGACTATTACAAATTATTTCATAAGAAAATATTCAAAATACAAAGCTCAATACTAACAAAAAAGATATATGACAAAATATACGGTATTCAATTAAGCCAGAAAATAATATGAAAATCACTTTCTTTATATCAACATCAATTAACAATTTCTAGAAAGTTGGCTATAATTTTCCACAATCAATATTATTTCTTTTCATCTTTGAGATTGCATCACCAAGGAGAGCCCCCAAACAAACATTCCTGATACCTACTAAGATTTAAAGAATAAATACTTCTGTTGAAGCTTCCATTCCTGATGACAATTGACAACAAATTGTTATCACTTAGTATCTTGACAAGATTAAATAATTACAACATATGAAACAAATTACATGACTGTACAGGAAGTGGTATAGGTATCAACCGAGGATTGAAGTATGTTACAATTGTCGACATGGTTAAGTTATTCGGGCAGGAATGGCAGCCGACTAACGCTATTACCTCCATCACTGCCTGTTAGTGATTTTCTTGATGTTTCATTTTGTGAAGTTGAACCAGATTTGACTTTTGAAGACAAGTTCTTGTTTAATCTCAGGGGAAGTATCTGCAACCTAGGATTCATCTCAGTTCCTGAATTTTCTGCTGCCAAATGATAGCTCTCCACGAGCTCAAGCTGCCGAGCAACTATTTCAGAGCACCTCGGGAGAAGCTCCACAGGCTCTCCTCCAGGAATTACGATGTACTCAATTGCAAGGCGAACCTCCTATCAGAAAGCAGAAAGAGAAGTCAATACATATAATATCTACGTGAAGCGGAAAGTAAGTCTACACGTAAAGTTATGATCATGTAGAAGCAAATGCTTTAAGAAAATTTGGAAAATTGACAAGAATCACTACCACCAAAGAGCATTGAATTTTCATACATTCGGGTTAGCATCGTTAAAACTTTCGAAGGAATGCCTATAATTTTGTATGCAAATGCAAGAATGAGAAAGCAAATAGCAAATGCAAAAGGTGAGATGAGTCGCACCTCCAAGGCATCAATCTCTTCCAGGGTGGGTTTTCTTTTAGGTGCATCTTCATCGATTTCAATGTCAGAGGAATTTTTTAGAGGAAGTTTAGGTATCGAGCCAAATGATTCCATTCCGAGAATCATTCGAACTGCCTTAACCATGTGTGCCATGGTACTTGACTGAAATATCAAAGCAAGACATTAAAATGATAAAAAACAACTTTAATAATCGTCACAACCTTACATGGCAGCATCGAGAACAATTAAAAATATACCTTGATGACAAATACTGGCAATTGGTGGAATTTAGCAACCCCACGAATCCATGGGTTCTGCTTCAATTCAGCTCTGGTTGCAAGAATTGCATCGGCTGTTCCAATATCTTCAGTTACATCTATCTCATCCTCAAGGCCCATTACCTTTGCTACTTGTAATAGATCAGCTTCAAGGATCTAAAACACATCAATTATAACAGAAATGAAATTATTACTAGCATCCTTCCAGCTTAGATTATAAATTACAAAACCACTATAGTCTTCTATGAAACATCAGAAAATAATTAAATATGGATTGCATTTCATTAAAGCTTATCCCGTGACATCTTATGCAAATAGTTTAAATCGTAAAGGATTGTAAAAGATCTTAAAAATTACATACGAATAAACATTAGATATTCCTACAACTTATTGAATGGAAACTTCAAAAGTTTACCTTGTAAGTATAGATAAATGCTGGAGAGCTCCTCTGGCTCATAGATCTCTTATTGCTCCAATCCTTTAACAGCTTTTGAGAATTATCTTCATCTTCCTCATCAGACTCCACTTCGGCACTTTTCCCTTCACTAATAGTCGATTTGGGTTCTTCTAGATAGCTCTCTCTCGGTATTGGAGTAGACTTCAGAGTTTCAGCATATTCAGCATCCATTTGGCGGATTTCAAACAGGGGAGATTTTCCTATCACCAAGAAAAACTTCCAAATAACTATTTAACTAAATCTTCAAATTTAATAAAAGACCACAGACCCTTGTTTAGATTGGCAGATCTTTCAAGAGAAGGGTAAAAGTTACCTGCCAGTATAGCATCTACTGTTGCGTCTAATCTATGATGAACGCGGCACTCAGTCCTAGATATCAACTCAACGGCACATGTAAACGTAGGAGCTCCTTTTCTTTCAAGAATTGTCTTCTGCACCTTCCTTTTCCTTGCTTCCTCATCACCAAGTGTTACACTCTGTTTAAAGTAGTCTCAATCAATCAGAATATTACCAAAAAAAAAAAAAAAAAAGTGGGCAAGATTTTCACCCACATCATGAAAATTTTAGACAAATATTATACTGATTCCGAGACACCGTTTTAATTAAGACAACAACCATCCAGATTAAATTGAACTGAGTAAGAATAATCAAATGTACAAACAGGCAGAGAAATTTCAAAGCATATTCAAGGAGGCAAATATAAAGTGAAAGACAAAGGAGATGCTCCCCACCTCTATGCCACCAACAAGGATCTGGAGAGAAGGATTCTTAATTACGTTCTCTATTGTCATTCCATGTGCCGTTCCAACTAGCTGGACCCCTCGTTGTGCAATAGTGCTGGCAGCTAATGCTTCAAGCTCAGTTCCAATTTCATCGATTATGATGGCCTCAGGCATATGATTTTCAACGGCTTCAATCATCACCTGCATGGAAGAGAAACGAGAGAATATTATTATTATTTTTTTTAATTATTGATAAAGAATCTCTAAGATTAATCTATATGGGCACTGTCGTGACAAAAATAGCTGGAGTGGTTCAACACTTACATTATGCTGCATATTAACATTAGGAACTTGCATCCTTCTTGCACGACCAATACCTGCATGAGGGACATCTCCATCACCTCCAATCTCATTAGACGTATCAACAATGACAACACGCTTCAAATGCTCATCTGCCAACGTTCTAGCTAATTCTCTGCTCAAATAAAGACTCTTCATATTTCATTAATACTGTGTAACATGAGAACATCAAAACTCTGAAAAAGTGAATACAATATATGAGAAGAACGATCGTTGAAAGGGCATTGGGCAACCATCTTCTGAAAATTAAGAAAGAACCAATACAACTATAGGAAAGGGAAAAAAAAACAAGGAAATTCCTTTTAAAAGTCTTAAGAACAACACACATCAAAGAACAACATAAACCTTATATACAATGTACAAAATTACAGGCTTATTCATTATAGACTAAAAACCAACTTTTAAAGCAATGAAACCACCTTTTACAACTACAGAATGAAGAATACCTGATTAAGGTTGTTTTACCGACTCCTGGAGGACCTATGACCAAGATAGAACCTCCCCCTTCAACCAAGTCACGTAAAATCTCAGCGCTTCCAGATACCGCTCGACCCACCCGACAAGTGAGACCAATGACTTGCATTTTACGGTTGCGAATAGCACTTATACGATGCAAAGATCTATTTATGCCCGAACGGTTGTCGTCCGAAAAATCACCAACCTAAAAAGGTCAAGTAACTTCACATAAAAGATTCAACAAATCTCCACCTCTTCACAAACATACTAAATCAACACCATGCATACAGATATCAAACAATCTTTTATAATAGAATATCATAGTGTATATTTATCGGTGATCATAGACATCAGCAAAAATAGTAACAGTATCTTGATGTCTCTACATATGTTATAATAAGACAAGACAACATTAAAATACTGCAGTCACATAATTTTAAAATCAAAACTTTTAATCAATTCTTCCAACTAGATTAGTCCTGGCAAAAATTCAATTAAAATATATCACAAATAAGAACAATTAAATTAGAGTTCAATACAATGTACGCTTAAATTAATTATCACCTTAGATATTGCATGATTGAGATCATCAATCTTCACGACCTGCTCTGAAATCACCCAATCCCCGGAAGGAAATCTCGCGAGAGGTTTCCTTCCCAAATCCATCACCACTTCAATCAAGTCACCGATTTCGCTGTGATTATACAATTCACTCCTCATATTCAGTGGCAACAATTCAATAAACATCTCCAGCTCAGCATCAGGCAACGAGAACGACCTCGAAGTAGAGGCCGAATTCGGAGAATCGGCGACCAACCCAGTTCTAGATGCGGCCCGATCGGTCGGCCTCCTGGCGCTCGGAGGCGGAATCGGAGGAGGTAACGACTTCTGAGAGTTGTTGATGGTTTTATTATGAGCACGACGTGTTCGACGAAATGAAGAAGAAATAGAGGTAATGAAATTGGTGCTTTGTATGTAATTTAGAGACGAAATTGGGATGTGATTCGCTGTTTGCCATGAACTGTTAATGTCTATAAGCACAAACCTCGGATTCAAAGATCTCATTTTTTTTTCTCCAATTTCACTACTCACTACTTGCTGTGTCTGTTTGTTGTGTTTATGTACAGAAGAAAAGGTATCTGTGGTGGCTCTACCTCTTCTGTTATTGATATTTCATATTTGTGTTGTGAAAAGTGAAAAGTGAAAATATATTGAAGGAGTGAAGAAGAGGATATGGAATGGAGAGAAAAGGAAGATTCTGAGGTATCTCCGGTGGGATTGGAGAGAAGAAGGTGAAGTGGGTTCCACGTGATAGACACAGAGAGTGTGGAGGGAAGGCAACAAACTGTTAACGACCATTGATGCAAAGCCAGTGTGTGAGGACACGTGGTGGCTGCGGACCACACATGACACATGTTTTTGTAGCTTGTACAATTTGAGTTGTGTTTTGTGTTGTATTGTACTATTGCCTTCCGTTCTGGAACTCTTTCCAAAGACTTTTCTCTTTATTCTCTAAATTCCCATATAATACAATGATTTATTTATTTTTTTCCAGCATTTTATTTTTAAAAAAACAAACTTAATTTGTTGGCAGTATACTAATATATCTTTTTCAAAATTTTATATTATTTAGTTTTTTTTGGTTTACACCATCTGGTTTCCGGATGGAGCGGATCCACCATACGGTACAATCGGCCATGTCCACACCCCGACTAATCCGGATTCACACCGGGTCGGTTCACTAAGAGGTAAAGTGCTCCCAATATGTGCAGTTCCGTTCATAAGAGGGGTTGAACCCACTAACTTGCTTAAGAGACGAGAATGTCGAACCACTCACACCAACACATGATTGGTTATTATTTAGTTTCAATAATGCTAGAAATACAGATATAAATCCCAACCCATTTGAGAAATTTAAAAGTCTAAGAAAAGTCTGCATGTAGGTTGTGGCTTACTGGTCGCATGTCAAATGTAATATTGAAGTAAAAGCTCCATGCATACACTACGTGACCAAATAGAAACGTGTTAATTGCTACTTTGCTAGCATCTATTATATGACAGTCAACAAGGAGGTATAGACAATTCGTTTATATGCTAGTTAATTGCTTAGCTCTCTTTTTTCAAACTCAAATAAAAGTCTAACTTGAGCGTCGGAAAGGTCACGCTGGTAGTGCCCGACAACATTGACAGCGCCTTTCACAATAGCTTAGGCTTTGTTTGTGGTTGCAGGAAGTTTTCAATCGTTGTAGGCTAAAAATAGGTGTACTTAAAATGAGTAGAATGCATTTAGCAGCCTAACGGGCCTGGGCAAACCTGTGGAACCAGCCACAAAAATTGGGTCCAAAATCCAGTGTAAAAGCCCAGTTCAATCAAATTTTGATGAGTTCAGGGTGGATATTAAAGCCAAATTTGTAATATATTATATATGTAGATTACAGTTGGGGAGAGAAAGGAATGGAAATCTTGTCATTTCTCACAAGGCTTTACATCATTTACATCATTGCATTGCAAGTAGTTAGTCCTAGCTGTAGATCGTAATCTGTTAACTGTACAACTGTAGAGTAGACTGGAGACTGGAGACTGGAGACTCAAGAGGCTAAAGAAGATACACGCTGTACAATCACTGTGCAGAGATTACTAACCTTAAACCGAGATCAGTAGTTTAATTCTACTCCCAACCCATCAATATTTTTCTAACTCGGTCTTGTATCTTGTTCCTTGGCACGACATCTTCATCTGCTTCGTCGTGTAAGATTCTGTATACTTCCCATTCCCGGTCATGAATCATGTGTCTTCCTATTTCCACCTGAGATAATCGAAGCACAACGAGATAGCATTACCTGTTAGATTACTTTGTGAATAAAAATTATTTATAAACAGTAAAAATGGATTAGGGATTTTACCGAAAAGATGGAGATGTTGAGAATCTTGTGAGCAAGTGTAATATCATGGAAAACAAGAGGCCGGCCCCTTCCAGACAATTCAACAGGATTTGCTACGAGCAGCTCAGTGTCAGGGCCTCGGCTTACCACAGCCACTCTAAGAGGATGCAGTAGCTCCATTCTTAGTCGAGAGCACAACGCATCTTGTTTGTTGGGGTCAACTATCTTCTTCCCATCTGCTTGCATTATGAACAAGTCCACCTCACAATTGCCTTTTGGATTTGAAAAAAATCGTCCATAAGAAACCTGACAGAAAACATAAATTTTCCCAGGATTCAGCATTGAAAACGATAAAAAAAAACATGATGAATCTGAGTCGATCAAAAAGCAAAAACCTTCAATCAACTACCTGGATATTGTAATCTTTTACGGTTCTCATGATATCATAAATGAGACCCTTGTGATCCTGGCAAAGGATTTGAAGAAGTGTGTGCGAAGGGCTAAGTGAGTTGTCCACTGTGATGGTCACGGGTGAATAAGCACGAAAACCATTAAGATGTCCGACAGGCAGCTCCAAACTGAACATATCTTCCATAATTGCAGAAAGAAGAAATGAGGAACCTTGGGAGCATGCGGTAACGTCTGAGCCAGCTAATTCAATCTCACAACTTATCAAGGCCCTCCCTAATACATCTTCCAAACGTAGAATTGTTTCTTCCTGTCTCGCTTTTGTATGAAGCAGCTCCCTAAAGAACATAATAATACGAGTTAATTACTGAAAATAATATACAAGCTGTCTCTACACTTATATCAATGTCTCTCTGACTCACACGCACAAGCATGCAAGCAAATACTATTTTGCAGCCGGTTTGAACAGTTCTTTAAAGTGAATCCCTCCAGAAACTTCATTTATATCAGAATTACAGACATTCACCGAAAGAGCCAATAAGGAACAAGGATGCATCTATCAGCCAACAGCCTTCAATTTGATTGCAACTAGAAAGGACTTACAAAATTTGCATACTATATACACAAAAAATGGATCAAGTTATGTTCCCGATGATTAGCTAAAACAAGTTCGAGATCCATCAATTGACATGCAAATTTTAACCCTGAGCATAGAATGCACTAGGGAAGCCCATGGGTAAAAGCAGTAGAATAAATTCATGAAGGACCAGAGAGCGAAGAACTGCATTGACAAAAGGTTTACATGAAATAAAGAGAAACCATTCCGATAAAAAGAATTTAACATCCAAGATTACAAATAATTATTCGATACAATCCCAATCAATTTAAAGATTCTAAAACTATAGACACTTGGGCATTTGTTTGGAACAAATATCTGGCGTACTGACAAAATGACTTGGCAACAGAAATGATTGGATCTGGGTGACAATATGATGGCAAACGAGAATCGAAAAAGATATTTGAGTCAATATGATCTTGTATTTAACTGCACGTGTGCAGAATAGTGATCCCAATTGTGCATATGATCATTTCAAACAGACCAGTTACTGGGATCTTTTTCATAGGAACAAAACATATCATTGATGACACCAATGTCTGGCACATTCATGGCCACTTCTTTAAGGATCCAGTTTTTCCTTCATTAATTTGCTTAAACTTGCCAATATAACACCACAGTTTACATATCGCACAGGATACCGTCTAATACAGCATCATTTAACTTTAGGAATCACTTTAATATGGAAACTTATATCAACTGTTTGACTATAGGGTCTGAGAATGTCTTCATCAATTCTATGAAATGATTCTCAGGAGAATGGTAACTAGAAGCAGTTTCTCCTTAAACAGAGTCCAATTTTCAGGTTCCAACCACTGATAATTCACTAATATATTCAGATGTATTTCCTTGTCTATACAGACAGCCACCAGCGATTAGGAAACCCAAAAACAGTCACATGATCTATTCAAAAGATAAATGGAACTCTTTGTGGAGAGCTGCACCTGCACTCACTTCATTGACTTTTTTGACAGAAAAAAATTATATAATTAAACACAGTATCAGCCACTTGAAATTTTGTCTGTTGTGCACATTGTGAGGAGACTGATAAATTCCATATTCTGAATCAGCATCACAACGATAATATATCACAGGATAGTGGGCAATATATATACATCCAACCAAGATCCATTAACTGTCATATCATCTTAATCCAAATAGAAGCCAACACACAGCATACCTAATTGCGTAAGGCATTTGTCATGTCTGCTTCAATCTTTAACACTACTCAGTATATTCACATGTATAAACTCATTATTACTAGTTGATGAAGACAACTTGAGATCTGAAAAGGTACTTGAGAGACTGACATTCTTGCCAAGTAAGATTCCAATTTCTATTTTTTATATATTTATCGGTTTATTGAACGATCAAAAGGACTAAAGAATTGAACAAAAAACAAACAAAAGCAGAAATGACAAAGAAGTGGAAAAATATTGCAATAAAGTTAAGAGCAAAAAATTTCAAGAATAACAAACCTGGTATCAGTGACAAAAATGAGGTCCATTACTCTTTCATCTGGGGTAGTGGATATTTTTACTCTTTTTATTGTAAGCTCTAACTCACAGAGAACCTCAGTTACATCTACAAGGAGAAAAAAGGCAAATAAATCAGAGTTAATTGAATGTTGTAGATGATCTATGAGTGCTACTTAATGATTCACACGCCTGAAAAATCAACATCCAGCAAAGGAAAAGGGTAGTATTTCAAATTAAAAGAACAAAAAACTTGTACAAAACAATTACTTGTTTATGGAAAGACCGCTGGAAGGAAATGAGATATATTTTACTAACGAAAATAATTCATTTCTCATTGTTTTTCCTTATTAACATCTATGTATCCTTTCCAAGACAACTTGCTCATGTTCTGAACAGTATAATTAAAAACATTTTAAATATGTAGACTATGAATCCATTCTCAAAATACTATTAATTAACTTCTAGAAACAATGACAATCAACTTCTCAAAAAATCATCAACAAGTCTCTGATAATTATGAGATCAGCCACATTATAAGAGACTCCACCACACAAAATCATTGACTGAGCGGTCAAAAGTGCCCAATTTGGTATGTGTACTACCAATTTCCTCCAATCTAGTAACAAAAACTTGATGGATCAATTTTCCATTTGAAATTCCCCGAACTCCTTAATTAATGACGAAGAGTCCATGTCTAAATCATTCCCATTAATGTTGCCCCTTGTTGTCACTTTCTGGATCGTATCAAAATCCTTTCAAAATTGCTCATACCACATCACTTTGCACTTAAAACCAATAACATGATTCCGAGTAAACTCAACTGATTTTCAGGCATTAAATCCCTGTATTTCAAAATAAATCCAAAATTATTAAATTTTAAAACCTGACATACAAACATGAAACCCACAAAAACATGATCAATTTCAACAGAGCAGAACTTTCTTTCAAGAAACTTAAATTTCAAGGGAAAGAAAGACTACCATGCAAGAGTCCTATCCTATCTCGAGAACACCAGAACTTCAAAAGAAACACATCCGGTGGCTTTCGCTGCTGGTTTTCTGGCCGGTAATAGTAGATTCTGGAAGTCGAAAAATACGAAGGGCACACCTCCAAAAGCCTCTTCTTCAACAAACTCCACCTTGTGGTTGGTTCTCCCATCACCCAAAAGACTAGATAGCACCATTTTCCATCCGTCGATACATCTACACCACATAAAACCAAAGAAAAAAATAATCACTGATATATTCAAAAGGTAATTAAAAAAAAAAAAACAAAATCTATATGTCTAGGTTTTTATAAATAATCTTATATCAACAAAAAACTTGACAAAAGGAATTTTTTTGAAAAAAATTGCACTGGACACAAATGACCCATCATCATAAACAAATCAAAATGACTAATTTCAACAACAACAAAATTGGAAACTAGAACAAATAATGTATCAAAATGACCCATCAAGAGCATTGCAGTATACCTCAAATTTTCAATTACCAACTTCACAAATTTGAACAAAAATGAAAACAACAAAACAAAACAATGATCCATCATCAGTTTACCTCCAAATCATAGATCTCAATATCACAAAAATATCAAAACAACCCATCAGTCTCTCAAATCAAAAATCCCAGATCACACAAACACACAACTCAATGAATCAAAAAAAAATGAGAATGACCAATCATTTCCAATAAACTCAAAAACCAAAGAAAATCCATTAGAAGAGACAATGAAACAAACCTCCTCTGCAAATGCTCAACCCAAAAAGCAAGATAACCCTGCACAAATCACAACCAAGGCCGGTCTTGTCAGGACAGTTCACAGTGATCACAGTGGATTCACCAGGCTTCTCCGCTTGACTTATCACCACCACATCCTCATACAATATCCCCATTTTCCCTTCCCTCTCTGTTTCAACCCGAAATTGGATAGAAATCAAAAACCCAGTTGGGTGTTCTTGCTTTCTCTGTTTTTTATTTATTATCTCTATTCTCTGCAGCAGCTGGTGATACTGTTGTTGTTGGTGTTGGTGTTGTTTAGTTGGAGTAATGGATTGGAGATTCCGTCAAAATTGTGAACAGAAACAAACACAAAAGAGAAAAGAGATCATCTCCTTCTCTTTCTCTCTACTCAGCTTTTTTATCTTTTTGATCCAATTTCAATTTCTCGTCCCTTTCAATATATAATTGCGATAGTGAAATTTTTCCATTTTCTTCAAAACGTGCCTTCGATGTAGGGTAACCTTTTAAATTTTAATACAATTAGAAAAACAATCATGGGCACATCCCATATTTGTTTAATTTCTTCTATTTGAGGTGTGGTTCAAAGTATTTGAACACAATAGATATATGGAAGTATAAAGTATTTCTTTTTATATATAAAAAATGGAAAATAATTTGTTATTGACTAAATTGTTTTTATGAAATTTCTTTTTATGAATAATATTTTGCCAATTAGATGGTTTCTAAACATATATTAACAATAATCACTAGTTTCGGATAATGTGGTTTTATATGTTAAAATATATTAATTATAAAGGAAGTAAATATGTGCAAGATTTAAATGTTTTCATGCACATTAAACATGCATGCATAAGGGAGATTTTTTTTTTCCTTTTTAGGGTTGATATCGATCAGGTCAAAGTTAGTCGATAGATTGTTATTATAAGTGATATCGATCAAGTTAGGATCTGTTGCATGAATGGGATCTCTCTATGCTTTGTGATTTTACATATAAATGTGAGATTCAAATCCAAATTACGAATTTAAAGGAGAATTGCATAACGAATTAACGATTCAAGCTATGAGTGGAATGCAAGAGAGATTATTGTATACTTTGATGCATATAGATTATTCCAAATTTAATTACAAACCTGTCATTAGGGATGTCCAAAACCTGATCCGGGTCCAGATTTATCTCTTCCTGGACTAGTACTCGGGTTTTAAAAAAAAAAATTGTACCTAGTCTATAATCGAGTTTTTGAAGTCTGTGTATCCATTCGGAACAAATTTGCCCGAGTGTCTGGATATCCAATGTTCAGATTTTATCTGATTTTTAATTTTAAATTGACTTTTTTCTTTTATTTGTTGTTTTTTTTTGTAGGTATTAAACATCCATTCAATACACTTGATTATCCCCAAACAAAATGTTTTTGATTATAATTATTCTTATAAATGGTAATAAATAAATATTTTTTTAAACAAATAAAAATATTAATTGTAATATACAAATAATGGTAAATTTCAAAAAATATATTAATGAGAATAAATTAGTGATAACATAATACAGTATGTTTTAAACGAATTAAAGGAAACAAATTAATATATATATATATATATATATATATATATATTATTACATTCAATTTACTAGATTCTTTTTTTTAATATATCAAATTCACTTTTAATTTTTTTTATAAATAGTAATAAATACATATTTTCCAAAACATTAAAAATAATACAAAAATAACTTTGTCTATGTTAGAGTTCATTCGTTTTTTACACTCAAAACTTAATGAGTCTGAATTAAAATTATTAAGTTGTTTTGTTTATTTTTTTTAAGTGGTCAAACAACTTTAAAATACAAAACAAAAAAAAACAACTTAAAATAAAAAGTAAGGGGTCGTTTGTTTTTTTGTCTGAAGATTAAATAGTCCTGAATTTTTCTGAAGACTGAAATCTGAACTTGAATGAGATGTTTTTTTTCCCTCACATCTGAATGTGTTGTCAACAAATTTGTTTTTTAAAAGCAAAATTGTCTGAAATTAAGTAATTTTACATTTATACACATGTTAAACAATTATACATATAATATAGAATAAAAACAATCCAAAAATAATAATTATATATGAACACATATGATCATGATCTTCTTATTCGATTACAAATGAACTTCATTTTTATTAAGAAAAGAAAGGTTTTTTTTTTCAAAAATAAAAGGGGCAGCAGAAAAACTCACACAAAACACTCTAAAAAATAATATATAAATACATCACCTTAATATCATAATAAAGTATTGATATTAAACATTAATATGATAAGGTTCTTTTTTTATTTTTAAAGTTATTTAAAATAAGCAATATATTTAAATAAAGATTTTTGTACCATATATAATTATGATAAAATTGGAAATATGTTATATATGGGAAATAGTATCAGAAGAAAAGATTTTGGATTGCATTTAATGCAATTCAATGATTTGCAATTAAGTGAAAAGTCGGGATTTTTTACTTTTTATTTTAAATTGTTTTTTGATATTTTTAAGTTGTTTGACCACTTATAAAAATAAACAAAACAACTTAATAATTATAATTCAGACCCATTAAGTTTTAAGTGGAAAAAACAAACGACCCCTAAGAAATTTTGACTTTTAACTTAATTGTAAATCACTGGATTGCATTTAATATATTTTCTTCCAAGATTATCTTACCAAAGATAACATATTTACAATTTTATCATAATTTTACATTATACAAATTTATTTCTTTTTACCTATTACTTATGATAAACATCTAAAAAAAACATTAGAGTATCTCCAATGCAAAAATGGCTTGCATATCAATAATTGTTAACATTGCAACAGTATCAAGAGACTTGCTTCCCATGTGGCATAAACATGGACTTGATAAACAATCAACTTAACATTTGGTCTCCAATGCTTCTGTTTAAAACACATTTTGGACGTGTTAAATTTTATTTCCTATTTTATTTTTTCATTTTATTTCCTTACTAAAAATAGATGAAAAATTAATGTCAATTTTAAATGTTTGCTAAGTTAACCTAAAAAAGGGATGTGCAACATACTGTATGAAAGTAGACGGTTATGTTGACAATGTGTAATATTTTTTTTGCCACGTAAGCTTGAGGTTGAATATGCACGACTGCATTGGAGACACACTTATTATTTATTAACAGAACGTCTATTAATCCTACGTATCATCTCTTTTTTGCATAAGTCACGCTTGCATCGGAGATGTTCTTAATCTCATTGTAACTTTCAACACCATCGTTGGACCTCCAATTCTATTTTTTTTTAAATCATAATCATTTCTAAATCATTATTTATCATATTTCCTAAGGAAAAAAAACAATTATTTATCATATCTTAATCATGAATAATATATTGCAAATATTACATAAAAATCGTTTAAGATTTGTAAAATTATTTTTATTTAGTTGTTTGTATCTTATAAAATGAAAATACATAACAATTAATAATAACAAGGGTATAAATGTTAAATTACTTGTTTTTAAACCATTTTATATTTAAAAAATAAGCAAATTGACATTCTATTCAGAAGTGGTAAAAGTAAAAAATAAACATATCATTCAAATTCAGGTTTCAATCACTATTTAGTTTTCAGTAAAATTCAGAATTGTTCAATTTTCAGAAGAAAAAAAAAATCAAACGACCCATCATATTAGTTTTGAAGAGTCAAAATGATTACATGCATCACCGTCGTATCCATTAAAGTCTTCCTCGATAGTTATATTTTTATTTATTTTCATTTAAGTTTTTTTTCTTTCAATCTCTCCATAATTTACTTTGCCATAAACACATGTTACGTACTTACGTCTAGACCTAGACCCAATCATGTTTAACCACAATTATTTGTATTATATGCATTTTTCATTACAAATAAACAGATTAAATCGAATCTTATTTCTTTAACCAATATGAGAAGAAATAACCAAATATGAGAACACAATAGAAGAAAGTGGTGATGACAAGAAATATCAGTGACTTTAGTGAGTTAGTTCAAATGGTGTTGATGTCTAGTAGAGTTTTGAGAATTTTGTATTTTAAAATTTTTGGAAGAATGGAATAAAAACAATTTGTATATTCTATTTCCTTTTTTTAATATATATATTGCAAAATCAAAAAATGTAAGTTTTAAAGTCTTTTTACTTTTCTTCCCCTATTTTTTTTTAATTTTTGTATAATGATCTCTAAATTTGAATTTGACTGGCCGGGTATGGTTGGCATCCCAATATTTACCTTTACATATTTAATTTAATTTATCCAAGTAGGTGGTCAACATTTTTATACTAACTATCTTTGTTACTTTTCTAGATCACATTGCTTTTATATAGAAACAATTAGATGGTGGTGAATTGGTAGTATCTCTCTTTTTCATTTCACCAAACAGTCCTGCTATTTATAAATTATAAAGGTAAGGTGAGTGAACCGACAATAGATTATTCTAATTTAATTTAGAGACTCGATTTTACTTTGTAACAAGCCAATTTTATATAATTGTTCATTTTAATTAAAATGTAGACCCGAGAATTATTCAGTTAAAACAAGAGATCCAATATATAATAATCGTGATCCAATTACTTGGTGCTTCACTGTAAACATCTTCTAAGATCATCTCCAACCGAGTTTCAAATTGAAGCAAATCTTCAATTTGAAGCACTAACTCCCTCTTAGAGGTGTCCACGGTTTGGTTAAACCTATGATTAAAACCGAAATCGAATGGAAAAAATCGGAACCGAAACCGACGGTTACAAAACCGGTTTTGAGCAAGTTCGGTTATGGTTAGAGTTGCCCAAAAACCGTCGAAAACAGACAGTTTAACCGCCGGTTTTACATCTAATTTTTTTTTTTTTAAAAAAAAAATCACCCAACCAATCAGACCACGAGACATGGCATTGAATTAAAAAAACAAAAAAAAACGGCCGAAACTGAAAGCGAACCGGAACCGAAACCGAAACCTGTTGGTTTCGGAACCAAAACCAAAACTGTAACTGCCAAACCGGCTTTTACAAACCGAAACCGAAACCGAAACCAAACCGGCTAGACCGTTACAGTTTCGGTTTGAGCATACCATGGAACCGGAACCGGAACCGACGGTTTCAAACCGAAACCAAACCGGAACCAACCGTGGACACCACTACTCCCTCTCCAATCCAAAGACAAAATAATGTGTCAATTTGAAGAGATCTACAGTGCTGGGCCATATAACTTTAGAGATGAAATAAATTTAAGGTTTTCTTTTAATACCAGTTTTACCTTACCTCTATAACTTTCAATCAAATTTATTCCAATTGTATCCCTTTATATTATTTAATGATTTTATTTAATTTATGTTTGTTTTAATTTAATTATTATTTATATTAACATTTATAATAAACTAAAATTAAGTATAAAATACAAAAATTACTGATTTTTAAAGACTATTTTAGTTAACTAATAAAATATATTATTGCAATATTATATTAATTAATGTATAATTAAATAATTTGTGAAATTTTAAGTGTTGATAAATAAAAAAAAAAAAATAGATATTCTTTTTAATGTAACATTTGATGCAATGAGTTGGAGATAGAACGGCACCAAATTGAAGTAGTGGGTTGGATATGGCCCGACTTTCTCTCTCTTCACTACATATCCAAAATTTGCAATTTTTCTTTATATATTTTTGGAGTACATATGTGATATGTCTAGCCATTCATGATCTAATAATTAGAAACTTTTCAAATTATGATCGAGAAATAACTTATCATTGTAAAGTAGTGTTTTATCACTAAAATTTCATAAACCAATACCAACTACCTCACTTGCCAGTCTGTCACCCACCATTCCCATGAAAAAGACAATTAAATTACTTGTGAAATGAAAAATCAACAAAAACTGATGCGAGTTTTGTGCATGAAACATCAAGATCATACCCAATTCATGATCGATAGGCACCAAGTTTGTGTTGTAATTGTTTACTTGCATAAACATCCAAAAACTGCATTGTATAATAGAATTAGTTTTCATAGTTCAGATTAAAATAGTTATCTGAATTTTATCAAAAAAATAAAAATAAAATAATAAGTTATTTGAATCCAACTGAACAAAATAAAATTAATAAGATCAAAACAAGTTTGTCAAGTTAAATTATTTGAAGATTAAAACATGCACTACCATCTGACTTAAAAAAAAGTTAACTTATTTCAATAAAAGTAAAAACTAAAAAAGACCAAAGAGCCAAATTAAAAAATTTCGGAAGTAATTTATGAAGCTTTTCACTTTGGTCCCTTTAAATATTTTATTTTATTTTCAAATAATAATTCCATGCTTCATCCTAGTTGAATGTGTTAATTACTTGATGAGTTTTTTTTTTCATCTTTTAAATTACTACGAATAAATTTAAAATATCTATCCACATAATATCGGAGAAAAAAATTCTTCACATCTATTTTTAAAAATATTTGATGGGACTTGAACCCCAATAACTTGTGAGTTTTTTTCGTTGGTAGCTATAAAATACATTATTGGTGGCAGCTAAATTTGTGCTACATAAGACTTTTAAGGTCAGTTTGGTATTGTTGTAATTTTTAAAATAATCACTATTAGTTGTGCTGAATAAATAATATGTTGTAAAGTTAATCAGACAATTGTTTCATTAATGATATCGTTGAAATTCCTGTGGATTGAGAAGTGGTATTCAAGTGTTTGGTAAATTTTAATATTAATTGCTGTAATTTTTTATAATTACTGAAAATATGAAATTGAATTCTCAAGCAAAGTAAAATTATTCTTTTCACACCTCTCAATCTCAAACTCCCATGACGTCCACAAAAAAAAAAAAAAAACTATGGTTCAAGTGGTCAACAAAATCAAGTCTAAAAAAAATAAAAAGTTGGTGCCTTTTCCTTCTCCTTCACTCCTTTATTTTCTTTTCACTAAAATATTTTTTTGATTTGGCTAAACATACTTGTACCTCCAACACTCCAATCTCTATCACTTTTTTTTAAATTAGTTTTTATTGATTGTATTTTTAGGTGTATTTGTGATGGTAAAGAAAATGAAGGGTAGATAAGAAGAAGTGGAGTGACGAATAATATGAGTTTTAGGGGTTTGTTCTAAGTTTCAAGTTCTAAAGAAAGGTAGATAAGAAGAAGTGGGGTGACGAATAAAATGAGTTTTAGGAGTTTGTTCTAAGTTTCAAGTTCTAAGTTTGGGTGTTTGTTTTGGAATTGAGTTGAGAAGATGAACAAATTGTTTTTAAAATATTTTAATTAATCTTATATTTAATCAGTGATGAACTAATAAAATTGATTTATATGAAATTAAATATGAGATATATTTGTCTTTATGTTAAATTTGACAGTATATTCTATCATAACCACTTTCCAAAAGTAACCCGCACCTGTTTCTTAAAATTGTTGCCAAATCAACAAAGATTTTCAAACAATCATTTTTGGAAATTTTACCATACATCTTACTTATGTCAAAATTATTAAGTAATCAAAATTCAACTTCTCAAAAGCAATACCAAACGGGGTTTTAAATTGTGTATTCAATTGAGATTTTAAATGACTTTTAATTAGATTTTTATAGATTTTAAAAGTTTAGGTATATTCAATATAGACTTTTAAAGACATTATAAAATTATTGAGTATTCAATACAGACTTTTATAGACTTTAAAAAAGTTATTAAAAGTCATGAGGTATTCAATACAAACTTTTAAAGACTTTTAAAAAGTTATTAAAAGTATGAGGTATTCAACCATGACTTTTTAAAAGTCTATAAAATTTATAAGATATTCAAAATATCAATGACTTTTAATGATATTAAAATGACATTGATTTCTACGGACTTTTATAAATCCACGTGGACTTTCATTGATTTGTTTAGACATTTATCTCAGACTTGTATGGATTTGTTTAGATATCTATCTCAGACATTCATGGATTTATTATCTCAGACTTCTGTTATAGATGGATGAATTATACAAGTATATGACTCAATCAGTCCGCCGAAAAGAAGCTCCACTTCAAAGCTTAATTTTCACAAAGATCTAAACTTTCATGATAAATCTAAATATATATATATATATATATATATATATGAATACATAAAACTTCACGTATGAATAAACATTGCACACAAAAAAAACTAAAGTCAATCACAAATGAAAGAAAGTGACGAAGTTTATAACAATTTTCAAAGTAAAATTAAAAGGAAAATACTCAACATTCATAACTCATCTTCACTGATTCTTATTGTTATTCAACTAATCATATAAACAAATAAATAATCAACTAATCGAATAACTAAGCAAAGCTATACATAAAATATAGAAAAAATAACATAATTTTGTCACAACTGACCACCATTTGAACTACGATTTTTAATTTATTCTCTACAGCTCCAAATCTTACAAAATTTGACATGAATAGTCTAGACATAGCACATACTACATAAAAATTATCAATTTAATCCATGGTCATTTGTCTATGAAAACATTCATTCTTTTCTTATTTCCCTAATCTGTCCAGCAGAAATCAATATTGACGTTTGTCAACTCCAAAACTTATAACAATTTTTAAACTCAATTATAAATCACGAAATTTTACAGAATAACATTATACATAACATTCTATCTACATATAATTTTTCATAATTTTCTAGATAGAAGAACTCATCCAAATAAATTTACAAATTCTAGCCATTTGTCAAAATAGAGAGGTTCTAGGCCTTTGTATATTTCGAAAACGCATAAAATCTAATAACCGCAACTATCTATTGAATAGGCTATAAATCATCCTCATGGTCTCTACTTTCATCAAGTTAAGCATGTCAAGAGTCATAACCTAGTATATTCTAGAAGTTCAACCATGAAAGAGACGAACACAGAAAAATAGAAGCAACGCACCTTAGCAACAAGAAAAACTCAAAATCCTTGGGGAGAAGGCTGAACTTGTTATGGCCTTTGATATCTATACTTCTCACCATCAAGTCCACCAAAATCCATGACTTAAGAAAATCTTTTAAAATCTAGTCTTAATTGAATACACCTTGATTTTTACAGACATTTTTAAAGTCTCAGTCCAATACACCCGGATTTTGAAAGACTCTTTAAAAGTCCATAGAAATCTGAATTGAATACCATTGGATCAATATAAACTCTTTTAAAGTCTTTAAATGTCCGAATTGAATACACCCGGATTTATAAAGTTTTTAAATGTCCTCGAGAATCCTAATTCAATACACTCCCCTAAAGTTATATCAAATCTCACAATTTGTTTTTCATTCATCTAAAACACTTTGAAAGACTTTTTTTTTTTCAAAATAATAATAATAGAAAGACTTTCACTTTAGAAAAAAAAAACATAATACTCCAAGAAAAACATCAACCACCAAATATACGTTATATTTTCTATTTAAAAACATGAGCACACTCAATTTTAATAAATTTTACAGATAAAATAAAATGAACAAACATTATAATAAAAATAAATACAAACATTATAGGTCTATAAAAAAAATTAAACTAAAAAAAATATAAAATAAAATAATTATTTGCTAGCAATGCAATTAAGGACGAAATATCTCATTTTTTTACCTGCAATTTCAAAGCAACTAAACAACACTGAAATAAATCAAATGATAACTTCAACTATTTGCGGTTATTAGATTTTGTCTTGGTAACTTGAATTAATTTTGGGTAGATTTTTTATACCCATTGTCATACTTTTGTTGGGACATGGTAAACGTAAATACTATTGTCGGTTTGCTACCTTTATTAGTAAAAGAAAATTTATAATATTTTAACTAATTATATTTTATACACGTATTTTGATTTTTGACTAATTATAAAAAAAATTTAGATGTATAATTGTCCTTATGATGAAAAATATAATAAAAAAATAAAAATCTTAAAATCTCACATATAAACATGAATATTTTCGTCAAGTTTTATAGATGTTAACGATGATTTTGTTTTTTATTCTTTTAAAAAAATATTTTTGTACATGAAAATATAATTTTGTTACAACAAAGCATATATTATATTTTAAAGTCAATCAAAGTCAATAAATATTTATAAAAATCTTTTAAAATAAAAATTTAAAATTCAATGAAATTTTTTTAAAATGAAAGTTTATAAAAGTTGTTATAATTCTATAAAGTCTAAATTTATAAACTCTACAAAAGTCATTAATTTAAAAAAGTTTTTTAAAATCTTTTAAAATCTAAATGGAATACACCCCAGAATTTCAAATATCTACCCATATGATATAAATAAAAAATTATGATATAAATTTTTTTTTTCTCACATATACTTGTAAGACCTAATATAACTAAATGTCTTGTCAGTTTGTTCGTAAGTAGCTATAAAATGCATGATTAGTGGCAGTTATAAGTTATAACATATTGATAAAATTGTGCTGTCAGATTTGACTATTAGTATTAGTTTAGTTTCACTTTTAATTAATCATCCTTTTCAATTAGCAACATGTTTGACTATTCCAAAATTGAGTCACTAATTAAGAAAAACTACTACAAACTTACGCTATTCGAACATTTTCTTTTAATTTTGTTTCTCGGTAAATTATTTATGGTAGACAATGTTTATATATTATTATTCGCTAGCACCAAAAATTAGAATATAGTTGGATGCACTTTGCAACCCGTTATGATCTTATCATATGATAAATTTATATAAAATTGTACATCTTGTTGTATATAAGATTTTTTTCTTTAATATTCAAAATCCGAAATAATATAAACTTATAGAAAACCCGTTGATTGTGTAAGCTGAACAACATATTTTGCATATGAAATAAATTACTTTACGAAGTAAAGGAAAATGGATAAGGTTAGCATGATAAACGAAATTTTGAAGAAACATGTGAAAAAATTTAATAAAAACCAAAAACCAAAAATAAAAAAAATCCTCTTACATTGCTTTCAGATAAATCTGAAAAAATAATTACTGAATTTCTAGATTTGAAATATATAACTAATAAATGAATTAATTAAACAAAATGTTTTAATAATTTTAGACAAAGTTATTTCAATTTTTTTTTTGAAGTTAAAATTTGATACTTTGGGAGAGCAATGGCACAATCCCAATGTTTATTTATAGAGAGATATCGGAACAATTTCCTCTATTTGAATAGTTATTTCGATCATATTTGTAATACATTAATACTTGATTTCGATAGATCTGACCCTAAATCAATCTTGTCATTTGTTTTAAAAACAAAATTAAAATTTAACCCAATAACCCAAGAAATTCATCCGTTCACTTTCTTTTTCTATTTTTATTTTTTGTATTGTCTATGAAGTATGAACTTCCTAGCCCTATTTTTATATTTATTTTGTATAAATGAAAAAAAAAGGTGATATTAAATCGAAATAATTAAATCATTAAAGCTTATTAAAAGAAGCTTCTTAAACCGGCGATGAGCGGGCTCAACGATGGCCGGTTTTTTGGATACTACCGTGAAGATTTATATGCTTACCAAAGAATCTCTATATTATCGTCTCCAGATAACTTGGAACAGCACAAAAATATCATATCACGCTACTTTGACGATATGTTTGGTGAGTCACGTCAGATTACCTAACACTGACTCCATCTTCCTTATCTATTAAGAATTCACCACGTGGATTTCCGCCACGTGCTTTTGCGAGCTTATTCTCTACATTTACATCGATTTTGCAATTCTGTACCGCCAATCATCGCTTGACTTCTGGTTGACTATTTGACATTCACATTCCACATGTAGTGTAATGAGTCAAAGAAGAACAGATTAACACTACTCCCGAAAGATTTTAGAAAATTTTAGATAATTTATATAATATAATTAAAGGTTTTTGCTTTCAAATGTTGGATATATTTTTCAATAATTGTATTTGGTTTCTTACTTTGTCTGCGGTAAAATTTGATTATAGATAAAATTGTGTAAATAAATATGTTTTTCTTTCCTTGTTCCGTCTAAATATATATTTGTCCCTTTTATTTTTTTAATGGATTTACTTATTTTCCTTATAATTATTAGATTTACAATTTTTAAAAGAATATAATTATTATATTAATTCCACCATAATAAATTATATGTTAATATGAGTTTATAATTTTTTTAGTTATTATATTTAATACGAGATTTGTGAAAGATAACAGATTTAAACTCACAACTTCAATTGTAGTTGAAGTATTAGAGATTTATCATTGTATAAATTTTATCTTGTCATTTATAGCTTTTGTTGTTGGTTAAAGATCTTAATCCACATAAATTAATTCAAGTCAGTGTTATTTGTCAATTGCTAAATTTTTTTATATATCTTATTTCATTTATTGTCAATACTGAATTGTCATATCATATCATATAAGATCAACAATTTATGTTTTTATTTTATTTTTCTTTAGAAAAAAAGGAATATATTAGATTATTAGTTGTGAATTATCATGTTTTTGTCTACTTAGGAAATTTCTCTAATTTTAGCATCTCTTAACGTTATTAGTTAAATAATGGAACTCATAACTCATATGATGCATATTTAACAAGTTAGGGATAATCTTATCCAAAAAAAAATTAAAAAAGATTCTCGTACAAGTTCAAGCAACATATCCAATTATTCACAAAAAAAGGAGGCATGTAAAAGTAGCAAGAAATTTCCAAGTAGAATGATACAAAAAAGAAGTGAATTAGGTCATGTTACATCAATATCATGATGCAAGACGTACATAATTACTCACTCATCCACACAAGTTCACCTAAACAACAATAATTAAATACAAATTCAATTATAATTAATGTTTATTATAAGTAGGATTTTTTTAAAAAAATTTAATTAAACATGTGATATGTATGCAGTATGCTATATATTTATAAAATGTATATAATAAGAATCGATTCATGAGGAGTACACCCTCCAATAAAGACTTGACAAAAATAGATAAAAACATGTATATAAAAAATGTACATAATAAGAATCGATTTATGAGGAGTACACCCTCCAATGAAGACTTGACAAAAATAGATAAAACCATGTATATAAAAAACCTATAGGAGGATATTAAAACACAAAATAAAAAAAAAAAGGTGATTGGACACCTCTTCTATATTTATATGATTGGGATTTAAATCTCATATTTAAATATTAAATACCAAAATGTTGAGATATCCTTACATTCTATACTGTATTTATAGCTATCGATATCATCAGCATCAGGAAGCCCCTCATCAAGGGTTGTAAAAACAAAGAAAATAGTTGGAGTGTGAATCAGTGTCGTGCATTGGGGGACAGGGGCCCGTAGTTTCTTAACCGTTAAACGGAGAGATGGGCTCCACTTGAGAGTTACATAATCCTAACATTGTTGGACTTGGGCCGGGTCACAATCTGCTAGTCAACTTTTTTAATTAATTTATTTTTAATAAAAATAATTATAAATAGTATAGTTGTTATAGACTTGTAGTGGATTTAATTTTAAGATTTGTTAGTCGGTCCTCTTTTATAATGACAAGTTGCTCTTTTGGGAGGCAAAGTAGGTCCCTCTCTAATAAGTTATTACAACTTGCATAGTAATTAACGTCTTGATTGAAAATTATTGAACAGGTATATGTTTTGAATTTTTTTTTTATATAATGATTTTATCATTAAATCAAATATGCTTTAGCTGTAAAAAACGCTTATTCGCATGATAATATAGTTCAAAACATTATAATATTATGTTATTATGTCATTATGAAATTAAAAGAGTACGTATATATTAACATATAGAAAATTATCAAAATTAACTTTCACAAATCTTTAAAATTTGTGATTAGTCATGGCATGCAATAGTTTTCTTGTTTTAATATATAACTTCAAAAATATAAAAATCTCTGCTGCCAATATATATATATATATATATATATATGAAAATTTTCATCTCACTATGCACTGATAAATTTATCTGTACGTTGTATGTGAACCATTAGATTTAAATGTTTTAAGTGATTATCCTTAATCTATAGCCGACATACAATGCATTGATATATTTTATATTGGTACGTACCAAGAAAAAAACGATTGATATATATATATATATATATATATAAAGATTTTTTATCAATAAATAAATAAATATAATTTCAGTAAATATAATTATAGTTTATGTTTTAACTAAATCTCACAACAGATGATGGGTGAAACTAATTTATCTAATCGATTATTATTTACATTACAAGAAATTTGTTTTTACAACATCCACTTGCTATGATTTTTCTTTTATGTATCATATGCTGTGACAGACTGACAGCAATTCAAACGTATAAAGACATCCATTTACTATGATTTTTTTATACACTGTATATTGTGACAGCAACTCGAAACGTATAATGTTTTCATATCGAATAACACCATCACATTTTACAAAGATTTTTAAGAAAAATGCCAAAAGATGTGATGCGAGCAGGGGCAGAATAGTGTAGAGGTCAGGGGACGTGGCCCCTGCTGACTTTTCAAAAAAAAAAAAAATTCTTATTTATTGATGTTATTTTAAAAAAGCCCATAATTAATTTGCACTCACTGACAAAGTGACAAGTCTATTGTACTGTTTTTTTTAATTAATTATTTTTATATATATATATATATATATATATATATAAAACACTGTACTCATTCATCCTCTTATCATTTATCAACAAACTTAAAAAAAAAAAAAAAAACAAAATTAACTCACTGTACCTCTCTCAATTCGGTCACAAACCAGACAAAGTCACAAACCATTGAAAGTGTGAAACCACACGTCTCTACCACAGTACCACTCCCAATTTGTTATCTTAATAAAAGTTTTTGCAAACTATTAATATCACGAGGTGAATCAGTGATGCGTAAAAGATATTTGTTGTTGTTAGAGTATTTTCTCAAGTTAAAGACAAATGTATTCTCCTAACATATTTTCAAATATGTACGTTTTTACTATTTTTATTTGAACCTACGTATAAGACATTGCTAATTTAATTATTTGTGTCATCACTGTACATACCGTAGAAAATCCGTTAGATAAACTTCCTTAATTTCAAATTTCTAGACCTAGATGCGAGGATATAAAGATGAGTGCATACTGTGCACGTGGTATGCAGAGCATTATAATAAAAAGGGATATTAAGATTTTAGTCCCTCTAGTTAGCGTTAATCTGGGTTTGATTCACTAGTTTTTAAAATTACTAACTTTAGTCCTTCTGTTAGGAATTTCATCAAAACAAATGGACTGGCATTGTCAGAAGGTATAAAGACCAAAATTGAAGGTTTATGTGAAGGGCAGCATGCTAATTTTATATTTAATTAAATAAATGAATTAAATTTAAAAAATGGCAAATTTAAAAAAATAAATTAAAATTGATTTGGTGGAAATCCAGATCGGATCTCCACCACATTAAAACCCTAAATTTGTTTTTTTTCTTTCCAGAAATCAATCATCATTATAATCATCAATAATCATTATCATCAACCCTACAATATTTTTTCCAGAATTCATTATCAAACACAAAAATTTATCCCCAATTCATCAGTCCAAAATTAAAACCCTTATAAACAAGAAAATTGAATTTGAAAAATAAAACCCCTAAAATTAATATATAAATACTCAATCGGCAACAACATCAATCCAAGAAAAAAATTTGCAGATTTTAACAGATCCAACCACAACTCAGAAAAATCAAACCCACAACATCATCAAAATCCATAAAAAAAAATCCTACCATAAACTACACAACATCCATTTCTAAGACCCTAATTCCAGGAACCAACATCATCAACACCAAACCAAAATAAAAAAACTGAAAAATAAAATAAAAAACAAATCCACAACAACACCAAACACATACCTAGAAGACAACACAACCACCCATTCACCAAACACCACAGATTCACCACACAAAAACCCAACCCATAAACCTTACCGGTGCTCAATCTCACCAAATCGCCAAACCGATCTTCTAAAACGGGAAGAAGAGAGATTTATAGAAGAGAGAGATTTTTATTTTGACTAGGGTTCGACCAGAGAGAGAGAGTGAGTGAGAGAGAGAGAGAGAGAGTGAAGGCGAAGAAGAATATCCGGTGACGGCGGTGAGGCCAAGAAGAAGAACTGGTGATGGCAGCCCTTGACCGACGAGCCCTGGAAGAGAGAGAGGCAGGTTGACGAGAGAGAGAGAGATGATAGAAGAGAGAGAACGTTGAGAGAGAGAGAGCGTTGGAGAGAATTTTTTATTTGTTTTTATTTTTTATTTTATTTAATATTTTGATAATAATAATTATCATTTAATTTAATAATATTTATTTGTTTTTTAAAAATTAATTTGTAAATTATTATTATACCCTTTGGTTATATTTACATAAGATTATAGAACATTTAATGTTATTTTACCTTTTTACCCTCGTTGACAATCATTGACTTGACGGAACCCTAACATAATTGGACGGTAGGGACTGAAATAGATATTATCAGAGAATTAATGGACTAAAGTTAGTAATTCAAAAAATTAGTGGACCACACCGAAATTAACGCTAACTAGAGGGACTAAAATCATAATAATCCTAATAAAAATAAGAGAAATACAGGCTCATCCGCTCATCAACTCATTCAAATCCATCGGCCTTTATTTATTATTATTATTATTATGCGTTTTTAGAAGATTCCGTAAACCTTTTTTGCCTTATAATTAACAATTATTAAACAAATAATTAATCCATCAATCTTCATCCCCCCCCCCCCCCCCCCCCCCCCCCCCCCCCCCCACCGAATTAATCATGACAAATAAACGCGTTCATGATCAACCTCCAATGCAACAAAAGTTTTGCAACAAGTCCCCAACATTCCCCAATTGTCGACTCATAAAACACCTATTAATTTCCTTGGCGCTCTTTACAAGTTACTTCATTATAATTTAGTTAATTTCTAATTGAATTTATAGAAGAAAATCTATATAGATGAAGCTTTAAGCATATATCCCATTTTTTTTAATCCATATTAATACATTTATGATATACAAGGATGATTGACCATATATAAATTTATTTACATTTCCATATATTTCATGGACGACTACCATATAAATTGATTAGTGCTATGCTTTCAAATATGATTCGTTTTCATGTGTTCTTTCATAAACCTTAGAATCTTAATTTCCATATACTTCTCATCTGGGCTTAATTAAACATTTGCAAATTTTGATTTTGTGATTTTAAAAGACATAATGGGTGGGAATTTGTGGAAGATATATACCAGAGGAAGAAAATTTAGAGAACTTGGTAATTTAATTTTGTCTTAGACTCTTAGGTGATTACAGTTAAAATTACTTGTTATGTTAAAAAGTGACAAACTGCCAACAATGCACTGCATAAGTCATTAAAACTCTTAATTAAGTGCATATCAACACAAAGGAGCATTACCTAGAATGCAACCACAACTAGCGGGACAAGAGTAATACAAATATACAATAATGTAACATGTCTAAATTGATACCTTAAAACAGTACTAGAGACTTGAGTTACAACTGCATTGTAGAATCAATCGACGTCTTCCATCGGTACATATTTGCTTCCATCGGTACATATTTGCATCAGGTTTAAACCCAACTAGCTAGTAAGGAGGCATTATGTGTCCAAGATCTTGTGTGCAAATATGAACTCATGTCTATATATATATAAATGTTTTATAACTCCCTAATAAGCATAAAGAAACTAAATTTACTTTAATAGGAGACTTGAGGGACTACTGCAGAAACCATGGTGTTCATACCGCACATACCATGACCGCGGCAAAGGTGGAAATACCCATTTTCTCCCCAGTTCTTTCCCCACGAATTCTTGATGATCCAATATGGCTTGTTGCTAAGCCTCAGAATGGAGAACCCTTTGGAACCATATCCGACGAGCAGAACACCGTGGTTGATCCGTCTCTTACTACAGATAAGAGGGCAAGATACACCGCCCATGTAAGTTTGCATGTACACAGCATTCAACCCAACTGCATTATATTTTAAACATCAGTGTTCACCTTTACACAAAACTTGAATAGTACCCAAAACAGAATAATTTCTTAACCATTTCGAATACTAAATTGTTTTGCTACCAATTTTACTCAATTTCAACGAATTACTTGAATTGAAAGAGCTACAAGTAATTGAATGGGATGTGTTCATATTATTAAAAGAGAAACTCACTAGCTAGAGGACCATGGTGGACTAAATGTGCAGCAATTTGGTCCTCATCAACAGGAATATTGGTAAAATTCGCAATTTTAACTGCGATTTTCTCCGGATTGAACTTGCAATCGCCTTTTTTCCCTGTATAAGGATATTCAGTCTCTTCTTCCAGCCCTCCGGATTCCATCAAATACTCGAAGGCAGTTGTCATAAGGCCTCCATTGCAACCACTGTCACATGCAGTCCTGTCCTTCAAATCACACTGCAAATTAGGCGTGAACACCTTAATTAAGCAATTGAATAAATAATAATAATAATAATAACAATAATCAGATATTATTTGTTTCCTTTTCTAACAGAGAAATTGGATAGGACTATAGGAGTTAGCTGACCGAGTGATCACAATCAACGAGCTGTTGCTCACTAAGATTGAATAGCTTCCCAGTTGCAATGAAATTGGCTCCTTCCACAGCCCCTGTAGTGCTAAAAGCCCAGCATGATCCACAACTACCCTGCAATATTCATTCAACAACTTCACTAATTTCACTAAAATCGAAAACATATAATTTTTTTGTTGAAAAAATCGAATATTATTCGTAACATATTAATTTCACTTACCAGTTGTGTTAGTAACCATGCACTTTAATACACCACATGTGCTGCATGACTAACGTGATTTACAATAACAATAATATTTAAACACTTAATTTACCAAACCGAAACCTAGATACAAATTGCAAAATAAAACCCGGTTTGGATACCATGTTCGTATAACTCTGGGTCAAAGCTTAAGTTGAAAAAAAGTTGCCCAAAAATAGTTGTTAAGCATTCTAATACACCTCCACGTGGCAGACCGATGGAATTGACCCTAATATCAGTATTTAAACACTTTACCGGACCGAGTATTTAAGCACTCAGAGATCGACAATACCGACAAACTTAACAGGTGAACTAAGGCCAAATAGGGACTGTCCTGTGGACGTGGACGTGGACGGTGGACCAAGCCCAAGGCCAAATAGAAATGCAAAAACGCACATGACCTAGGCCAAATATGACTCTACACCATAATTAGTAACCAGACCCAAAAAAAATTAAACAGATAAATTGGACTCTTATACCATATAGCAGTAATTCGACCCAAAAAAAATTAAAAGATCCCCAAAAAAATTAAACAGATAAATTAAACTGATAGGTCCAAAAATAGTGCTTAAGCAATCTAATAGACTAATATAATTGAATAAAATTACGTATTATTATAAAAAAAGAAAAGAAAAAAAGAGGAGTATACCTGCATCTTGACCTCAGTAACAGCACCCTTTTCTCTCCAATCAAAATTTTCAGGCAACTCTTCAACAGACGCCTTATCCTTCTCCTTCCTCATCATCAGACCGTCCACAGCCCCACGACTCATCAACTGGGGCCCACCACCTATCATCCCTGTATAGAACCTCTCAAACTCCTCAGCAGACAGATCAGAGAAAGGTGTAACTCCGTGGATAGCCGTCGGATCAAGCAGCTGGTGCTCCGCTGCCTTCACAACGTTCTTCGCAAAGATCCCAAGGCGGTGCACGTACTCCTCCCTCGTAGAGTAACTTTTCTCGTACTGCTGCATGAAGCTCTTGAAGTGAGTCTCTGTGGGTGTCCCCAGAAGACCGTTGTTTGGATCGTCTGTGACTTGGTGTATGGTTGGGTTCTGTGGAGTGTCGTCGAAATAATTAGCTGAAGAGAGTGTGAGTGCGTAGGTTAAGACTGTAACGCACACTGCGCATGTTAGAGCTACACCTTGCGTTGCCATTTTTGATCTCCTTGGGCTATCGGTTTGGCTCCTTGTTCTTCGATTCTGTTAATCTAACCCCATATATATATATATATATATATATATATATATATAAAAGACTGCGTTAAGAGTTGATATTTTGTTTTTCCTGTGTTAATTACTCTTTTGTCCTTGTAATTACATTTGTAAAATAAATACAAGATTATATATATATATATATATTATATTTAAGGGATTCTATTTTTAATTGATTTTAAGAGTTTAGAAGAGATTATAAAATTGTATAATTTAAGTTTGGAGCAAAATATTAGGATAAAAAGATCTTTAAAATGTTGAATTTTGGCATTAAAGGGTGGGAAAATATGGAGAGAAGAGAAGGGTAAAATGGTAAGAAAGAGAGAGGGGTGGTCAGTTTTTAGTCGGCTAAATGCATGCAGAAGTTGGTGATAAAGCAAAGACGTGGCAGTGAAATGTGAGTTTCTGTTGTCAGATTATATACGTGCATCTAACATTTTGGTGCCTCGTGTTTCAACTTTCATTCAAATTGGAAAATCGATGAATACTTTTATTTCATTTGAAGAGGTGATGAATTCGAGGTCATAAATAATTATATAATAATGCTATTATATATTTCATAAGATAAGATCTAGATTTAATTCACTTGTGCAAGTCCAGTTATAAAAGATTATTAGTTGAGACTAAAGTGGGATAAAAGGCGATATATCTAACCTTTCATAATTATATGATAATGCCTAGGAGTGGGTACAGTTCATTGAACCGAACTGAACCGATCCAAACCGAACCGAAATATGGTGTTTGGTTCGATTTTAAGGTTGAGTTCGGTTCAATTCGGTTCGAACCGAATGAACCACATAGAATATGATTCGGTTTCGGTTTCGGTTTTGAACCTTCCAAAACCGAACCGAACCGACGAACCGAACTATAAATACAAAAAAAATATAAATTTTATTATGGATTGTATGTTGGATTATTTATGTATGATCTTATTTTATTTTGGACTTCTATCATTTTATGTAATGTATTAACTGAATTTGGTAGAATAATAACTATTGAGCAGGTACTTATGATTAAATTGGACTAAATTTGATTAGTTAAATAGTAATGTTGTATATTTAGATGTGTTTTGAATGTAAGAGATTGTTAAAAAAAACATAGCCCAAAGTCAATTGCCCAAAGGCCAAAGATCTTAATACAAAAATAGAGTTGTTAAATGATACAAAAATTGAAAAAATATATAAAAAAACCTCAAAGTCTAATAGGCTCAATAGGCCCAAAACCGAATTGAACCTAACCGAGATAAATGTGTTCGGTTCAATTCGGTTTTGTGGTCCAATATGGTTCAAACCGATCAAGTTTTCAAAAACCGAAAATATAGCGGTTTAATACGGTTTTGGCCGAAACCGAACCGCACCCACCCCTAATAACGCCCTATTTCATTAAGGAATTTTAGGAATATTTTTATCAGGTTTAGATTTAATTTACATTTTGTATAGGTAACTCCAGGGATGTAACTCAGCCAGTAAATAGATGAATTTGAGACTTAGGTAAATGATTTCTAAGTCAACTTATGAAAAAACTAAATATATTTTTATTAAGAGTTCTCTTACTTGGTGATCGAGTCTTCAAAATAGAGTTTCACCGTAGGGGTTGGATTGAAATTATTATTAATTTCATATTTATTTATAAAACTGTAAAGTGTATCGATTGATCTCAACATATTCCAGTAATCCCGGTCCATTTGGTATCATATTTAAGATAATTAATTTTTTTATTTTTTTTATTTTTAAACTCTTTAATTTTGAAGGACCCATAACTACACTTTTAATGACAGAGACGATATATGATGCAGTCTCCTTTTATCGGTTATTTTTTTTTTTGAGAAACTCTTATCAATTCTTATATATCACAAATAAATCTCAATTCATCTTCGTATCAAATTTACATCTCAAACAATGTGATAATTTAATTCATATGATCAGTGGCGGACCTGGAAATTTTAATGAGGTGGGGCACTTGAATAAAAAATAATTATTTTAAAAAATTTAATGAAAATTTAAAATCATAATAAAATGTGTTTTTTTATATAAAAAATGATGGTATAATGAATTTTTAATAAAAAAAATAGAATACTTATTCGAAATGAATTAAATAATCTTACATTTAAAAGAACTAAAAACAAGAAACAAAATATTAAAAAAATAAACAATAACAAGAAAAACAACATGTAAAATGAAAAATTATAGTATTTATTCGTAAAAAAATTAAAATATTGTTTTATAATAAAAAATTTTGTTTTGTATTTATAATGAATTCACTTTAAATTTATACAAAAATAATTGATTAATAAATATTACTAGAAATGTTTTTGAATTTTTTATTTTTCTAATTATTGATTCTAAATAAATTAGAATAATAAAATAAAGAAAAATATAAAGGATAAAATAAAATGAATCATAATAATAGATGGACTATTTTAATATAATAAATTCAAATTTGAGATTTTAGGGTTTATTGATTGGATATGTTAGGTATGTCAAACTAAAAATATTAGAAATAAGAAAATTTCAAAATAATAATAGATAAGATAATTTACTATATAATAGAATTGAATTAAGTAAACCACAAATTAAGGATAGTTAAAGAATTTAACAATAAGGGGAAAAAGACAATGAATTATTTTGTTGTAGAAGAAAATAGAAATTTGATAAAGGAATTGGAAACAAGTGTAAAATACAAATAGATATGAAAATGTATTTGTTTTGCATATGGTGAGAATTGAACCAGTGACTAAAACAATAAAATGAAGACAATAAACCAGCAGTGCTGTATAAAAACATATGTCATAATGTGTTATTTGTGATATATATATATAAACATAAAATGATTTTTTTTTAAAAATTTAACGTGGAACACGGGTCCTACCTGATCTCTATATGGGTCCGCCCCTGCATATGATATAATGGTAATTGTGATTTGAATGCAATTGAGATACAAGTATACAACACATAGAAACTTTAAGATTATCGATATCTTAATCAAGCCTTTGTCGAGAACTTGAGGTTAGTGAACTTTGTCCTGTTGTATTGAATAGGTTTTCCTCAAGTCCCAACCTTTGAATCATCACTGTCTTTCAATAAAATTAAAATATGTAAACATCTTTTCATGTCAGTGCTTCTGTTTTCCCTATCCACCGGTCTCTGGCACCCCGAATCTATTACTGGACCCCACGAGACCTTTCACAGGCACACGCAAGGAATGAAGAATGAAGAATGAAAAATAGTAAATATCGATATTTTGGTAGAAATATCTTTAATATTTTTCATATTTTGAAAAGTTAAATATGAAAGATATATTCGATATATTCAAAATATTGACAATATTTTCATATTTACGATGAAATTTTCAAAAATTGAACCCTTATGTACGGAAATTAGTATATCGGTGTGCACCGATAGAAATATATGAAGATATTGAATGTGCTACTCATTGACTTGGTGTGTATGTATTCGTCAAAATTCCTCCATAAATAAGTAGTTCACATTCAATGTCCACATATTTTTGCATCAGTATGCACTGATAAGATCAGGATTGTTGGATATGGCTCGTATTCCCAATGGTTACCAAACGGGATTCAACCAATACGGAGACTTCTTAGAGACGTGAAATACATTTAGAAGTAGGATATCGTGTTTGAGGGAGATTTGAAGACCAAAGAAGAACAAGAAAGTCTTGTTCTTGAAGGAAAATGATTTCTCCTTACAAGAAGACTTGTTATAAATAGAAAATAGTATTTATGTGGAACAAGTAATTCTTGTACGTTTAGGAATACGTTTGGAAGTAGGAGATCGTGTTTGAGGGTGGCTTGAAGACTAAAGAAGAACAAGAAAGTCTCGTTCTTGAAGGAAAATGATTTCTCCTTACAAGAAGACTTGTTATAAATAAAAAATAGTATTTATGTGGAACAAGTAATTCTTGTACGTTTAGGAATAGAATTTCCTTTTGTCTTTAACTCCCTGTAACTCATATAAATAGACCATAATAACTAGGCTATTATATGTGGAGTAAAATAGCAAATATTAGAGAGATATCAAAGAGAGCATTTGGTGTAATTGAGTTTGGGGTATTAGAGAGAGAATTTTGAGTGAAGTTGTAACAATTTTCTTCATAGTGGATTGATCTATTGTCGTCCCGACGGCCGTGGTTTTTTCCCTATTTGGGTTTCCACGTAAAAATCTTGCGTTTGTGTGTTTGGATTCGTGCTTTATTTCTTTCATCTTATTTATTTTCTTTCTTCATTGATATTGTTGTTTGTTTGTGCTATTCGGCAACACTTCAGCGTAGCGATTATTGCTAACAACTGATATCAGAGCCTTGGTTTCCTGTAACGGTTCAACAAACTTATGTCTGGAATGAAGTTTGACGTGGAGATATTCGATGGGAAGATCAACTTTGGCCTGTGGCAAGTTCAAGTCAAAGATATGTTAATCCAATTGGGATTACGCAAGGCATCGAAGGGAAAGTCAACCCTTGCAAACCCTGAAGTAACTAGAGACTCTAAAAAAGAAACGACTAGTACTAGTTCTGGAAAATCTGTGATAAGCAATGATGATTGGGAGGATTTAGACGAGAGGGCTGCAAGTGCTATACGATTGTGCCTGGCCAAGAATGTTCTTGCAAATATTCAAGGAACATATTCAGCCAAAGAACTTTGGGAGAGGCTTGAAGAATTGTATCAAGCGAATAATGTCTGCAACTGGTTTTACCCGAAGGAGCAGTTTCACATGCTGCAGATGACTGAGGGTACAAAGGTTTCCGATCATCTAGGAGTGCTAAATGGCATAATTTCAGAATTAGAGTCGATTGGAGTTAAGATCGATGAGGAAGACAAATGATTAAGACTCATCTGGTCCCTTCCATCGTCCTATGCGCACATGAAGCCAATTTTGATGTATGAGAGTTCAACCATATGTTTTGGAGATGTGGCAAACAAACTAATCTCTAAGGAACGAAGGCTGAAGAGTGAAGGTAAATCTTATGATAACTCTGTTCTTTTAGTTGACAGAAAGAAGGGAGACTCTAAAAGAAAAGTCACTTGCTGGGGATATGGATGGTCTGGACACATAAGGAAGGATTGTCAAAATAAGAAAACAAGTACGGCTAAGGGCTCCAAAGAGGGGGATCCGGTAATCGCATCTCTTGAGTATGACGACTACAATGATGCTCTTTAAAGGGGCATAAACATCCTCATGGCATGACTGCTAGTTGCCATGAAAGAGAATGTGTTACTGATAGCGGGTCCATAATTGCAAACGGACATTGGTTAAGAGGTGATGCAAGGTGTGTGGTGGACAAGGATGTCGATGGCTGAACGAACTCCCTGGGAACCTAACGTGAGGATTTGCACCACAATTTCAGCAAGGTAAATTTCCACATGTGCTGGTGAAATCGTGGGATTGGTGTTCCTAAGTGGTTATACCTCGTGGTGGGTATGTTGATTCTCTGTGATGAGAGTCGTAGCTGTGTACGAAGATTTAGGAATTCTCGCCATAAGAGAGGATTGTTGGATATGGCCGTATTCCCAATGGTTACCAAACTCGGAGACTTCTTAGAGACATGGAATACGTTTGGAAGTAGGAGATCATGTTTGAGGGAGTCTTGAAGACCAAAGAAGAACAGGAAAGTCTTGTTCTTGAAGGAAAATGACTTCTCCTTACAAGAAGACTTGTCATAAATAGGAAATAGTATTTATGTGAAACAAGTAATTCTTGTACGTTTAGGAATATGATTTCCTTTTTTCTTTAACTCCCTGTAACTAATATAAATAGATCATAATAGCTAGGCTATTATATGTGGAGTAAAATAGCAAATATTAGAGAGATATCAAAGAGAGCATTTGGTGTAATTGGGTTTGGGGTATTAGAGAGAGAATCTTGAGTGAAGTTGTAACAATTTTCTTCATAGTGGATTGATCTATTGTCGTCCCGACGGCCGTGGTTTTTTCCCTATTTGGGTTTCCACGTAAAAATCTTGCGTTTGTGTGTTTGGATTCGTGCTTTATTTCTTTCATCTTATTTATTTTCTTTCTTCATTGATATTGTTGTTTGTTTGTGCTATTCGGCAACACTTCAGCGTAGCGATTATTGCTAACAACTGGTATCAGAGCCTTGGTTTCCTGTAACGGTTCAACAAACTTATGTTTGGAATGAAGTTTGGCGTGGAGATATTCGATGGGAAGATCAGCTTTGGCCTGTGGCAAGTTCAAGTCAAAGATATGTTAATCCAATTGGGATTACGCAAGGCATCGAAGGGAAAGTCAACCCTTGCAAACCCTGAAGTAACTAGAGACTCTAAAAAAGAAACGACTAGTACTAGTTCTGGAAAATCTGTGATAAGCAATGATGATTGGGAGGATTTAGACGAGAGGGCTGCAAGTGCTATACGATTGTGCCTGGCCAAGAATGTTCTTGCAAATATTCAAGGAACATATTCAGCCAAAGAACTTTGGGAGAGGCTTGAAGAATTGTATCAAGCGAATAATGTCTGCAACTGGTTTTACCCGAAGGAGCAGTTTCACATGCTGAAGATGACTGAGGGTACAAAGGTTTCCGATCATCTAGGAGTGCTCAATGACATAATTTTAGAATTAGAGTCGATTGGAGTTAAGATCGATGAGGAAGACAAATGATTAAGACTCATCTGGTCCCTTCCATCGTCCTATGCGCACATGAAGCCAATTTTGATGTATGTGAGTTCAACCATATGTTTTGGAGATGTGGCAAACAAACTAATCTCTAAGGAACGAAGGCTGAAGAGTGAAGGTAAATCTTATGATAACTCTGTTCTTTTAGTTGACAGAAAGAAGAGAGACTCTAAAAGAAAAGTCACTTGCTGGGGATATGGACGGTCTGGACACATAAGGAAGGATTGTCAAAATAAGAAAACAAGTACGGCTAAGGGATCCAAAGAGGGGGATCCGGTAATCGCATCTCTTGAGTATGACGACTACAATGATGCTCTCTAAAGGGGTATAAACATCCTCATGGCATGACTGCTAGTTGCCATGAAAGAGGATGTGTTACTGATAGCGGGTCCACAATTGCACACGGACATTGGTTAAGAGGTGATGCAAGGTGTGTGGTGGACAAGGATGTCGATGGCTGAACGAACTCCCTGGGAACCTAACGTGAGGATTTGCACCACAATTTCAGCAAGGTAAATTTCCACATGTGCTGGTGAAATCGTGGGATGGGTGTTCCTAAGTGGTTATACCTCGTGGTGGGTATGTTGATTCTCTGTGATGAGAGTCGTAGCTGTGTACGAAGATTTAGGAATTCTCGCCATAAGAGAGGATTGTTGGATATGGCTCGTATTCCCAATGGTTACCAAACTCGGAGACTTCTTAGAGACGTGGAATACGTTTGGAAGTAGGAGATCATGTTTGAGGGAGTCTTGAAGACCAAAGAAGAACAGGAAATTTTTGTTCTTGAAAGAAAATGACTTCTCCTTACAAGAAGACTTGTCATAAATAGGAAATAGTATTTATGTGGAACAAGTAATTCTTGTACGTTTAGGAATATGATTTCCTTTTGTCTTTAACTCTCTGTAACTAATATAAAGAGATCATAATAGCTAGGCTATTATATGTGGAGCAAAATAGCAAATATTAGAGAGATATCAAAGAGAGCATTGAGTGTAATTGGGTTTGGGGTATTAGAGAGAGAATCTTGAGTGAAGTTGTAACAATTTTCTTCATAGTGGATTGATCTCTTGTCGTCCTGACGGCCGTGGTTTTTTCCCTATTTGGGTTTCCAAGTAAAAATCTTGCGTTTGTGTGTTTGGATTCGTGTTTTATTTCTTTTATCTTATTTATTTTCTTTCTTCATTGATACTGTTGTTTGTTTGTGCTATTTGGCAACGCTTCCGCGTCGCGATTATTGCTAACAGGGACCGCCTTATACATATATATATATATATAATTTTTCTATTGTCAGTTTGAACTGACATAATATATATCGGTTCCTTGCATGTTGGTCATTGGATTTAAAGCTTTGACTTGGTTGCATGCACTTGTCAAAGCATTTTTTAAATCCAATGACCCATATGCAATGAACTGATATATTTTATATCAGTTCGAATAGACAATATAAAGACTGTATATATATATGTAAAATTCTATATTTACTCTTATTATATTTCAGTCTTCCACCCATCCGGACAAAGTGCAAAAAGGGGGAAATATCACTATTTTTTTGTTGATTTTTAAGAGTAATACTAGTTTAATAAGTTAAGTTTAAATGAAATCAATAGACAAAAATACCTCATCTCCTTCTTTTATTACGTTTTTACTATTTTTAGGTTGTTTTTTTCAAAACAACCTCCATCAATGGAGGTTGATGGAGGACCTCTATCAATTGAGATGTAACAGACCTCCAATGGAGGTCTTCGATGAAGAAGATGAACACAAAAAATGGAAAATTTTATTTTTATTCAATAAGTCTAAGAAATTATAAAAATGTCCAATAATTCTTGGAAACTATAAAATAAGTCTTGGAAACACCAAAATAAGTCTCGAATATACAAAAATAAGTATCGGAAAAAAAACACGAGACATATTTTTGTGTGTGTTTTCATAGTATTTTTGTCAGATCCACGCTTTAGATGATATTAAAATTTAAGTTATTAAATTAGCGATAGTTTTAAAACTCACTATTTAAAAGAGTGTTATTAAATTTCCAAACTCCGGAAAAATGACTATCCGCATAACACACCTTTCTTGAAAAGTGGTGAACTGGTGATTAGAGAAGGAAAATTTTCTACCGATCAACTGCCACAAAATTATCCAAACAACTACCCCCTTCGGCCCAAATTATATTTTCATTCATTTTTATAATTGAATTTTATTCGATTTGTTCAAATTCAAGTACATATTGGATGATACAAAAGTCTAAATTTGTCAAGAGAGTTAGAAAAACATAATCCACGTCGTTTGTTCTTCCTTGACGATTGGGGATAAATTTTTTTAAACTAATTGTCACAGATTCTCCAGACTATACCCGAATTCGTATGTTACCCCCTGAATTTTATTTTAGGCACTAAACCCTCTGAACTATTAGAAATTGGTAAAAGTGGACGGAATGCTAACGACATTCAATGTTTTGTTATGGAAAAATACACTAAAGACCCTTATTATATATATAATTGCATCAAATCGAAAAAATAAATAATAATATGACATAAATACCCATCTTGACAAATTTAAAAAAAAATCATATTTTAAAAATAAAAATTTAAAATTTAAAATTGAAATATTGGTTAAATAATAATAAATTCTGAACTTTTTGATAAATAAAATTAAATAAATAGAGAAATGAAAAAATTAAATTGATTTAACAATTATTTAAATTATTATTTTTTTATTTAAATATCCCTAAATATAAAACTCAGATGAATATAAAAATTATTTAATGTGAATTATCATTTAAACTATCATTATTTATTTAAATATCCCTAAATATCACTTATTCATTTACAATAACAAGGTTATTAATAATGTAAAAAGCAAAAATAAAAAAATAAAAAAATTAAATAATAATAATAATACGAATAAAATAATAAAATAATAATAATGATAATAATTTAAATACCCTATACTCTTTTTTTGCCATTATCATTTAAATTGTTTTTTATTTAAATATCCCTAAATATCACATGATCAATTACCATAACAAGGGTATTGATAATGTCAAAAACAAAAATAAAAAATTAAACGATAATAATAATGATGATGATAATAAAAAATTAAAATAATATAATAATACTAATAAAATAATAATAATAATAATAATAATATTTTAAATACCCTATATTTTTTTAGTCATTAAATTATCTTTTTTGTTTAAATACCCATGTTATTGTAAATGAACAAGTGATATTTATGAATATTTAAATAAAAAAGATAATTTAAATGATAATGGCAAAAAAAAAAGTATATGGTATTCAAATTATTATTATTATTATTATTATTGTTTTATTATTTTATTAGTATTATTATTAGTATTTAATTTTTTTCTTTTTGCTTTTTACATTATTAATAGTCTTGTTATTGTAAATGAATAAGTGATATTTATGGTTATTTAAATAAAAAAGATAGTTTAAATGATAATTTGCATTAAATAATTTATATAATCATTTGAGTTTTATATTTAGGGATATTTAAATTAAAAAAAGATAATTTAAATAATTGTTAAATCAATTTAATTTTTTCATTTCTCTATTTATTTAATTTTCTTTATCAAAAAGTTAATAATTTTATTATTATTTAACCAATATTTCAATTTTAAATTTAAAATTTTAAATTTTAAAATGTGATTTTTTAAAAATTTGTTAAGAGGGGTATTTATGTCATATTATTATATTTATTTCGATTTGATGCAGTTATGTACATAATAAGGGTACTGATTGTATTTTTTCATAACAGAACAGTGGATGACGTTAGCATTCCGTCCACTTTTTCCAATTTCCGATAGTTTAGGGGGTTTAGTGCCTAAAAAAAATTTAAGGGGCAACATGCGAATTCGGGTATAGTCTGGGGGGATTTGTGATAATTAGCCATTTTTTTATTTCTAAGCTATGATATAGTAGATCTCAACAGTTGTTCATTTTTTGGATGATCTGAGGTAATGGTGTAAAAGGGGGCCGGCCCGGCCCACATCGGCACAGCCCCCCGGCCCGTTTAGGAAAACGGGCCGTGCCTGGCACGACCCGTTTTCCTAAATGGGGGCCCGGCACGGCACGCCGGCACGGCCCTTCCGTGCCATGCCGCGTGCCGTGCCGTGCCGGCCCGTGGGCCAATTTGGGGGGCCAAATGGGCCGGCCCATATATATATATATATATTTTAAATTTTTTTATATATTATTATTTTTGTATAATAAAAAAATGTTTATAATAAATTAATAATAGATTATAGATACATTTTTTATTTTATTTAATGAATTAATTCAAAAAATAAATAAAGATAAAACATGAAAGAAAAAAAAAGTAGATAAAAATATGAAATGAAGAATTCTTTATTTATTTCGGACTTTCAGTATTACATATTTACATGATTGCCTCATTAAAAACCTTACCAAGAAAACCTAGTGGGATAAAAACTTGGTAAGGGAAAAAGAGTGCAATCGTATTACAAGTAAATGTACATGTACAACCTAGTTCTGGACCTGGTTACTGGCGGAACCCTCATCGACATATAAATTGGAGAAATTTTGAATAAATTGTTCATCTACCGTTTCATTTTGCATCCTCTTTCGAGCATGCTCCCAATCCCGAATGCATATTAATACCTCCACCATCTCTGGAGTCAAACAATTTCTTCTTGGTTCAATAATTCGTCCACTCGTGCTGAATGCCTGTTCTGAAGACACAGTGGACACGGGGATAACCAGTATGTCACGTGCTAAGTGTGACAAGACCGGATACCTGTAGCTATAGGTCTTCCACCATAACAACAGATCAAAATTCTCCGTGTTTTCGTCGGCATCAAAATGTGCTTCAAGGAACCTATTCAGTTCGGCACCAGAAGATGCAGCAGATCGTGTAGTTGAAGAAGAAGAACTTGCTGATTTGTCTTTTTTCCGGCGTTTGAGAATGCTCCAACTTGTCGGCAACGGTTTTCTGTCCGGTTCTGGTGATGGTTCCATGTGAATGCCGCCAAACCTGCGCTCATAAATACTAAAAACTTCGAACAACTTGTTTCGAATGTCAGTAATCTGTTCGGAATAATCTATTGACAATTTATTACCAGTAAACTCAAGCAAATATTCTAAACCAGCTAATTTAATTCTAGGATCTACTATAACACCTAAGGCATAAAGGAAAGGCATTTCAAACCAGTATTTTTTAAACTTGGTCTCCATGGCAACAACTGCATCGCCAAGCAAGTCATCTTCCCTATAAGTGTTTAACATGTCAGACATTTCCACAATCTGATGGATTGCCTGGGAAGATGTGGGGTAGTAGACCCCAGAAAGGGTTACAGTGGCATTGTAAAAAACCTGTAAAAATTCAACAAAAATCTTTGCCACATACCAATCGTCTGGTGTCAGTGATTGAGCAGGTGGACATCCACTTTCGGCCAATTTCATGTTATAAAAACCTGAAATAGTTGTATCATATTCCAAACAATTTTTCAGCATTAAGTAAGTAGAGTTCCACCTTACCAGCATATCAGTTTGGAATCGTCGGGGTCGTAGACCGTTTAATGTACAGTGTCTGCCAAATTCTTGAAATCTTGGATTAGAGCTACCGATCCAAGAAATGGCATCTCTGATGCGTTCTATACTATTGCTTACTTTCTTCAAACCAGACTGTACAACTAAATTTATGATATGACATGCACAACGCTGGTGGAAGAAATAACCCCCAGCTTGCGGGATGTTTCTTTCAGTAAACAATGCAATAGACTTAGTATTTGCCGATGCATTATCTAATGTGATAGAGAGGATGCGATGAGTTATGTCATAAGTTTCTAAAACAGAAAGAATGACAGCAAAATTATTGTCTGCGGTATGTGCAAAATCCATAGGACGAAAACCAAGAATTTTTTTTTGTATCCTACATTCAGAGTCTAAATAGTGTCCTGTGACACATAAATAGTCCTGTTTGGAACATGCGTTCCAAATATCGGAAGTTAATGCAATTGAGACAGTTAGATGCTGTAATTCAGCCGTCAAGTCATCTCGTTGGGTTTTAAACATTTTTATCAAATCGTTCATAGTGGTGGTTCTAGAAACAATTTGCATTTGGGGGCAAAATGCAGATGTGATAAATTCTTGAAAAAAAACACAGTCACCGAAATTAATAGGTTGATCAGTTTGTGCAATGTACCGTGCCAAACATTCTCTAGCATGTGCGGCGTCGTAATGCCATGTCGTAACCGACCCGTCTGGGTGCCGTTGCAGTTGTGTCTGGGTTGTATTGGGTACATGTACGTGTTTGGGCATGTATTTTTGCATATGTCTTCTCAAATGACCGGTTCCACCCTTAGTGTTGGTATAGTTCTTAGGACAAAACTTACATTTGGCTCTGGGGCCGACCGTACCGTCTGGAAGTGTCATTTCTACTACGTCAAAACACTGCCATACGTCTGATGTTAACCTCTTAGATTTGGTACGTGATGTCGGTGTGGCGCCGGAACCAGAAGGTCCCGCTCCGGTTTCTGCCGGTCCGGAGAGATCAAAATCATCGTTCAACATGTTTAGACCGTCTGGAAAATAAGGATGGTTGGGATCCATTTCCTAAAAAAAAAAGTTTCGGTCATTAAAATTAACTCCTACATATAAAATGATTAATTTACTAAAACAATATATTAAAATTAACTCCTACACATAAAATGATTAATTTACTAAAACAATATATTAAAATTAACTCCTACACATAAAAATGATTTTTTTTACTAAAACAATATATTAAAATTAACTCATACACATAAAAATTATTAATTTACTAAAACAATATATTAAAATTAACTCCTACACATAAAAGATTATTTTACTAAAACAATATATTAAAATTAACTCCTACACATAAAAATTATTAATTTACTAAAAAAATATATTAAAATTAACTCCTACACATAAAATGATTTTTTTAACTAAAACAATATATTAAAATTAACTCCTATACATAAAAATTATTAATTTACTAAAACAATATATTAAAATTAACTCCTACACATAAAATGATTATTTTACTAAAACAATATATTAAAATTAACTCCTACACATAAAAATTATTAATTTACTAAAAAAATATATTAAAATTAACTCCTACACATAAAATGATTTTTTTTAACTAAAACAATATATTAAAATGAACTCCTACACATAAAATGATTATTTTACAAACAAAATATATTAAAATTAACTACTACAAATAAAATGATTTTTTTACTAAAAAAATATATTAAAATTAACCCCTACACATAAAAATTATTTTATTTTACTAAAACAATATATTAAAATTAACTCCTACACATAAAATGATTATTTTACTAAAACAATATATTAAAATTAACTCCTACACATAAAACGATTAATTTACTAAAACAATATATTAAAATTAACTCCTACACATAAAAATGATTTTTTTTTACTAAAACAATATATTAAAATTAACTCCTACACATCAAATGATTATTTTACTAAAACAATATATTAAAATTAACTCCTACACATAAAAATTATTAATTTACTAAAAAAAATATTAAAATTAACTCCTACACATAAAATGATTTTTTTAACTAAAACAATATATTAAAATGAACTCCTACACATAAAATGATTATTTTACAAACAAAATATATTAAAATTAACTACTACAAATAAAATGATTTTTTTACTAAAAAAATATATTAAAATTAACCCCTACACATAAAAATTATTTTATTTTACTAAAACAATATATTAAAATTAACTCCTACACATAAAATGATTATTTTACTAAAACAATATATTAAAATTAACTCCTACACATAAAATGATTAATTTACTAAAACAATATATTAAAATTAACTCCTACACATAAAAATGATTTTTTTTACTAAAACAATATATTAAAATTAACTCCTACACATAAAATGATTATTTTACTAAAACAATATATTAAAATTAACTCCTACACATAAATATTATTAATTTACTAAAACAATATATTAAAATTAACTCCTACACATAAAATGATTATTTTACTAAAACAATATATTAAAATTAACTCCTACACATAAAAATTATTAATTTACTAAAAAAATATATTAAAATTAACTCCTACACATAAAATGATTTTTTTTAACTAAAACAATATATTAAAATGAACTCCTACACATAAAATGATTATTTTATAAACAAAATATATTAAAATTAACTACTACAAATAAAATGATTTTTTTACTAAAAAAATATATTAAAATTAACCCCTACACATAAAAATTATTTTATTTTACTAAAACAATATATTAAAATTAACTCCTACACATAAAATGATTATTTTACTAAAACAATATATTAAAATTAACTCCTACACATAAAATGATTAATTTACTAAAAATAAAAATAAAAATTAACCCCTACACATAAAAATGATAAATTTACTAAATAAATAAAATTAATAACTGATATAAACATAAAATGATAAATTTACTAACTAAACAAACATATTAAATTTAAAATATAACACTTAAATAAAAATGTACCTTTGAAGTTTGAACTTTGGTGTCTTGGTGGAGAGATTAGAGAATAATAATAAATTACTAATAAAATATTATAATAGTATATTAGTAGTGTAGAATAGTAGAGAGAGAGTAAGAATGGAATTAAGAATAATTGAAATTGTATAGAGAGTTTGAGAATGGAGAGATTGAGAGAATTAGAGAAAGTGAATGAAAAGTGGAATGTGTGGAAGTATTTATAGAAAAATTAGAAAAGTGGGTAAAAATATAAAACACAAGAGTTGAGGGGGCAAATTGTAATTTTTATTGTTTTTTTTTTTAAAAATAACCGTTGGCTGACGTCAGCCATGATGTCAGCCAACGGTTATTTTTTTTAAAAAAACAATAAAAATATACTTAAATTTAAAAAAAAAAAAAAATTTCCGCGGGCCCAACGGTCGGCACGCCGTGCCGGCCCGCGTGCCGACCGTTGGGCTTGGCACGCCGTGCTGGCGTGCCATGCCGGGCCGGCACGCTGTGCCTGGAACCCTGACCCGGCACGTGCCAAGAATGGGGGCCGTGCCTGGCACGGCCCGCTACAGTAGCGGGCCGTGCCAGGCACGGCCCGCCATCCTTGGCAGGCCGGCCGGACCGGGCCCTCCAGGCCCGGCCCATATTTACAGCACTAATCTGAGGATTATATAATTTGTATCTTCTTAATTTCAAAATAGTCCTTAGTTCCTAATCTGTTCTCAATATTTTTTGATGGTTTAGAGGATTAAACTAGCTTTTCAGATATAAAAAATGGCAGATGTTGAATTCAATGTCTTCATATTTAATTTTTTCCAATATCTTACAAAAACTTATATTTCACTCTAAATTTTGTTTTATATTCGTATTTTTGCTTCCTAAAACAAGAGGAACTTTAAGAATAATGAATATCAAAATCTTTTGAATTCTGTAAAGAGAAGAAGATCAATTTGCAGGTATATGATGCTTCAAGTCATGCTTTTGTTCATCTACTCAACGATTTTAATTTAACTACCATCTCATGCTTTTGGTCACCTTTATAATTAATTATGATGTTAGGTTTCCTAAATTTCTAATTTTTTTACTTTTTATTTGAATACATCATACATTTTTCCCCTTTTTGAGGGTCTTTCTATTCATGTGTCAATTGTGGCTTTTTTTTCTTCTTTAGTAAGATCAATCTATCCAAGCAGATGTAGGAATAATGGGAATCTATATTATAATTAGCTTGTGAGAACATGTTAACAATTGTGCTCAGATTTATAGTTATAATGCATGAAAACAGATTTTTTTAACCCTTCAAATATTTGAAATGAATTGAAACTTAATTAGATAGATCCTTATATAAGTCATTTCAAAATCAGAAAAATTGATAACAAATTATTATCACGAATTCCAATTTTCAATTGTGTAAATTTTCTATTGTTCGCGAAAAAATGTGGATACATTTAATTAGTAACATTGTTCTAAGAAATATTATGTGAACAACAAAATTAGTCATAGATTAATTATGTGCTTAGATCATGTAAACAACGTTCATATTTAAAATTCATGTATATAGTTTAATTTTTTTTTTCCTTCAATAATCTCATATATGGTATGCCATCTCATGCTTGATCCATATTTTTTTTTATTGAGCTTCAAAGGTGATATGATATTATCCAAACTTTTCGATTTACGCAAATATAGATGGTTGGATATTGAAGTTTATATCGAAGAGAAAAATAAAAATTTAAAATATCCAATTAAGAGATTTGCAAATAAACTTTGACTTGTATTGAATCAGTGAAGTAAATTTAGCTACAAAACGTTATTAGAAAATAAAAGTTCTAAATACAAAAGAAAAAAAATTGATTTTTTAAGCTACATGATAAGACACAATATAAACGGCATGATATAGGCTTTAAATGTGAGGTCCTAGACACTGATCTCGAGGCCTCATATGCAAGAATAAGAGATCTTACCCATTGAACTAAATGGAAATGGTTATTCATGATACTCTTTTAAATTTGACTTTCAAGATTATCATCACTTTAATAACTTAAGTTTTAAAAACATCAAAATAAATGAACTTTCAAAAATATTCCTACTTTACATATATTTTTTATTTACTTTTCAGTTTCTCAATTTTATTTTTTATTTTTTATTTTTCATCTTCTCCATCGGTTTCCATTGAAGGCCTGTTTTGAAATTTCCTAAGATGGATATCTAGCAACCTAGAGGGGTTTTTCAATTTTTTATATATATTTTTTATTTTTCATCTTCTCCGTTTACTTTTCAGTTTTTCAATTTTATTTTTTATTTTTCATCTTCTCTATCGGTTTCCATTGGAGGTCTGTTTTGAAATTTCCTAAGATGAATATTTAACAACCTAGAGGCAAATCACTCTTAAAAACAAACACCAAAAAGCTTCATAAGATGGTTAGTAGTAACAAGTATAACAAATATATCAATATTGAGTAACTACTACAATGTAAAGTAAATGAATTCAATGAAGAAAAAATCAACATAAAGATATTTTTTTTAACGTGGTAAAACCTCACAACTTGAGGAAACATCTACGGGTTGATTCCACAACCACCGACAACACTATCTTTCATTAGCTGGTATAATGTACACCCTAAAGCGATCAATACACATGATCTACCCTATTGGATCGTCTCACTCTAGCCTACCCCTAAACATTTTACTAGTGAGAGACTTGCCTATTTCTATCCAAGACACTTCACATGTCTTTAGAAAGTTTCTTGCTCAACTTTCGGATCCGCTTGATCCTAATCAAGACTTTTTGCTCAACTTTTGGATCCACTTGATCCTAGTCAAGACTTCTTGCTCATTCTCGATCCGCTTGATCTAATTGAGACTTTCTCCTTTTATAAGGCAATGATTTAAGTGAAACTCAAACATGCAAACATGATTCAAACACAAACAAATAGAGTATATAGATCAAACACACTCTATAAAGAATTAGCATTGCACAAATCAAGCTCACAAACAAATGTAACTAATCCTTAGGAACATGTAATAGGAAATCCAGAAGATGTAATTCAATTCATACACAACGATATCTAGAAACCTAAACATGTCAATCAAAGCTAGAATAATATATTTACGACAAAAGACACAAAACTAGTTTTGAAAGCAAGTGGGCTAATCAATGCTTGAAATCCACAACATATCCACTCAAATAAGAACTAGATTTAAAACAAATGAAATCACAATCAAAATATTCTAGTTCTAGAACACGTGACTAAAACTTAGAAATCAACAATCAAGAACAAATACAAATTTTCTAGATTCAAGTTCATGTTCATCAAAATTAGCTAGAAAGATATTCAATTAAAAATAAAAGCTCATTTCGAAAATCACTATGACAAGTCCAAAAATAGAATCCAAATCATTATAAACAAATTTCATGTTCAAATCAAGAGATTCAAGAAATTGATCACAAGAAAAGTGTAAAGAATATAATTTATTTACAAAATGATGAACGCTTGATGAAGATAAAAGTAAATCAGAAAATCTGGACTCTAATTAGCTTTTTAAAAACTTTGGACTTGTTCTCTTTTGCAAAACAATGATTTTTGGTTGTTTTTTTTATCACCAAAATCAAATCTAAAATGAGTGAGATATCACAAAAACAAAAATGGACAAGTTATGAAATTTCTACACAAAATTTCAATTAAAATAGATGGATTTGATATGGCGTGTGAGGGACCACAGGAAAGGAAGGGCACCATGGTGCAGGCGATGGCCTCCATGGGGGCGAGGAGTGCCTTTCCTGTGGAGGCGTGTGGCTTTCACGTGAGAGGGGATGTTCTGGCAATTTGCTACCCCTCTTCCATTCTCTTCCCTATCACGTACTTCTCTCGTTCTTCAACCGTTCTCCGGCCTCAGAACTTAGAATTCGAATCCATTTTTGGATTACGAACCCTAACTCACTCACAGACATTGAAGTCTACAAAACTTTAATCAAAAACTTGGAATTTGACTCAATAGACAAGAACGAAAACCATGGACTATAAACACACAGAGAGTTTGGTAAAATCTAACTCGAAACTTAAAAACTTATGAATGAGTAACCGAAACGTTCGAAACCCAATAAGGAACAATATAAGATCATAATCAAGTCCGATACCAATAAAATACAAACAAACAAACACAAGAACACATAAGTTGCCATTTCCTAAAGATAGTCCTAGAACATGCATTTTACAAAAGTAGTCAATTTAAATCTAATGCATGTGCATACAATAATATGTGTGTGTATGTGTTATACCAAATGAGCACAACGATGAATGAACACAAATGTTATACAATGTCTCTGTATGCCTTATGCCTTACGCCTTGCAAGATGAGAAAGAATCTCGATATCTTAGCATCCAGGTAATAATCGTTCCTCTTGAAGACGAACTTTGCATAAAAAATTGCTTTCCTTATGTTAATAGTCTATTTTGGCGAGGGTCCAAAGGAGAATTTTCCACTGAGTTACTACCTGGTAGGAACCATTCCTAGCTCCCAGATACCCGGAAGCATTGATATCGCGATCTAGGAAGAATCGATACCTGGTTAGACTGCAACCGCGAATGCCTCGACTACCTGTCTACCCAGATAAAGCACCAGAACTACGACCTAAGAAAGACAGGTACCCCGCTGTGCCATTACTCCTGATACCAAGTGGAGCGGGTACTGCGATACCACATACCCAGTACCTCGCATGTACCCGGTACCTCTTACATGGCACCTAGGTACTGCAACATCTACCCGGTACCCATGTACCTCGACATCAGCCCATAATCCAACCAAGATAAGCTTCCTACCTGACAAATAGGAAGAATGTCGCTACGAAGATACCAGCACACCGTCGAGAACAGACTCCACGCCAGCAAGAGAAGACCGGTACATCGATGTACCATGCCATCAAGACACATAATAGAACAAGCGCCACACCAGCAAAAAGGGATCAATACACCAGGGTACCGCGCCATCGGGATACAAAGTCAATATTTCCCTCCAAGCAACGTATAAGGGAAAAGTTGACTCCTTCGCCATTTAAAGTGCCATAAATGAGACCAAACGGTCAATCAAATCAGAGTTTAAATACGACAGTAATTGGAAGGATCAAATCCCGCACATTTAGCCACACTCAACGACTAAAAAATGACTCCAAATATCTCTCAATTAAAAGACCAAATTCTGAGGAATAAAAGGATCTATAAATAGGGCTATGAAGGATGAACAGAGGAATAGCTTCTTCTGGACTTTAAGAGAAAACAGTGAGGTTCAAAAAACCACCACTGAGAGAGTTTTAGCCACTTATCAACACGAACGAGTACTCCATCACCATTTTGTGTACAGTGAGAGAAAAGAAATTGTACCATCATTTTGTAGAGATGAATATTCAGTTATCTTGATTTACGTTCACCTTCTCTTTTACTTGTTTCTCTCATTCTGATATTCATTTCAGACTCTCTAGTATAAGAAATCCTAGCACCGAAGGTACCTACCCCGCTGCCACCTACTGGTAGCGGCTGAGGGTGCTAACTGAAATTTTATTCCTTGAGTGGATTTTCTTGTTAACACCTTCTTTAAACCTCATATCAAATACAAACCACCGAAGCAACTAGTCAATACAAACAAAAATAATTTTGTTATGGAATCAAACCAACACAAATCTAAAACCTAACATGTTTAGAAGTTGTACAGACCTCCAATGGAGATAGAAATCAACCTCCAATGGGAGTCGAAATCGACCTCCATCGGAGGTCAATGAAGAAGAAGATGATTTTTTTTTGGAAAAATTTATTTTTGTCCAATAAGTCTCATATTTTTTTTGTATTTTTGAGACTTACTTTTGTGTTTCCGAGACTTTTTAGGTAATTTCGAGACTTTTCAGGTAATTTTTGAGACTTTTTAGGTAATTTCGAGACTTTTCAGGTAATTTTCGAGACTTTTCAGGTATTTCTGAGACTTTTCAAGTAATTCATGAGACTTTTCTGGTATTTTTGAGACTTTTTGGTAACTTTACGTTATGGCAGAGAAAGATGAAGAACGTCCTAATTCAGCAAGATCTGCAGTATGCTATTCTCAGAGTGGAGAAGAAGCCGACGAAAACTACCGATGCTCAGTGGAAGTGAATGGACATAAAGGCGAAGAGCTCTATTGAGCTACATCTTGCCGACAATTTGATGCTTAATGTCGACGAGGATATGAACGCTAAAGAGACATGGGATAAGCTCGAGAAAGTTTACAAGGGTAGAACTTTATCCAACAAACTTTTCTTGAAAAATGAACTTCTTAATCTTCGAATGGAAGAATGTGGAAATCTGCAAGATCATTTGAGCAGATTTCAGAATTGTGTTGCCAATCTATTAAAGGTGGATGTGAAGTATGAAGATGATGACAAGGCGCTTTTACTGTTGAGATCTCTACCGCCTTCGTTCAAGCACTTCAGGACCACAATCATGTTTGGTAAGGAAAGTCTAAAGCTGGATGAGGTTATGGAAGCTATCCAATCTTATATCAAGATGGATGAAAATACCGAAGGCTCTCAAGCACATGGTATGTATGCCAAAGGCAAAGAGAGGGGTCGGTCGCAAAACAGACATGATAAATCCAGCAACAGGGGTAGATCAAAATCCAAGGGAAAAGAAAAAGAGAACAAGCGTTGCTTTACATGTGGTGCTACTGACCACTAGAAAAAGAATTGCAAGATATGGCAAGAAAGGAAAGCAAAGGCGATGACAAGGAATTTAAGTACGGCCAGTGTGGTTACTTCGGATGAAAGTGACGGAGAACTCCTTGCGGTAACATCGAGCTCCAATGCTATCCAACATTGGATTTTAGATAACAGTTGTTCGTTCCATATGTGTGCTAACAAAGAATAGTTCGACACATATAAAGAAAAAAGAAGCGGAGAAGTTTTGATGGGAGATGATTCACCGTGCAAGATCCAAGGTATTGGGTCAGTGAAAATCAGAATGCATGACAGAATTGTTAGGGTACTGGATAAGGTCAGACATGTTCCTATGCTAAAGAAGAATTTGATATCTTTGGGCACTTTAGACAAAGCCGGTTACAAGTATTGTTCTGAAAGAGGGATACTTAAGGTTATCAAAGGGTTACTGGTCATGATGAAATGTGATATTCAGCCTAACACTTTATACATGCTTCGGGGAACTACAATAGTAGGTGGAGCAACAATATCTGCAGAGAAGGACGAATCAGAGCTTTGGCATTGTAGGCTCGGGCACATGAGTCAAAGATGGATGCAAGAACTACACAAGAAAAATCAGTTGAAAGGTGTTAGTTTCTGCAAATGAAATTCTGCAAGTATTATACTCTCGGGAAGCAAGCAAAAACATCATTCAAGATTGCAGACAATGAGAAAAGAAGCAAAGAGCTGTTGAACTATATTCATACAGACGTATGGGATCCTGCACCAACTAGGTCTAAGGAAGGATCAACGTATTTTGTTACCTTTTTTAGATGATTTTTCGAGAAAAGTATGTGTTTACTTCATGAGGGAGAAATTCAAAGTTTTCACAAAGTTTAAAGAGTGGAAAGCTGAAGTAGAAAACCAAACTGGTAGAAAAATCAGATATCTGAGAAGCGACAATGGAGGTGAATAAAGAGACAACAAGTTCTTACAGTTCTTCATGGAAGAAGGCATCACACAACATTTTATAGTGAAGAAAACTCCTTAACAAAACGGGGCAGCAGAGAGGATGAATAGAACTCTCATGGAAAGGGAGAGAAACATGGGGTTTCGTGAAGGATTGCCCGACATGTTTTGGGCAGAATCGGTTAATCACGCTTGCTACTTGGTTAACCAATCACCCTTGAAGGTTCTTGATTATAAGTGTGCAGAAGAGGTATGGTCTAGAAAACCCGTTGATTATTCCAATTTAAGAGTTTTTGGTTGCAGTGCATATGCTCATATTCCGAATGATGAAAGAACCAAACTCAAGCCAAAGTCACTCGAATGCATTTTCATTGGTTTTGAAAAAGGAGTGAAGGGCTACAAGTTATGGGATTTTGTCAACAAGAAGAAGGTTTTAAGTAGAGATGTCGTGTTCGACGAAAATACTATGCCTCTAAATAAAATCAAGATAAGTGAGGAGAAGAAAACTGATGTTGTAGAAGAAGCAACCGAATTTCCTCTAACCAAATGGGTCATGGAAGAAGATCCAGCTCAGGTGGAGCATGAGCAAGTGGATCATGACGAAGGGATTAATGAGGAAATAGTAGAGCAACAACAACAGTTACAAGTACGGGCTCAGGTGGAGCTATGACCGTTGCAGAAACAAGACTCTCTGGTTCCTCAATAACCTGAGCAACAGTTTCAAAGAAGCATATCACTGGATAAACCCAAGCGAGATCGCAAGAAATCGGAAATGTATGGGTTTGATCAAGACAAAGTTAATTATGCTCTAAATGTTAGTCAAGGAGATCCAACCACGTATCAAGAAGCTATAGCAAGTGATGATCGGGAAAGTTGGATGGTTGCTATGTCATAAGAGATGCAATCTCTTGATAAGAACTCTGTTTGAGAGCTAGTTTCTAAATCGAAAGATCGAAATATAGTTGGCTGTAAATGGGTGTTTAGAAAGAAAGAAAGAACACATGCAGGTGATGCCGTGAGATACAAAGTTCGGTTAGTGGCAAAAGGGTATTCACAAAAGGAAGGAGTTGATTATGATGAGATATTTTCTCCTGTGGTTAAGCATACTTCAATCAGATTGCTATTATCAATAGCAGCTTAGCAGGATATTAAGATAGAACAGATGGACGTTAAGACCGCGTTTTTCCATGGTGATATGGAAGAAGTCATATACATGGCTCAACCAGAAGGATTTGTCGAAACGGGAAAGGAAAATCTGGTTTGTAGGTTAAAGAAGCCTCTTTATAGGCTTAAAGCAATCTCCAAGGCAGTGGTACAAACGTTTCGACTCATACATGCTGAAAATCAATTTCAGAAGATGTTTAAAGGATTGTTGTGTTTACTATCATGTGTTCGAAGATGGTATGATTATACTATTGCTACTTTATGTAAACGACATGTTGATTGCATGTCAAGATATGTCTAGAATTCAGAAATTAAAGATGCAACTGAGTAAGGAATTCGACATGAAGGATCTAGGGGTTGCACAAAAGATCCTTGGAATGCAAATTATGAGGGACAGAGTAGGGGGAAAAATCTAGTTGGCGCAAGCAAAATACGTTCAAAATATTTTAGGGCGATTCAACATGAATGAAGCAAAGCCCGTGACTACTCCGTTGGCAGCACACTATCGGTTGAGTGCGCTGCAATGTCCAACTACAGAAAAAGAGTTGGAAGAGATGAGCAAAATGCCTTATACAAGTGTAGTAGGATGTCTAATGTACACGATGGTTTGCACAAGACCTGACCTAGCACAAGCATTAAGTGTTGTTTCGAGGTATATGGCGAATCCAGGAAAGGAGCATTGGTCTGCAATTAAATGGATTCTGCGTTACTTGAAAGGTACAAATGTGGCGTTTGGTTACCATGGCGGAATGGTAATCGGAATGGGAATTGGAATGGAAAGGAATGGAAAACTGATTCCTTTGTTTGGTTAGAACTGTAGAATTAGCATCTGAATCAGTATTGTTTTGTTTGGTTAACAACTGAATGAAATGGAATTAACTGTATTTTGACCAAAATACCCCTAATTACAAAACAATTATAATAACATGATATATTATGGATAATAATAATAAAATATAAAATTATATAATATATATATACACATAAATTAATGTAATTAATAATAAAATTTATATTTCCAATTACAAAAAATTTATATGGAATTTTTAAATAGATAACTCTATAAAAATAAACTTTTTGTGCTACTTTATACTTATTTTGAGATTACTCTTTTCTTTGTTTTTCATACAAATAATTTCTATATATCTTGTTTAGATACGAGAGTATTAATATAATTTCATGTACAAAATTAAGATCAATTATTGTTTTTTTTTTCAAATAAAAGAGATATACAAAATTAAACAAAAAAAGACAGCAACAAGTGACAATAACACAGACCTTTTTTTTTAAAAAAAAAATAGTTTTTTAGTGATAGGGCCCAAAAAAAGGCAAGAGCAACAAACAAAGACAAGAAAGGATCACTGAACTGGCACATCAGAACAACATCCACATCCGCAGGTCCAAAACAGGGGGAACACCATAAAAGGCAAAACCAAAACCACTGCAATGGGGGGCTCCAGAACACCATAACACAGACATATACCATACTATATCAAGCACATACAAATGTCTTCTCAAAGATTTGGACTGAATGTCATACATTATAATTTTTTCTAACAATTGACAAAAACGTTCTACTACATGCATAACTTTCAACCAATGCATGAAGAGAGTCAAAATCTTCTTCTTTCTTAATGTTTGTCTTTGGGATAAACTTAGACGAGCCATTGTTCCTACAGTTATAAATGCCAAACAATTAAAATCTAATGAAAATTTAACTAACAATTCCAACTTTAAAAATAAGCTTAGAAAATGAACAGAACAGAACAGAAACAGAGGAGCACATAACAACAACCAAGAAGTCTCAGAATACAAGCACAAAGTCTCTGAACACAAACACATAGTCTCGGACACACAAGCATAAAGTCTCGGAACACAAGCATATAGTCTCGGAACACAAGCACATAGTCTCGGACACACAAATACATAGTCTCGGACACACAAGCATAAAGTATCGGAACACAAGCACATAGTCTCGGACACACAAGTATAAAGTATCGGAACACAAACACATAGTCTCGGACACACAAGCACAAAGTCTCGGAACACAAGCACAAAGTCTCGGACACATAAACACAAAGTCTTGGACACAAACAAAAAGTCTCAGACACACAAACACAAACTCTCGGAACACATTCACAAAGTCTCGGACAACATACAAAAGTCTCGGACAACATATAAAAGTTACTGTTCATCATCTTCCCCACTCGAAAATCTCAACCATCAACAACTTTAACAATGAAATATTCAAAGCTTGACCCCCGAGTGCGTCTGCGCAGCGCCACTAAACTAATCCAATAAAGATGCATCGATAATGTTATAAAGTTGGTTTTGTTTGAGTTAGGAAAAACTATACAGGAACAAAGCCAAACCCTAATTCGAAAATCTCATTTTCTTGTCACTTTCTTGAGAAAATAAGGAGATGAAGAGAACAAAAAAGAATGAGATGAAAAAAATACCTGGAATCAAGAAAGTGAAGTCGAGATGGGAAGAAATCTCTGCTCAGTCGTGACTCAATGGAGGAGGATGCAATTGTCACTCATCAGAGAAAAGTTATAAATTATTAAGGCAGAGAGTTAATTTTGGAAGAAAAAAAATGTATTAATGGAATGGAATGGGCATTCCATTGGTTCTTGGATGGAAAGCCCATTCCACCAAAATGATGGAATCCCTATTCCATTGTATTTTAACAAACCAAACACATGGAATGCAATTCTTTCCATTCCATTCCATTCCATTTCGCCCAACCAAACGCCACCAAAGAGTCTAGGAATCTTATTTGAAAAACAAGGGAAAGAAGCATGTGTGATGAGTTATGTAGATGCTGACTATGCAGGGGACTTGGATAAAAGAAGATTTACTACAGGTTATGTTTTCACTAGTGGTGGTGGATCGATTAGTTGGAGGGCTACTCTACAATCAATTACAGCATTATCCACTACTGAAGCAGAGTATTTTGCACTTGCAGAAGCTGGAAAGGAAGCAATATGGCTTAATGGTTTAGCAAGAGAGTTTGGAATTACTCAAGGTTCCATGGTGATTAGATGTGACAGCCAAAGTGCTATTTACTTAGCTAAGAATCAAGTGTTTCATGGAAGATCGAAGCCTATTGAGGCTTGTTATCATCGAATTAGGGACTGGGTAGAATCAAAGGAAGTTACCTAGAGAAGGTTCATACAGAGGAGAACGCATTAGATTACTTGACTAAACCGGTAACAACTGAGAAGTTCAAGTTTTGCTTGAACTCACTCAATCTTATTACATGCTGAGGATTGGGTGGAGCACCTCCTCACTTGAGGTGCATTAAGACAAGAAGAATTTTGCCAAGGTGAAGGTTCTTGAAGCTTTCCAGAGTTGTTTCAAGAAGCTTCAAAGACATTCTGGGGTACAACAGTCATTTCTTGGTTTTGACTCACCAAGGTGGAGATTGTTGTATTTTTTGGCTCATCAAAACCCCAAGTCAAGGTTTATGAATGAATCCTATTTGGATGAGGATAAAATAAAGTATGCATATGATTTCCTATTGGGATTAGGAAATTAGATTTTCTCAAGAATCCCAAATTAACCAGGATAAGGAAATAAGTTAGTTTTTCTTATTCTAAGAAGATTAGGAGTCTTATTCTAGTAAGGAATGTAACCCAAGTCCTATACCTATAAATAGGGCTGCTGGGAAGCTTATTTTTAATACAGAAAAATCAGAAAGCATAAAGGGGTAGAGAGCAAGAGTGATAGAGAGGTTCTAATAAGGTTTTGGGGAATTAGCTAAGGGGTTTCAATAAGTTTCTTGTAACCAAACGTTTTTCTCCATAGTGCTAGTGATTTCTCAAAGAGAGATCACACGAGGACGTAGGTAAAGTTAGCCGAACCTCAGTAAATTCTTTGTGTTTGTGTGTGGTGTGTTTTCTTTGTTGTTCATATTTTATTCCGTATATTCGCACATCATTATTTTATAAATTTATCACCGTAGTCTATCAAGAAAACAAGATCAATAAGGGAGTTTAAAATCAACAAAGTTCAATCATAGAAATTCTTGGTCAAAATTCAATACACGTGACATCTGCCAATTTTTATAGGGCAGATAATTATGATTCTAATATAATAATACAATTGATTTTGTTCAATGCCATAATTAAGTAGATTCTTAAGTTTAAAGTAACTTGAGATAAATTGTTTTCGATTTGGTCTGTGTTCTAGGTTACCAAAACACCCACTAGGTGCATAGCGATCTGCTTATTTATAATCCAAGCTCTTCTAATTTCCTCGCCAAATTAAAAATACACTTGGAAATCTTCAACAATTAAGTGCATGTTAGCTCCAAACACTTGATAGGTGTTTTTTGATTATAAAGAAAAAAGCACAAAGCAATGCAGAGGATATTAAATATATATACAATGTCTTCATATTTAATTAATTTCTTCCCCTATCTTACCAAAAATTATTTCTCAATCTAAATTTTGTTTTATATCTATATTTTTTTCTTCATAAAACAAAATGAAATTTAAGATTAATGAATATCAAAATCTCTTGAAATCTGTAAGGAAAAGAAGATCAATATGCAGATCATATATAATTCTTCAGGTCAAGCTTTTGCTCATCTACTCTACCATTTCAATTTAACTACCATCTCATGCTTTTGGTCACCTTTATAATTAATTATGATGTTAGGTTTTCTAAATTTCTAAAATTTTTAATTTTTATTTGAATACATCATATATTATTGAAGGCGTAGCTCAGCTGGTAGATGAACGAGTTTACGGCTTGGCCAAATGACTCACAAATCAGCGGTTCGAATCCTACCTATGACAAAAAGCTTAAAAAAAATAATACTTAATCTAGATAGATAAATAAATAGGAGTAATGTTAGACGTCCCAAATATTTTTTCCAAATTCTGTCCCAAATAATGTGGCACTTGAGGTGTCAGTATTTTATAAATCATAAGATTATATGTTGATTGATGTGATGTTGAAACCTCACGTGCCATATCATTTGGGACAAAATTTGGGAAACATATTTGAGACGTCTAGCATTACTTAAATAAATAGATACTGTCAAAAAAAAAAAAACCATACATCCTATATTGTTTTCCCTTTTTTTTTGAGGGTCTTTCTATTCATGTATCAATTGTGGCTTATTTTTTTTTTCTTTAGTAAGATCAATCTATCCAAGCAGATGTAGGAATAATGAGAATCTATATTATAATTAGCTTGTGAGAACATGTTAACAAGTGTGCTCAGATTAATTTATTGTTATAATGCATGACAACAGATTCTTTTTTTGACCCTTCAAATCTTTGAAATATAATGAAACTTAATTTGAGAGATCAATAATTCATTTCAAAATCAGAGAAAATCAACAACATATTTTTATTACAAATTCCAATTTTCAATTGTGATAAATTTTCCATAGTTTGAGAAAAAAAATGTGGATATTAGGTGGGATGTATTTAATTAGTAACATTGTTCTAAGAAAAATATTATGTGAAGAACCAAATTATTCATAGATAATGTGTTTAGATCGTGTAAACAATGTTCATATTTAAAATTCATGTATATAGTTTAATTATTTTTTCCTTTAATAATCTAACGAGGGTGTATTCAGTTATGATTTCAAAAGACTTTTAATGACTTTTTTAAGTGGATGAATTTTGCAGATTTCATGGACTTTTATAGACTTTACAGAATTATGAAAAACTTTTATAGACTTTCATTTTAAAAGACTTTCATAGACTTTCATTTCAAATGACTGTCATAGACTTTCATTTCAAATGACTTTCAGAGACTTTCATTTCAAATGACTTTCAGAAACTTTCATTTTAAAAGACTTTCATTTTAAAAGACTTTCATAAATATTTATAAACATTTATTGATTTTTAAATATGATATATACTTTATTTTAGTAAAATTATATAGATTTCTCATATCAATAAAAATATATAATTTTTAAAGAATAAAATAATCATTGTTAATTAAACTTGACAAAAACATTCTTGTATATATATATATATATATGTGATTTTAAAATTTTTATTTGTAATTTTATTATATTTTGCATCATAAAGACATTATGCACCTATTTTTTTTTTTTAATAATTAGTCAAAATTTATTTGTTTTTTATAATTAGTCAAAATATTATAAATTTTGTTTTAGAATAAATGTAGCAAATCGACAATAATATTAACGTTTACATATCTCTACGAAAATATGAGAATGGGTATAAAAAAATCTAACAAAAGTTAATTCAAGTTACTAATGATAAAACATAAAAACCTCACATAGTTGTTGAGCAAGATTCATGTATAAAAGTGGGTGGTTTGATATTGATCATAATTACATGGAGCCACGCCGATAATGATTTATCGGGATTATATTTTTCATTTTTTATCTTTATTTTTTTTAAGTTTTTCCTAAGGAACAAAGATCATAATTAAATTTGCTTCACTTTTTTATATTAATTACTATAGATTAATTCAAAAAATTACGAAAAATTATATATATATATATATTTATAAATATAATAAATAAAAATCTAAAATGCAAAACTATTATTTAGAAAAATTGTTGTACATTTATCCTTCCCTTTGTGATAGGAATTCAAATATTACATTTGTCGATTAAATTGAAAAATCAAAGAATGTCTCTCTATTCCGTGTACGATTAACGATAGACCCTTTCATCCGACAATATATGATTTGAAAAAAATAGTTTAATTCAATGCAACAATAACATTTTTTGACAAGAAAAGAAATTATTGGAATTAATCTATAATAAAAATTTAATAGCATATAGAGGTTATATAAAAATAGTTGCTTTAATTAATAAATTCGAAACAGTAGCAAAGTGGATAAGCTTTGTTTCAATTTTAGGTGAGTGGTTCAATGCTAAACATTAAATGAGGCTCGATTGTGATGAGATGGTTGTGCTGAGAGTGAGATAAGGGTGGGTAGTGGGATGATGGGGTTCCAAACAAATTCGTCCCAAAGAACCTATTGTGAACCACTTGAAGCGACGTAATATGAGACCAATTTACTCATTAAATCGTAAATGTGGGGAGAAATCTCTACTAAAGTGCGAGTTTCATTCCTGATTCATTCTTGTAACCATTGATCTAATAGTTTAATAAAATATTATCTAATAAATGTTGTTTAATAGCCATTTGTATATCATATAAAATAATTATAAAGATTATTGGAATCAATTTAAATTATCTAGTAATAATGTTTTAAAAATTTGTTCAATACAATTTTAATTTTAATAAAAAAAACAAATTTAATAACATATTTACATTATATATAAATAGTTTTCATTATTTATCAAAGTTGAAGTTATGTAGTGTCATTTTTTGAGCTCTACACCATCGAATACAAAAAGACGAAAAATAATTGTCCCAATAAAAATTAAAATTTTATAATATGTCTATCATTTTTTTTTGAAATACAACTACTTCTGGAACCTGACGAGATTAATTAGACTATACAAGCACGACCCAGAATACTGCTCCCACTATTGGGGAGAGGTTATATATGAACTACAACTCTCACAACCGAAGAGAGAGATGCTCTCACAAACCGAGAGAAAACTCCACACACATGCTTGTAAAATACGTATGTTATGACTCGAAATTTAACTACTAGGTGTGGAAGGGATGTGCATAACCATCATTGAAATTTAAATTTTATTAGTGGAATAAAATTTAAATTGATCAAACAATTGCTTTTTCCAATAAGAGTTTGATTTAAAATAATCAATGGAAATTTATCAACCTTATAGATTATATATAGATATTGTGCAAACTATAACAAATTAAAACATTTGGCCCGGTGGTAAAGGCTACCACTCACGATGGGGTCATAAGTTCAAGACCCAACAAATTCGTTGGTGCTAGTGTGTGGCGAGGTGTAGGGTGATGGTAGTCACTGGCTCGCTGATGGGTTATGAGTAAAAGAAGTTGATTTTTTTTCTCTCTTCCTTTATAGGGACGAAATACTTTCGTCTCAAGAGTGTATCTGTTGGGACGTAATTTAGATTTCATCCCAAAATGATGAATTTTTTAATATATTTTTGTTTCGTTGCAATATGCACTTTTAGGTACGAATTTGAGTTTTCGTCCCAAAGAGGTTATTGCGACCAACCTGAGGTGACAGATTTTGGAACAAATTTATTTTGGGTCATGAGTTCAAGAAGTTGATTTTTTTTTCTCTCTTCCTCTGTAGGGTCGAAATACTTTCGTCCCAATAGTGTATCTGTTGGGACGAAATTTAGATTTCGTCCCAAAATGATGAATTTTTTAATATATTTTTGTTTCATCGCAATATGCACTTTTTAGGGACGAATTTGAGTTTTCATCCCAAAGAGGTAATTGCCACCCACTTGAGGTGACAGATTTTGGGACGAATTTATTTATTCCCAATAGGTCTACAGGGACGAATTTTGAGCTATTGGGACGAAAAAAAAGCGTCCCAATAGCCATTTTTTCTTGTAGTGATTTCCGACATCACTTTTTGTGTTGTCGGAAACAAGGGCAGACCAACGTGGAGACTAGGTAGGGCTCATGCCCTACCTCAATTTAAAAAAAAAATGATTTTGTATAAACTCTCTCTATATATATATATGATCATTACGAATAGTTACAATATCTCTACTTTGGCATTGCTGGTAGAGATTCTTTTATCTATTCTTTTAGTACTTGGTTCAAGTCCCATTGCAAGCACATGTATTTTCTTTTATTCAATTTTATCTTATAATATTTTACACCTTATTTATTTTACATTTTTTCCAATTCCTTTCTCAAATTTTTGTTTCTTTTACAATAAAATAATTCATTTTCTTATTTTACATTAAATTAATTATTATTATTTTGGATTTTTATTATTTCTAATAGTTTTAGTTTGACATATCTAACACGTCCAATCAATAAACCATAAAATCTTAAAATTTACTTTATTGGATTAAAATAGTCAATCTATTATTATGATTCTATTTTTTTATCCTTAATATATTTTTTATAGTTTTAATTTATTTAGAATCTATAAATCAATAATTTATCAATAATTTGAAGAAAAAAAATTAAAAACATATCTAGTAATATTTATTAATAAATAGTTTTTGTATAAATTTTATAAATTGAATTCATTATAAATGCAAAAAAAAAATCTTATATAAAATTAGACTGTAATTTATTCTTTTAATTTTTTTCATTATTTATGTTGTTTTTCTTGTTATTCTTTATTTTTTTTAACATTTTTTTTATTATTTTTATTTCTTTTTGAATGTAAGATTATTTAATTCATATGAAAAAGAACTCATTTTTGTTAAAAAAAACACTCATTTTAATACTATTTTAATTTTTCAGTATTTTTTATATATATTCAAGTGCCCTACCTAGTTCAAATTTCTGGATCCGCCACTGGTCGGAAATGTGGACTATTTCCGACGGCCATTAAGCCGTCAGAAATGTTGTATTACTTTTTCCTCATTTTAGACGGCACAAAGAATATTTCCGAGGGTTATTGGGCCGTCGGAAATGTGGTATAACATTTTTACTCATTTCCGACTGTATGTTTTGCACCGTCGGAAATACGAACAACATTAACGGCTTATTCGACTATTTCCGATAGTCTTTGGGCCATCGAAAATGTGGTATTACATTTTTACTCATTTTCGACGGCACTAATATGACCGTAAAAAAAGATACCCTTACCGACGGCAAATAGTTCCGTCGAAAATAATTCGTAACTTATATGTATTTTTTGTAGTGTCTCCGAAGCCTCTTATATAAGAATAAATTAAGCTAGTTGTATTCATGTATGAATATCTGTAGGATTTAATCTAAACCAAGTTGTTAAATTAGTAGAGTCAGTATTGTCTGTTAGTCAGTCATTGTGTGCTTGTGTGTAATCAACAAAGTCTGCTGATAATGTTAGGCAGTTTAGTTAGGCAGTTTAGTTAGGCAGCATACAAATCTTTAAGTAATGTTCACACTTAATAGTTGTCAGGATTCCAACCTATATAAGAGTTGATCCAGTTTATTTTAATTAACTCAATTCAATATAAAGTAGTACATTCTACAAATTGATTGTTGTTCACATTTGGTATCAGAGCTTGAGAGCTCAGAGGTGAGTGTGGTAGAGACTGTGAGTGTGAGAGATACACTGTGAGGGAGTGATCTGAGCTAGATTCTAGATAGGAATCGGATAGCCGGAAAAACTCACCGGTGCTGGATTTGAACCAAGAGAGGTTCAGAGGCATTTTTTTTTCTGAACCAGAAAAAGGAAGTTCAGATGAAAAAAAAAAAACTCAGAAGTTACCGGAGTCAGTCATCTCCACCACCACCAGCCTCCGACCGTCGGGAGAGTGGGTTGACACCATCAACATCAAAAGGTGCAGCTAGTGATCACCTTCCATTTATTCCAAAGAATCATCGTCAATGGAGGACGTTTTGGAGGTCAAATCGACATCCTAAGATAAGTTTTTTTTTTTTCTGTTTGGGTTGAAAGAGGGATGATTTTTTTTTGGGTATCTGATCTGTTTTGATCAGAGGAGAGAGTGGGAGCAGAGAGAGAGAGAGAGAGAGAGAGAGAGAGAGAGAGAGAGAGAGCTCTGTTGTTTTTTTTAAAATAAAACAAATTGAACACAAACCTTATTAAAAAAAACAAAGGAGAAAGTAAAAGCATTTAAAAAAAGGTGAAAATTGAAAAGCAAAGTTTTTTTTTTAATTATTGTGTTTTTTTAATCATTGTTTTTATTTTGAGGGGACAAACCGAAAGTTTCTTGTATTTATGTATTGTGTGTCAAATTACATATAATACCCCTCTCTGGTAATTTACAAATGGCTACCTCCAATTATAGAAATAATATAATTCAGCCCCAAATACTCAAATTTGATGGAAAGACAAATTTTGAGTATTGGAGGGTCCAGATGCATCCGGCACCGGTGAGTTTTTCCGGCTATCCGATTCCTAAGTGGAATCTAGCTCAGATCACTCCCTCACAGTGTATCTCTCACACTCACAGTCTTTACCACACTCACCTTCGAGCTCTCAAACTCTGATACCAAATGTGAACTCAATTCAACACAAAATAGTGCATTCTACAAATTGATTGTTGTTCACATTTGGTATTAGAGCTTGCTGGGATTGGTCCCGTGGTAAGGGGAGCTCTTCAGATGTTAATGTTGATCTGAAAGAGATTGTTCAGGAAGAACCTAGCCCTATAACACCATCACTTGGTGTGACTCCACATCCAGCAGAATCTTCCAGTCGCCCACAACGCCAACGGGTTTTGCCAGCTCGTTTGCAGGATTGTGTTCTCAATAATGACGACGACCTAACTGATGAAGAGTTAGTGAATTTTGCACTGTTTGCAGATTGTGATCCTATCACATATGAAGATGCTGCTCGAGATGATTGCTGGATAAAAGCAATGGATGAGGAGATAAGTGCAATTGAGAAGAATAACACATGGGAGCTTACTGATTTGCCTCATGGTTAACAGCCCATTGGTGTTAAATGGGTGTATAAGACAAAATACAAGCCAAACGGTGAGGTGGAACGTTATAAAGCACGCCTGGTAGCAAAAGGCTACAAGTAGAAACCATGGATTGATTATTTTGAGGTTTTTGCACCAGTTGCCAGACTTGACACCGTTCGTTTGATTGTGTCTCTTGCCGCACAGAATCGCTAGAGAATCTTCCAGATGGATGTAAAATCGGCATTCTTAAATGGTGAGATAGAGGAAGAAGTCTACATATACCAGCCGATAGGTTTTGTGAAAATGGGGCAAGAAAAGAAGGTCTACAAGTTGAAGAAGGCCTTATATGGGTTGAAGCAGGCACCCAGGGCGTGGTATACACGTATTGACACATACTTTATTCAACATGAGTTTCAGAGATGTCCCTACTAGCACACTTTGTACATCAAGACAAATCCACAGAGAGATATTCTCATTGTGTGTTTGTATGTTGATGATTTGATTATTACCGGCAATAACCCTGATATGATTGCAGAGTTCAAGAAAGCAATGATTGGTCATTTTGAGATGACAGATTTGGGGTTGATGTCTTACTTCCTCGGCACTGAGGTGAGTCAGACGGATGATGGTATATTCTTATGTCAGAAGAAGTATGCTGGTGATGTGTTGAAGAAGTTCAAGATGGAGGGATGTAAGCCGATTCTCACTCCTGTTGAAGAGAGATTGAAGTTAGTGAAAGATGGGTCTAGTGAGTTGATTGATGCTACCATCTTTCGGAGACTAGTAGAAAGTTTAAGATACTTAACTTCCACTAGACCTGATATTGCATATGGAGTTGGGCTTATCAGTAGGTTTATGGATTCTCCGAGGCAATCTCACTTGCAAGCTGGCAAACATATTTTGCAATATGTGAAAGGTACATTAGATGATGGTATCCTTTACTCTTCTGCTGATAAGATTGAGCTTGTGGGATACACAGATAGTGACTGGGAAGGTGATATGGAAGAGAGGAAAAGTACTTCCGGATATGCATTCCATCTGGGTTCTAGAGTATTTTCTTGGTCATCGAAAAAGCAGCAGGTGGTTGCTTTATCGACTACAGAAGCTGAGTAAATTGCAGTTGCTAGTGGTGCTACACAGGCTGTGTGGCTGCGTTGTATGCTTTGTGACTTGAAGCATCAACAGAATGCTCCTACAGTGATCTACTGCGATAACAAGTCCACCATTTCACTGACAAAGAATCCAGTTTTTCATGGTAGGAGTAAGTACATTGACATCAAGTTTCATTTCATTCGAGACTTGGTAAAGGATAATGAAATCGTGATAGATACTGCCGTTCTGAGGAGCAGATTGCAGACATATTCCCGAAGCCACTCAAAGTCGATTCATTCCTAAAACTGAAGAAAACTTTAGGCATGATAAGTTATGGAAAACTTGGTTTAAGGGGAGATATGTAGGATTTAATCTAAACCAAGTTGTTAAATTAGTAGAGTCAGTATTGTCTGATAGTCAGCCATTGTGTGCTTGTGTGTAATCAACAAAGTCTGCTGATAATGTTAGGCAGTTTAGTTAGACAGCATACAAATCTTTAAGTAATGTTCACACTTAATAGTTGTCAGGATTCCAACCTATACAAGGGTTGATCCAGTTTATTTTAATTAACTCAATTCAATACAAAGTAGTGCATTCTACAAATTGATTGTTGTTCACAATATCTACTTTCAACACATTATCGGCGTGACTGCGAACAGGCTATCAAAAATATAATATATAAATCACGAGTATATACTATATAGATCTTGATGATCACAATTGAATGTTGATTGATCGAAACCATCTAAATAAGATCATCAAGCTGATCGAAGCAATTAATTAGACAATTATTCTATTAAGTTCAACCATCAAAATTGTTGGTCAATATTCAATGGTACGCATGACATCTTCCGAGTGAGTTGAATGAAATACTGGTATTCCAAGAGAATTAGGATCCTCTCATCATCTAATTAAGTATCCTCATCTTGTCACATTTATAATCTATTGTTATATATCTAATAATCAAATCAATGAAATTAGATTAATTCTATATTTTGACAGAATAAAGATATAAAAATTAACAGAATTAATGTAGACAATTAATTTATTTATTAGACACGTTGTGATAGATTATAAAGATGAGGACAATATGAGGATATTAAGGTGAAGAGTTGATCCATATCAATTGCGACTTGCGAGAATGCTAGTGGGTTTTGAGGTGGTAAATTTGGATATATTGCAGCAGAGGGAATCTGTATTTTGTAGATCAATTTTAGATACCAATTAATTAATGTTCACTCCTTAGCATAGCCATACATGTATAAATTTTTTTTTTTAAAAAAACACTTCAAAATTAGGGAAAATAATGACTTGATTTTTTTATGAGAGGACTCGAACCCACAACCTCGTGATGCAGATGTGAGAGGTTTACTACCAGACCAACCTCATATCGTCAAAATGAAAAGCAACTTTGCCCGGGTACGATATTGGAGTGCCATTTGCTTTGTCTATCCAGCTATCATAATAGCATATTTGAATTGCCAATGGATGTGTATATATGGAGTGTCCTTTGCTGCACAAATAGGCACATGCACCGTTGTTTATCAAGCTATTTGTATTAGCATATTTTAGTGGCCGCGAGATGAATATAAATGGAGTGCATGCGAGTGCCACCTACTACAGTGGCTTAATATATATATGAGCACTTATCCGTTTTCATTTCTCTTTCTTAATGGCCCAATAATCTTTTTTTTTTCTCTAAAATTAATATACAGATTTTATGGAAAGAGCTTGCAATTCGAGTTGGCGGAACATATCCAACTCAACATGAATATGAACACGATACGACACGATTATTTTTTCATTAACACGAACACATTATAAAATAATATAGAGATAAATTGGAATATCAACTTATTAAATGGTCTTAACAGTAATTGTCATAATTTATTGATAAGATTTTCACCTTATAATCTTATTTTACTTTTATTTTTCTAACTACACTTCATTATAATATGGTTACAATCCATCAACATGGATATTAGATGTTACCACTGTACCATAAGAATTAGCTTTGGGAGCAGTAGAAATTTTCAAGTCGGTGACTTACAACAGTGCGTTGTATGCGTACCATTAGATTTACATGCTTCGATTTAGTGTGTATGCACTTGTCAGTGCTTTCTCATAATCGGTGGCTCATATGCAACACACTGATGTAAGTTATATCAGTGCGCATTGACCAGAACGCGACTGTTGGGAGTAGACTATGAAAATATTTAAAAAAATTCAGAACTTTACAGGTATATTAATGCCAAGCATTTGGATAGTCTAACAAAAAGTGACAAATATAGCTTTTCGAATGATATTGGTTTGAATTTGTTTATTTTTCAGGAGAAACAAAGCACTTATCAAAGATCTAAGGAAGCCGACCCCTAGTTCAAAGGACCTCTATTTTGATACTCAGTATCCACAGTCGTTTTTCACCTATTGTATAGCTTGCTTATGAAAACAACATTAGTTATACTGGTGTAATCCTCCATACACAGCTGTCAGATTTTTGTTCACAACATTCATAACTTTTATTTTTATGACAATGTTCTGGGACTTTAGCTCAAAAACGTAAGTTGCCTCTTTAAAATAGAAGCATTACATAATCATTCAACTCATATAGCTCATGTCTGTATTTTAATCTGAATTCGCAACTTTGTAAATCATAGGAAAAGTGACAAGATCTGTTTAATGCAATGAGATTCATGTATGGTGCAGTTCCCTTTCTTTGTATCCAAAATGTTGGATCTGGGCAGCCCGTAGTTGCTGCTGAAAGGATAGTCTTCTATAGAGAAAGAGTTGCTGGAATGTATTCAGCCTTGCCATATGTCGTTACCCATGTAATTAGCTTTTCAAATATATGTTAGAGCTTAATATTAAAGTCATTGTGTGCTTTTAGGTTGAATATAATTAAGTGCTTTTGCGTGCTAATACGTGTTTTTTCATGGAATTTGTTGTTCTTTATTGCAGACTGTGATTGAGATTCCTTATATATTTTTTTCAAGCTATGGTATATGGTATTATAGTCTAAGCAATGATCCGATTCAAATGGAATGTCTTTAAGTTCTTTTGGTTTCTATTTTTCATGCTCTTCACATTTTGTACTTCATCTTCTATGGCATCATGGTAGTGGTTGTTGAAAGGATAGTATTCTATAGAAAAATAGCTGCTGGAATGTATTCAACCTTAATTGCCGTACATCAGTGCCCATGTAATTAGCTTTTCATATGCTAGAGCTTAATATTAAAATTCTTGCGTGCTTTTGCGTGCTATACTGCTATTTCGTATTTTTTTAAATTGAATTTGTTATTTTTTATCGCATAATGTGGTTGAGGCTCCTTATTTATTTTCTCAAGTTCTGGTATTTAGTGTTGTAGTGTATGCAATAATCATATTCGAATGGATTGACGTCAAGATCTTTTGGTAGCTATTCTTCATGTTCTTTACATTATTGAACTTCACTTTTTATGGCATGATGACAGTGGCAATGACCCCAAACCACCACATTGCTCAAATTGTTTCTGCTGTAGTTTATGGAATATTCAACCTCTTTTCTGGTTCATTGTAAAAAGAACCGTAAGTATTAGTTACTCATAATTCATTATAAAAATTTCAAATTTAAAACTTTCTAAAGGCTTTTCATTCTGACCCAACATGAACATGACACGACACGATTATTTTTTCATTAACACGAACACATAATAAAATAGTAAATGTGTAAATTGGAATATCAACTTATTACACGGCCTTAACAGTAATTGTTATAATTTATTGATGAGATTTTCTCCTTATAATCTAATTCTACTTTTTTAAAACTTTATTTCTAAATACACTTTATTATAAGATGGTTACAATCCGACAACATGGATATTGGAGGTTACAACTGTACCACAAGAATTAGCTTTGGGAGTAGACTTTGTAGAGATTTACAAAAATTCAGAACTTTGTAGGTATATTAATGCCAAACATTTGGATAGTATGCTTAAAAGTGGGCTTGTTCGACTGATATTGATTTGAATCTGTTTGTTTTTCAGGAGAAACAAAACAATTATCAAAGATATAAGCAAGCCGGCCCATGGTTCAAAGGACCTTCATTTTAATACTTAGATCCACATTTATTTCTCACCAGTTGTATAGCTTGCTTAAGAAAACAACATTGGTTATACTGGTGTAATTCTCCATACACAGCTGTCAGATTTTGTTCACAACATTCATAACTTTGATTTTTAGGACAATGTTCTAGGACTTTGACTCAAAAACGTAAGTTACCTCTTTAAAATAGAATCATTACATAATCATTCAACTCATACAGCTTTTGTTTGTATTTTAATCTGAATTTACAACCTTGTAAATCATAGGAAAAGTGACAAGATCTGTTTATTGCAATGAGATCCATGTATGGTGCAGTTCTCTTTCTTGGTATCCAAAATGTTGGACCTGTGCAACCCGTAGTGGCTGCTGAAAGGATAGTCTTCTACAGAGAAAGAGTTGATGGAATGTATTCAGCCTTGCCATACGTCGTCACCCATGTAATTAGCTTTTCAAATATATGTTAGAGCTTAATATTAGAGTCCTTGTGTGCTTTCGGGTTGAATATAATTAAGTGCTTTTGCGTGCTATTACGTGTTTTTTCATGGAATTTGTTGTTCTTTATTGCAGACTGTGATTGAGATTCCTTATATATTTTTTTCAAGCTACGGTATATGGTGTTATAGTCTAAACAATGATCCGATTCAAATGGACTGCCTTTAAGTTCTTTTGGTTTCTATTTTTCATGTTCTTCACATTTTGTACTTCATCTTCTATGGCATGATGGTAGTGGTTGTTGAAAGGATAGTATTCTACAGAAAAATAGCTGCTGGAATGTATTCAACCTTAATTGCCGTACATCATTGCCCATGTAATTAGCTTTTCATATGCTAGAGCTTAATATTAAAATTCTTGCATGCTATACTGCTAATTCGTGTTTTTTTAAATTGAATTTGTTAGCCTTTATCGCATGTTGTGGTTGAGGCTCCTTATTTATTTTCTCAAGTTCTGGTATTTAGTGTTGTAGTGTATGCAACAATCATATTCGAATGGATTGACGTCAAGTTCTTTTGGTAGCTATTCTTCATGTTCTTTATATTATTGAACTTCACCTTTTATGGCATGATGGCAGTGGCAATGACCCCAAACCACCACATTGCTCAAATTGTTTCTGCTGTATTTTATGGAATATTCAACCTTTTTTCTGGTTCATTGTAAAAAGAACCGTAAGTATTAGTTACTCATAATTCATTATAAAAACTTCAAATTTAAAACTTTCTAAAGGCTTTTCATTCTGACCCAACATGAACACGACACGACACGATTATTTTTTCATTAACACGAACACATAATAAAATAGTAAATGTGTAAATTGGAATATCAACTTATTAAACGGCCTTAACAGTAATTGTTATAATTTATTGATGAGATTTTCTCCTTATAATCTAATTCTACTTTTTTAAAACTTTATTTCTAAATACACTTTATTATAAGATGGTTACAATCCGACAACATGGATATTGGAGGTTACAACTGTACCACAAGAATTAGCTTTGGGAGTAGACTTTGTAGAGATTTACAAAATTCAGAACTTTGTAGGTATATTAATGCCAAACATTTGGATAGTCTGCTTAAAAGTGGGCTTGTTCGACTGATATTGATTTGAATCTGTTTGTTTTTCAGGAGAAACAAAACAATTATCAAAGATATAAGCAAGCCGACCTATGGTTCAAAGGACCTTCATTTTAATACTTAGATCCACATTTATTTTTATACTGGTATAATTCTCCATACACAGCTTTCATATTTTTGTTCACAACATTCATAACTTTGATTTTTAGGACAATGTTCTGGGACTTTGGCTCAAAAACGTAAGTTAACTCTTTAAAATAGAAGCATTACATAATCATTCAACTTATATAGCTTTTGTTTGTATTTTAATCTGAATTTGCAACATTGTAAATCATAGGAAAAGTGACAAGATCTGTTTAATGCAATGAGATTCATGTATGGTGTAGTTCTCTTTCTTGGAATCCAAAATGTTGGATCTGTACAGCCCGTAGTGGCTGTTGAAAGGATAGTCTTCTACAGAGAAAGAGTTGTTGGAATATATTCAGCCTTGTCATATGTCGTTGTCCATGTAATTAGCTTTTCAAATATATGTTAAAGCTTAATATTAAAGTCCTTGTGTGCTTTTGGGTTGAATATAATTAAGTGCTTGTGCGTGCTATTACGTGTTTTTTCATGGAATTTGTTGTTCTTTATTGCATATTATAATTGAGATTCCTTATATATATTTTTTCAATCTATGGCATATGGTGTTATAGTCTATGCAATGATCCGATTCAATTGGTCTGCCTTCAAGTTCTTTTGGTTTCTATTTTTCATGTTCTTCACATTTTGTACTTCATCTTCTATGGCATGATGGTAGTGGCTGTTGAAATGATAGTTTTCTACGGAAAAAGAGCTACTGGAATGTATTCAACATTAATTGATGTACATCGTTGCCTATGTAATTAGCTTTTCATATGCTAGAGCTTAATATTAAAATTCTTGTGTGCTATACTGCTATTACATGTTTTTTTAAATTGAATTTGTTATCCTTTATCGCACGTTGTGGTTGAGGTTCCTTATTTATTTTCTCAAGTTCTGGTATTTAGTGTTGTAGTGTATGCAACAATCATATTCGAATGGATTGACATCAAGTTCTTTTGGTAGCTATTCTTCATGTTCTTCAAATTACTGAACTTCACTTTTTATGGCATGATGGCAGTGGCAATGACCCTAAACCACCACATTGCTCAAATTGTATATGCTGTATTTATGGAATATTCAACCTCTTTTCTGGTTCATTGTAAAAAGAACAGTAAGTATCAGCTACTCATAATTCATTATAAAAACTTCAAATTTAAAACTTCCTAAGGGCTTTTCATTCTGACCCAACATGAACACGACACGACACGATTACTTTTTCATGAACACGAACACATAATAAAATAATATAGGGGTAAATTGGAATATCAACTTATTAAACTGCCTTAACAGTAATTGTTATAATTTATTGATGAGATTTTCTCCTTATAATCTAAATTTACTTTTTTCAAACTTTATTTCAAATACGCTTTATTATAAGATGGTTACAATCCAATAACATGGATATTGGAGGTTACCACTGTACCACAAGAATTAGCTTTGAGAGCAGACTTTGCAGAGGTTGACAAAAAATTAGACATTTGTAGGTATATTAATGCCAAGCATTCAGATAGTATGCTAAAAAGTGGCAAATATAGCTTGTTCGACTGATATTGGTTTTATTCTGTTTGCTTTTCAGGAGAAACAAAGTACTTATCAAAGATCTAAGCAAGCCGACCTATGGTTCAAGGGACCTCCATTTTGATACTTAATATTCATAGTCATTTTTCACATAATGTATAGCTTGCTTATGAAAACAACATTGGTTATACTGGCGTAATCCTCCATACACAGCTGTCAGATTTTTGTTCATAACATTCATAACTTTGATTTTTAGGACAATGTTCTGGGACCTTGGCTCAAAAACGTAAGTTACCTCTTCAAAATAGAAGATTACATAATCATTCAACTTATTTGCTTTTGTTTTTATTTTAATATGAATTTGCAACCTTGTAAATCATAGGAAAAGTGACATCATCTGTTTAATGCAATGAGATCCATGTATGGTGCAGTTCTCTTTCTTGGTATCCAAAATGTTGGATATGTGCAACCCGTAGTGGCTATTGAAAGGATAGTCTTCTACAGAGAAAGAGTTGCTGGAATGTATTCAGCCTTGCCATGCGTCCTTGCCTATGTAATTAGCTTCTCAAATATATGTTAGAGCTTAATATTAAAGTCCTTTTGTGCTTTTGGGTTGAATATAATTAAGTGCTTTTGCGTGTTGTTAGGTGTTTTTTCGTTGAATTTGTTGTTCTTTGTTGCAGATTGTGATTCCTTATATTTTTTTTTTCAAGTTATGGTATATGGTGTTATGGTATATGGTGTCATAGTCTATGCAATGATCCGATTCAAATGGACTACCGTCAAGTTCTTTTGGTATCTATTCTTCATATTCTTCACATTTTGTACTTTATCATCGATGGCATGATGGCAGTAACTATTGAATGGAAAAATTCTACAGAGAAAAAGCTGCCAGAATGTATTCAACCTTATTTGCCATATGTCATTGCCTAGGTAATTAGCTTTTCATATGCTAGAGCTTAATATTAAAGTCCTTGCGTGCTATTACATGTTTGTTTAATGGAATTTGTTGTCCTTTATCGTAAGTTGTGATTGAGATTCCTTACACATTTCCTTAAGTCGTGGTATATGGTGTTATAATCGATGCAATGATTGTATTCGAATAGATTGCTGTCAAGTTTTTTTAGTATCTATTCTTCATGTTTTTCATATTATTTTAATTTACCTTTTATGGCATGATGATAATGGCAATGATTCCAAACCACCACATTGCTCAAATTGTTTCTGCTGCATTTTAAGGAATATTCAACCTCTTTTCTATGTTCATTATCAAAAGAATTGCAAGTATTAATTACTCATAATTCATTATAAAAACTTAAACTTTAAAATTTCCAAAGGGCTCTTCATTTTATTCTAAAATTATCTTTTCACACTTTTTTTTAATACACTCAATCATAAAAACTTAAATTTTTAAAAAACAAAACAAAAGCATTTGGTTTCAAAATTATCTTTTTTTTTTCATTAAATACTGAAATTGACAAGTTCTTTTTTTACTTCATTTAACTCTTTTTTTCAAAATAATTTAAAAGTCAATAATTAATTTTAAAAAATCTGCAATTTTTTCTCTTATTGTTTGTTTATGTAAAAAAAATCTGCAAAAACCAACACTTTGAAAAAAATCATTTGTTTTTTGTTGTATATCATTCCCATCACTTTGAAATTAAATAAAACTTTAATGATATTGAAACAAATGTTTTAGGATTTGTAAAATGAAAAAGGATAAAAAAAGACAGAATTTCACATAAGTCATATCTTTTTAGTGATTTGTCACCTTTATAAATGTCTTTCCAAATTCATCACTTTAGTCCTTACTTTTTCCAAAACTCATGACTTTAGTCAATTTGACCAAATATGTGAAAGTCAACTATTTTAAAACCCATAAAAGTACACTTTTGCCCTTATTACTATTTAATTTAGCTAAAATGATTATATTAGTTTTAAATTAAAATGAAAAATAATAAAATCTTAAATAAATATATTATGAAAAAATTTAAATAAATAATAATAATAATAATAAAATCCATTAATTGTTTTCTTATTTTGTATTTTTTTCACAATGGATATTTATTTAACTAAAATAATTATCTTAGCTTTAAATGATTTTGAAAAACAATAAAATTCTCAATAATAAAATCTTAAATAAATAGATTACACAAAAAAAATTATATAAAAAAAATCAATTATAGCCAAGATAATCATTTTAGCTAGGCAGAATTTCACATAAGTCATATCTTTTTGGTGATTTGTAACCTTTATAAATGTCTTTCCAAATTCATCACTTTAGTCCTTACATTTTCCAAAACTCATCACTTTAGTCAATTTGACCAAATATGTGAAAGTCAACTATTTTAAAACCCATAAAAGTACACTTTTGATCTTATTACTATTTAATTTAACTAAAATGATTATATTAGCTTTAGATTAAAATGAAAAATAATAATAAAATCTTAAATAAATATATTATAAAAAAATTTAAATAATAATAATAATAATAATAATAATAATAATAATAATAAAATCCATTAATTGTTTTCTTATTTTGTATTTTTTTTTCACAATGGATATTTATATAGCTAAAATAATTATCTTAGCTTTAAATGATTTTGAAAAACAATAAAATTCTCAATAATAAAATCTTAAATAAATAGATTACCAAAAAAAATTATAAAAAAAATCATTTAAAGCTAAGATAATCATTTTAGCTAAGTAAATATCCATTATGACAAAAATACAAAAAAAAAACATTAATGAATTTTATTATTATTATTTATTTTATATTTATTTAAGATTTTATTATTGAGAATTTTATTATTTTTCATTTTAATATAAAGCTATTATAATCATTTTAGCTAAATTAAATAGTAATAAGGGCAAAATTGTACTTTCACAAGTTTTAAAATAGTTGACTTTCACATATTTGGTCAAATGGGCTAAAGTGATGAGTTTTGGTAAAAATAAGGACTAAAGTGATAAATTTGAAAAAACATTTATAATAGTGACAAATCAATAAAAAGATAGGACTTATGTGAAATTCTGCCTAAAAAATAATAATGGTGGAGTATAGCTTAATTGTTTTGTAATGTATTTAAAATTTCTTTGTCAATTTTATTAATTTTGATTAAGATAAAATTATTATATTGTAAATTAAACTGAAGTGTATAAATAAATTTAGTGATTTGTCAATAGAATCATGCTATTTTTTATTTAAAATAATTTGTCCTTATTGGTAAATTTATATTGAGATATTTTATAATTAAATTTTTTAATAAAATATGGGTGTTTAAATCATATTTATAGATGACAATATCGGCACCTTTTTGTTTTTACAAAACAAGAAATTTGAAATTTTACTAGATTCTTAAGTTCAAGTAACTTAAATAATTTCTTTTTTAATTTCTTTTTTATAAATGGGATGACCTGTATGATTATAATCACCATGGATTTTAATGGAAACTTTTAGACCACATAGTAAGTTGATAAAAGCTTCAACCCAAAATTCCCACTTCAAACAAAATTAATTTATCCGAAAATTCGTCATCGCCATTCACAACCTCCATGATCATCCAAATTTAGAAAACATAAACCCTATAAATTTTGAAAGAAAAAAAATAAACTTTTGAAAAACATTGCAAGATAAATATGGCTTCCACAAATCTCTTCATGGTCACAATATTTCTTCAAATTCTGATCGCCTTCTTGATCATCAACACAGGCAACAGCAAAAATTTGCCAAGTACAGTTCTGATTTTTGGAGATTCAACAATGGATACAGGCAACAACAATTACATAAAAACTATATTGAAAGGCAACTTTCTTCCGTACGGCCAAAACTTTCCCGGTAACGTCCCTCCCACAGGAAGATTTTCCAATGGAAAACTTGTGCCTGACATTTTAGCCTCCGCTCTAGGCATCAAAGACAAAGTCCCTCCATTCCTTGACCCAAATCTCTCCGATGAAGAACTTGTGTCCGGGGTCTGTTTCGCGTCCGCCGGATCCGGGTGGGATGATCTGACCACTTTGATGACTAAAGTCATCACAGCTGATAAGCAGATTGATATGTTTAAAGATTATATAAAGAGGGTTAAAGGGATTGTTGGTGATGAAAAAAAGGGTATGAAGATCATTAATGATGCATTGGTTGTGATTAGTTCAGGTACTAATGACTTTGGTTATAATTTTTATGGTATTCCTACAAGGAGATTTCAGTACACTGTCGATAGGTATCAAGATTTCTTGCTACTCAGGCTACAATCTTTTGTTAAGGTAATTAAACATCGCATTTGTTTTAGTTTTAGTTTTTAGTTTTTTATTTATTTTTATTACAAAATCAGAAGAGGCCAGAACATACATTTTCTGTTTTATATTTTGTAAAATGGGTTTTGAAGAAAAAATTTATTTCTAAAAGGTAACCATATCATTCAGCACATTATCTCATATTTGTACGGAAGGACAACTCGCCACATCATTTATATTGAATTTTATGTTATATTTTGGTTGCATAATATTACTCTAAATTTAAAAGATGATTATAAAATAATGTACATATAACATAGTTATGAAATAAAAAGAATTTGGAAAATACACTAAATCTTCAAATCTTCCTTCTATTTTATTAAAATACATTGTTTATTTATATTCAATTTCTTGTTTTCTATTTTATATAACATTTCCTTAAAAGTAAATCAGAAGGTAATACTATAAAAAATAAAAAATAAAACTCTGAAAAGTTGTTTTTAGAGTATATAAACAAAAATATTGTATTCAATATTTAATAAAATCTCAAATTCTATTTAATATAGCATGACATTTATGTTAATTTATTTATGTAAAATAATTGTAGGCACTATATGATCTAGGATGCCGGAGGATGCTTGTAGCTGGTTTACCTCCGATGGGTTGCTTGCCCCTACAAATGACAGCAAAATTTCAGAATCCATTGGATAGGAAGTGTTTGGAAGATCAGAATTCAGAATCAAAAGCTTACAATGACAAGCTCTCAAATTTGATTAATCAATTGCAAACTTTGCTTCCACATAGCAAAATTTTTTATGCAGACATATACTCTCCATTGCTTGATATGATTCAAAATCCTAAAAAATACGGTAAGTCAAAGAGTCCCTATGTATATATCATTATATTTTATATGGTTAAAAATGATTTTTTTTATATTTGATTTATACTGATATAAACAAATCAATTTTGAGATTAAAAAGTATTTGCAATTTTTTTTTTAAATAATGCCCATTTTTATCGACAATGTTAGACAAGTATATAATTTTTTTTATGTTGCATAAATAACAGGATTTGTGGAAACAAAGAAAGGGTGTTGTGGAACTGGACTACTAGAAGTAGCATTTTTATGTAATCCAACGAGACCAGTTTGTCAAAATCCTTCCCAATTCATATTCTGGGATTCTCTTCACCCTACCCAATCCGCCTATGAATTCCTTACTAAACAATTTGTCACTGAAACCATTCCCAAGATGTCATTTGGTGAGACCCTTTGATTTAAGGGTTTTATCGAGAACTAACCCATTTTGGTGACCCTTACTAACAACAAATGCCTTCTCTCTTCACTACTAACAGTGGCACTCCCGTGTGTGTGTTTGACTGTTTTCCCAACATTTCTCCACCATTTCACTTCACTACTAAAATGTTAGTTAATCTCTTTTTCATTTTGGTCAAAATGGCCAATTATCGAAAATAACATGAGTTTTGAGTCTCTTATAAGTTTTAATGGGTGATTCACAATTCTTACTATATATGGATCCACAAATTTTAGGCATTTTTGCAAGATGTTCCTAGTCCATATGGATTAGTCTTCTGTTAATATAGCTGATGTCAGCACATGCCAGCTGGCAAAAAGGCAGTGAAAAATTACAGAAACAAATTCTAAGAGTTAAGAGGATATACATTGCTGATGATCAGCCTCGTCATCTTTCAACAGATTAATGTCAGAGATTAGTATATATAAGCTATGATGTATTCAACTGTAAATAATTAATGAAAATGATCACTCCAGTTTCCCTCTCTGAATTCAATATTATTAACTTGAAGTGTTTTATATAAAACACTACTTAGTCATTTACATCAAACGTTCAGTTCGAAATTATATATAAATAAATAAATATATATATATATATTTATACAATAATTTTCACATAAGTGCGCACTGATAGAATTATATAAGGACATTGAATATGAGCTAATCATTTTATATATTTTGACTTGTTATGTATGCACTTGTTAAAACTCTTTTATAAATGAGTGACTCACATTCAATGTCCTTATATAATTCTATCCGCGCGCACTGACAAGAAAATGACTGTATATATATATATATATATATATATGTTGTTTGTATTATAAGTACGGAACTCACATTCTACATTGGTATGATATTGTCCGTTTTGGGCCTAAGCCTGTACGGATTTGCTCTTGGGACACTTCCTAAAAGACTTCATACCAATGGAGGTTGTTTCCATACTTATATATCCAAGATCATCCCCATGTCTAGCCAATGTGGGACTTTGGTTGCACACCCAACAATCCCCCCCTGAACAAAGGACCATCATTATCTTCACGGTTCGGACCACCCCTCAAGCGATCATCTATCCATCAATGCTAGGATGAGCACTCCATTGAGGTCACTCCTCTCCACCTCGTCGGAGCACACACCTTACGTGAAGCATTGGAGCATTGCCTATCTCTAGAGCTAACATCAGGGACCCCATCGTGAGAAACCTAGGGCCTACCACCTTCTGGTTTGGTTCGGCTACGGTTGTAAGAAAGAATCGCACGCACACAAATCCAAACACAAATAAATAATATGAAAGCAATAAGAAGAAAAAGACGACACCAAAGATTTTACGTGGTTCAACAATTTACCTACGTCCACGGAGCGCACTGCACTTTATCCACTACTTTTAGAGTTGATTACAATTCCTCTGTCTCTCTACAATTAATCTCTCTCTCTAGCAATTTTTTCTCACACTTTTCTCATTTTGTTGTACACTTTTCTGCACAAGTTTTCCTAATTCGCAAAAATTCTGTCATTACCGTGATCTGGGCTGTGGTTTGCAGCCTGCACCCTGTACCGAGGTTATCCTTCTATTTCCCACAGCTCAGAACACTGCGGTGTGTGCATCTGTATATGCCGCGGTCTACACCGCGTATCACCCTCTGGAAAACACTAAACCTTGGACCGGAGTATGTGTGCTATGTCTACCCCGCGGTCTACACAACATCAATCTTCTGGAATCCATCGCTGTGTATGTTGCGGCTTAAGCTTCTTGTCTGCGCCGCAGTATGTGCCACACATCCTGTCAAAAATTATTCCTCAGGCTGTTTCAAGCTTCACAAAACCCAACTCCCACTTGAAGACTGAAACTCAATAGGCGTTCTCAATCCTTCCTTTATGACTAAATGGATAAATAACGGTGCGCTCATCCCCCACGTCATCACTCTTGAAGACCCGCTGAAGCTGCACACAACTTCAGTTTCTTAATAGTGACTGGATTGGTTAACATATCAGTCAGGTTCTTAGTACCTGCAAAGTTCACTAACTTCAACACTCACTCTTCCATTAACGACCAAATGAAGTGATAGTGCAGGTCTATATGCTTGGTCCTAGAATGAAACGCTGAATTCTTGGCTAAGTCTATTACACTCTTACTGTCACTGTGCAACACGTTCAACACCTGTTGAATCCCAACTTAGCTAACAAACCCTGTAACAATATTAGCTCCTTGCTTGCTTTTGTCACAACCATATACTCTGCGTCAGTTGTAAAGATTGTCACTATCTTCTGCAACTGGGACACCCAACTAATCTTGGTACTAGCCATCGTGAACACATATCCGGTCTGAATCCATATAACCTTCCAGCTTGAGTTCATCTTGAAAATACTCTAAAAGTGATTAAACTAACCTGGTGGGGGGGGGGGGGGGGGGGGGGGGGGGGGTGTGTGAATAGGTTTTAACCAAATTAATTTCCATCTTTTCGGTTAATCATAACAACCTCTAACAAACAATCATTGTAGCAAAGTGTGGAAAATAATAATAGTGACACAATGATTTGTTTTACGTGAGAAAACCCCAAGAAGGGTAAAAACTCATGGGCATAAAGCTAATCGAACCCTCAAATCCACTATTTACAAAAACGATTACAACCTAGGTTGACCACATCACATATAATCGGTTACTAATCCGTTCTTGCTACTCGCAGGCCTTTAATAGTGATTTTAGGCTCTTGCTTGTACACTACCCACAACACATACAATACTTAACTCTTAAGTGAAGAGATATGCAACATAAAGTGAATATGAAAATGTTCTAAGTGCATAAATGCTAGGTCAACACATATTATGCTTATCTAGTCATGTATGAATGCTTCAAACAATCCTAGATATCATGTTGCTATATGACATACATATAACTTAGCTATATGAAATGAGTACAAACCTAGATGCAATAGCTATCACAATACAAAACCCAACAAACATACAAAAATGTCATCTTGAAGGTAAAAAACTCAAACTTGATGCAAATAAGTCATAAAAGAGTCATCTTGGACAACTAGATCACAAGAAGGAATGGATATGGTGTTTAACTCACCAAGTCATGTACTTTGATGCAAACCCATGTAAGAAAACATCATAGATGAAGTTAGATGATGTTTGTGTCATGAATGCAAGATGAGGTATTTGAGTTTTGGTTAAGAAAAATGTAATCTTGCTAACTTTTCTTGCAAGACACTCTTGAGCTCTTTAAAAATGAAGAAATAATGGATTTGGAAGCTCTAAAGATGAAATGGGAGAGATAAGAATGTACATATAGTAGGTCTAAATAAAACTCCACCATTTTAGGCAAAACAGGGTACGACCGTTATGTACAGTCACAGCGGTCACACAGTGGTGACACACTGTGTTGCCCACCGCTGTGAGTTATCATAGCGGTCTCACAGCGCTCACACAGCGATGACACATTGTGTTACCTACCGATGTGAATTATCATAACGGTCTCACAACGCACATGACAGTGGTCAACAGTACAAAACAAATGCATAACTCCTAACCTCAACAAATCAACCTAGATACAAAAGACATGAGCAAACATGAAGAGATATATAATAGTGAAAGTGCACAAACATGAAACACACAACAATTATATGAGATGTGATAATGCATGAGTTGTGAATGTGTGCAACTAGTTCTCTTCAATGAGTTAAGTACTTGTTATACCTTCTTGAAGTGCCCTAGAGTTTGATGATGCCACTGAAGCTTAATCACGAACAATGAGGCCTAATATATCCTTATAAGAAAATCCCCGATGTGGTTTGTCAATGAAATGAGACAATCACAATATGAGGAACGTATAATCTCCCCATTTGGCTATTTCATGACAAAACCACCACTCACAAAGCAACCTCACCATTACAAAAGAAAGTTGGTCAACAAATTTTTTATAAATTACAATAAGGCCTAATCTAAGTCTTGAACATCTTCAAGTTAATCCAAAGCTTGTTGAAAAATTCCAACCTACACACAATCAACAAGACAAACAAAGATACCTTCCAAGATCAAGTGTATGAGAGGTGCTTTAAAGTCACAATGAACAAAAAAAAAACATTTGCAATGGCCATACTAGATAGAACCAATATAATCAAATAATGTAATCATGCTATGCAATAATGCAATTCTCCCCCTAAATGATCACTCCCAACTCCCCCTAAATATGATGCCAAGGAAACCACTATGTTCTCATAACCCTTCTCCTTTTTTTTTTCATGAGATAGGCAAAGGGAGTCCCACCGTAATGGGTAAGCATTTGGGAAGGAGAGCTCATAGCACAAAAACATAGTCATAATCATATAAGCAACTTTATGCAACTCAATTTAGTAAGAGAGAATCAAGGAGTTTTATTTGAAGAAAGTGTGTGACATGATGCTTCGCATGCAAGACATGTTGCATTCAAGTTCAAAAACAATGGTATTTGGCAAAGCAAACAACAAAGGTTTCCAAAAAGAATTCAAACCAATTTCACCCTGTGTCATGAATTCAAGCAAAGATATAGATTTTATAAGAATTTCAAATTAGAGCGCAACTATATCAAACTTTATAAGCGAAACAAGACATGAGCGACTTTGCACCCTTTTTGATTTTTCCGGGTGAGATACCCATATGATAGTAGCCTTGCTCAACTAATTAAGAGAGAGAGAAGACTAAATTTGGATGAGTCATCCTTATTTATTGAATGGACACAAGGTACTTATTGATTTTAGTCTTCTCATTTGCTTGTTCTCACATAATTTTGCATTCATATTTAAGCAATCAAGAGTAAACCTTCATGCATATCAACTTTAAAGCGTGTCAATAATAAAATCATCATGTCATGGAGATCAATTTTATGTCATTCAAATTGTACTTCCAAAGTAAATCCCTTAGTCCAAAAATGCATGTTTGAACACAAATATGACATGGATTGCAAGAAAAACAATTTGCACACTTATTAAGAAAATAACATAGGTATATGCACAACCAATAATCTCAAGCAATTAATAAAGGAGCATAAAATATATCAATGTCGCACAATGCAATTTCATGCCAATTTGCTCTCTTTGCTTGAGCTCCCTATATGGAGTCAAGACATACCATTTCAAGCCAAATGACAAATCCCAATAGACTTACTAAGGTTCCCAAATCTAATAGTGTCTAAAGGCTTTGTAAACAAATCCGCTAGTTGGTCATTAGTTCCCACATGCTCTAATGCAATAGTCTTGCTCTAATATAGCTCTCTAATAAAATGATGCCTAATGTCTAATGTCAATGTGCTTTGTCCTAGAATGTTGAACGAGATTCTTTGAAATGTTTATGGCACTCATGTTGTCACAAAACAAAGTGAGAGTGCCTTGCATTAAGCCATAATCGGCTAGCATTTGTTTCATCCACATCAATTGAGTACAAGCACTACCAGTGGCTATGTATTCCGCCACAGCCGTGGATAGGGAAATTGAATTTTGCTTATTGCAAAACAAAGACACCAAATTGTTTCTTATAAAGAAGCAACCACCTGATGTACTCTTCCTATCATCACAATTTCCCGCCCAATTGGCATCACTAAATCCAACAAGGCTTGGATTAGTGTCAAAGGAGTACCAAATCCCATGATTGGAGGTACCATTCACAAACCGAATGATCCTCTTCACCGCAACAAGGTGAGATTCTTTGGGATTAGCTAGGTACCTAGCACAAACACCCACACTATAAGTAATATCGGGCCTACTAGTGGTCAAGTAAAGCAAACTACCTATCATGCCACGATATAAGCTTTGATAAACACTTTTACCATTAGCATCTTTGCTTAGCTTCAAAGTGGTACTCATGGGTGTGTTGCAATGTTTGGCATTGTCAAGGCCAAACTTCTTCACTAGGTTTTTTGCATACTTAGCTTGGGATATGAAAATCCCATCATGCATTTGCTTAATTTGCAAACCTAGGAAGTAATTTAGTTCACCAACCATGCTCATTTCAAACTCATGAGACGTGACATCTACAAATTGTTTCACCTTAGACTCATTGGTGGAACCAAATACAATATCATCAACATAAATTTGAGCTATGAAAAGTTCATCTTTGTTGCACTTGATGAACATGGTCTTGTCAACACTACCTCTTGAGTAGCTATTGTCAACAAGATAGAGAGTGATGCGCTCATACCAAGCCATTGCTGTTTGTTTCAACCTATAAAGTGCCTTTTTGAGGTGATAGACATGATTTGGGTGGTGTGGATCCACAAACCCATTGGGTTGTTCAATAAACACTTTCTTATGTGAGAAGCCATTGAAGAAGGCACTCTTAATATCCATTTGGTGTCATTTGAACTCGCACACACAAGAAATAGACAAGAGGAGCCTTATAGACTCAAGACGGGCAACGGGAGCAAAAGTCTCCTCAAAGTCAATACCCTAAATTTGAGAGTATCCTTGTGTCACAAGCCTAGCCTTGTTGCGCACAATGTTTATGTTCTCATCCGACTTGTTCCTATACACCCATTTTGTTCCAATGATATTGATGTTCTGGGTCTAGGAACTAGAGTCCAAAACTCATTTTTTTCAAATTGGTTTAGCTCTTTTTTCATGGCAAGAATCCAAAATTCATCATTTAAGGCTTCATCAACCTTCTTGGGTTCTATTTGAGAGGTGTAGCAGGTACAGCAAGTGTAGCTAATTTGATTAGCTATTTGATGCCTAGTCCTAACACTTTCATTGACATCTCCAATGATATCATTTTTGTCTTGGAGTTTTCTATCCCAAGGAGCGGGTTCATTAGAGTCAAAATGTGGATCTCTATCAAGAGGTTGATCATCCTCTCCACTATGATTTGACTACACATCACTTGAAGCCTCACCACACTCCTTCAAAGGAAGGTCAACATTCTCACAAATATCCTCCTCATGGATAACATTCTTAGGCCTACAATCATCATTGACAACATTTGATGATTCCATGACGTTTCGAGTTTTTAGATTGTAACTCTATATGCCTTGCTATTGAGTGCATATCCAATGAAAATATCCTCATCACTCTTGGCATCAAACTTACCAAGTTGATCTCGGTCATTAAGAATATAACACTTACTTCCAACGATGTTGAAATAGCTAACATTGGGTTTTCTTTCCTTCCATAACTCATAGGATGTTTGTTTGGTCCCGGGTCTAAGGAAAACTCTATTCCCTATATAATAAGCCGTATTGATGGCTTCAGCCCATAAATTCCTAGGAACCTTGTTGTTAAGAAACATCACCCGAGCCATCTCTTGTAAGACCCTATTCTTCCTTTCCACAACTCCATTTTGTTGGGGAGTTCTAGGGGCCGAGAATTCATGTGAAATACCTAGACCTTTACAAAAGCTCTCAAAACTACTATTCTCAAACTCTTTCCCATGATCACTTCTACTTCTCTTAATGCTCCTAATGTGAGAATTCTTCTCATTTTGAATTTTGACACATCATTTTGAATTTCTCAAAAGCTTCGGACTTCTCTCTAAGAAAGTAGGTCTAGGTGAACCTAGATAAGTCATCAACCACCACAAGAATGTATCTTTTACCACCTAAACTCTCGGTTTGCATAGGACCCATGAGGTCTATATGAAGGAGTTCCAATGACTCCTTGGTGGAAAGATATTTTCCCTTTTTGTGCACACTTTTAGTTTGCTTCCCTTGTTGACGGGTTCACAAACTCCCTCAAATCTCTTCCTAAGCTTGGGATGGCCTCTCACCACATTTAGCCTCTCAAGAACCTTCAAGTCACTATAATTCATGTGGCCAACTCTTTGATGCCACAACTCAACTGCTCATAACTAGACAAGTTACAAGAGATGTTACTAGATTCAAGACAATAACAATTGTCACTTGATCTCTTGCCTTTTAAAAGAACTTGCCCATTTCCCTTAAGAATAGAGCAATCAACTTTGCCAAACATAACCGAGAGCCCTTTATCACTTAAATGTGATATACTAATAAGGTTAACTTGCAAGCCATCTACATAGAGAGCATTGGGCAAGAAGGGCAAACTGGGAATAGATATGTTACATTTCCCTATGACTTTTTTTCCTGAACCATCACCAAATGTGACAAATCTACCATCCTCCATCACAAGAGTCTCAAAAAAACTATTGTTTCCGGTCATGTGCCTAGAACACCCACTATCAAGGTAACAAGTGTTAGAGGCTTTGGCTTTCAAAGCAACTTGAGCCACATAGCAAAAATACTTATTTTTTCTAGTCCACCTAGGAGCAACATTTTCGATCCTAGAAGCCTTTGGTTCATTGGCTCTAAGTTCCCTAGGTGCTTGCTTTTTGGCTCTTCTAAGCATATTTTTCTCAATCATGATTTCCATTTTACACAATTTGATATACTTAAAGCAATTAGGCCTTATGTGGCATTCAATACCACAATAATGACAAGTAGGAGTGAAATATGAGTTCATACCATAGCCTTATGCAAGCATTTGAGGCTTCATTCTCCATTGAGTAGTCCTATGATGTTGAGCTAACTCTCTCCTTTATGGTTGAGCCAAAGTAGCATGTCTTCTATGTTGAGCATAAGGAGCTCTTAGTTGTGGTGGAAGGATTCTTGGATGTGGAGATCTTGATTGAGGTGCTTCAGCTTGTTGTGATTGAGCTCTTGCTGAACCTTTGACTTGAGCTTGCTTTGAGGATTCTCCAACTTCAATCCTTTTTGTAGTTTGTTGTGGAATTTTGACTTCTTTGACCTCTTGACTCTTGACAAAGATGGTCTTCTTCAGAGAGGTGGTCTCCACGTCTTTCTTATACCCCAAACCCCTTTTATCACTAGGATTCTTCCCACTTGATAACATCTTGTCAAGCTTTTCGGTTCCGGAGGTCATTTTGCCAATCATATCTTTTGCCTTTCCAAGCTTCTTCCTCAAGCTTTCCTCACTCTTCTTAACCACAACGAGCTCCAATTTCAAGCTTTCTTCCCTTTCTCTTGTTCTTTTCACTTCCTCACTCAATTGAGTCATCTTGGAGGTCAATTCAAGGTTCTTCCTTTTCAACTCTTGAAGCTCATTTTTCTTCTTTGCTCTAGAGTTTTTGAAATATTCCATGAAGTCTTCATAGTCCATCTCCTCATCAAATTCATGCTTGGACTCGGATGAGGTACTTCCATTGCTTGAGTGCTCTTCTTCTTCTTCTTCTTCTAGCTTGTCATTCCCCTCTTCTTTGTCACTCAAGACTTCCTTACCATTGTGAGATGATGAGAAGACGATGAAATTGGCAACTTGGTCTTCATCATCTGAAGACTTTTCTTCCTCATCTAAGTCTTCACTGTTACTCTAAGTGGCCGCATGGCCTTTTCTTTCTTCTTCTTCTTCTTTAAATTAGCACATTCGAGGCAATGTAACCATATCCACTACACTCATAGCATTTGATCCCCTTCTTGGAATCCTTATCTTCACCTTTGTTTACCCTTTTGATATGAGTCTTCTTCTTCACAAATTTTCCCTTGGAGCCCAACCCCTTCTTCCCAAACTTCATAACTTGCTTGAACCTCTTCACCATAAGAGCCATTTCTTCATCCGAATCTTTTTTCCTCCATTTCTTCCTTAGAGGTCTTCAATGCAATGCTCGTTTTCTTTTTTTTGAGGTGTTGTCGGAGTAGGGGCTCTTCTTGACTCAAAAGCCAACAACTTGCTAATTATTTCACTTGGCTTCATCTTTTTATATTCCCTATTCTCCTCAATAACGGTCACCTTTGCATCAATTCTCTCCGGGAGAGACCTCATGATTTTTTAGTTTATCCTCCTATCCGAATATAGATCGCCTAATTGGTGACTTTGGTTGATGATATCCATTAGCTTCACCTGGAAGTCATTGAAGCACTTATGATTTTCCATCTTCAAAGTTTTAAATTGGGTTTGAAGGACTTGTAGCTTGTAGTCTTTTACTAATGGTTCCTTCATGTGCCATCTCTAATATTTTCCATGCTTTATGTGCATTCCTAGCAGTTTGAATTAACTTGTGTTGGTTTTCATCAACCGCACACAAGATTGCATGCATGGCCTTGTTGTTCCATTTGGAGGCTTCAAAATCTTGAGTCTCCCATTCCAACTTCGGCTTGGGCATGATGCTTCCATCTTCGAGAGTTTTGGTAGGTGATATGAAACCATCCTCAATCACCATCCAAACTCGATCATCTTTTTGGCACAGGTAGGACTCCATTTTTCCTTTCCATGAAGAGTAATTAACCCTTCTTAGAAATGGAGGTCTTGTAGTTGATGCTCCCTCTCACTCATATGCGTTTCCACTCATGGTGTTTAAGGGTGAATGAGATAAATGTAATCAACCAAGCAAGACAAGCAAGACACACTAACTAAAATGCAATCTAATGCAAGATACACTAATTAAAAAAATAATCTAATGCACGACACTCTTAGAGAGCACGAGATCTCCTAATTATATTAAGGAACCCACTCTGATACCAATTGAAAATACTCTAAAAGTGATTAAACTAACCTAGAGAGAGGGGAGGGGGGGGGATGCATAGGTTTTAACTAAATTAATTTCCATCTTTTCGGTTAATCAAAATTAATCATAACAACCCCTAACAAACAATCATTGTAGCAAAGTGCAGAAAATAACAATAGGGACACAATGATTTATTTTACGTGAGAAAACCCCAAGAAGGGTAAAAACTCACGGGCATAAAGTTAATCGAACCCTCAAATCCACTATTTGCAAAAACGATTACAACCTAGGTTGACCACATCACACATAATCGGTTACTAATCCGTTCTTGCTACCCACATGCCTTTAATAGTGATTTTAGGCTCTTGCTTGTACACTACTCACAACACATACAAGACTTTATTATTAAGTGAAGAGATATGCAACCTAAAGTGAATATGAAAATGTTCTAAGTGCATAAATGCTAGGTCAACACATATTATGCTTATCTAGTCATGTATGAATGCTTCAAACAATCCTAGATATCATGTTGCTATATGACATACATATAACTTAGCTATATGAAATAAGTACAAACCTAGATGTAATAGTTATCACAATACAAAACCCAACAAACATACAAAAATGTCATCTTGAAGGTAAAAAGCTCAAACTTGATACAAATAAGTCATAAAAGAGCCATCTTGGACAACTAGAACACAAGAAGGAATGAAGATGGTGTTTTACTCACCAAGTCATGTACTTTGATGCAAACCCATGTAAGAAAACATGCTAGATGAAGCTAGATGATGTTTGTGTCATGAATGCAAGATGGGTATTTGGGTTTTGGTTAAGAAAAGTGCAATCTTGCTAACTTTTCTTGCAAGACACTCTTGAACTCTTTAAAAATGAAGAAAGAATGGATTTGGAAGCTGTAAAGACGAAATGGGAGAGATAAGAATGTATATTTAGCAGGTCTAAATAAAACTGCACCATTTTGGGCAAAACAGGGTACGACAGCTGTGCATACCACTGTGGATAGTCACAACGGTCACATAGCTGTGACACACTGTGTTGGCCACCGCTGTGATCTCACAGCGGTCTCACAACGCTCACACAGTGGTGACACACTGTGTTACCTATCGTTGTGAATTATCACAGCGGTCTCACAACGCACATGACAGTGGTCAACAGTACAAAACAAAGGCATAACTCCTAACCTCAACAAATCAATCTAGATACAAAAGACATGAGCATACATGAAGAGATATATAATAGTGAAAGTGCACAAACATGAAACACACAACAATTATATGAGATATGATAATGCATGAGTTGTGAGTGTGTGCAACTAGTTCTCTTCAATGAGTTAAGTACTTGTTATACCTTTTTGAAGTGCCCTAGAGTTTGATGATGCCACTGAAGCCTGATCACGAACAATGAGGCCTAATCTATCCTTACAAGAAAATCCCCAATGTGGTTTGTCAACGGAATGAGCCAATCACAATATAAGGAACTTACACATCTCTTCTAAAGGTTAGACATCTCGCCGTCGTAACCCGCATGTATCTTAGGATCCACTTCTTGGCCTCCCAGTGAGGCTTGCTTAGGTTGGACATGTATCGGCTTACAACTCCCACTGTATGGGAAATATCTGGTCTCGTGCAAGTCATGGCATACATTAAACTTCTAATGGCTGAAGCGTAAAGAACTCTAGTCATGAAGTCATTTTCCTCTTCTGTCTTTGGACTCTGATCCTTAGACAACTTGAAATGACTAGCCAAAGGTGTTCTCACCGGTTTCTTATCACCCATGCTGAATCTCTGCAACACCTTCCGAACATACTCTGCTTGAGAAAGCTTCAAAGCACCTTCATGTTCGTCTATGTTAATCCTCATTCTAAGAAACTGCTTTGCTGCACCTAAATCCTTCATCTCAAACTCGCTCGAGAGTTGCTTCTTAAAGTTGTTAATCTCTTCTAAATCTGCATCAGCTACTAACATGTCATCAACATAAAGTAGCGATATAATAAAACTTGATTTAACCTTTTTGAAGTAGCAGCAGTGGTAAGCATTGCATCTCAAGTGGCCAACTCTTCCTTGCCTACTTCCGCAAACCCCTCTGGTTGCTTTATGTATATCTCCTCCTCCAAATCTCCATGAAGAAAGATAGTCTTCACATCTAACTGCTCTAGATATAACCCTTTCGCTATGACAATACTCAACACTAACCGGATTGTAGTTAGTTTAACAACATGAGAAAAGATTTAAGAATAGTCTTTACCTTCTATTTGTTTGAAGCCTTTGATTACTAGTTGCACATTGTATCTTTTGGAACCATTATATTGCTCTTTAATTCGAAACCCCCAATTATTTTGTAGGGTGTTCTTTCGTTCAAGCAACTTGGCTAACTCCCAAGTTTGGTTAGATACCAACGAATTCATCTCATCTTTCATTGCAAGCTCCCATTTGCTCGTTTCTTCTCCCTGACATGCCTCAACATCACACTTAGGTTCTTCAACATCCATCAACAACATGTATTGCAAGTACTTCCTATTTGGTATAGGACTTTGAGTTGATCTTCTCAATGCACTATGAGCATGTGCCGCTTGAACATCTATATGTGGGATAGGTTCTTAAACCTAGGGCTACATACCTTGCTCTTCACTATTCTGATTACCATGTTCCACGATCCTATTATTCAGTATATCATCCTGCCCAAAGTACTTTGGCTCTTCCTGCTCAGACACATGTGTGCTCCTGTATTTGTACATGACCCTTTCATTGAAGACGACATCTCTACTTTTGATCATTTTGTGGTTTTGGTCATCCCACGACTTATAACCAAACTCATCTTCTTCATAGCCCACCAAAGTACACTTCACTGACTTGGCATCTAGCTTACTCCTAGCATGATCACTTACATGTACATAAAAAACACACTCAAACACTTTAAGATGAGAAAGTTTTACCTTTTTCCCAGTCTAGATTTCCTCTAGTATAGCGAGGTTTAAGGGCTTTGATGGTCCTATATTGATCAAATATGATGCTGCATTGACTTTTTTCGCTTAGAATTGTTTTGGAAACCCTGAATGTAACCGTATGCTTCTAGCTCTCTCAGTTAATGACATGTTCATCCGTTCTACTATATCATTCTGTCGTGGGGTTCCAGAAACCGTCCTACTAAGCTTTATCCCGCTCTGGTAGTAAAACTTCTTGAACTCATTGCTTCATATTCTCCACCATTATATGAATGCATCCTTTTGATTTTCAACCCTATCTCGTTCTATACCCTGGCTTTCTATCTCTTGAAAGCATCAAACACCTCAAACTTGTGTTTTATAAAATAAACCCACGTCTTCCTAGAGTTTTCATCAATGAATGTGATGAAGTATTGTTTACCTCTGGTTAACGAGACTGAAGTTGGACCCCAAACATCGGTGTACACTAGTTATAGCTTCTCCTTTATCGGTGCTCTTCCGGTCTTCTTGAAGCTCACTCGCTTCAGCTTTTCCAATATGCAGCTCTCACATAAATCAACCTTTAGCTCATGACAACTTTCCTTTCGAATGTAGACACTTTAGCTCATGACTACTCATGTGCCCAAACTTCTGGTGCCACAAGTTTGGATCATTTTTACCTTCCGCCATAGCAATTGAACCACAACCATCCGTGGTTGTGTAAAGCGACCCATTCTTATTTCCTCAGGTTGTCATGATACCTTTCGAAATTTTCCACTTATCACCTGTGAAAGTTGACATGTAACCATCTGATGCCATTTGCCTAATGAAGATCAAATTCTTCCTTAAATCTGGTATGTCCCTCACATTGTCGAGCTTCCAAACTGACATTTTCAGCTGAATCTTCACATCTCTCTTCCCGGTAATGTCATATGCTTAATCGTCACCAAAATACACCTTACCTAAATTTTCAGAGACGTAGTTTTCGAATAACTCCCTTTGAGGTGTGGCATGGAATGATGCTCCTAAATCTAGAACCCAAGACTTCGTCTTGATTTCCAATGAGCAGATGAGGCAGTCATCTGACTCATCTGACACATAATTTGCACTGCTCTTGCCCTTATCCTTCTTCTCAAATCTACACTCATACGAGAAGTGACCCTTCTTACCACAATTGCAGCACTCTACATCTTTCTTGCTTCGTTGTTGATTTCCCGAATAATTGATCTGATACCTGGATTTGGACTTTCCTATTGACTTTGGTCTTCCCTATTTATTCATGTACCGTTTCCTGTTTCTGCCATCCACATTCAGTGATGAAGATGAATTTGCCTCTAATCCCTCTTCACGTAGCCTAATCTTTTCGGCCATGATCATATTCAAAACTTGTTGGAAGTTTAATTTTTCTTTCCCGAACGAGTTGGCAATTGACTGACATGTCATCTTCCAACTTTCTGGCAATTGGGTGAGCATAAGCACCGCCAATAACTCCTCATCGAAACCCATAGACACAGAGTTAACCCATCCTTCACTTTGTTGCATAGGTTTAGAAACTTCTTAAAGTTTTGACCTTCTGTCATCTTTAGATTTGATAATTTCTTGACAAGATGGATTTTCCTTACCACAGAAAACTGTAAATATAGGTCTGATAGGGTTTTCATAAGATCATTGGCAGTCTGTTGATCCTTCACATTGAAAGCAACCTACTTCATCAAACTGAGATGAATTGCTCCCAATACTTTCCGATCCAGGAATTCGAAATCCTCATCATCTATGTCCTTCGGCATCCGCTTCTTTAACCAATCTTCATCGGTCATACTCTTCGGCTTCTCTTTTATTGGCCAATGCAGGTCATTCTGATACAGATAATCCTCCATCTGCATATTCCAGAAGCTGAAATTTAACCCATCTAATTTCTCAATCCTGTTCGTATCCTTCTCTGACCCATCTCTACGACGATATCGATTACCTCGAGAAAACCTAGATTTGTGTGAAAAATAATATGTGCCAACCAAGGGCTCTGATACCAATTGTTGTAAGTACGGAATCCACATTCTCCATATTGGTATGATATTATCTGCTTTGGGCCTAAGCCCGCACGGATTTTCTCTTGGGACACTTCCCAAAATGCCTCATACCATTGAATGATGTTTCCATACTTATATACCCAAGATCATCCCCATGTCTAGCCAATGTGGGATATTGGTTACACACTTAACATTTTGAAGGTTTTGTTTGTTTAAAGTATTATTTTAATTAACTATGTAAGATTTTTGTTTGGGAGAAATTTATTTTATTAAATTATTAGTGATTGTCAGTAAGGTTCTAGTAAGTGCTAGGCACTTGTCGGGCGGAGAAATGGCGTCTAGCGCCTAGACCGATCAGTCAGCGATTAATTGAAATTTGTTTCTGTTCTATTTTGTTTCGTTTCTTATTTGTGCTTTTTTTGGTCACTAACTTTGGTGGGGCACATCGTAGAGCTACCATAACTTCCTGGACCCATCATCTGACTTTATTATTTTTTTCTAGGCCCTACCATCTTCTTCTCGATGGCTTCCAGTTCCAGCCTTTCATATCTCAACACACACACACTCTCTCTCTCTTCGAAACTCTATCTATTTCATCTCTTCTTATTTTTTATGCAATGGAGGGCAAAAGCCTAGAACACAAACGAAGTAAACCTCTGAAATCTGCATCAAAACTAGAACTAATCTTTAGGGGAGGGGCGGGGAATATGGGTTTTGTCACTTTTTTCAGTTGGTGTTTCAAGACTATCACCAATTTAATAACTTATGTTTTAAAGGCACCAAAGTAAGTGACTTTCAAAAATACCCTTACTTTACTCTAACTTTTATTTACTTTTCATTTTTGTTTTGATTTTATTATTTTATCTTCTTCATAGAGGTCTGTTTAACAGACCTTCAATAGTGGTCGAAATCGACCTCTAATGGAGGTTGAAGTCGTTCGGCCTCCATGGGAGTCAACATCGACCTTTAATGGAGGTCGAAATTAAAAGTCAAAATTGATCTCCATTGGAGGTCGATGAAGAAGAAGATAAAAAAAATTTGGAAATTTTTTTTCCCGAGACTTTTCATGTATTTTTCGAGACTTTTCAGGTACTGTCCAAGAGTTTTCATAATTTTCCGAGACTTTTCATGTATTTTTTGAGACTTTTCATGTATTTTCGAGACTTTTCAGGTAATTTTCAAGACTTATCAAGCATTTCAGAGACTTTTGATTATTTTCGAGACTTTTTGGTAATTTGTGAGACTTTCTGGGTACAAATGAAATTTTTCGAGCCTTCTTTCTGGGCAAAAATAAAAAGTCTCAGAAAATTTCATTGTTGCCCAGAAAGTCTAGGAAATTACCAAAAGTCTCGAAAATGCTTGAAAAGTCTCAGAAATGGCCTCCAAATTTTTTTTTTCCATTTTCTTCTTAATCGACCTCCATTGATGGAGGATTTTGAAAGAAAAGAAAACAAAATGGTGAAGAAGGTTATAGTGGGGGGTATTTTTGTTCGTTCACCATAATATGTGCCATTTAAACTTAAGTTGTTAAAATCGTGATAGTCTTAAAATGCACCATAAAAAAGGTGCTATATAATTTTCGAACCAGTCCTTTTCATCTCTTTTGTTTTCTCTGCAAATCATCTTCTTATTCATTGTTGATCGATTCATCTTATTCTCAATCACACTGCTCTGAGTTTCGATGACGAGCTCCAACAAGATCAGATAAACTTCTTCCCATTTCCATCTTTATTTATTTATTTTTTTAAAAAAAATTTGCTAGGCGGAGTCAACTGCTTTGACTCCGCCAAGACTGATTAATCAGCGATTTGACTGATTAATCGGTCGCTGACTATTCTAGATGATTTTGGCCTTTTTGCCACTGTGAGCTGCCGACTAGAGGAATCCAACCAATTAAACGGCTTAGGCGGCCGATTTTTCGAACACTAGTATTGTGTTAAGCATGATATATATTAGGTGTTCGAGTGTGACTAATTATGTATCATGTCCAAAAAAAATGATATTTGGAATCTTTTATTTGGTGTATATTTTTTTCATTCTTCAAGCTTGTTTGTAGTTTCACATGTATTTTTATCATGCATTGTCATCTCATGTTTCACTAGACATAAGTTTTGACAAACAAGTAACATCATATACTGTTTACATTGAAGAAAGATAGTCATGACAATGCAACGGCATTGGGAATTCAAAATAAAATTGTGTTAGGCAGGGGCGAAACCATATTTCTTTTTGGTGGACCGTGGACAATTTCATATAGATAAAAAATTATACTATATAATAAAAACTAAATTATTTTGATTACAAATCTTAATGGCACGAGAGAATTTTTATTAATTAAAATAAAAAAGTATACCAAGCCAGGGGATATAATGAGCATTACCCTCGAATACATATTCTAACCAAGAAAAAACACAAGAAAATAAAAATGAAATACACATACAATGTAAATACAATAAGATCCTACTTAAATTTTGACTCCCGACGCTTCAAAGCAGTGAAAGCATCTATTACGGAATCTTAATCAATTGTATCAATAGGTTCTCTTTCAATATAAACATCCATACAATTTTCGAGAAAATCATCATCCATCTTGTTGGGCAAAGATGTTTATACAAGTTTTATAGTTGAAAATACAATTTAATTTTGCAATTAATTTCACTACATAAACTTTTAAAAAAAAAATTAACGGTTTTCTTATGCCGACTTCCGTACACCTCAACAAATCCAAAAGCTATGAAAAGTCATAACATTGAAATTCTTGGAGACTTGAAGATTAATTTATATAGTAAATCTTCTGCTTTCGGTTGTTGTTTAGGGGTTAAAATTTCTCCATTTGAACTTTCACTTAGTTAATGAAAAACAATGAGCTTTAATGAGTTTGATGTATATTTTTAAGTTATTGGACTGTTGTAAAGATAAAGAAAAATATGGTAAATTAAGTCAGAATCGGAATTAGATTGTGATACACTTAGAGTTAAATAGAGTGTACTTAGAACTATTAAAAAACTTAATTTTTTTTTCTTCAAAAAAGCTAGAATGGGCTGCAGCCTACCCTAGCCAGCCCAAGATCCGCCTTTCGTGTTAGGATAATAAATTGCCGTTGCGATATCATAACAAGGGACGTAGCCAATGTAGGCCCGCCCCCCTGAAGTTTCAAAAATTTATAAAGTTGCTTCTAGTTTAATATTTATAACATCTTTGATTTTTAGAATTTTATGCTTTTACCCCTATTTCATTTTTTAAAAAGAAAACCTCTATTTCATTTTTTTTATTTTTCTATAATGCTGACATTTAAGAATTTTGCCCTAAATCACATAAAAAATATCTTTGATTCTATATATCGTATTTCTTTCCATGTGTCTTAAATATAAATGAAAATTGAATCATAACATATTTGTTCTATATTAACTAACATTATTTTCTAATTCAAATAATTTGGTTCTTTCTGCCAAGTTCCAATCTTACTTAGTTAGTACCGTAATACCATGTTATACTTTTGTTATGTTATTTATTTTTAAATAATCAATATGTGTTAATTTCTATAATTATATAATTAAAATATCACTGTTCAATTTGGCTTGGTGGTAAAGAACACTCATTCAGTTTGACAATATTTCAGGTTCAAGTCTCTATACTCACAAATGGTACATATATAAAAAATTATATAATTAAAATATGACAACCAAATATAGACATATATTTATATTTCATTATTTAGATATTTTATCAAACAAACTTTTAATATGTTTAAAAATTAAAATAGTTTTTGCATGTTAAAAAAATAATAGTACTAAGATTAAATTTTATTTAGTTAATTTCTAATTTTTAAACACTATTATCGAATCATGAATTAAGGTTTCTAATTTTCTATATTATTTTTAGAGTAATTTAGACATTCCAACCCTATATCTCAACTTGTATTCTAAATATGTGCTAATGTCTTAATAGAAATGGATACACATTAACGGTCTTAAAATAATTTGTCCTTATTGGTAAATTTCTATTGACATATTTTTGTAATTAAAATTTTTAATAAAATATGGGTGTACTAATAAGTTTTATAAATGTCAATATCAGTATTTTTACATATGACATGCGCGGGATTTTATCGGCACTAATTTTTTTTTACACATTTTTTTTATGACCCTAGATCCAAATAGAATTTGATGGTTTAGATTTTCTCCTCTCCACCGACCTAATCGGTGCCAATGTCCATCATTTTTCAAGCCCTATTGCATATGAAATGTGCCGTCGACTTTTACAAATTCCAATTAGGTCCTGGACTTTTTAAAAAAATTTCAAGTTGTTTATGATTTTTACAAAAATGACCAAGTTGGTCCTCAGATTTTTTCCAAGTGCCAAATTAGTTCTTCTCCTTTTAGAAGTGACCAAATTGGTCCCTCTAACAATTTAAAGGGTGTTAAATATAACAGTTGACTTTAACAATTTTATTTAAAATACGTAAATATCTTTTATTTGTCATAATTGAGCAAAGTTGTTTTGTCTTTTGTGTATTAAATTCATCATTATAACTACAACAAAATCCAAAAATATTATTAATGAAACACCATTTGTACTTTTTTTAATTAAAATTTTCTAGAAAAAAATCTAAAAATATTTTAATAAGACAATGTCAATTATACCCTTAGTTACCATTCATTTCTAGTTTAGTCTTTTCTATTTTTATATAATTGTTTTTTTTTTTGTTAATATTATACAAGCATTGTTGTCAAAATTATTCAAAAATCAAAACCCATAAATAAAATAATAAAAAATATACATGTGTTAAAAAAATGTGCATGTGTCATTATTATATTGTTTAGAAGTAAAGTGCAATTTTACCCCACACAGTTAAAGTTGACTGACGAAACTTAATTAGAGGGACTAATTTGGCACTTGGGAAAAATGTAAGGACCAATTTGGTCACTTTTGTAAAAACTGCAAACAACTCGAAATTTTAAAAAAAGTTCAGGATCTAATTGGTAATTGTCCAATTTTTTTTACAAAGTTTTTAGCACATTTTTATCCCTAGGATCCAAATAGGATTTGATGGTTTAGATTCTATAGTTTATTTATTCTCCTCTCCCCCTACTTAATCAAACATTGAATTAAACTTCTCCCACTCCCACTCCCACCTGTCTCGACAATTCCAACAAAATGTTTTCTCTCCATTTTTCCTCTTACTCCTTGAATCTGGATCCTGTTTTCACTTTAATTATCATCACCTCCATAATCAATTGTCACGTGTTTAATATAACAAATCAATTGTCTGGATTATTTATATTATTTTTTATAAATTTACTTTATCAAAAAATAGAATTAATCAAAATATTGATTTATGTGAGGACAAAGTGAGATGAGAAGGGAATCCAAATCCTTTACTCCTCATGCACGTATATCTTTTTTCTTTTTTCTTTTCAGCTCCTTCCTCCATCAAAACAAAAAATTTCTCCTAAATCATGAATCCTTATGTCTCTCAATAACATTGTTCTAGTAATAATTTCTCCTAAATCATGAATCCTTATGTCTCTCAATAACATTGTTCTAGTAATCAGCCTAGGCGGTTGGGTGTAGTCGGCGACTAGCGCTGACTAGTCGGCCGCCTATCCTGATTTTTAATGCTAATTAATCGGGCTAGGCGGAAAGAAAAAAAACTTCTTCATTAAAACGGTGTCGTTTGGGGTGTAAAACGATGCCGTTTTGGTTAGGCTTCATTAACTTGAAGAGTTGAATCAAAAATTTTCATTTTCCCAATTCGAACATCAAACTAACCTTAATTTAATTGCTTTAACAACACCTCTAGCTCCAATTATCTGTTCACTTATGTATATAGTGTTTGAAACCGCCTGTTTCGATTCCCTGGAAAGCACAAACCGTAACCGTAATGGCCTAGCCGGTTGTGTTTACGGTTCCTAACTGCCAGTTAGGCAGTTCGGTTACAGTTTCGATTTTTTTCAAATAATATGCCACGTGGTAGCTTTTGATTAGTTGTTTAATTGTTTTTTTAAACCGGAGGTTAAACCTCCGGTTTAACCACGGTTTTTTTGGACTCCAAACCTTAACTGAACCGTGGCCTAACCGGTTTCCAATCGGTTTTGTAACCGCCGATTACGGTTACGGTTTCGGTTACGGTTTTGATTATGGTTACGGTTACGGTTATGATTACAGTTGCGGTTCCGATTCGAAACCGTCGGTTTAACCAAACCGTAGCCACCTTTACGTACGACTGACGTCTAGCGCATACTAGAGCACTGCTCAATAATAATTATGTATCTATTCTACATAGAACTAATATAACAAGTTCAAAATTTTGTAACCATAACTTTGATGACTTTTTCTAGGAAAATCTTTTAATATTTTCCGATAACATTAAAATCAGTAAGGGAATTTATAAAGAGAAAAAAAAAAGGAAAGTTCATTCGCATGACATGTTAAAATGCTTTTAAATTTTCGGTAATTACATGATTCGTTGAAATAAGATATTCATATGTCAATAAACTGACTCGAACTTAACCCAGAAAATTTATTTGGGTTTAATGTAGTAAAATATAATATTTTGAGGGATCAAAGTGAAATTTTGTGAAATTTTACAAAATTTAATATTTGTTTTCAATTTTATATTATTTAGTATTTTTTTATAACATTTAATAGAAAAGTTCACGGAAACAATACATAAGGATTAGTTTACAAGTTGAAACAATATGGATGTTTTTGATACTCAATGGAACATTATTACATTAAGGACTAAATTGATATTTGGATAAATAACAGGGATGGTTTTGATATTTTTCCTAAAATCACAACCTTTAATTATTAATTCTTTTTTAATTACAACTATTGTCGGGACCTCGCGAGATTAGACTCTACAAATACAGTCCAAAATACTACTCCCATTATCGGAAAGAGGATGCATTTGGATTACAACTCTAACAAGTCACAACTGAAGAGAAGGTTGCTCCCACTTTTGGGAAGATGGCTCCTCATAATGAGATTTTATAGCCAAATGTGTGATTAATTTATTTTTCAAACTTTCAGATTAAAATCCATATTGACTTCATAGTAATTATATACAAAGGCTCAAAAAATAAATAGCACTTTTTGGAGGTGGCATTTCAATATTGTCACTGCTTTAATAACTTATGTTTAAACGGCACCTATTATGGTGAACAGACAAAAATACCCCTAATAGTTGTTCCACATCAGATTTCTTTCATTCAGTTTACAGTAAAGTAGAGAAAGAAAGTCCAGTTGAAACTCAGGCAATCACTCGAACGGTGACGGAGTAACGCTACACAAACGCATTCGGGGGTCAAGCTCGGGCATCAGATTTCTTTCATTTAGCTTTTTTTTTTTCAGTTCATGAAAAGGCTCGGAGCCTTCATGAAAAAGCTTAGAGCCTTCATGCAAAAGGCTCGGGCAGTTCATAAAAAAGCTCGGAGCCTTTATGAAAAAGCTCGGAGCCTTCATGAAAAAGCTCGGAGCCTCATGAAAAAGCTCGGAGCCTTTGTGAAAAGCTCTGAGCCTTCATGAAAAAGCTCGGAGCCTTCATGCAAAAGGCTCGGGCAGTTCATGAAAAAGCTCGGAGCCTTTATGAAAAAGCTCGGAGCCTTCATGAAAAAGCTCGGAGCCTTCATGAAAAAGCTCGGAGCCTTTATGAAACAGCTCGGAGCCTTCATGAAAAAGCTCGAAGCCTTCATGAAACAGCTCGGAGCCTTCATGAAACAGCTCGGAGCCTTCATGAAAAAAGCTCAGTGCCTTATGCAAAAGGCTCGGGCAGTTCATGAAAAAGCTCGGAGATTCAAAATTAACAAAACTAATATCCTTGAAAAAAGCTCGGACAACAATTTAAAAGACTCGAATAGTTTTACAAAAAGCTCGAATACAGTGTTAAAAGTCTCAGAAACCCAGATATTCATCGTCTTATACATAAATTTTTCATAAATTAAGTTACTGAGTTACTTAATTTTTCAGACAAGTTTATTGTAGAGAGAGAGGGAGAGAGAGAGAGAGAGAGAGAGAGATGAGTTGAGTTCAGTGTTAGAAGTGTGGAGATGGAAGTACAAACAGAATAAAAAACTGATTATTTAAGGGCAATTTTGACAGTTCACCATAATAGGTGCCTTTTAAACATAACTTATTAAATCAATGACGTGGATGCAACATACCTCTAAAAAAGTGACATTTCTCACCAGTTCCACATATATACAAAGGTCATGTATAACATGACCCAACAACTTCATCCATTGGATTCTTATCAAAATATAAGATATGACGCTTTTCATTCATCAAATAGCTTGGGAAGGATTTCAATTTCCAAGTATTGAGCAAGGAATTGGTAAGCTGACTGAGTAGGGTGGATGCTATCCCAGAATATGAATTGTGAAGTGTTTCCACATGTTGGTGTGGTAGGATTACACAAATATGCTACTTCTATCAATCCACTTCCACAACACCCTCTCTTTGTTTCCACAAATCCTGTCATTAATTATATTCAACCAAAAATTAATTAATTTTTTCACCTTATAATCAATTGAAAAAATATATTTATTTCTGTGACAATTATAAAGTTTTCTTAGGTTTTTTGTAAGAATTATTTTTATCCTTAAGTTTAATTTCTTTGAAGATTTGAAATACATTTACGCTTTTAATTATATTTTTGCATAACATAACAACAAATATTTATCTTATCAACAAATTAATAAAAGATATATATATATATATATATATATATATATAATGAAATAAGAAAGTTTTATAAGAAGGCAATGTACTAAAATACAATATTTAGGGAGGGGAAAAGTAAACATTTAACAAAATTAAATAGAAAATATAAATTTTAAAGATATTTTAAGTGGAAATTGTCAAAATTGGTCTTTTAAAATTATTAGTTATTTTTTTAACCATATGAAAATTGCACTTCACCCCATTATCATATAATTACATTAATACTCTAATCAGGAGAGAATTTTATTTGGACCCCTATTTCTCGTTGGGCCCAAACCCAAAGTGATATATGACCAGCTATTTTTTTCTTTTTCTCTCTCTTCTATAACAACTCACAAGTTTTCTTCTGATAAAATAATTTAAACGACAAAATATTGTTCAAAATAATGTCCCAAACAATGTCAATAGTCGATCAAATGCGCAATCACAATTCACAATATCATCTTCGTAGCTAGGGGGAAAAAGATTGGTTGGCTTACCATATTTATGAGGATGATTAATCATATCAATCAACGGCTGATAAATATCTGCAAAAATAATTTTGCTATATGGGAGCGAAGGTTGCAATTGACCAATAAGCTTGGAGAGCTTGAGATTATAGGACTGAGCATCTGAATTTTGATCCTCCAAACACTTCCTACATAGCGGATTCTCAAATTTTAAAGTCATTTGTATGGGCAGGCAACCGATTGGAGGTAAACCAATTATAATCACCTTACGACATCCTTGCTCATATAGTTCCTACAATAATTTTACATCGTAATTGTAATCTTGTTTATTCATAATGAAAAAAAAAATTAGAAGCTAACACAATAGGTTTTTTTGTTTGTGATCAGAAGGTCGTTTGTAAAATTAAGAACAAATATATAGAACTTGAAAATTTTCATTTTGCCAAATTGGGTACAACCTTATAGATCTAACCAAAAAAAAAAATTTACGATTTTTAAAGTTACTTTTGAGAAAATGTTCTAGGAAAAAAAACAAAAAAATTGAATTTTGTTATAATATGTGGCTTTATTGACCACTTATATATTACACAATACATTCCCACCACTTGATTAGAAGCCCACTTGATGGACTTTCCTTCATCTCTAAGCAAGAGATATGCAAGTGGGATTAGCATTAAAAGAATGCCTATGTATGTGTATGCTGTATCAATTGTAACTCTCTCTCAATATCAAATATCACAATATTATTACATAGTTCTCTCACTCTCTCGTCTTTGTCTCTCTCTATATCTCATTGTCTTCTTCATTTGTTCTTCATTTATTCAATTATTTACAACACGTTATCAGCACGAATATAGATTAGGACTTCCTGAGAAAGTTTTTGAGTGTTTTTAGCTTTGTTTTGAATATTTGATTTGAGTCCAGAAAAATTGAAATGCTCGAATCGCTTTTCGGAGGATACTGTTGTGTTCCTCTCGTAAATACGATTCCGACGCCGCTGACCGCGTCTCAAACGGAGCTCTAACGAACTCTCTAGGTCCGGTCAACACCCATTTTTTTCCAGTTTTTCCAGCAGCTTTCCAAGGTTGAAGACGACACTGTAGCGCCATGTCATGCCACGTCAGTGCCACATCGTGCCACGTCAGCGCACATATTATGCCACGTCAGCGTCACGTCAGCATCAGCAATGATCTGCCACGTCAGCAGTGACGTCGTGCCACGTCAGCAGTGACGTCATTGCCACGTCAGCATGTTGTTTTCGCCCGTTTTCGGCCGAGTCAGACTTGTTTCCAGCTATTTCGACCGTTCCGGACGCAACCGTGCCATCAGTTTTAGCTAATTTCACTTGTAAGTATTGTTTTGACTTATTTAAGCTTTATTAACTCTGTTTTCAGGCGTGATGGAATATTCAGAAGCTGGAGATTTGGATCCAGTATGATATACATGTTTGATGCAGTATTCAGAGAAATATTCAGAGAAATATACACATCTAGTCGAATGTTGTAAGCATCATAACAAAATCTAAGATCCAAACGTAAATGAGATTTGGATCCAGTATGATATACATGTTTGATGCAATATTCAGAGAAATATTCAGAGAAATATACACATCTAGTCGGATGTTGTAAGCATCATAACAAAATCTAAGATCTTAACGTAAAATGAAATCCATACACATCCAGAAGGATGCTCTGAATTTCATAAAAAGGATTTAAAATCCCAACGGACAAGATGGCTTATGCCGTCAAACATAAATTATATGTAATAGTTCTAGATTCATTTTTATGCACATCGCAGGTGATCTCATGGCCCCTGTAAGGTGATCTTATGACCCTGAAACCATTTATTTTTATGCACATCGCAGGTGTTCTTATGGCCCTGTAAGGTGATCTTATGGCCCTAAAATCATTTATTTTTATGCACATTGCAGGTGATCTCATAGCCCTGTAAGGTGATCTTATGACCCTGAAACCATTTATTTTTATGTAATATATGAGACTGACTTATGTTGTGTCTCTGGACTGGCTTATGCTGTGTCTAAGGTGTTCTCATGACCCTGAAATTGTTTATTTTTATGCAACATATCAAACTGTATTATACCCTTGATAGAACCTAGAGATCTGGATCTAGTGTTATATACATGCCATACGGCACGGTTTTGAAAACCGATGAAAACATGGAGTTCTGGATCCAATGTTGTATAAATGAATGTCATACTTCATTATTTGGAACTCGGGGTTTCAAACAAGTTCATAATATGAAGTTATATGAAGTTATCTCATATATATCAAGTGATATATTTACATATCATTTATTTGAAAGAATGAGCTACACATCTAGTAGGATGCTGTGAGTATCATAGAAGGGATTTAAGATCCTAACGTATCATTCATTTGAGGAAAAAAAGTGGGGGATCTACACATCCATTAAGATGTTGTGAATATTATAAAAGAGATTTAAGATCCTAACGAATAAAGAAAATGAAATTAATATTTTATCCATTTCATACACATCCGGTAGGATATTGTGAGTATCATAAAGAAGAGAATTAAGATCCTAACAAATAATGAAATTGGAATAATATTTTATCCATTTCATATATATCCAGTAGGATGCTGTGATTATCTTAAAAGGATTTAAGATCCTAATATCACGTGTAATGAGATTGTAAATGATATTTTATCCATTTTATACTTGCTCATGAAGGAGCAGTATCAAGAGAGTAAATTTGGATATATTTATATTCATGAGATATCAAAACATACCCAGGAGTGGATGTTTGTGAATGACAAGAGGTAAGGTTTATAGAATAAACCTATTGAAAAGATTATTATCATTTCAGATGAGATATAAAATGGAATTACACATAATGTCCATAAAATTCCCAGAAGGGAAATACATGTCTTGCCTAGAGTGAAATGACTCATACAATTCTGCGGAGTCAGATATATTTTATGAATTTGATTTTGATTTGAGTAAATATTAATATTGTATCACGTCCAACGGATCAGATGAGATATAAAATGGAATTACACATTGTTGATGGTGATTTTTCGTCGTCACTATCAACGAACTTGTATCAAGCGAAAATAAGAACAGATAAGTGTAATATCGCAAGAAAACAATAAATCAAGAGATACAAATACGTGGTAAAAACTCCTTTTAACTGGAGAAAAATCCACGGGTTGTTGCTTGAGCAACAAAGTCAAATCCACTATGAAAAACTCAATTACAAAGTATTTCTCTCTGACTTCTCCTGCTAATTCTCACCTCTCCCTGTTATGTTTCTTACAGGGGTATTTATATATGTTATTATTAGGGTTTACGGTACTGCTAGGGTTTGGTGTTGTGATACCCGTATTTTGTGTGATTTCCTAGTTCTAATTGAAGTCTGTCTCTTTCTGGAGTTTATCCTGTTTCCTGTTTTGACTGAGTCCGAATCTGCGTCTGATTCCTCGCCCTTTATCTGCGGGAAATCTGTTTGTCTTTCAGTTGAACTCTGATAGTCGTATCGTTGCTTATTGTGGAGTTGCTTGCTGTTGATTCTGTCCATATGTTTGTGAAGTACTCGTCTTCATTATCTGATCCCGAGTATGCCCGAGTATGCCCGAGCCGGTTTCTTCGTCTGTGGTCGGGTTGCTTTGTTCTTTGCCGAGTAAATTCCCTTGGGGAATTTCTGCCCTTTAACGCTTGACTTTTCTCGACTTTGCTTACGTGGCCCCTTACTGTAATGACGTGTCCTTAATGATGATTTTTACCTATAACAATACCCCCTTAAATATTTGAACCGAATGTATCCTGCTTACTCTGGATAAATATTTAACTCTTTCATGACTTGTTCTCGTTTATCGTCTTCTTCATCAATGTCGGATTTCAAATTCCTCGTTCGCTTCGAATCTTAATTACGTCTGCACGCGTTTGATTCTTTTCTTATTCGAAGATCTTTTGATGGTGACTGACTGTCTCTTCGACGGCTCGGTGCCTCTCTTTACTGCCACCTGTCTTCTTTTGTTTGGCCGTGGTACGTGGCATTTATGAGACGCAACCCTTCTGTTCGTGCCAGTACAGTTTACGTCATGATTCTTATCCCAATCTTTCCCGCTTCTCCTCACCTACCCTTTCTAGGGTTTCGTGTCTTGGGACCGGTTGCATGCTTATATATAGAAGTATTGCTTCAAAGGGGAAAACCCCTATTCAAGTTTTTACCATTACTTCCCAGATTTATGCCATCGTTTCCCAGATTTCTGCCATCGTTTCCCTGCCTGTAATCTCGTCCTGCGAAGATTTACTTCTTTCGGTTTCCAAACCTTTTCTCGACCTTCTCGAAGATCCTGCCGTACCTCACGTCTCTTCAATCCTTTAAGGTTAGTTCTCATGGATCTCTCTGCTAGACATCGTCTTTTTACTATTGCTATGATTGCCATTGAGCAAGGTAATACTTGTACTGTTACTGCTGTCCACAGGTTGCTTGGTGATCCAATTCCCGATCAGCCCCGATTTTCAGACGCTGACGTCTCCGGACTCAACTTGTCTGGACTGCGTCGTGAAGTTCCACCAGCTTCTTCCAGTTCGTCACAACCTGAATCCTATCAGCCTGAGACCGATTCCAGTTCTGCTTCTGCTGCTCGTGATAATTCTCGGCCGTGGAAAAGAATGGGGAAGAAACAAAGCAATCGCGACATCAACAAAGGTTCCTTTGTTCGGGAAATCCGAGTCGGGCCCCAGAGGGTGGTCGAAAAAGACATTGAGGACGAGCATAGGGAGGCTCATATCGTTTTCTCTCCCGAGAGAGTTTGCGCTTACAACGTTGAGCCAAATGTGGTCGGCCCTGAAGAAGTCATTAAATACACGAACCGTTTTGATCTGGACAGCGACACTATCTCATTAAACCCTGCTAACGGTCGGGCTGCGTGGAACCCCCCGCCCGGTCAAGTGGCGATTTACGGGGCGATGCTTTCTTGCGGGGTGACGCTTCCGCTGCAGTCCTTCATTACGTGGTTTTTGGCTGAAGCTCAGCTCGCCCCTGCTCAACTAACTCCGAACAGCTATCGGGTCTTGATGTGCATGTGGCACATGTGGCATAGGATGGGACGACCACCCCCGACTCCTCGGGAAATTAGGCACTTCTATTCTTTGAGGCCTCTGGGAAAGACCGGGATTTACTTCCTGCTTTCAACTCAACCCGAGAGTTGGGTCCCCAAGGACGTGATCGTGAAGAATAGGGTGATGCCGACCGCTGATGAGAAGATGAAAGGGTTTGTTTGGGGCTTCCCCACCTCAAACAAGTTCTGGAAGAATAGTTGGTTCTTCGTGGGTGGAGACTGGGGACAGTCAATTTCTTTTGACATTGAGGGCTCTCAGATGACTCGCCGGGTGCCTCAGTACTTCTGCGTACCCCAGTGGAACCACATGACTTCCTCTTTTACGGATGAAGAACTCAAAACCATGACTCGGGCGGCCTTCCGTCTCGTGGAAAAGAGGGGCAGACCTTACCTCTTCGATGAGAAGAAGATGATAACAGCTCGCCTCTTCCCTTAACTTTCTGCACGCCGGCGTCGCTGTAAGTTCTTTATTTCTTCCTTGCTATTTACCTGCTTTATCTATCCGGCTTTCAGCTTCCTAAATTTTTTTTTTTTAGTGTACGACATAGATGTAGTGTGCGATGCCCAAGCCCGCCGAATGAAAGGCATTGTGGAGGCGAGCTGGAGGGAAGTTAAACGTCAACAGGATGCGGGGATAGCTCCTCCTCAAGGTGACTCCGATGGGAGTTCTTCCGAAGACATTCCTGAGGGGGGTGCAGGCGACGTGCCGGATTACATGCCTGAGGAAACTCAGAATCAAGAGTTGGCCGCCCACGCAGCTGATGAAGGCAATCAAGCAGGTCCTTCGACAAAGGGGAAGGAGAAGATTGGGGAGTCTTCCGAACCAGCTACCTTCTCCTGCGGAACTAGATCTCCTCGGCTTGCTGTAGTCGAGCCGAGTACCACTTCCCCGGATGCGGAAATTGCTAGGGAGCATCCGGACGTGACAGTTCCAGAGATTCTGATTTCTGCCGAACTGAACACTGTGCCGTCTGGAAGTGGTGCTGAAATGGGGCGTTCCGATCCAGATTTTGAGGACCCCACAGCAGACCTGAATACTCGTGGGAGGCAACCCAGAAAAAGAAAAGCCTCGTTCTCACCTGGCCGTCCGGCCCCCAATATTCCTCGAGTAGTTGCTTTCGTCGAGTCATCCTCAGATGAGGAGGGGGTAGCGGAGGCTGCTGAGAATGAGAGAACAATAGAGAACTCTCCTCCACGGGATCAGATGAGGGACGGACCTGGCATCCCCCTTAGTTCCCCTCAGGCAATACCTACTGCTAGGTTCCCTGAAGCTAATCTTGGCAATCCTGACCCTTCAGCCCAGTCTAGCGTAACTACCCCTGAGACCATGTTGAAGGCTATGGCTTCGGGCCAAGCATATATAGGGGAGGATCGTTGGAGCGATCTCAGGGTCGGTTCGTTATCTGATCGGCTCTACCATTTCTTCAACAGCGCTTCTTATGTGAGTAACTCTTAAGACTTTCATATTTATCTCTTTTATTGCTACTTCATTTTTGTCACTTGTTATCGGCTCGTTGCAGATGGTAGCCGAGATGACTGAAGTCTGCCAGACTAGTGATGGTCAGACGGAGAAAATATGGAGGCTTGAAGCCCAGTTGAAGGAGAGTGAAGATCGCCGTGCTCGGGCCGAACTGGCTTGTCAGGAAGGGACCAGGTCGGGTCAGGTGCTTCTGGACCAGTGCTTAGCGCGTCAACTAGAGGCTGGATAGAAAGCATCTTTCGCTTCTGAAGAGGCCCAAACCTTAAAAGACCAGTTGTTATCTACTCAGGAGGCTCTACTCCAGGCCGAGCAGATAGCTGAAGATGCAAAGTCCTCCTACGAGCGCCGGATTTAGGACTTGGAACGTCAAGCCTTGTTGGTCAAGTCCCTGTCGAAGGAAGCTAGGATGGAGTTGGAGATTCAGGGGGTCGATCGCTTCAAAAGATCTCCAGCCTATGATGCTTTACTTCTCCGGGAATTTTAGAGGGGAATGGTCTCGGCCGGAGAATTTTTCAAGAAGAAGAACAGAGCAACTGATCGGGCCAGGGCCAACTGGAACCTCTCGGTCAGAAAGCATGTGGATGCTACTCTGGAATCCCTTCGGCTCCAGATGAAGACGTGGCGAGCATATTGCAGAAGTAAGGGAAAAGAGCCACATCCCATGCATCTGGAAGTTCCCACTGCTGATTCCTTCTCAACTTTCCATGCTTGTGAGAAAGTGGGGATCGACGGTGAGGCTTCTGACGTTGGGCACGTTCCCGGGGTAGATTATAGCGCTTGGATAGATGACGACGCCCCGGAAGATGTGATTGTCTGGCCTTCTGATGACAGCCTCCTGAGTGAGTACGTGATGGAACCGGACCCGAGCATTGGTGGAAGTAGTTCTCAACCGCCGGCATCTTCTTGATTAATTTTCTCTTTTTCTTTTTTGTAACAATTGTTTTTTGTAACAACCATTGTATATTCTTTCGCTCATATATAAGAAATCTATTCACTATTCTGCCTGTCCAGTTCCCTGCATGATAAACGTATAAACAAAAGAAAAACAAATGAAGCATAATTTGTTCGGTCACTTATACTCTACTCATAGATCTTAAGAATTTTTGGAACTCTTAATTTCAACCAAGTGCTTGGCGACTACCAAAGTTAACCGAGTATCTTATTCAACTGGCAACTCATTTATTAAGCCGAGTATCTCATTAAACTGGCCGTTGATTTATTGGACCAAGTATCTTATTTAACTGGCAATTTTTCTTTTAAAGTCGAGTATCTTATTTAACTGGCAACTTTTTTAAGCCGAGTATCTTATTTAACTGGCAATTAATTTCTCCGATCTTGTGAAGACCATTTTACCCTAACGTTTCGTCGAGGCTCACCACAACCATACGTCAAGGTCCTTACACAAGTCACCTAGGACGTCTCCCGGTTTTGTCTGTGCAAGGTTTCGTCGAATCGTTGGTGGTTATGTTGACCAGCCAACACGACTGCGCATCTCACCAGTCTTCCTGGAGGCGCTCCGAGCAGTTTTCCAGTTATCCTGGTGCCTCGGTTTTGCCTTTTGGTTAAGAAGTGCGTTTGCACTGCTTAAACCAGGCGGGCGCGCTATTCCAGCTTCTCAGCCCTTCAGGAACTACTTGTCCGCTCTCCCGCGGCCTCGTAGCGCATGATTATTTTTGAACGAGATTTGCTCGGACCGGTTTGTTTTAGGTGACTAAATTTAGTCTGCTTGTTCTCGGACGAGGTGGCCACTGTTGTTTTTGCTTTATTTGAACATTCTTTATCGTGGATTTCATCGTCTTCAATGAATAACCTCTTTATTAGCAAACGGACTTTATTAGATAACTATAAGAGTTAGAAACCTCTTAACTTGACTATAAGTTAAAGCAAAGCTAAAATAACATTAAACATTAATGAGCTTGTCAGGGGTAGAAAATCTTGAGATACTGAGCGTTGCATGGTCGGGGTACTAAGCTGCCTTCTGGGTGAGCTATCAGGTAGGCTCTGTGCCCTGCAACTCCCTTGATGATATACGGGCCTTCCTATTTGTCAGCGAGAGATCCTGCCGACTTGTCCTTAGTGTTCGGGGACACCCTTCTTAGCACTAAATCTCCGAGCTGGAATCTACGCACACGAACATGGGAATTATAGTACCTTACAGCCCTCTGCTGATACGCTGCATTTCTCACTTGAGCTGCGTCCCTGATTTCTTCAAGCTCGACTAAGTTCCGCTGCAACATGTTGACGTTGTGCTCGGGGCTGTATAGTTGCACCCTGGGTGACGTAAAGGTTGTTTCCGTCAGGATTACAGCCTCTGTTCCGAATGCTAGTGCAAAAGGGGTCTCCCCTGTGGATGACCTGATAGTCGTTCGGTATGCCCATAACACCTCTGGTAGTTTGTCTGCCCAACTGCCTTTCTTTGCTTCCAACTTTGCTTTCAGTGTGTGCTTGATCACCTTGTTCACAGCTTCAGTTTGGCCATTGGTTTGAGGATGTGCAGGTGACTGATAGTAGTTTGCAATCTTGTACTCCTCGCACATTTCCCTGAACTTGCTGTTGTCGAACTGAGTTCCGTTATCCGTTATAATGATGCTCGGGATTCCGAACCTATATATGATGTTCTTCCTGACAAAGCTAGTGGTGTTCGCCTCCGTGATGTGCACCAATGCCTCTGCTTCTGCCCACTTGGTAAAGTAGTCTACTGCCACAATTGCGTACTTTGCTCCTCCCCTTGTTCCTGTGGGCATTGGACCAATCAGGTCGAGGCCCCACATGGCAAAAGGCCAAGGGGAAGTTAAGCTTCTGAGTAACTCCGGGGGTTTCCGAATGTCGTTTGCTATTCTTTGACATGTCTTGCAACCTTCCGTGAATCGTTGCGCTTCGGCAAATAAAGTCGGCCAATAAAAACCCTGCCGAAGTACCTTGTGTGCTAGGCTCTTACCCCCAGTGTGGTTTCCACACACCCCACTATGAACATCTTTCAGAATCTTGTAGGTTTCTTCTCCGACAACACATCTTTGTAACACCTTTGAGAACCCTCTTCTGTATAGTTCTCCCCTTAGAATTGTGTACCGAGTTGACCTGTACCTGACGCGTTTTGCCTCCACAGCATCCTCCGGTAATATGTTTCTCTCCAAATATTCTCTAAGCTGGGTCGTCCAATCACTTGGACCTGACCGGATTTCTGACACCATGACCTCTTCAGATTCTGCCGTACTTGGTTTGGTCAGGTGCGCCACTGGTATTGCTTTTGACCTAATACTCGTGGTGGCTGAGGCTAATTTAGACAAAGCATCTGCTTTTTCGTTCTCCTCCCGAGGGATTTGAAGGATCCTGTACGCCTTAAACTTTTTAAGCAAACTCTTTGCAATGTCTAAGTAAGCTATCATATGCTCCTCCCTCGCCTGGTATTCATCCAGCACCTGGTTAACCACAACCTGGGAATCGCTGTATACCGCCAACTCATCTGCCCCCAATGCTATGCAAACTCTCAAACCAGCCAACAAAGCTTCATACTCTGCTTGGTTATTAGTTGCTTTGAAGTCGAACCTCATGGCGCATTCCACAGCATCCCCTTCTGGTGTTGTTATGACTATTCCGGCCCCACTGCCATGGGTGTTCGACGATCCATCCACATGCAACTTCCATTGGAACCGCTTGTCCCTTAACTACAGCTTTTGGGGTATATTTGATGTCAAATTCACTTAACTCAACCGCCCACTTAGTCAATCTTCCCGACAGTTCTGGCTTTTACAGGATGAGTTTCAGCGGGCAGTCGGTGTACACCTCTATTGCATGCGCTTGGAAGTACGGCCTTAGTTTTCTGGCTGCCGCAACCAAGGCGAGTGCAACCTTTTCGGCCGGTGAGTATCTAGTTTCTGCTGGCAGCAACGCCTTGCTGGTATAATATACCGGTTTTTGCACTCCTTCCTCCATCCGAATCAACACCGAACTTGTCGCTACCTCTGTGACTGAGAGGTACAAGTACAACGTCTCCCCGAACACCGGCTTTGAGAGGATGAGTGCTCGCCCTAAATACTCTTTCAATTTCTGAAAAGCAGCTTCGTATTCTTCACTCCATTCAAGGCCTTTTCCTTTCTTTATTGCTCTGAAGAATGAGGCGCATTTGTCTGTCGACTTTGCTATGAATTGGTTAAGTGAGGCAAGACATCCCGTTAGCCTCTGTACATCCCTCAACGTCCTTGGCGAAGCCATATCTTCCAACGCTTTGATCTTCTCGGGGTTCACCTCAATCCCTCTTTGATGTACCTGAAAACCAAGAAATCTTCCTGATGGCACTCCGAACACACATTTGCTCGGGTTAAGCTTTATTTTATATCTCCTCAGCACTTCGAAGGTCTCCCTTAAGTCTTCTGAATGCCTCTCCGCTGTGACACTCTTGGTCAACATATCATCCACATAAACTTCCATGTTCCTCCCGATTTGCCGGGCAAAAATCATGTTCACCAGTCTCTGGTAGGTTACCCCAGCGTTTTTCGACCATTCCAACCCCAAACTCCGTTGGGAAATTCATCATTAAGGCATAAGTCACCGTCACCGCCTTAGCTTTATTCAAGAACGGTTGGCCCAATAGGGCGTTGTACGGCCAATTTTCTGTGTCGACGACTACAAAGTCGAGTAACACTGTCTTTTGGCAAGGAGCCTTCCCAATCTTCACCGGTAATTTTACTGTGCCGAGCGATCTTACCTCCACCCCGCCAAATCCTCTAAGAGGTGTAGGAAAAGGCTGCAGGTCTTTCCTGTCCAGCCTCAGCTGGTCATAAACTTCTGTACTCAAAATATCCGCTGAGCTTCCATTGTCGATCAAAATCCGATGGACCTCCCTATGGCCAATATGTGCGCTGATTACTAGTGCATCGTTCGGTCTTACATCTACTCCATGTGAGTCAGCCTCTATGAATATGATGGGATCCCAGCCTCCCTTGATCCTTTTTGGGTCGGGTTCAGTAGAATTGACACCTAGATCTCTTCTAGCCTCCATGGCTTCCCGAATTTCCTAGGTCCTCTCCCTATTACTTTTGCCCGTTGATGGTCCACCAAAAATCGTATTGATCGCTCCTTCATCCTCAGCTTTCTTGGGGCTAAGTTTTCTTGCCCGACCATCCTGTCGGTTATCTCTCTGTCCGTCTACCTTGTCGGTTTTCCTCAGGACGATATCTTTCAAGTGTCCTTCCCTGATGAGGGTCTCTATGTGATCCTTAAGTTGAAAACACTTGGAAGTTTCGTGGCCATTCTCCTTATGGAACCTGCAATACTTGGTGGTGTCCCTCCGGGCATAGGATGACTGCCTAGGAGGTTCTTTAGACATGTTCTTCTCCTCCAGAATTGCCAGAATTTCCTCTTGATCCTTCCTCAGTGGGGTATAGTTTGTATATCTGCCTTGGAACTTCTGCCGCGGCTGATCTGTCTTCGGATCATATGCCCGACGACCATCCCGACTATCCCGAGTCTTATTCTTTTGTTTATCACCTTTCGCATCGGGCGTCTTCGCTTGGTCCTTGGCTTTAGACCCTTTCGGGCGTCCGCCATGCATGAAGTATCCTCCCGTGGCAATTTCTTCTTCCTCCGCCAAGGCATAGCCCCCAGCCATATCCATCATGTCAGCGTAACTGGTTAGACGGGCTCTTCTCAGGTCAAATGACAGCTGACCATTCTGGAGGTTATTGATGAACGCTGCAATTATAGCCTTGTCGTTTGCACTTCCAATCTCAAACACTTCTTGACCGAATCTTCCCAAATACTTCTTAAGTGACTCATCCTTTCCTTGCTTAAGTTGAGACAAGTGGGCCACCGACTTCTTTCTGTGCACATTCTCGAGGAATTGCCTTGAGAAAGCCTTACTCAGCTCGCTGAAGTTACTTATGCTGGCCGTTGGTAACCTGCCGAACCACCTAGAGCCCAGATCCCCAAGAGTTTGAGGGAAATTTAAGCATAGTAGGGCATCATTGTAAATATACTGGGCCATGGCACTCTTGTATCTTCTGACATGTTCCTTAGGGTCCGTGTCCTTTTTGAATTGCTCTACATGTGGCATTCTAAACCTCTCCGGGAATGGCGTCCTCAGGATCCTATTGGTGAAAGGGCTCCCGGATTCATCATCTGACAACTCGTTACGCCCGTATCGCCTGACTAACGCATCCATTTGTCGGCGGTTATTCTCCACTTCCCGGGTCAAACTCTATATGAGTATATCTCTGTCTCCCTCCGGCTCCCCCACAGCATTGAAATTCTGACTTATAGTCAGTTTTTGGCCTCTTTCTTCCGAATTCGATTCTCTTTGATCCCGATTTAAACCGTGCAGCCGAACTGTGCCCCTTTGGCGCTTGTGATGATAATTCTGCTCACTCTCTCCCGAGGACGACGATCGATCTCTCCGATGAGTACGCCTCCTTGAACGGTCTCTATCCCTAGCCGTCTGGTCATGACCATACCTTCTGTCCGAGTCATTCTCCTCTCTACGTTCTCCGCTTCCCCTGGTTGTCCTTTTAGAAAAAATCACCGGCCTGTCAATTGGATCACGGCTTGCCTTTATGGGTGCATCAGGCGTTGGTATCACCACTGTGGAGCGCAACCTCGTTGCTTGCTGATTTGGAGCAGAAAGATTGTGAGGTGACATCAAACCTTCCGTGGTGGAGAGATCAACCCCTTGCCTTGCAGCGTCTGATATAAGTTGCTGCAAGGAAGCGCGGAATCGTTGCGCAATCTCTTCGTTAATTGGAGGAAAACGCTGAATGCCAGCTAGGGCAGTTGACTGATCTGCCGTTGCCAAGGTTACCTCTGCAGTGTTAAGGGTGGCATCATCCTCCAATTCATTGATTGGCAATCCTTGACTATATCTGGAATCGCTACCATCTCCTTCGCCAGCCATTGTCACAAGTTTTGCTTGACCCCCCCTTCTTCTAGCGCCAATTGTTGATGGTGATTTTTCGTCGTCACTATCAACGAACTTTTATCAAGCGAAAATAAGAACAGATAAGTGTAATACCGCAAGAAAACAATAAATCAAGAGATACAAATATGTGGTAAAAACTCCTTTTAACTGGAGAAAAATCCACGGGTTGTTGCTTGAGCAACAAAGTCAAATCCACTATGAAAAACTCAATTACGAAGTATTTCTCTCTGACTTCTCCTGCTAATTCTCACCTCTCCCTGTTATGTTTCTTACAGGGGTATTTATATATGTTATTATTAGGGTTTACGGTACTGCTAGGGTTTGGTGTTGTGATACCCGTATTTTGTGTGATTTCCTAGTTCTAATTGAAGTCTGTCTCTTTCTGGAGTTTATCCTGTTTCCTGTTTTGACTGAGTCCGAATCTGCGTGGGATTCCTCGCCTTTTATCTGCGGGAAATCTGTTTGCCTTTCAGTTGAACTCTGATAGCCGTATCGTTGCTTATTGTGGAGTTGTTTGCTGCTGATTCTGTCCATATGTTTGTGAAGTACTCGTCTTCATTATCTGATCCCGAGTATGCCCGAGTATGCCCGAGCCGGTTTCTTCGTCTGTGGTCGGGTTGCTTTGTTCTTTGCCGAGTAAATTCCCTTGGGGAATTTCTGCCCTTTAACGCTTGACTTTTCTCGACTTTGCTTACGTGGCCCCTTACTGTAATGATGTGTCCTTAATGATGATTTTTACCTATAACACACATAATGTCCATAAAATTCCCAGAAGGGAAATACATGTCTTGCCTAGAGTGCAAGGACTCATACAATTCTGCGGAGTTAGATATATTTTATGAATTTGATTTTGATTTGAGCAAATATTAATATTGTATCACGTCCAACGGATCTGATAGAAAGCTCTGGAAGAGCCATGATATTGTTATCAAACAATACTAAATCATGTATCAGTGATACTTGATATTATTCGAGCAGAACTTAAAGAAATATTCTTTAAAGACATATAAGGTTAATACCAGATCAGATCCAGCGAATCTGATTATAAGCTCTAGAAGAGCTAAAATCTTATTACCAGTTGGTATTAATTGTGTATCAACGATACTTTATATCATTCAAACAGAATATAAGAGAATCTGCTTAGTTTCAAAGATATACAGAGGAATGGATATCATATTGAAACTATGAGTAATGAGAATGTTTAATATATATGCATTACTCCTCATGATTCAGACCAGAAACTTATTATAGAAAAGCTACATGCTTTATCATCTGAATTATAAAACACTATTATAAAGAGTGTAGATGTTTATGCAGTTATGAATCATGAATCAAAAGTTCCCAGATCCGAAAATGTTTGTGTTTTGGCGTGACCATATTGGTCACCCAGGATCGACAATGATGAGTATAATCATTGAAAATACTCATGGATATCTAATAAAGAACCAGAAGATTCTTTATCCAGTGAGTATTTATGTACTGCATGTTCATAGGAGAAACTAGCAGTAAAACCATATTATTCTAAAAGTTGGTTTTGAATTCTCATCATTCTTACAAAGAATTCAAGGAGATATATGTGGACATATTCATCCACTAAATGATCCATCTCATTATTATATGGTTCTAATTGATGCATCTACGAGATGATCATATGTTTGTTTATTATCAAACATCTCCATATTACTTGTACTGATTATCAGTTTTTCAGATATAATCATAATCAAAATGGATCAGGGGAATCACTTATCAAATATCTCCATATTATTATATTGATTAATTTCCAGATGGAAAGTTTATCAAGAAGAGAAAAGTAAATGTAAAGTTACTTATATACAAAATAGAGATACCAGTTCGGTTCTCTATATATATGTGTGTCTCATTTCAATCTTCGTATCTCTCAAATACGAAAGATAATTGATCATCGGATGATTATTAATCTGTTACCTGGTATATTAAAGGTAACAAGATTTTATCAGTTGTTTTCTCATAAACCCCGGCCGGGTGATTGTTCTTGAAGAACGATCAGAGAAAAAGGCAATAAATAAATCATCTGATACATATCATAAGTTTATAAACCTTTTGAAAGGTATTGTTATCGGGATCCCAAGAGTAAACAAAACTCGAGTTATGAATAAATCCATTTTCTCTAAATCAACTATATAAGAGTCTGATATATCTAAAAGAGACACAAGTCTATGAAATGACTAAATCCATTGAAATGGAAGAAATCTCAATAGAGATGGAAGAATATAGAAATTGAGAGAAATTCTATAGATCATACGGAGTTTATGAAATGACTAAATTCATTGAAATGGAAAAAATCTCAACAGAGATACAAAAGTATAGAAATTGAGAAAATATCTATAAGTCATATAAGAGAAATGTGGAATCATAAGGAAACAATCATTGATGATGTATTTTTATACACAGTAGCGCTACTGAAATTATAAAAGATAATTATGATATTCATAATATCAATGATTGTAGATAAAAGGCATGATTGGCCTAGATGAAAGAAGCAATTCAAGAAGAATTGACTTCATAAGCCAAAATAAAGTGTTTAGATCAATAGTACTCCAGACACCTGGAGATGTCAAACTAATTGGATACTAATGGATCTTTATACGGAAATGTAATGAGAAAAAACGAGATCGTGAGATATGAGGCACGACTTGTAATGCGAGGTTTCTTACAGAAACTTGGTATTCACAACTGATGAATACAGTTACGTTGTTGATGAATTTGGCTGCCTTTAAAAGGCTTGAAATACGTCTCTTAGACGTAGCAATCATTTATCTATATGATTCACTCAATGCAGATATTTATAAATCCTGAAGGATTCTAAAATGCTAGAAGCATATAAATCGAGATCTCATGATTTGTATTTGATGAACATACAAAAATCCTTATATGGATTAAAAACAATTTGAACGGATGTGGTATAGCCGTCTCAGTTAATATCTGATAAAGATATGGAAATTATATACTCATGTGTCCTCATAAAGAAATGAGAAAGAAAACATTGTCTCGACCTAAAGGTCGAGCATAGATTAAATGGAATGCTCGTCCATCAATCAGAATATGTTGAAAGGATTCTGAAAAGATTCTATATGGATATTACTCCATAAAGTAAGTATTTGCTCGTACTCCCCCTAATCAATTATGATATTATTGCATTTCATGAAATAAACATCAGTGCGCTTCAGTTCAGCAATCTAGAAGATTGCTTCAAATGAACTTTTATCAGGGGGAGCGTCCCATCAGGGGGAGTGTCCCATCAGGGGGAGCGTCCCACCAGGGGGAGCATATCAAATGAAGTATATTAATTATTTGGGGCATATGTGCATTGTACTCTTTTTCCTTTCAATCAGGTTTTTATCCCACTGAGTTTTCCTGATAAGGTTTTAATGAGGCAATTCTTTAAGCACACCCAAAAATTATTTGATCCATAAAGATCATCATAAATATTACATTTATCCAGTTAATCATCGTATATATGTTATCTTGATCCAAATATCATTGTAAATATTACTTTGATCTTGCTAATCATCGTATATATGTTACATTGATCCAGAAGATCATTATAAATATTACTTTGATCCGACAGATCAATGAATATCTTTGCTCAGGTTTTTATCCCACTGGGTTTTCCCTAGCAAAGTATAAATGTGAGAAATATTATGAAAGAAACAATAAATTATGGACATATGTATACTATACTCTTTTTCCCTTTGATCAGGTTTTGTCCCACTGAGTTTTCCTGACAAGGTTTTTAATGAGATAGTTTTTACTGTCCAACCTCACTAGATCCAGAGAGATCATTATATACATTTTTCTCGGATTTTATCCCAATGGGTTTTTCCTAGAATATTAATATAAGTGGTATAAATCCAAGGGGGAGTGTTATAATATGTGGCTTTATTGACCACTTGTATATATTACACAATACATTCCCACCTCCTGATTAGAAGCCCACTTGATGGACTTTCCTTCATCTCTAAGCAAGAGATGTGCAAGTGGGATTAGCATTAAAAGAATGCCTATGTATGTGTATGCTGTATCAATTGTAACTCTCTCTCAATATCAAATATCACAATATTATTACACAGTTCTCTTACTCTCTCGTCTTTGTCTCTCTCTATATCTCACTGTCTTCTTCATTTGTTCTTCATTTATTCAATTATTTACAACAAATTTTGTATTTTCAAAATCTAATTAAACTTCTAATATTTCAAAAATACTTTTTGGATGGCCAAAGTCATGAAACACTATTCGATCTGCTCGTATTTTGGATATAAGTAGGAGGGTTTTGTGTGTTATCATTGTGAGTTAGCTAGGCTATATAAACATATAAAATTGACTTAAATTGTCTAACTTCAACATGTAAATTGATTTAATATTAACTTTTAGAAAATAAAATTTTGATTTTAAACCCCGGCCATCTTCAATAAATTACTTAATGTATTGTTTGTCTGTTTTTGAATTTGTAAATAAAAAAACAGAATTTGAATAATAATAAAATACTAATACCACAAATAATAATAATAATAATAATAAAAATAATAATAATAATAATAAATGATGTGTTCATGTTTAATTACCTTAACAAAAGATTGTAGCCTGTCCAGCAAGAAATCTTGATATCCCCCAACTGAGAACTCCAACCTCCTAATGGGAATATCATAAAAACAAAAAATAAAGTCATTAGTACCTGCACTGATTAAAACCAAACTGCCACTAATTATCTTCTTAGCTTTTTCTTCACCAACAATCCCCTTAATCTTCCTTATATAATCTCTAAACAGTTTAATCTGCTTAGAAACTGGGATGGCTTTAGATGCAAGAGTGGTCAAATCATCGAAACGGGATCCGCTGGACGCAAAACTGACACCAGAGAGGAGTTGATCATCAGAGAGATTTGGGTCCAGGAAAGGAGGGACAGCTATCTCTTTGATGCCTAGAGAAGAGGCTATGAAGTCAGGCAAAAGTTTTCCATTAGAGAATCTGCCTGTGGGGATGTGACCAGGAAAGTCTTGACCATATGGAAGATAATTGCCCTTAGCCAAAGTTTTTATGTAATTGTTGTTGCCTGTATCAACTGTTGAATCTCCAAATATGAGAATGGTAGATTTAGATGGGAGTTTTATGCTGTTGCAATAACCTGTGTTGAAGAAGACGATGATGATGAGAATTTGCAGAAATGTGATGATGATGATCAGGAGATTGATTGAAGCCATTTGTTATAGAACAAGAAGTGGCATGAAATGAAAGTGTTTAGTATTTAACAAGATTGGAATTCTCAATAAATACTCATCACATCATGAGTACTAATATGAAATCATGAGAATTAAGGAAGTAGAACTTGCACTCGATGTCAAGTTATGTTTCCTTGAGAAGGGAAGAAAGAGAATTATTGGAGGGTTAAGTTCAATTTCTAAATTTGAATCATGAGGTGATGATAATGCAATTTTTTTATTGGGTGGATTAATGTGGTTGGAAGTTTGGGATGCTTTTTCTAAAGAATTCATTAGAATTCATGGTGCTTAATTATACGCGTACAAGTTAACATATTGTGTCATAAAATTACATGTGTTTAAAAATAATTTATGATTAAGAGTCTGTTTAAAAAATCATTTCTATCATCAAATCTGAAAGAAATACTAGTACCGCTGAATATGGTTTGGTGGTAAAGAATCCTCATTTAGTCTAACACTATCTCAGATTTGAGTACGTTAGCATTATATATATATATATATATATATATATATTTATTCTTGTCAGTACGCACTAATATAACTTCATCAGTACGTTGGATGTGGACTGATATAAGAGATATTGTTGAAGATATTGTTGAAGATTTTAGATTTCAAAATATTTCTATAGTTAATAGATGTTATTTTATTTCCATTTATTATGTATCTAATTAGGTAGTTAATTATTTTATGATTTGATTTTATTAAATCAAATCTTATTTCTTTATTAAATGAGTTTTAATGTTTTAGGATTCTAGTGTTTTTAATTTCCATTGTTTTCTCAACAATCCCTTTTATAGGGAAATTGATAATTTTATTGCTTTACTAGTTATTTTAGGTTTCTTTTAGGATTTTATTTTCCTATTCAAAGATGATGTACCCTAACAGGGATTTCAGTTTTTGATTATTAATAAAATTTTGAGAGAGAGTGATCGTTATTTTGCAAGTACCAAAAATACCACACTTGATATACACAAAATCGTACTGAATTGTATAATGGCAAGTGGGATCGTTCTTTAGGGAAAGGGAGGATATTCGGCTATAATTAGGATATGTACTCTAAACTAAACTACGTACGAGAAAGTAAAATTCATTTTTGGTTTGGAAGTGTGATTTGAAACTAATTTAAACTAAATTAAACTAAGCAAATATGAAAGCAAATAGCTAAGGCTGAGTAGGTGGAAATGGGTATTGGGGGATTGAATCAACAACCAAAAGATTTTCTGATGTAATGAACTAGTCTAATTAAGTGCTTTAATCCAATTCAAGGAGTGTTCTAGAATTGATATAAATCATTTATAGTCCAAATTCAAACCTTAACTCAAGTAAGCCCTACTATGAGTCTTGGTAAGAATAAAAATTCAAGCTCTTACTCAAGTGAGCCCCACTATGAGTATTCACTAGATAAATTCCTAAGAACACATTCAAAGCCTCATACCATGTAAAACATTCAAATCATATATTTCAATTCATAAATGCTCAAAGTTGGAGAATGAGTTGAAAGCCATTCAAACCCTAAACCACAACCTTCATATGTGAACCACATTTACAAGCAAAACTAAATTGTGCCCCAATATTAGCTTAGTCATGTAAAATGGCGACTTCAAAGCAATGAAATGAAAATATACCAAGAGAGGATTATATAATTTATGACTAGTTCAAATACATGGGATTATCACATAAGTTGTCTCATCAATTCCCCAATATGAGGGTTTAGTTACACATATTAGAAATGAAATTAAAGAGAGTAAAGTTGTAAAGAAAACCCATGAAAGCCTTCACAAAGTCTTCTTGTTCCTTGATGCTTGAGATTCCCTTGGCCTTGGTGAATCCCCTCTCTTCTCTTCAATATGTCTCCAAAATGTGCTGGGTGTTAGTGAAGAAGATGGGAAAGGTTGCTGGTTCGTTGAGGGAAGAGAGAAATGGGAAAGATTTGGTTGATTATGAGTGAAGGTGATTTGGATATAGGGAGAGGCATGTATGGTAGTGAAAAGTGTTGGGAGGTCTAAAAATTATCTTTAGAGAAGATGAATGAGGTGTATTTATAGTTAGGGCAAGTTTTGGGGATGATTTGGAAGTGAAGAGATGAAATTGCCCCTCAATTTTGGGCAAAAATCTGACCTCCAGGTGCTGTTCGGTGGTCTCAAATGGCGGCCATGGTGCCAGCCGTTTTGCCCGCCGAATTGGTGAAGAAACCTACTGTCCTAATTCGGAGGTCAGAACGGCGGTTTGGTTGTCCGCCGAATGCCATTTCTGCTCTGCACACTTGTTACTCAAACATTCATAACTTCCTCCAGGAAGATCGGAATCACAATCCGTAAAAATTTCTGCAAACTAGACTTCCGTACCTTTCCGAATATATAAAAATCTAAATGTGGTTCGATTGGAGGAGGGAGTTATGTCATCTAAAAGTTGATCATTCTGCACTGGCCATTACAATTTTTACTCTTTTTGCTCCATTTTGCTTCCAAATCTCCCCTTTAAGCACAAACACCTCTAATTCTTCAATAATGCCTGAAAACACTTAAACACACGGTTAAATAACTAAAAAGGCTCAAAAAACGTAAACAAAAGTTAAGTAAAGGGTGCGCAAAATGTGAACATTCAAAGCGCGATCAACACCCCTAAACCTTACTTTTGCTTGCCCTCGAGCAAACTCAAAATAAAAATGTAAAGCAAACAAACAAACAAATAAAAATGCGAATACCCATCGTGATAAGATACCACGAGAGATTTACTATAATTAAAATGTCCCAAAATCAATCCAATGAATGCTGTGATAGTCACGAATCCCATATTCAAATCCCCTTGCTTTGGCAACCACTCACATAAGCGCTTCAGCCATATTTCACTTTGACACTAGGCTCTCACTAGGAATCACTCTTATTTTTCCTCTCAGAACCTAAGTTAACACTCATAAATAAAATGTGTATGCGAATGAGATTATAAAATGGACACAAATTAAGACGCATACATGTATTTAAGAATTGACACTTTTTTTGAGTGAATGTGTCTCAGGAAAGGAACCAAAAATCATAAACATGGTAGAGCATGACAAGAGTTTGCATTCTCAAGTGGGAGTCCTACAAGATCAAATTTACTTTTCCTACCATTTGTTGGGGCTGCGGGTGTTGTGTGGTGAATGGTGGATATGGGTAGTGAGGTTTGAAGGTGTTGACCATGCCAAAAAGATTTACATTTAGCACACTTACAAAATCAAGTATCTAATTTATACATTTGTACCAACCTCATGTTACATGGTTGCTCATATATGGTGCAGCTCACATTGAAGAATTTGGGCTAAATTGACAACATTATTTTCTTTTCTTTTCATTTTTTTTCTTTTTTTTTACATAACCCCAAAATTTGCATAATTACAACTTGCCTAAATACATACTATTAACTCAACAAGAGTTTACATTTGACATCCTTTAGGCATACATGACTTGATCATGGTCAACAACTTTGGGTAGGTCTTGTGTTTAGGTTCATTAGTGTGTGGGAAAGTGTTTGGCTTAAATGCTTGGCCACAATTAGTAGACATTTGAAGCACAAATTGGGTAGGAATTGGGTGAATGTGTTTAGGCATATTCTATAAAAGTCCTATCATCCCTTCAAGTAGGCCAACCACTAAAAAATGCAAAAAAATGACATGATATCCATAATTGATGAATTCTCTATGATTAATGGTGTAAATGATGCACAAAAGAGTGAAGCGTGTTTAGGAGTACAAAAATATAGCCCTCATGAAATCGCTTTTTAAGGCACGTGGACTCACGGTGGTCTCCACTAATAGACTTCCACACTCAAATAAATGACCACCTCTACTTAGACATAAGAGTATGGGACTGACTCATGCCATGCATGCATTCATAGATTGCCAATGAGTACATGACAAATGTATAAAATCAAGCAAAATATGCTCAAATATGACCTTAATCGCAAATTTTTTGAATTTTTACGAGACTCCAAAAACCAAACATGCAGAATTGAAATCCAAAAATTAACATTATACACATTAGAGGTGCGATACCCCCAAACCTAGAATCAACATTGCCCTCAATGTTGAAAAATTTAAGAATTTGGACAATGAGTTCATGATTTGAAAATCTGGGCACAGAACATACTGACACTTATATACAATAAATCACACACATACAAAATGTATAACAAAATACAAACTTCAAAAACAAAATAACAAAAAATCACATGCGAAAGAAGCATCTAAATATGGAGGACAACATTCCAACAAAAACTGTCAACTTTTGAATTCGACCTGCTCTATAAAAACTTTCTCAAAATTTGACAGTAGAAAATAGACATGCCAACTCACACTTTTTATTTAGAAAACATTTCAAATTTCGAGTTGGAAAAGTGTGAAAAGAGACGTCGAAAACAGGTCATGCGCAGAATTTTCAAAACAGGGCACGCTCATGACCTTCGGTCGAAGAAACATTCATAACTTCTAAACGGCTGCCTATAATTTTGCGTTCCTTATATATTTGGAATCATAACGAAAAAGTGATGAACGTATTGTGGACGGAAAAATTTATTTCCTGACCGATTTGTACAGTTTTCAAGAAACATTTCCCTCAAAATTTTCAAAACAGGACAGTACTTTCACAAAGATTGAATAACACATATACAATCCTAATCATCCGCCACTAAACATAAACACATATATACAATCACATGGTATTTTATTCATACAAAATTCTCTACCAAATCAAAAATGGCTTAGTCCGCAAACATAAAAGTTTTCCTCAAATGAGGAACATGTCAATGCAATTAACATCATCCTAGGCACTAATCAATCACAACCAAAATATCCACTCTTAGGCTAAGCAACATAAATAAATAAATAAAAATTTAAAACTTGCAAAATTTAAAAGGTGCGGGTTTTGGGATACAAACAATTGAGTGCATAGCAAATGTCCGTTAAGTGCTTTGAATCTTCAATTTCCTGCACACTTAACAAACACATCAAAAATTTCACCAAAACCAAGCCCTATCTAAGATAGATGGTTCAATAACAACACCTTGTCCCTCTTTTTGACCCAAAATGGTCCTTTCCCACCAAGTCCTTCCAACTTGGTCTTGTCAATCCATATGGATTTAACAACCAACTTGGAAGTAGTGTGGTTCACATTATGCACACCTTACCATTTAAGCTTGGGGTATTGAGGCTGATTTTGGCCTATAGTATGGCATTGGTAACAAGTAGGTGTATAAATGTGAATTGTAGCTCTTGTTGTTGTTGAAGGCTTGAGATCCTTTTTGTTCTTCCTTCTTGGTCTTTTTCTTTTGGCTTGGCTTGAACTAGGCATTAAGGCAATTGGTTTGAGCTCCTCATGCTTAGCATGCAAATCCAACACTTGAGGTTGTCTACTTACTTCCTTGGATTTGCCTTTGGTATCAACTTTGAGCATGCCAAGCTTGGCTAGGTGCTCCATTTCTTTGTATAAGTTCCTCATATTTTGATTGACTTATTTCGTTGACAAACCACATTGGGGATTAATTTTGTAAGGGTAAATTAGGCCTCATTGGGTGTGATCAAGCTTCAAGGACATCATCTCTCTCAAGAGCACTTCAAAGGTATATCACATGCTTAATTCTCTTTGAAGAGGTTTTAGTTGCACACACTCACATTCTATGCTTTTGTATTGACATGCATGTATGGTTGCACACACACACTTCTTGCATTTTGGAGTTGATGAGCTGCACAGTGGGTTAGGCGACATGCAAGGCCACTTGTACATGTCGCCTGACAAGTCGCCTTAGACTTAACTTTTTCCCATAGTGTGTTAGGCGACATGCAAGGTCACTTGTGCATATCGCCTTAGTCTTGTATTTTTCCTCCAGTGTGTAAGGCGACTTCATAGGCCACTTGGGAATGTCGCATTACATGTCGCCTCTGATATATTGATTTTTCCACAGTGTGTAAGGCGACTTGGGAATGTCGCCTTACATGTCGCCTCAGGCAACGTGTTTTTCTCACAGTGTGTTAGGCGACTTCCAAGGGGCCTTGCTCATGTCGCCTTTTTCACCCTAATTGGGCATTTCAGGTATTTCACACCAGCTCGTTTTTTGGTCCCTATAAATACATCTTCTTCTCCACCATTTAGACCTAGAGCTCTGAATATTAAACCCTCAAGAGAGAGAAAGTAAATCCAAGAGAGAGAGAGAGAGAGAGAGCTCCAAGAACTAATTTTTACTCAACCAAACTCATACCCATGTGCATCTAGCTCCATTCTTGCATCTATTCTTCATGGGTCTTCATGCTCTTCTTGACTAGGTAATCAAACAAGTCTTAGAACTTCCTTTTCATCTCTATGTTCTTGTTTACCTAGGGTTATCAATTATTTGTTAATTAATTGCATGTTTATTTGGTTTAACATGATTTGAGTATGTTTGTGATTGTGTTTGTTGGTTGAGATTGCATGTTCATTGATAGCTATCTTTTAGGACCATTTTTCCCTTTAGCTAAATTTTTATGCATTTGCATTTAGATATTGATATCTAGGATTTGCACTCATTGACATCGTTAAATCCTTAGATAAGCATTTAGTGTTGCCTAGCATTAATTGCATGTTAGAATATTTTTACATATTCATATAGGTTGTTTAACCTCTTCATTGATTGTTAAGCTTTGTGACTAAGTGGATTAATGCACAAGCTTGTAGTCTAGGATCACTATTAAAGGCCCGTTGGGTAGAGTGAAAGGGTTAGTAATCAAGTAGGTGTGACTTGAGGTCAACCTAGGTTGTAAACTTTCATTCAAATAGTGGATTTGAGGACCGTATGTGGCTAGAAGGATAGTCCGTGAGTTTTGCCCAGTGGAGGGTTTCTCACGTAAATCAATCATTGTGTTTTTATTGTTTTCCGCATGTTTATGTTGGATTAGTTGATTGCTAATATGGGGTAGGATTATTAAAATTGATTAAGTCGAAAAGTTGGTAATAAATCAACTAAAACCTATTCACCCCCCCCCCCCCCCCCCTCTAGGTTAGTAGACACACGCTATATAGTATTTTCACTGTGGCTCTCACAATCTCAAGTGCCTTGTCCATTGACTTGATTTCCTCCAACGCCTTATCTTGGGCTTCAATTTCGGCTTGCATTAGCCGCATTCTTTGAACAAATTCCTCCTTAATTATTTCGATCTCTTTGAAAGATGAATCCTCCAAGGCCTTGAGAAGATGTTCCGCTTTCTCCAATTGCACAATAATATCACACTCCTTGACTTGTGAGATCTTCAAAGAATTTTCCTTCTTATTGAGCTCTTTTTGCATATCTACCAATGCCTTGTCCCTCTTTTCTAGTTTGATTGTAAGTTCTAGCATTTTCTGCGTTGTCAAGTCTTTCTTCTTTTCTAATGAATCGACCTTCAAAATTAAGTCCCTTTTTTGACTTGTCATCTCCTCATTCTCTATCATCAACTCATATACCTGTTCTTCTTTTCCTTCTCTTTCTTGCCTTAGCCCCTCTTCCAAATTCCTTAGAATTTCGTACATGTCATCTTCTGAGCTCTTTGAGGATTTCACCGGTTTGATCTGTTCAATACTGAGGCAATGCATGTTGGTTGAGTTGTGGCTCATTGAGGAGTCATGGTGAGTCCTCCAATTCGGGTTGTATGAATTGTCATAAGGAACGTAGCTTTGCTCCGGATTGTAGAAATCTCCTCCGGTCATAGGCCCAGTGTGTTGCCTGAAGAAATCCATCGATCTGAAACAAGGAGAACAAAACTACCCAACAGAGTAAAAAGATAAAAATAACACAATAAACTACTAAACTATATACAAAGCTAAAAATAGCCAAATATAACGCTACCGATCCCCAGCAGCGGCGCCAAATTTTGATCGTTATTTTGCAACTACCAAAAATACCACACTTGATATACACAAAATCGTACTGAATTGTATAATGGCAAGCGGAATTTTTCCTCAAGGAAAGGGAGGATATTCGGCTATAATTAGGATATGTACTCTAAACTAAACTACGTACGAGAAAGTAAAATTCATTTTTGGTTTGGAAGTGTGATTTGAAACTAATTTAAACTAAATTAAACTAAGCAAATACGAAAGCAAATATCTAAGGCTGAGTAGGTGGAAATGGGTATTGGGGGATTGAAACAATAACCAAAAGATTTCCTGATGTAATGAACTAGTCCAATTAATTGCTTTAATCCAACTCAAGGAGTGTTCTAGAATTGATATAAATCATTTATAGTCCAAATTCAAACCTTAACTCAAGTAAGCCCTACTATGAGTCTTGGTAAGAATTAAAATTCAAGCTCCTACTCAAGTGAGCCCCACTATGAGTATTCACTAGATAAATTCCCTAGAACACATTTAAAGCCTCATACCATGTAAAACATTCAAATTCATATATTTCAATTCATAAATGCTCAAAATTGGAGAATGAGTTGAAAGCCATTCAAACCCTAAACCACAACCTTCATATGTGAACCACATTTACAAGCAAAACTAAAATGAGCCCCAATATTAGCTTAGTCATGTAAAATGACAACTTCAAAGCAATGAAATGAAAATATACCAAGAGAGGATTATATAATATATGACTAGTTCAAATACATGGGATTATCACATAAGTTGTCTCATCAATTCCCCAATATGAGGGTTTAGTTACACATATTAGAAATGAAATTAAAGAGAGTAAAGTTGTGGAGAAAAGCCCATGAAAGCCTTCACAAAGTCTTCTTGTTCCTTAATGCTTGAGATTCCCTTGGCCTTGGTGAATCCCCTATCTTCTTTTCAATATGTCTCCAAAATGTGCTGGGTGTTAGTGAAGAAGATAGGAAAGGTTGCTGGTTCGTTGAGGGAAGAGAGAAATGGGAAAGATTTGGTTGATTGTGAGTGAAGGTGATTTGGATATAGAGAGAGGCATGTATGGTAGTGAGAAGTGTTGGGAGGTCTAAAAATTATCTTTAGAGAAGATGAAGGAGGTGTATTTATAGTTAGGGCAAGTTTTGGGGATGATTTGGAAGTGAAGGGACGAAATTGCCCCTCAATTTCGGGCAAAAATCCGACCTCCAGGTGCTGTTCAGCGGTCTCAAATGGCGGCCATGGTGCCAGCCATTTTGCCCACTGAATTGGTGAAGAAACCTATTATCCTAATTCGGAGGTCAGAACGGCGGTTTGGTTGCCCGCCGAATGCCATTTCTGCTCTGCGCACTAGTTACTCAAACATGCATAACTTCCTCCAGAAAGGTCGGAATTGTAATCCGTAAAAAGTTCAGAAACCTAGACTTCTGTACCTTTCTGAATATATAAAGATCTGAATGTGGTTCGATTAGAGGTGAGAGTTATGGCACCCACAAATTGATCGTTCTGCACAGGCCATTACAGTTTTTACTCTTTTTGCTCCATTTTGCTTCAAAATCTCCCCTTTAAGCACAAACACCTCTAATTCTTCAACAATGCCTGAGAACAATTAAATACACGGTTAAATAACTAAAAATGCTCAGAAAACATAAACAAAAGTTAAGTAAAGGGTGCGCAAAATGTGAACATTCAAAACGCGATCAGAGATCATCTCTTTTTTTATCCACTTTTGGTACCTTTGCGAGGGTCAACGAATTTGGGGGGTCAACGAATTTGAAGCCTATTATTCTGGTATCCGTGCGCGGATCAACAGATTAATAGTAGGGTTCGTTTTCGGTATTCGTGCGTGAAGTAACAGATTCAAATCAGTTACCCTTTCTTTTATCGATTGTTGTTCGCGTTGAATTTCCCGCTGCATCATGGACCATTAGATTTACATACTTTGACTCAAAGTGTATGCACTTGTCAAAACTTCTTCATAATCAGTGGTCCACATGCAACGCACTGATATAAGTTATATTAGTGCGCACTAAGGAGAAAAGAACTGTATATATATATATATATTTATATATATACATAAATTTTCAAGTAAGTACGCACTGATATAACTTTATCAGTGCGTTGGATGTGAACCATTAGATTTACAAACTTTGACTCAAAATGTATGCACTTGTCAAAACTTTTCCATAATCAGTGGTCCACATGCAACTGATGCAGCGGGAAATTCAACGCAAACAATAATCGATAAAAGAAAGGGTAACTGATTCGAATCTGTTGATTCGCGCTCGAATACCGGAATCGAACCCTACTATTAATCTGTTGATCCGCACATGGATACCAAAATAACAGGCTTCAAATTCGTTGACCCTTGCAAAGGTATCGAAAATGGATACAGAAGATATGCTCTCTCTCAAATTTTTATTAATCATCAAAAACTGAAATCCCTATTAAGGTACATCGTCTTTAAATAGGAAAATAAAATCCAAAAAGAAACCTAAAATAACTAGTAAAGCAATAAAATTATCAATTTCCCTATAAAAATGATAATTAAGATAACAATAGAAATTAAAAAATACTAGAATCCTAAAACATTAAAAAAAAACTATCTAATAAGGAGATAAGATTTGATTTAATAAAATCAAATCATAAAATAATTAACTACCTAATTAGATAACATAATAAATGGAAATAAAATAATATCTATTAACTATAGAAATATTTTTGAAATCTAAAATCTTCAAGAATATCTTCAATAATATCTCCTGCATCATTCTCTCTAGGTTGGAGAAAATTCGTCCTCGAATTTTGACAGCTTTGAGGAACAAATAAATTGGAGATGTCGTTGAATGATGAAACATGGAGACATCATCAAAATAATCCTCAAAAATTGAGTTCTTCCCATGCTCGTTCTAGAACAAATCTTCATCGAAAACCAGTGGCTTATCGAAATTGACGATAACAGGTTCCGTCACATATTCCTCATCGAAAATTGGCGGCTTATTGAAGTCAACGATAACAGGGTCCGACACATAATCGTCATCGAAAAACAATGAATGGTAAGAGGAAATTTTGTTTTGGGGATTTATGGGATTTTTTTGTATGGGGAAATATGGAAGGTGAAGAGATAGTAGTCAGGAAAGTAAATGGTTATGGTTCAAGGATCGATGATCCTAGCACAACGGTAGACTCGGTGGCTTTGATACCAACTGATGCAGCGGGAAATTTAACGCAAACAACAATCGATAAAAGATAGAGTAACTGATTTGAATCCGTTGATTCGTACACGAATACCGGAAGCGAACCCTACTATTAATCTGTTGATCCGCACATGGATACCAGAATAATAGGTTTCAAATTCGTTAACCCTCGCAAAGATACCGAAAATGGATAAAAAAGAGATGCTATCTCTCAAATTTTTATTCATCATTAAAAACTGAAATCCTTGTTAGGGTACATCGTCTATAAATCGGAAAATAAAATCCTAAAAGAAACCTAAAATAACTAGTAAAGCAATAAAATTATCAATTTCCCTATAAAAAGGATAATTGAGATAACAATAGAAATTAAACATACTAGAATCCTAAAACATTAAAAAAAACTATCTAATAAGGAAATAAGATTTGATTTAATAAAATCAAATCATAAAATAATTAATTACCTAATTAGATACATAATAAATGGAAATAAAATAATATCTATTAACTAGGAATATTTTTGAAATCTAAAATCTTCAAGATTATCTTCAATAATATCTCCTGCATCAGCAACGCACTGATATAAGTTATGTCAGTGCGCACTAAGGAGAAAATGACTATATATATATATATATATATAATTTCCAATGATGATTTTTTAAAATATACACTTTAAACATCTTTGATAAAATTGCATTTAATTGAATGTTTTTTTATGAGATTTTTTGTATACATCTTAAGAAAATTAAAATACACATTCGGTAAAAATTTGGAAATTTTTTGGATTTGATAACTATTTTTTCTTATATTTCCATATTTTTAAATGTTTATTTTTTAAAAAGTTGGAAAAAATTAGTTCTTAGACCCGAAATTTTTTAATTTTTTTTCATAAATGTATTTCAATGTTTTATTGTTTTTATCATCCATACAAAAAATCAAATCAAGATTCAGTATATTCCATTAAATTTTATCAAAGATACTTAAAGTGTACATCGTAAAAAATTCTCATTAGAAAATTACTAATTAACAGAAAAAATATACGAGTACTAAAGCCATTCTTAATATTTGTTAATATAATTGTTATAATATATATAATACCGACGATTATTAGGTTTGGAGCATCCGCATGGACAGTACTTTATTTTGTTTGCAGCTGGTTTTTTTTTGGACAGATGATTGATTTGGGAACTTGAAAAACTGTTGATTTCATGCTCTGATCAACAATTGATTTCACAATTATGTTTGCATAGAATCAAAGCACAAGTGTCGCCATGCTAAGCAAGTGAAACTTATTACTTGGTGGTATCTCAACAAGTCAACTTGGTCTACAAAATACTCAAATCTCTCTGCAGTTTTGTGCTTCCATTATATGTATCTAAATTCTAAACTTGCACTCCTCAAGAACCCACTAACTTTCTTGCAATACCAACAAACTTTTTCAACTCAATCAGTTGATGTCACGGCTATTAAATATTATGCAAGAACTGAACTTTGATGATTAACATAACAAAAGAGTTGGCTGATGAATTGCTTGCATATTGATGACCTTAATTTCAATAAAAAAAAATTTCACACTTTATAGTTTATACGTATCATATATAAAAATTAAATTAAAGAAGAGAGATGAAATACAAATATTAATGCACATCACCTCTTAACATTGACGGTAATGCACCTCCCTTCCACATCGGTGGTGAGAGGTTCAAATTCTGCCATACGCATTTTACAAGCAGGTGTAGAGAGTTTTCGCCTGGCTATTTGTGGGAGTAGATATCCGGATTGAAGTTATTGCACATGTATTGTCTTATCTTGGTAGATTCCAGCAGCCCTATTGTAATAGTTGTAATACTAAAAAAAATACAAATATTAGTAGAAAAATAATTAAGAAATAGAATTAATAATCATTAAATTTGAAACATTTAAACAATTAAGATCTAATGGACACAAAATTGGTGCTGTACGTACTTGGATCATACCCCAAATTTAAAAAAGGAATACATGTTTATGAATACATCAAAATGAATTAAATCAATATCTAAAAGAAAAAAAAAGAATGAATTAAATCAAAGGGTGTGATTGAACGAGAGCTTGGGAAGAATTTCAGCGACCAAGTGTTTAGAAAGGAATTGGTAGGCAGAATGAGAATGGTGAATAGAATCCCAAAAACTTTTTAAAATACAATACAAAATGTATTTTTTTTTTGTAAATAAAAGAAATTGTGATGTTTAATTACCTTAACAAAATATTGTAGCTTGTCTAGCAAGAAATCTTGATAACCACCAATAGTGAACTGGAATCTCCTTGCAGACATACCTTAAAAATTTAAACCAAAATCATTTGTACCAGCACTAATTTAAACCAAAGCACCACTTATGATGTTGTTAGTCTTTTCTTGATCATCACCAACAATCCTCTTAACCCTCCTTATATAATCTCTAAACATGTCAATCTGCTTAGAAAGTGGGATGACTCTAGCTAATAGCAAGAGTGGTCAAATCATCCCAGCCAGATCTGGCAGACGCGAAAGCGACCCCAGAGAGAAGCTCATCATCGGAGAAATTTTGTTGCAGGAAAGGAGGGACAGCCTCTTTGATTTGTAGAGTGGAGGCTATAAAGTCAGGGACAAGTTCTCCATCGGAAAATCTGCTAGTGGGGATATGACCAGGGAAGTTTTGGCCATATGGTGGATGGTTGCCTTTCAATATGGTGTTTATGTAATTGTTGTTGCCAGTATCCATTGTTGAATCTCCGAATATCAGAATCGTTGATGGCAATTTTGTGCTGTTGCCTGTCTTGAACATGTTGATCATCATCAAAATTTGCACAACTATGATGATCACCAAGACATTGGTGGAACCCATTATTATTAATTTGTTGTAGAAACTAGAAAGAATTAATGACTTTAAATGAAATTTGTTACTGCAGATTTATCATGAGAAAACTTGCAATGCATGTCAATTATTTTTCCTTGAAATTTATAAAGTTTAAGTTTTCTAAATTTGGATGATGGAGTTGTGAATGACTGAATGGTGATGATGAATATTACTTGGATGAACTAATCTTGTTGGAAGTGGGAAATATGAGATCGACGCAGCTGTTACAACTTACAATATGGTTTCTAGAGTTTCCGGGTCATAAATTATACTCGTCATGTAACAAATATCTTGAAGGTATGTAGTTGGGAAAGGTACATTATTGTTAAAAATCTAGAATAAAATCATTTTTTTTTGTTCAAACCTAAAAGAAAAATTATGTGATTCTAACAATTATATAGTACATTATGGGCATGTTTGGTGTGTCGTATTGGACAATACTAGCACATCGTACAGTAATAATTTAGTACTGTGCAACATTTGATAATATTTTATAGTCGTACTTGTTGATGGTCGATTTACAATTAGTGGATTGAGTTGGATTCGAATTAGGCCCAAGCAGCCTGGTTCAACTTGTCGAATTGGACAGGTCATTTGAAAACCTGCAAAAAAAGATGAAAAAAAAATAGGGATAAGATGGTGATGGTGATTTTGGCCTTATGTGCGCTTGGGCTGGACGTTAATTGTTTAGAATGACTGGATAGGAAGTAATGATTTGATTCTGGTAGCCGGAGTTACTATTTGGACAGAGTTTCGGCTAGCAATAGCGTTATCAAGAAGGAGAGAAAATCATAATCCCTTTTTCGTGAACCATGGGTTCCCTTTATAGGCATTCCCTCAATCAGTTTTACGTCGGTAGGATACTGACTCCCGGAGATCAAGGTCAAGATTTCTAGAGATCATGGCCTAAAATGGTGGAAGTCGAGATTCGCACAATTTCAAACTCTATTTGAAATGTTCTTCGTTAATGGTTCAAGCAGAACCAAGTCAAATCGATTGCCTTTCCTCTAATAAGCTCTCGAGTCAACCCATTACATGTAGGCATGACCCATGGCAACTATTAAATCAATGGTGGGTTTAAGCGTTGGGCCTAGAGGCCATTTCTGGCTACCATAGTTTGTCCCCCACTCTTTAAAGAGAAGAACTTCGAATCAAAGAGTGAGTTCCGTCGAGTCGACTGTGATTTCGATAAAGTGTCGAACGAATCAACCCAGGTGGGGAACTCTCATGTCTTTCACTGTGACTAGATGTCGAGCGCTCTATCTGTTTTGAAAACAGAAGTCAAAAGGATGGGAATGAATTAGTCCAATTCCCTAGGGCTGACGTGGAGCTTTGTTTTTGGTGAGTTTTTATGTTTTTGGCGCATTTATTGAGACAAGTTAAATTTCAAATTAACTCTAGCAGTTACCTTGGTTAGTTGGCAACCGTAACGGTTGAGATACGTGGCGACCTGGGTTAGAGTATTGGTTTTTAAACCAAACTTTTCCACTTCCAAGCTACACTTAAACAAATCTCCCAAACTCTCATTGAAGCAGAGCATTTGTAAATCTTCAAGAAACCAGGTTTCACTTTTCCAGAGATTTCAACTCGAATTCCTCTCAAGTTAAGTGAAATTTCTTTCATTTTTTGGCCATTGTAGTTCAAAATTCGCTATGAGACTTTTTTTATGCATATATAGGGAATTAGCAAAACTACATTCAGGGATTTTTACCCAGAGATGATGCTTGCGTTCTTCACTGTTCTTCGTGTTGTTTTGAAAATTTTGTTCTAGTAACAAATTAGAACCTTCTGGAAGGTGTTTGCGTGATTAGTGTTGGTTACAACTCGTTGTGATGTTGTAGGGTTCTAAATTTGAATTGACTGGCCCAGACTAATTGAAAGTTTTAGCAGATCGATAATATATTTAGGTTTTGATTGCCTGTGTAAACACTATGTTTTGATTTTAGATATCAGTTTGTGCTTGACTTCTGCATCTTTTGCATTTGTTATCATTTGAAGGCGTCATGTCGAATGAGAGCACGACCTCACAGCCATCTTTTTCAAGGTCAAGGTAGTATCTCAAAGGGTAATGTCGAGGGGGGGGGGGATTCGAATATGATACTAACGACGTCGGATGACGAGTCACAGTAGTAGATTCATCAGATGTCGTAAACTTAGATAGATCAAGCATGTTTGAAATGGGAGTCGTACGAGCTGTTGCGCAGCTAGTCTAGTTCCCAGAGTATATAGATGTTGAAGACCCGTTTTGCTCAGGTAGAGCACTAGGTATTTTGGTCAGGGAAAATCCAGCGAGCATACTCACGGAGGATGATATGGATGGTCTACAGACGATATATGAAATTCCTAAATCTGTCGAACTACGTGCTGCAAAAGAGCACTAGCGAGGAGACTATGCCATTTCTGGTTGGACATGTTTCTATGAATATAATCTACGACAGGGGTTTAGATTCCCTGTCACTACTTTGGCTAGGAGGTTGTTGGTGTATTACGACATTGCTTCTGGCCAGTTGATGCCAAATAGCTGGAGGATTCTTTTGGGCCTGCCCGTTCTTCGTGAGAAAATGGAGTTGAAGTACAGGTTAGGCTCACTTCTCCATAATTATTATTTAAAGCAGCATGTACACGAGAATGGTCGATTCACATTATGCTTGAGGTTGGGTGCGACACATCTCATAACTGGCCTTACGACCAATAACCAAATGTGGAAGGATACATTTTTCTTTGCCAAGGGTCCTTTAATAGATGGGCCATTTGGGAGAGAGCAGTATGTCTACCCACACATTTGGAGTCGACATGGTGAGTGTCAATTTTTAACGTCGTTCGGGATAGTTTAAGTTTTCCTTAGTTTTGACAAGTCTGTCTGTCTTTGTAGATTTAGCATATGATGACAGTAAGCCATCGTGCCCCGATCTTGTCGAACATTCTAATAGTGTGTTCCTGATTCCTGCCCAAGAAAGGAGTTGTAAAGTATTGATGTAGGAAGGTGATCTTAGGCTTAACACTCTTTGGCTCCATTCGACATAGAATGTGCCACGAACACCGTACCCTCCTGTGAAAGATCTAGTGTCATACGTTTGGATTAGGAGAAGATTTGAGATGCTTTGTAATACGAGATTTTTAAATCTTGTAACTGAAACTGAACATCGCTTCATAGCCAAGTTGATGTCGAGCACAAAATTCAACTTGCCTAACCCTGAGGAGGCGCTGAAGCAACAAAAAGAAGCTATGGCAAAAAAGAGGGCTGATGCCCTCGCCAAAAAGAAAACTCATGGAGAAGCGTCGATAGATAAATCGATTATACTTGTTGAGAAGACAATCTTTATTTTGTATCCCGAGTTAGATTCTCCTAAAGCTTAAAAGAAGAGGAAGACTGCCAATACTGGTGACAAGGGGAAGGGGATCGAGGTCACCCTGAAAAGAAGTTGTGGTAAAGGTCGAGTCAAAGAGGCCTAACGAAACTCTAGTGGCATTTCCTGTAAGAGTGTCATCTTTTAAGGAGCTGAATAGCTTCCTGAGAAAGTCGGACAACCTCTTATTCCCTGCTAATGAAAAGTACATAAGGGAAAAAAGACAGAAGAATTGGTCAATACGGGTCTTCTTTCAGCTTTTTAGGTGAGATTATTATTATTATTATTATTTCTTTCACATTGACTATGTCGTGTACTCACGGCGACTGTTTTTGTTTCCTAAGCTCTACAAATACAACTGCATTTGAAGGATAGGTTTAAGGTGAGTAGGGAGAAATGTTTGAAATTTTAAAAAAACCAACAACTCTCTTAGGACAAAATGCTACAAGCTAGATTAGGTCGCCAAGGAGGCTGAAGAGAAGGCTTCAGCCTAGGAATAAGAGTCGAAAAAGTTGAAAGAAGCTCTCGCTGAGAGAGATCGACAACTAGAAGAAGCCAAGTGATCAACGATGTGCGAGCTTTAATGATTAGCTTATGACCATGTCGGTATACACCATGTGTGCAGCTAAAGTTGATCTCTTCTAACAGTTCCTGGCTGGTAAGCATGCGCAACGGGATCTCCAAACGATTCAAACGGAGATCGACGAATGGGAGGAATCTGAGCGTCTTAGGGCGGAAGAATCCCCAGCTGGGGAAAAGGATGCGACTTCCGAAGGTGTTGGGGAGTCGATAAAGGTCTTGAAGAAGCTGTTGATCTAGATGCTCATATTAATGACTCGATCCAGGACCAGCTTTAGCTCAACTTTTTTAGAAACTTCAATATATTTGTCTGTATATATATAAACTTTTTCTTTTGTGTCGAAAAAGTGTATTGTTCTAATTTTTCCGTATCGATACAGTTTGTAATTGATTTGGTACTTGTATATTTTCTGTTTAAATGAGTGGGGGTCGACCCAACCACTCATCTTGCTTTAGATTGCGTAGTTACATTTTTTTTTATATCTCAGTTTGATGAAATAAAGATCGATAAGGGCTATTTGCAGCTAGATAAATAATAAGGTTGATAGACCTTTGAATGGTAAAGCAGTAAAACCAACAAGTAAATTAATTTTTTTAAATGAACTTGCATTTATTGCATAGGCATCGTTCGACTGAATTTTGAAGAATACATGAGTACAATTGTGCATGTGCGGTCGATTTGACCGATGAGTTACATTGATTATCGTATTCATGCATAATATGATTTAGGTCGACTCGACCATTTTATTTACAAAGAATCGCTTTGATGCGTGATAAAATTTAAGTCGACTTTACCATTTTCTTTACAAAGATAATCACGTACATGCATAATTTTAGGTCGACTTGACCGTTTTATTTACAAAGATAATCGCGTACATGCATAGTTTTTGTCTTTTCACCATGGGGTTGTCCCCAGTGTTACTCCCTCAACTTCCACTGTGTTGTGTCGAGAATGGACAGTGGGAGTTGTAGTCGACAATCTCCGTACGTAGATCATTGACCGTAGGATGCTAAGTTGTAAATCCTTGACTGCAGGATGTCATTTGCTAGGTGTCCTTCGAAGGCAGGGCTTGTATCTTTTTCATCGGTGTGATTGAGTTCCTGCGAGAACTTTTTTCATGGCTTGTCGAAGTCAACAACTCATTGTTGTAAGTAGCTTAAAGCTTTGGAAAAATGTTTTTGGTGAGCTCAGTTTTGCATTTAGTTGCAACTAAAGCGTCATCATAGCTATCGTCGATCGACTTGTTAGTATCAAATGTGTAAAAGATATACCGTGATGTAAAAGTAAGGAATAACATAGATAAGGGTTAGAAATTATACTGCTTTAAGTGTAGGGTGTTCCAGTTATTGTGTATCTCTCGACCGTCGAGGTCCGTATTTTATATGCTCATCGTCCTTTCACGTCTGTTATTTGGTAAGGTCATTCCCATGTCGGACCCAATTTTCCTGCGCCATGTTCTCTGGTGTTTTGGAAGACTCTCTGCAATACCCAGTTGCTGGTATGTTTACGTATGTTATTTGGTATGCTTGTATTTTGAGGGCAACTTGCTCTTGACGTTCATTAAGGTGATCTAGTTTGAATTCAAGCTCCAAGTTATTTTGTTCTTCGTATGGATTTTCGCTTCGAGCTGTTGCAAGTCGAGTCTAGATTGGGATGACTGCTTCCGATCCGTAGAAGAGTGAGAAAGGTTTTTCCCCAGTCAATCAACGCAGAATGGTCCTATACAACCAAAGAATTTCAGGCAATTTTTCGGCCCATTCAATTTTTTCAGCTTCGAGACATTTTTAGAGTGTATTGATAATGGTTTTGTCTGTCGACTCTGCTTGACCATTTGCCTGAAGGTAGCGGGGAGTCGAGAAACTCAATTTTATTCTATATTTTTCGTAGAAGTTTTGGAAGTCGAATGAGTTGAATTGGGCCTCAGTGTCGGTCATGATTTCATTGGGTATTCCAAACCTGCTAATGATATTTTTCCAAACAAATTTTTGTACCTCTATGTCGCATACGTGTTGGAATGCTCCTATTTCGACTTACTTGGTGAAATAGTTTGTCAAGACTAGCATGTAGACTACCCCGCCAGGAGCTGTTGGGAAGGTGTGACACTTGTACGTACCTGTGGGAAGGTGTGACACTTGTGCAAATCGATGACATTTGTTGTAGGTTTGGACATGTTTTTGAGAGTCGAACCACATTTTCGGGCAGTAGTATCAAGCCATGATTGCTCGATTCGACAAACTCCTTGCTCTAGAGTGGTTCCCTCATTCTTCGTAGTGTAAGCTTTTAAGGACGTCGTACGCTTCTCGAGGTGTGAGACACCTCAAGTATGGACCTGTAAATGATCTTTTATAGAGCTTACCATAGAGGACACAAAATTTTGCTGCTTTGGCTTTGAGTTTCCTCACTTCGGCTCTATCCCTGGGTAAGATATCGGTCTACAGATATTCCATAATTGGATTTATCCAGGTCTGATTGTATTCGTCGATCTGTGTGACCTTCTCTCTATTATTTATTGCGGGTGACAAAAGTTGCACAATGGGAATCGACTTAGAACCATTAGTCTGAGATGTCGATCCCAGGTTTGCTAGTGCATCTGCTCGGACATTGTCTGATCTTGGTACCTGCAAAATAGAAAACTCGCCGAAAGTCGATTGTAAATGTTTGGCTTTGACCAAATATGTTGCCATCCTCTTGTCTTTAGCTTCGTATGTTCCATTCATTTGTCGAACGACTAACTGGGAGTGGCTAAGCACATGTATGTATTTTACTCCCAGGTTTTTTGCCAGGTTAAGTTTGGCTATTAGTGCCTCATATTTTGCTTCGTTGTTTGTCGTATGAAAATTACTGTGGATCGACTGTTCAAGATTTTCTCCTTGTGGAGATTTGAGTACAAGTCCAAGTCCATTCCCCTTTATATTGCCGGATCTGTGGATCGACAGGTTCCACGTTCTGTTTGTCGTATCCCTCGACAAAACCATTAAGTCCTGTTCGGCCTGTGAATTTTCGTTAGTCAGCGAATACCTGGGATTTCACTACCGTTCGTGACTGGAACGTAATTTCCTGTTCACTGAGCTCAACCGTCCATTTCATCAGTCGACCTAAAAGTTCAGGTTTATGCAATATATTTTTAAGTGGGAAAGAGGTTAACTTGCATGCAGCTACGACAAGTGTTAATGCCAACTTCTCGAGTTTGATATACCTAGTTCCAGCTTCGAGCAACGCTTTGCTTACGTAGTACACCAAGTGTTTTGAGCCTTCCTCTTGCCTAACTAGCATGACACTTACTGCGGTGTCGGACACTGCCAAATACAAATATAGTACCTCTTTGTCTTTTGGCTTCGACAACAAATAGAGGGAGGTTAAGTACTCTTTCAGATCTTGCAAACTTTTTTACACTCCTCATTCCATTGGAATGCCATGTTTTTTCTCAATGTGTTGACGGACTACTTAGAGATAAACCTGTTCAGCGTTGCTACTCGACCTGTAAATTTTTGTACATCTTTGATGCACTTTGGAGATTCGATTCCTCTGATCGACCGGATTTGGTCGGGATTCACTTTGACCCCTCTTTGGCTCACCAAATAAACTAGAAATTTTCAAGAAGATACACCAAAAGAACATTTAGTGAGGTTCAGTTTCATACCATATTTGTCGAGTACGTCGAACGAATGCCTTAGATGTTCTATATGTTGTTGAGTGACGAGAGATTTGATCGGCATATCATCGAAGTAGACCTCCATGGTCGATCCAAGCATGTCAGCAAACATTTTGTTGATCAGTCGCTGGTAGATTGCACCTGTATTTTTCAAACCAAAAGGCATAACCTTATAACAGAAAATACCTCTTTCAGTGACGAAGGCTGTCTTTTCTTGGTTGTTTGGGTGCATGAGGATTTGGTTGTATCCAGAGAAGGCGTCCATGAAGCTAAGTAGTTCATGTCCCGCAGTGGTGTCGACCAACATATTGATATGAGGAATAGGGAATGGGTCCTTGGAGCACACATTGTTGAGGTCTGTGAAGTCAATGTAAATGCGCTATTCCCAATTCTTTTTCTTTACGACCACGACATTCGCCATCCAGTCGGAGTATTTAACTTCTCTTACTGATCCGATGTCGATTAGTTTCTGCATCTACTCGTTGATTATCTTGTTGATTTCTGGTGTGAACTTCCTCTTTTTTTGTTTAACTGGTCGATGATCGAGGTCTACCTGTAGCTGGTGAACAATTACCTCTAGGTCGATTCCAACCATATTTGAGTGTGACCAGATGAAACTGTTGTTGCGTTGCTTTAAGAAATCAATGAGCCGATTCTGTATCTCCTCAGGTAGCCGGGACCTGATTAATACTTTGTGATCTGGTTGTTCGGGGTCGATCAATACTTCTTCGAGTTCTTCTATTTTTGGATTGTTTAGAGTCGACTCGACCGTAAATTCCTGTAGTTGCTATAATTGTTTTTTCTTCTACTTCATTGCATTCTGGTACCATTCTCTAACGGCTCTCTATTCACTTTTGATCTCTCTTACTCCTCATTTAGTAGGAAACTTGATCATCCGGTGGTAAGTCGAAGGGATCGCATTCATTTCATATATCCAGGGTCTGCCGAGGATAGCATTGTATGGAGATTGGCAGTCAAGCACTAGGAAGTTGATCTACAAGTTCACTCTTTTGGCGTACACTGGTAGTACGATTTCGTCTAATATACTCTTTTGTTCACCACTGAAACCGGTTAGCATCGTCGTTCGACAACTGATTTTGGATTCTTCGACATGCATTTCTCGGAGAGAATTATTAAACAGAATATTACAGGAACTACCATTGTCGATCAAGATTAGTTTAGTCAAACACGAAGACATACATAGTGAAATAACAAGAGTGTCATGGTGAGGAGAAAACAAATCTGATTTGTCGGACGACTTGAAGGTAACTGTTTGGTCAATCTTCACTAGGTGTTCTCTGTCAGGTCGTATCTCTGTGTTCGACACTTGTCGAGTGTGCCTTTTCGCAGCTGAGTAACTGATGCCGTTGACTTTTGATCCACTTGTAATGTAATAAATGATCATTTCCTATTGAGTCGACGCTGAAGGACCATCGTCTGAATTGGCTAGCTGTTTTCGTCGCGTCGAGCAATGGTTTTTTTCCTTTGTCGGTTAAAAATTCTTGTATGTGTCCCCGCTTCAAAAGTTTAGCTACTTCCAATTTAAGGGAGATGCAATCTTCTGTTCGATGACTATGGTCGCCGTGGAATTCACATCGAACTCTGGCATCTTTGTGCGTTGGGGGAGGGGGGGTTCATCTTCCTTGGCCATTTGTCAGTTCTCTCCATATCTTTCATCAATGCTACAAGGTTGACTGGTTCGATGTTGAGGTTATACTTGGGTATGGGCATTCGTGATCAACCTGTTCTTTATGGACCTTGTTCATATGACCTCCTGTCGTTTGGTCCATTGTAGTGTGGTTGATCATTGTGTCGGTCTCTCCTCGGGTACGATTCGACTCGCCTGTCAATTGATCTTCGATCGAAAAGGTCATTTTTTCTGTTTGCGGTGTAATTGTTTGCTCTCTTGACAAAGCTTGCCCCATCTATTTCCCATTTGATATGGGCACATGCTTTCGCTAGCACGTCCTTCATTGTTTTGCATGGGTATTTGGTGAGTTCTTTGTACAAGTCTGAGTCATAGCTGAGTCTCTTCCTGAAGGCGTAGATGGTTGTCGCTTGGTTATAGTGCGGGATCTGCACCTTTTCTCTGTTAAAACGTCTGGCATATGATCTCAGGTTCTCGCCACGTCTCTGTGAAATAGCATATAGGTCGTCCGATTGTTTTTCCAGCTTTCGACTGCTCAGGAATTGCTCCACGAATGTGTCTGTGAGATGCGTAAAAGAAGAATTAGAGTTATTAGGTAAATTTGTATACAATTGTAAGGCGGGGCTTCCGAGGCTGGATCCGAACGCCTTGCACATGCACGTTTCTCTAAGGTCGAATGGGATTGCTGTGGTGAACATGGGCTGTTTGTACTGAGCCGTTTGGTCATCTAGATCTATTGTGCCTTTAAATTGCTTCATGTTTGGGAAGCTGAATTTCCTTAGCATCTCGACCAGGGCAATTGCGTCGACGAACGGTGAGTCTGCAAATTTGTTCGCCATGCTCTTTTTAATGGGTGATGGCACTCCTAGGATTCTTTGAATTAAGGCTTCCATTTCTGCAACTGTTGTGGATCGACAATTGGGTTCGGTCCATGTGGTGATTCTAGCTGGATAAGCGTGCTGAGCAGATCCGCTTCGGCTCGAACCGTATGGGTCGTGCCTTGACTTAACTCCGCATTGGCGTTCACGTCTATATTTGGAGGGCATGAGGGTGCGACCAGAGCCGTTATGTCGATATTTTGTTTGATGTCGAGCACTGGGACTGGGGGTTTTAGCGTAACATTGTTAGGTGCCTCATCGATCATGGCCTGTAATTCAGCATTGCGAGTTCAAACCGCAACGTTTTCAGCTTCAAGCACCCGCATCTTTTCAGTATTCGTAGCCATTTGGGCAGCTAGCATAGCGATCTGCTCCTCGACAGTGGGGGTATTTCCATCTCGTGACATTTTTGAAGTCTTTCGTTTGATTCAACTGGTTCGTTTATGAAGCTGCAATGGGCCCTACGGTAGACACCAAACTGTAGATGGTCGATCTAGAATTAGTGGATTGGGCCGGATTCGAATTAGGCCCAAGTAGCTTGGTTTAACTAGTCGAATCAAACAGGTCATCTGCTCCAAAAACCAGTAAAAAGGATGAAAAAAAATAAGTATAAGATGGTGATGGTGATGGTGATTTTTGCCTTAGGTGAGCTTGGGTTGAGCGTTAACGGTTTAGAATGACTGGATAGAAAGTAATGATTGGATTCCGGTAGCCGGAGTTACTATTTTGACAAAATTTCGGCTAGCAATAACGTTATTAAGAAGGAGAGAAAATCAGAATCCCCTTTTCGTGAACCAGGGGTTCCCTTTATAGGCATTCCCTTGGTTAGTTTTACGTTGGTAGGATAATGACTCCCGGAGATCAAGGTCACTATTTCCAGAGATCATGGCCTAAAATCGTGGAAGCTGAGATTCTGTCAATTTCAAACTCTATTTGAAATGTTCTTCGATAATGGTTCAAGCTGAACCAAGTCAATTCAATTGCCTTTCAACTTATAAGCTCTCGGGTCAACCCATCACATGTGTGCCTGACCCATGGCAACAATTAAATCGATGGTGGGCTTAGGCGTTGGGCCTAAATGTCATTTTTGGCTATCACAGTACTCAGTTGTACAACATACTAGTTGTATACGGTCTGTACCGTATTAAACTATCCGGTAGGGATATGTGTTTCTCATCATGACTAATCTTAAATACTTTTTTTAATGAAAAAAATTAAATTTAAAAAAAATGAAAATAGCGTGAGGTCAGCCGACCTTCATTGTATGTGAAGGCGGGCTGGCCTTCTCCTTCAAAGAGCTGCCAACCTCCCTAAAAAAGGTCAAGGCCTCAGTTCTAAGGATGAGGTAGCGTCTTCTCTATTGAAGAGGAGGCGAGCCTCCTTCATTGTGGATGTTGGCGCGACAACCATCAAGGATGCCGCAGGCGTTCAATTTCGGAGATGCCTCCGCTGCTGCAAAGGAATTTCTGTCCGAAACCGAAATCGAAACTGAAAGCTGTACTAGTTATCGATAGTGGCAATATCAAGCAAAAAGTTGAAGAAACCAAGCCAGTCTTTGCAAAGATCCAAGAAAACCACCTCCACCTCCACCTCCACCACTACCACCGCCGCCGCATTCCAGACCACAGTGGACGAAGAGACAAGAGAATCATGTCGATGACTACCGTCACTAACAAAAGAGACAACGACAATCTACTGCCTTGATGGTCACTGAGACACATATCAAATTGCTTTTTGAGAGAAGATGATCCAATTTCTTTTTGAATTTTTATTTTGGAAATAAAAATATTCATTTATTAATTAAATATTTGTAATTATATTTTAATTTAATATTTAAATATATTTATATTTGTTTAATTTAATTAAAAAAATGTTAACTAATTTAGTATGGTCCAATACTATCCGATACCAAACAAGGTAGAGCACTATATTTAAGTCAATACAGTCTAATACTATCTGGTACAATCCTATGCAATACAGTCTAGTCCAGTACTATACGACGTGTCAAACATGCCCTTTCATCCCAAAAAATTAAGGTTGCTTTCTTAATACATTATTCTACATTTTTTTGACATTATCTATCTACCCATATATCTATACCATGTATTTTTTTTAGGCTTTTGCTATTTGTAGGATTCGAACCGCAGACTTGGAAGTTGTTAGGATCTTGATTACTCAAAATCCTAACACCTTCTCCTATTAATCCTAATTCCCTACAAGATCCACTCACAATCTAGCGAAGTACAAAGATACAACAACAAATATAAATCGAAAAATATAAACTACACCATAACAAAAAAAAATAAAAGAAAAGAAACAAGTAGTAAAGAAAGACACAAAGTTATCATGGTTCAGATTAAAAAGATCCTACATCCACGTTGAGCAATCACTAGGAAAGCCCTCTCCACTATATATGTCATTCTTTACAATACGAATACACCAACTGATACCTAAAACAACCCAGAATCCCTCAAGAACACTAGATCTGTAAAGTACAACAGATGTTGAACCAAAAAACCTCACTGATCTCTACAAATCACAAAGAGATATCACACAATCTCTCTTTACAAATACACTCAAACACTCTGATTACACATCGAGAACAATATCTCACAAGATTACACAAAATAGCACTTGGATTCACCAAGACATTGTAGAGAGCACATCCAGAGGAGTTCTGAGAATTTCAGAGAGAATGATGAAGAGAAAAAACAGAATGCTTTCTCTCTCTTCTTTTCTTTATATATAACCTTATCTGATGACTCAGCATCAATATCTCTCTAAGCCAATAGGAAGTTTCCATCGTAGATTACATCACAAGGCCTCATCAGATTATCTGATTCCAATTGTTGCTAAAACATACCGTATTGCTAATTTTAGCAATTCTTCAGAATTGGTTCATGAATCATAGCTCTTGGTTCTGATTTAGGCTTCTGGATTGGGTATAAGTTTGGGCTTCATGATTGGGCAAACAACATGTTAAGATGGGCTAACCCATTATAACAAATTCCACCTTAGGCCATCTTTTCCATATATAGTATAGAGAGCTTCCATGTGATACTTGCTCAAGACACATCAGAAAAATCAACCAGAATCACCTATCTTAAGCAGGTTTAAGCAATGCTTAAACTTGTTATAAGATACTATTTTAGTACCCATGTCAGCTGGATTATCTTCAGTTGAAATCTTTTCCACCTGAACTATACCATTAGAGACTTGGTCTCTAATAAAATTATAATTGACTTCTATATGCTTAGTTCTTTCATGGAACACAAAATTTTTAAATAGATGCAATGCACTTTGGCTGTCTGTGTAAATGACAGCCTTTCCACCAAAAATATTTATCTCACCTAAGAGGCATTGAAGCTAAATTGCTTCCTTAATTGCCTCTGTAACAACAATGCATTCATCCTCTGTTGTGGACAGGGCCACAACTGATTAAAGCAGACTTTTCCAGCTGACACAACAACCTGCAATGGTGAAGAAATTGTTGGAACCCCATTCACTGGTAACGCATCGGAAATAAGTTTTAAAATGTTTATACAGATCATAAACATCTGGGACCAGTGAACCTAGGATCGCAATTAATTTTTCCGGAACTAATACATACAATATGTAAATACAGGAAATTGTAATCAATATATTAAAAATTATAGAACCTTACCAACGTTTGGAGGCTCCTTCACTTTTCGATATGCTCCTGGTCTATACCATCGATCTTCCTAGCTATTCTCGGAACTGGTAACTGCTTGTGGACGCGTCACATACTCAGGAACTTAGGAAGATGTAGAGAAAAGAAGAAGAAACAATTTCTTCCAAGAAAAAACAAAAAACTAGAACAATTCTAGTTGTTTTTTTTTAAAGAAAAAATATATTATTTTTTTAAAGAAAAAATATATTATTTTTTTTCTTTTTGTTTTAATTCGTGCACACCTTCACCAACTTCTCGTTTTTTGTTTTGTTTCAAATATGCACCAATTGCTCACTTTTCTCTTGAATCACGCACCACCCTATTTGCATCCTATACAAATTAAAAAATTGATGATGCGTTTTTCAAAATTATTTTTGTTATCAAAATATATATCATATATATTATTATAACTAAAACTTTTTAATTGATATTGTTTCAATTTTAAAACTAAATCTTTTAAAATGATATCTCATATCTTTTATTTTAAAAGATAATTAAAGATTTATTTTAAATTTAAACCTTTTAAATTCAATTTCAAATATTTAATTTAATAAAATAAAATAACAATATTATCTTATTCTATTTAAAATCAAATATCAACTAACACCCTTCATTTAGTGATTAATAACATAATTAAATAATCTTATTATTTAAATTTATTTAATCACCATTATTCATTAATTAAATAATCTCATTATTCAATTAATTCCAGAATAAATACGTGTCACTTTCGTAACGCAATTAATTGGACAATCCAATTAATTAACTGTGACCATTGTTACCTAAATCGATCAGGCTAGCAAGGGGACCTAATGGACCCACAGTATTTTGAGCTCTAATAATCCTCGGAATCATTAATTAAACTCTTTAATTAATATTCCTTGATTATTAACTCTGGTGTTATTCCACTAAAAACCCGAAACTGCAATCTCTCAACTATAGACGCTTTTACACAGACCGATACAACTCGGTGTCCATCGATATAGCTATTACACATGGAGTGATCCTCCACAGTAGTTCATAATTAGAGCTGGGTCATAATGTCCGTTACACCCCTCTAATTACATATATCATTTAAGTACCGTTGATTCTCTAATGAACAATAAATCCTATTTCCTCACGGAATTAGGAGAGCGCTCATATTGTCCAAGCCCTGGATCAACCCTTAAGGGAACTACCATCTAATTCTCATAAGAAGGAGTGGATTCCACTATTGTGTACATACCTTCTCAGCCACATGCCAAACCGTAATCCCAACATACAAAGCATATTGATCAGGAACTGCATCCGACCTCACCCATGGTATATCAAAGACCACAATCTAACCTGAATGAGTCGATAAGACACTTAGAATTAAGATCACCTACATATAGCCATCCTTAGTTGATTTATATGAATCTCATCAGTAAACGGATCTTGGTGAGAGATTCATATAAATCATGGCCCAGTCCTATATGATCACATCATACAAGGTGTCTCCATTCCCATATCTCTTATGAATGATTCATGATAGAATCATCGTACATTACGAAATGGACCGCAGTTATAGATTAACCACAAATAAAGTACCCAGCTTTATTTGCTATCTACGAACTCTTTAGATTGCACGCCTTTTACTGTATCCATCCGTATATGACACTCATATACACAGTTCGAGATTACATCCAGCAATCTATGATGTTAATATATGCGTAAGTTATAAAATAAACAACACAATAAGAATGAATTGAAATTTTCTTTTTTATTTAATTCATAAATCCATTTACAAATTACATCTTTAGGGCATAAACCCCAAAAAAAATATAAGGATGTGGACCTCCTCTTATCTCTATCATCAGCATAATCAGAATCTACATATCCTACAAGGTCTATGACAGTGTTAGAGCAATCATAAATCAGCCCTATATAAGTGGTAGAGCTGATATACCTAAGCAGCCATTTAATGGCATTCTAGTGTCCTTTTTCCTGGGTCAGCCATATATCTTGATAGGACACTTATTGCTTGAGCAAAGTCAGGTCTAGTGCTAATCATAGAATACATAATGGAACCTACAGCACTAGCATATGGGACAGACTCTATATATCTACTTTTCTCAATAGATCTAGGTGACAAAGATGCTGATAACATTAAATTAGAGGACATGGGAATGTTGACTGGTTTACAATTTTTCATGGCAAACCTATCTACAAGTTTTAAGAAATAATTGCATTGTTTTAAACTCAGATTTGACTCATCTCTAGACCTCTCAATTTCAATTCCTAAAATTCTTTTTGCATTTCCTAAATCCTTCATATCAAATTCAAATTTAAGCTTTGTCTTCAAATCTCTAATTCTAGACATATTCTTACTAGCAAGTAACATATCATTAACATATAAAAGTAAATAGATAAAAATATTGATATCATCACTATCAAAATAGAAGCATGCATCATATTTACTTTTAATAAAACTTATGCTAGTAACAAAGGTATCAAACATTTTGTACCTTTGTCTAGGGGTTGTTTCAGCCCATACAAAGACTTTCTAAGAAGACAAACATGAGAGGGATTAGTTTTGGACTCAAATCCCTCTAGTTAAGACATATAGATGGTTTCATCTAAGTCTCCATGCAAAAAGGCAGTTTTTAACATTCAATTGGTCCAACTCTAAGTTGTAATAGCTAACTAAGGTAAAAATAATCCTAATGGTTTTGTATTTAACTACAGGGGAGGAAATTTCATTATACTCTATCCCTTCCCTTTGAGTAAACCCTTTAGCCACTAATCTAGCTTTATACCTAACTGGATCATTCTGCCATAAACCTTCTTTTATCTTAAACAACCATTTACAAGCAACTATCTTCTGTTTTTCAGGTTTTCTAACCAGTGACCGGGTCCTGTTTTTCTCAAGAGATTTCATCTCTTCTCTTATGGTTTGAAGCCATTTTTTCTTATCAATACAATTGACAGCCTCACTATAAGTCCTAGGATTAGAATTCTTCAGTTCTTGGCCAGTGCATAATGCAAATGATATAAAATCTGCATTAGCAAACTTACTGTTAGGTTTAATGGTTATTCTATCCCTATCCCTATCCCTAACAAGCTTGTAATCAACTAGAGATTCACTGTTCTCTGGCTGATTTAGACTCGTTTCCACCTAATGTAGATCATCAGAATGGGTAGCCCTAACACCTTCAACTTGTTCAGCTTTAGGTAGGACAAGATCAAGTGGTGGGCTAGCAACTTCCACCTAAACCTTATTTCCATCATCCTTTAAAGGATGTGGATCAGATTCAGATGATTGATTTTTGTCCTTACAAGGCATCCTAGACTCATCAAAGATAACATCCCTACTTATTATCACCTTAAAACCCTTTTGGTCTCTCAACCAAACTCTATAACTTTTAACTCCTAAGGGATAACCTAGAAACATACCTCTCAAAGACCTAGGTTCTAATTTTCCCTCAGATTGGTGTGCATAGGCTGCACACCCAAACACTCTCAAGTGTTTTAGACTAGGAGGCCTCCCTGTCTAGATTTCTTTAGGGGTTGTAAGTCCTATAGCAGTAGAGGGGGATATATTGATCAGATAGACTGCTGTAGAAGCAGCTTCCCCCTAAAAATTATGGTCTAAACCAGATCCTAAAAGTAGGTATCTAACTTTCTCTAAGATGGTCATATTCATTCTTTCATCCATTCCATTCTGTTATGGGGTATGTCTAACTGTCCTATGTCTTAAAATGCCTTGTTCTTCACAAAACTTGTTAAAGTTTTCATTACAAAATTCAAAACCATTATCAGTTCTTAGAATTTTAATTTTCTTGGAGGTTTGGTTTTCAACCAACCTCTTCCAAGCTTTGAAGCTCTCAAAAGCTTGATCTTTGAACTTTGAAAGATAAAGTCAAAGTTTTCTAGAGTGATCATCAATGAGGGATAGAAAATATCTGTTCCCTTCATGAGATGTGACCTTAGAGGGCCCCCACGGATCAGAATGAACATATTCTAAATCTGTTTTAAGGTATGTTGAGCATCGCTAAAGCTGATTCTATGTTGTTTACTTATGACACAGTTCTCACAAAAGTCCAGCTTGCTAATTTGATGGCCATTTAAGAGATTCCTCTTACTCAACTCTAAGATACCTCTCTCACTTATGTAACCCAATCTCATGTGCCACAATACACTGTTGTCACTATTCTTAGATGTCACATTAGCAGCCTCATTAGTGACAGTCTCTCCTCTCAGCACTTATAACTCATTCTTCTTGTCACCTTTAAGGATAACAAGGGAACCCTTAGAGGCTTTTAGGACACCTCTTTCAGGCTTATAGAAGTAACCCTCATCATCTAGGATACCCAGAGAAATTAAATTTCTTTTAAGGTTTGGTATATATCTAACATTTCTAAACACCCTAATCATACCATCATACATTCTGATGCCTACATAACCTATACCTTTTACCTTACATTAATGATTATTTCCCATCAACACACTGCCACTATTGAGTTCTTGGAACTTAGTGAACCAATCTTTCCTAGGGCACATGTGAAATGAGCAGCCTGGGTCAAGAATCCATTCAGAACTCATATCCTCAGTGCTCACTGCTAAAACCTCACTAGGTTCAAAGGACTTAGATGCAATAGCAGCATCACCATCAGATTGTGTCTTTTCTTGGTTTTTTCTTTTAAATTCATAACAGAATTTCTTAATGTGACCCTCTTTGCCACAAAAGTAGCATTTCCTAGAGCCATTTCTATTCCTATACTGTGATCTGTGATTAGGGGTCTTACTCCTACGTTTATTCTTGTTATTATAGTGGTTATTGTTATTCTTAATAGGCTGCCTACCTCTAACAAACAAGTTTTCTCCATTATATTTCTTTTCAATTTTAAGTTCTAATTCTTTGGATTTTAGAGCTGAAACACACTCCTCTAAACTAAGTGATGTTCTGCCATACTTAATGGCTGCCTTCACATCCTTAAAGGATTCAGGCACATAATTTAAAAGGATAATCGCCTCATTTTCATCGCTAAGGTTTTCATCTTCTTGAATTCATCAAGATTCTGTCCAAGGTTCTTATTAGGGTCCATTTTAAAGCCAAACTGTCTTTCTTTAAGGTAGATTTTATTAGTTAAAGACTTAGTCAAATACAAACTTTCTAGCTTCTTTCAAAGACTACATGCAGAGGTTTCATCATTCACTTCCCTTAACACATTATCAGAAAAGATTAAAATGATGGTTCCTAATGCCATTTCTAACATACCATGCTTTTGTTCATCAGAAAGATTACTCAGCAGTTTATCAATGCCTTCAATAGCCTTGAGAATTTTCTGTTGGGAAAGTAAGACTTTCACCTTCCTTCTCCAAATCCCGAAATCCCAGTGCCATCAAACCTATATATCTCGAATTTCATATTAAAGACAGAATTATTAAAATTACCGAACTGGTGTGTTGATTGCAATTCCTAAACACTATTTGACTGGCTGGAACTCTCTTCTTCTCCAGCTGAGTCTTCAAGTCCCGAAGGCTCAACCACCGGAGGATCCTCTTCCCTAATGTTCATCGTTGTTGCTGTTCTGTAGCTCTGATACCACTGTTAGTATCTTGATTACTCAAAACCCTAAGACCTCTCTTGTTAATCTTAATTCCCTGCAAGATCTACTCACAAACCAGAGAAGTACAAAAATACAACAACAAATATAAATCGAAAAATATAAACTACACCAGAATAGAAAAATTAAAAGAAGAGAAACAAGTAGTAAAGAAAGACACCAAGTTATCGTGGTTCAAATCAAAAAGACCCTACATCCACGTTGAGCAATCACTAGGAAAACCCTCTCCACTATATATGTTGTTATTTACAATACGAATACACCAACTGATACCTAAAACAACCCAGAATCACTCAAGAACACTAGATCTGTAAAGTACAATATATGTTGAACCAAAAAACCTCACTATCTCTACAAATCGCAAAGAGATATCACACAATCTCTCTTTACAAATACACTTAAACACTCTGATTACACACCGAGAACAATATCTCACAAGATTACACAAAATGGCACTTGGATTCACCAAGAAATTGTAGAGAGCACATCCAGAGGAGTTCTGATAATTTCAGAGAGAATAACGAAGAGAAATAACCCTAATATGTAAAGAGAAAAAACATAATGCTTTCTCTCTCTCCTTTTCTTTATATATAACCTTATCTGATGACTCAACATCAATATCTCTCCAAGTCAATAGGAAGTTGCCACCGTAAATTACATCACAAGGCCTCATCAGATTATCTGATTCCAATTGTTGCTAAAACACGGCGTATTGCTAATGTTAGCAATTCTTCAGATTTGGTTCATGAATCACAGCTCTTAGTTCTGATTTAGGCTTTTGGATCGGGTATAAGTTTGGGCTTCGTGATTGGGCAAACAACATGTTAAGATGGGCTAACCCATTATAACAGAAGTCATTTGCCTAAACTCAGGCTCGTCCAGAGGTCCAGAACCCACTAGCATTCTTGCAATATATACCAATATTTTCTTAATACAGTATGTTGTTGTCGCGTTTATTGAATTTGATGATTGAACTTAACAGAATAGTTGTATGATTAATTGCATCGATCTTGATGATCTTATTTCAATTATCTTGATAAGCTAGCTTAATCAATTTTGATGAAGATTAACTTTTGCATGTCAAATTGGTTTCTTCAAGTTATAGGTGCAAACGTTTAAGACCTAATCGATCTTATTTGCATTATCTTAATGTATACTCTTTTTTTGGTTGTATCGTAATATATACTCTAATATATATCCAAAGTTTAAATAAAAAAAATATTTTCAAAATATGATTGCTAAATTTCTAAATTTCTGACATATTCTTGAAAGAATTGTTGAGGCTAAAACAAGAAATAAGTCAAAATAGTGGTTTTGAGGTCTATAGTCCATTTCCTTCGGGTCTTATTTGAACTCATTCGAAGAGTTTATCAGACAATTTATTATGCAAATTACCTCTAGATACAACAAAACCAAAGAACTCAAATCAGCTGTCTAAAAATGGTGTCTCAATTTATGTCTAACCAATCAAATTGGGAGATATGTCTATATTTATAGAAGATAAAAAAAATTAAATAAAGACACATGTCCCAATTTGGTTGGTTAGATATAAATTAGGACACCATTTTTAGACAGCTGATTTGAGTCCAACACAATATGCATTCCCAATTTATTGTGCAAATTACATGTAGGATACAACAAAAACAAAACACACTACGCGTAAAAATGGTTTTAATTTTTTTACCCCTTAGAAAGTAAATAATTAGTTGATACAAATTTTGCTTATTTTTCATTTATCTATGTTTTAGATCATATGATTTTTTTTCATTCATGATTTTTTGTGTTACATAGCGTGAGGTGTTTATAGAATGCCAATATAAGCTAGGTATAATATGCAGTTTTAGGTTCTATTTGGTGTGCTGGTCTTGTTGTAAATAGATTAGAAAAAAAATCAATTGTGTTAGTAATCATAAACTAAGTTGTGAAATCAAAACTTTGTTGTGAATTATCTATAACCACGTTGACCAGGTGCAGATATGTCAACTAAATGTACATAATTGCAATGCAATAGATATAAAAAAATAACAACTTGGTTTTGACATCTTTACTTGGATATGATCAGCGACGGAGCCGGGAATTATCTCCAACAGGTACATCATAACATTATGAGTTATATCAAGCATTATAGAGGGTATGTTAATCTCAAAAAAGGGTTAAAAATAAACCAAATACTATATACATTCATTAATTACATTCATATCTTCAACTATATTTCTTTATTAAAAAAAACTTATCTTTCAAAAAAAATTATGATAAACTCTAATATATGATAAACCCTAATTAAACTCTAATTTTATTTTAAGTATCAAACTTTCTCATCATCACATAATTATCATATTATTTTTGTCTTTCTTTTATATATAGTTATGATAAACAATTTTTTTTTTTAACGATAGCTATAGATATCAATAAGTTTTTTATTTTTTAAGATAGTCTTAGATATCAATAAGTTTTTTTTTTGTAAGAAAACTGTATAAATAAGAGAATTACAGATCGAAAATCTCTTAAACTCATATATGGTTCCACATATTTCCTTTTATAAGACTCCTACATTCGAGATATTTCCAAAAGTAAATTGGACTATCATTAAAAGAGAATTTGATTTAAAAAATAATATGATTTTTTTTATATAAATGGGGTGTGATAATACTTTAAAACTGTTTATAAATAATATATATTAAAATTAATATATTTATTTTAATGAGTGTACTATTATAATTAAAATGGATGTTTATTGTAATATTTACTTTTTAAATTATAAATATAAGACGTTCTAATAAATTTTATGGATTTAATATCCGTACCATATTTAATTGGGCGTGAAAAAAAGATGTACATTGGGGCCGATTTTGTGTGACAAATGCATAACGAGTGCACTAAAAAGTCGACCCGTTCAAGAAGTAAGACTTGTGCATTCGAAGTTTCGAACACACGTGGCTACTAGTTGGAATTGTATCATAAATGATAAATGTATTGAAAATAACGAATGACAATTTGGATTATGTTTTCACCACATTGTCTTTGTTTTGTTTTGCCTGTTGTCTCTGCTTAAAACATTCTTCTATTTTGAATTAGAGCATCTATAATGCTATTTATTTTTGGGCATTCATTAATGCGATATCAATATTAATTTTGAATATAAATTCACTTTGGCTAAATTCATTTCTTATCGGTGCGTATTGATTGAATTATATAAGGATATTTAAAGTGAATCACTCATTTATGAAAGACCTTTGTTAAGTGCATACATACCAAGTCAAAGTATGTAAAACGAGTGTTTCACATTCAATGTTCTTATATAATCTCATCAGTGCGCACTTATGTGAAAATTTTCATGTATATATCAGTGTTCGAGAAATCGGCCTAGACGGCCGATTAATCGGTGCAATTCAGCTAGGCGGCTGAAAACCGAAGCGAAAAGTGTAAAATCGGACTAATTACGCGGTGGCAGACTAACCGGAAAAGTCACCATTTAATCGGCTACGCGGGTCAAAGCCGTTGACCGACTAATCGGTAAAGTTGCCGACTAATCAGAAAAAACGGCATCGTTTATAAAATTTCTCCTTCTTCACTTCATTCTTTCCTTCTCTTCTTCGACCAAACAACTCACAAACATAATTAGAATACCAAGTCGCCCAAAGAAGTTCAGTTACATGCCTTCAGTCGCCGAAAGCTTCTGTCCCGCCGTCGAGACTCTGAGACTTTAGAGAGATGCTGCTTGAATGGATGAGAGTATGGGATTGAGACTTTAAGAGAGAGAGAGAGAGAGAGAGAGAGAGAGAGAGAGAGGCAACAGGCGGCAGCTATATTTAGGTGGAGGAAAAAGATTTAAGCAATAAAGATGAATAGATGATTGATGAATTGAAACCTTAGAACTAGAAAAAGGGTCTGTGGGCAATGTGCATTAGAGAAACTGAATTGGGCTTGTGAAACTGGAAAAAGTAAAATGAATTGGGTAATGGGTAATAGGTAATAGAGAAACTGTGGGCCATTTTTTTGTTAGTACTTTTGGGCTTATTTGAAAACAAATATTTGGTCCCATTGAATTGTATGTAGTACAATATACTAATTAGGTATTTATGGATTTGGAATTTGTGGATTTAGACTTGATAGTTGGAATTTGTTTGTAATTTTGTTTTCCGATTAATCCCCGATTAAGCGCCGACTAATCGGCCTAGGCGCTAGGCGCTGGGTCTCCGCCCGACTAGCGCCTAGCGCTTACTAGAACATTTGTATATATATATACAGAAATTTTCAAGTTAGTACGCACTGATATAACTTTATCAATGCGTTGGATGTGGACCATTAGATTTGCATAATTTGACTCAAAGTGTATGCACTTGTCAAAACTTCTCCATAATTAATGGTCTACATGCAACGCACTGATATAAGTTATAACAGTGCGCACTGAGGAGAAAATGACTCTATATATATATATATATATATATATCTACAATTTTTCTATTGTCGGTTCGTTCTGATATAAAATATATCATGACGAAAAATGTAAACCATTAGATTTACATACTTTGACTCAAAGTGTATGCACTTGTCAAAACTTCTCTATAATCTGTGGTCCACATTCTTCGTCCTGATATATTTTATATCAGGACGAACTGACAGTATAAAAACTGTATATATCTAAAGATATAAGCATTCATTAATGAACTTATCATCAATATAAAAATTCAAATCAAAATTTATAAAATCGATGTGATTTTATCAAGATCCTTACCGAAATTAAAATAAGGGATCCATTATAAGAGAACTACTCGTATATATATACATATAGATAGGTATCCTCATCTCCGATGCAATTATCACTTCCATCTTTCATTTTATTTTTTTTCATTTTAATTACCTTCCAACTAGTTGAGTTGATTCTGAGATTATACCTTTATTACTATGCAGAGAAACAAGAGCCTCGAGGAAAAGAGTGAGTGTATTATAAATGAGGTGAGCTGTTCATTTATTAATTACTCAAGTCATATACTCATATGATATGATGTTAATTAAATGCGTAGTATACAATACATATTTCCAAGTTTTATTTTGTATTAATTATGTCTTCACTGTTAGGTGTTGTAATGCTGTTCATAACCACTTCTTTCTTGGCTATTTTTTTATGGGAGATTTGCAAAACACCCTAAGGTTAGAATTTTTTATTTCAAAAATAACTCTCTAGTTTTTAATTTAGGTAGAAAAAATCATCTTTTTTACACAAAAAAAAAAACACCTTGTACTTTCAAATTTTAGTTAAAAAGTAAAAAAAGAAGAAAAAAAGATAGTGTACTAAAAACTCCTTTGCGGAGGAGTTATCACCTAAATTTGAAACTAAAAGGTTGTTTTTTTTTAATTATACCATTACATAAATTTGGGGTTTTTTTTTTTTGTAGGAATGAGAGATTTGAACCCGTAACCTTGTGGTGCAAGTGTAAGGGGGTTTGCCACAGGAAAAATCTCATCTCGCCAGTCAGTTGTTTTTTATTAACAATGTTAGAGCATCTCTAATGCAAAAATAGCTTGTGAAAAAATTATATGTCAAATAGGACAAATAGACATTATGTTCAAATATATCTCTTCAATGCATTGTTGCAACTCAATGTCAAGCTGATGTGGCAAAAAAAATAATAGACATTGTCAAGTTGAATGTCCACCTTCAGAGGCTCTTTTAGACAGCTATATTATAGATCAACTCAGCATTTAGAGATAAATATAAAAAATTGTTGAGAAAACTGTTTAATTAAAAAAACAAAAAAAAAACAATTAGATATGTCATTAATAAATTAATCTTTGAACAGGAGTATTAGAGAGATTTTTTATTTGGCTGTCTATTAAGTAGACTTCTATACCACATAGAAAGTAAGTCTCTTGATATTGTTGACATATCAACAATTATTAAAATGCAATTCACTTTTGCATTGGACTCTTAGATCTTAGGGAATCTTTTTCTTTTCAAGAATTTTTACTGTTGTAAAAATTTAGTGAGATTGGGAATATGAACCGGATCATATTATTTAAAAGAGTAAACTATCACGGGGTAATTTCATTAAAGTCTCTACGTTTTAGTGAAATATCATATAATTAAACGTTTTTATCATATTAGTGATTTTAGTCCCTTCTTTTTTTTAAAATACATCACTTTAGTCCTTCCGTTAGTCAAAGATAACACATCCAAGGGTATTTTGGTATTAACTGTGTTTTTTTAAAAAAAAAATTGTCTTTACGGTGTTAAAAAAAAATAATTGCCATTAATTAAAATTTTAAAACTTATCCCAAAAAAAAATATTTAAAAACTTTTTCAACCTTTATCGCTTCATCTTCGGTCAACCGCCTCTCTCCATCTTCAATCCATTACCAGACATCTTCAATCAATTTCAATAATTTCGTTTAATTAATTTGTTAAATAAATTATTTTTAGTCAACAATCCAGAGCAATACGTTTTCGTCAAATTCCACACCAAAAAAAAATTTCATCAATCCAGATCAATAAATTTTCAACAAATTCCACACAAAACAAATTTCTTCTTCTTCATGGATCCAGATCCAAAAATACATTTTCATCAAACACCACTTCATGGATCCATATCTAAACACACATATTCATCATCAATCAAATTCCACAAAAAAGAAATCAATCCAAAAAGAAATGGAAAAAAACTCACCGTCAGAGAGGAAAACAAATTTTCATCTCTGGTAGAAAATTGTCAAAGTCCATGGAAGAAAAAACTATATGTTTCATGCGTGAATTAAAGATCAGGAAAAGGAAAACAAACACAAAGAGTCAAGTTTGACTAATTGGGCAACTGGGATTGTTGACGTGGAACTGGCCTCGCTCGTCACTTGCAGCTTGTGCGATTCATCGTCATTTTCCCCTCTCCACGGCGCCGTCGTCAGCAAATCCTTCTTCGCCTTCCCTATTCTCGCTACTCGCTGCTCGTCGATTGAATCGTTCACCTCCCTCTCTTCTAATTTCTTGTTGTATTCATTAATTGTGTATATGAATATAAGAGGGAGAATAGCCTTGTTGCTTGTTGAAACGATGGAGATCTGGAAATTTCCATATCTCAATCGTTTAGTAGATCTGAAAAAAAAAAATTTATTTTTATTTTCTGTTTTTTAATATTAATTTTTAATATTTAAATTAATATTCTGCTCTTTATTTTTTTTAGAACCAATATTATGCTAATAATAATAATAAAAGAAAAATCCTGTTTTTAAGAAAATATTTTTTTGTTCTTAATTTGATTCTTATTTAATATTAAAATATAATAAGTATTTGAATTTTTTTTTTGGAAAATTAAAACTAATTAACAAAAAACTTTAGGGATAAAATTGACATTTTGTATATTTAGTCATAGTTGGCCAATGGTAATTTGGTCGAATTGACTAAAGTGATGTATTTTAGAAGAAAAAAAAGGATTTAAATCATTAATATGACAAAAACATTTAAATATGTGACATTTTACTAAAAAGTAGGGACTTTAGTAAAATTACCTCTGCTATCAACCCAAAATTCAATCTAAATAGTATGGCAAGCTAGTCAGTTGTCATCACCATATACATCATTTACATCATTAAATGATATGGTAAATAATATAAATTGTCACATCATTTGGATTAGTTTTTAGATTATCTAACCCCAGTATATTTATAATCTTTATAATCATTTCACATTAGTGTACGTAATAAAACCATGCATCCTACTTTTAAATGAATTGCCGTGTACTAGAAACTTTTGTTGGCCGTTTCAACAATTTAAAAAAAAAACCCTTAATTTTGTTGGCAGTACTTTTATTCACACAGGAGCAGTGAGTGCAAAATGCATATAATGGTATTTATTTCGGGGTCTATCGGTTATAATTATTATTTATATGTTTATATTTTCTTGCAGAGAGACAACTTACTCAAGGAAAATACCAAACTCAAGAAACAGGTAATTTATTTTACTATTACCTTCAAAAACTTGATGTTGTTAGTTTTATCTTAAATTTTTAATGATTTTATTTGTTATTGTCATTTTATTTTGGGAAAATACCAAGAAAATACCAAAAACATCCCTCTAGTTTGAGGTAATTCGTTGTTTGGTCCACTGTTTTCCCATATTATTTTTTTTAGTCCACACCGTTACTGTTATTTAGGTTTTTAGTCCCTGTCGTCCAATTCCGTTAGGGTTTTTGAGTTTTCCGTTAATCATGCAAGAGTATAACGGTAAAACGTTACTTCCAGCTTCTGATACTCTGATACTATTAATAATATATATAAAAAATAAAACAAACCCTAATACTCTGATACTATTCTCTCTCTTCCCTGATAACCTGATTCTCTCTCTTCCCTGATAATCTGATACTCTCTTCCCTTCTCACAGCCACCATCCCCACCATCCCCACCATACCCACCACTCCTAAACCCATCAAACCCTGGCCACCAGAACTCACCGCCGCACCGTCACGGACACCCTCAAACTTCTCTTCTCTCTCCTCGAATCGAACCACCATTATCAACCCAGAATCACCATCACTAACCCAGATCCACCACATCCCACATACGCCCTCTAACCGTCGCCGACGCCCTCAAACTTCTCCTCTCTCCTCCAATCGAACCACCACCATCAACCCAGAATCACCATCACTAACCCAGATCCACCACACCATCAAAGACCCACTCTCCCATCATCATCAGAACCACCACACCACCATCAGAGACCCACTCTCCCACATCATCGTCGTCGTCATCGTCATCGTCTTCTAACCCTAGCCACCCAAACTCGCCGCTGCCTTCTCTCACAAATCCTCATCTCTCTCTCAAGTCCCTCTCTCGAATGGGTCGATTATTTTTTGCAAATCTCTATCTCGAATCCGTCTTTCACGGTAGGTGAGCCATTGGAGGGGATTGGAGATGTATGGGCAGTGTCGGTGTGGGTTGTGGTGGAGGCACTGAGATTTCTGGGATTTTTTTTTATATTTTTGGATTGGTTTTCTTTTGTCTTGGCTAGGTAATCCATTGAGTGAAATGGATTTGGATTTTTTTTTTCTTTTATGAGATTTTTGATAGGTTTTTTTTTTTGGGTCTGGTGTGGGTGTTGAATTTTTGGGTCTGGTGTGGGTGTTGAATCAATGAAATGGAAGGGTTGGTCTTGGCTGGGTCGGGTGCTTGCATCGAGTGAAGGGGATTTGGTAGTGGGGGTTTGAAGGGTTGCTGTTGTTGGTTTGACGGCCGGAGACTTAGGGTTTGGGGGTGGTGGATGGTGGATGGTGGATGGTGGATGGTGGATGGTGGTGGTGGATGGTGGCTGTGTGATTGGGGTTTAAATTTTTTTATTTTTTAAATATTGTGGAGATCCATTCTGGATTTCCCCTTATTATGTTCTTTAAAAAAATAAATAAATATTGAGTGGAGGGCATCAGGGTCATTTTACCAACTACTAAATAATGAAGGGCATTAAGGTCATTATACTTTCTATACATGTTAGCCATTGTACTTTTAACTGAAAAGTTAACAGAAGGACCATTTTTAATAATATGGGAAAACAGTGGACCAAACGACGAATTACCTCAAACTAGAGGGACGTTTTTAGTATTTTCCCTTTTATTTTTAATAATATTACCATTCAATTCTGAAACACTATCTTAACATTCTCATTCCAATCTGGCAGATGAATATACATGGGGCATCACTTGTCAAAAATACTAAAACGAAGACAGAGTAAGTATGCAAATTAGACAGTATGGATTATTCGAATTACACGTGCAAAGGTTCAGATATGATAAATTATTGATGATGAACCGAAACAATTGGGGTCTTTTATGCTGTTTGTTTGGTTAATTTGCATAAACAAAGATACATTTCAAACTTTGGAACTTCGATGATTGTTATGGATATTTCTGTGATATATTAAAATCCATTTGTTTCGGTTCAGGTTTTTATTTGTGTTTGATTTGTTACCTAAAAAAAATTGGGTGCATTGGATGCACATTGCATCTCCACTGTGATGTTGCATGTAAGCAGGCCGTCACATTGACCCAGTGAAGTTTGTGTAATTAAAAGACATGTTTATAATGAATGATAGATTTCGCCACCATTATTAGCTTGGCATCTCCGAGACTAAAACCTGAACAACCGTATATAGGCAGGTATCTTCTTCAAGCACTTCTCCACAAACTCAGTGGTCTGATGAGATGACTAGAAATAAAATGGAAATCGAAGTCTGTGCCATATGTTTGGACCCATGGAGCAGTGAAGGAGATCATCAAGTCTGGTTAGTTTTATTGCTTGATGTCTTTTTCCACGATGCAATCATGCACCTAGCTACATTTATCTTTTCTTTTCTTTGTTTTCCTTGGTGTTGTAGTGTTGTACCCTCCCTCCAACAGTCCAGTACCAGTAAGATCTCATTTCATTTCCTCTCAATATCTCTTTGTGGGTATTTATTTAATAGCTTAACTGGTAACATCTCGTAGAAGATAGTCATAGAAATCTCGTTCATGTCTGATATCTAATAAAAAGAAAACTGATATTGTTTGCTAAAACAGCTTTCTACTTTGAGCCTGATGGAGTTTGGCTTCATGAATGTCCAACTCTGATTCTGGATTAAATGTTTATGCAGATTTGAATAAATAATATCTCCTGGCTATGCTTTTGTTTTGAAAATAGATCGCATTTATTATGCTTATGTTATTACACACAGTCCAATTGTTACCACTTACCAACTGTCCTGATACCGTAGCTAAATCCAGTTAAAACAGTTGCATGTAGTATTCATAAACTCTGTGATCCTAGCTACCATTAGTTTCATGTTGAGTTATTAACAATAATATCTCCTTCTTCTCATCAATTTTCATGTTGGTTGGCTTCTAGTTCTAGTATTAACCTAACTTATATGGTCTAAAATTTGCAGCTGCCTCCCTTGTGGACATTTACTCTGTTACTCCTGCACTAGCAAGTGTATTCAACAATCCTACGAAAAGGTATTTTCTGCTATACTTGCTATATCGATACAAGCAAGCAAGCAAGAAATGGATTGTTCATTGTTTTCATCAGCATATACTAATAAAGTAATAATGCATTAATAATTTTCCTTTTATAGTGCCCTAAGTGTAGAGAGTCATTCAAGGGGAGGATTGTGAGAAAGATTTATGGGTCTCCTGAAACTGTGATTGATCAAGATCTACTAGACGTGAATTTCCATCTTTGCCTTTTAAAATTTTAATTTTTCCTTCCAGCTAGTGGAATTGAATCTGAGATTATATCTTTATTACTATGCAGAGAAACAAGAGCCTTGAGAAAAAGAACAAGCGTCTTAGAAATGACGTAACCTATTAATTTAAAAAAAAAAAAAAATTGATGTCCAAGCTTCGATATACCGGATTCAACAGGCTTAAAAAAAATTCGATCATGTCTTCAAGCCTGTTAAATCCCAACTTCTTGGGCCCACGGGCGTTGATAGTCAGTCAAGTTCGGCAGATCAAACCGTAGCCGCCGGCCCATTTGACACCTCTCCTTCAATCTCTGCAACCAGTGTATGGTGCCTCTTCCATGCACTCATGTGCATAGATTAAAAATTGACTAATTACTCTAATCATATGATATGATGTGAATTAAGTATACTATAAGTATTACCAAGTTTTATTTTGTATTAATTATGTCTTCATTGTTAGGTGTGGTAATGTTGTACCTAACCACTTCTTTCTTGGCTAATTTTTTATGATACCATAAAAGGAATTTAGATAATACATTTAATACCTATATTTATGAAAAGATGATAATAAATGTATTGTCTGTTTTCCTTTTTTAGTAACATTTATTGTGTTAAGGATACATGTTAACACTATCCATTTTTTATTGAGGGATTTGCAAAACCTCAATAAGGTTTGATTTTTTATTTTTTATTTTTAAAAAACAACCCTTTAATTTTGAATTGCGAATTTAGGTAGAAAAAATCATCTTATTTTATACCAAAAACATCTTGTACTTTCATATGTATAAGTAGTGTACTAAAAACCCCTTTGTAGAGGAGTTATCATTTAAATTTGAAACTAAAGATTGTTTTTGATAAATGGGTTGGGATTTTAGGGAATCTCCTTTTCTTTTTCTTTTCTTTTTTATTTTCAAGATTTTCTATTGTTGGTAACAATTAGTGAGATGGAGAATATGAACCGGGTTATATTATTTATTATGATTTCAAATAAGTGTATGTGATAAATCCGTCCTACTTTTACATGATGCTATGTACTTCAAACTTTTGTTGGCAGTTTCGACAATTTTTAAAAAATAAGAATGAAAACCTTAATTTTGTTGGCAGTACTTTCGGTCACACACTCACACAGTCACACCTATTGAGTACTGCAAAATGGATATAATGGTTTCATTGTTTATTTATGGGCATATCGGTTATTATTATTATTATTTATATGTTTATTTTTTCTTGCTGGGAGACAACTTACTCGAGGAAAATACCAACCTAATATGTTTATTTTTTCTTGCTGGGAGACAACTTAAGATATTAAAAAATATTGATGATGAACTTAAACATGCCATACATAAGAGTTTATTTTGCTGTTTGTTTAGTTATTTTGCATAAACATGGAAGCAATTGAACTTCAACATTGTTATGGATACTTTTGTGATGTACTAAAAAATACAATTGGCTTGGTAGAGGTTTTTATTTGTGTTTGACTTGTTACTTAAATGGTTTTTGAATAATTGGTATGAGTTCTATCAAATATAATCAATCCAAGATTGTATGAACGACTCTTATCTACAACAAGAGATTCTTGCAAAACTTAATAAAAAAAAACATCTCTCAACTTGGCCAGACTCCGGCAGCATGTATTAACGGCAAATAAAAATCCGGTTACATTCCTGGTGATGTGATGGATGGGTTCTTCCGGTGTCTCCGTTGAAAGTTCCGGTAATTATATTTGGATCGGTGGAAAATGATGAGGACTTTTTTGGGAAAACCTCGGTAATTCGGTTGTAAAAAATTGTGATCTTTTTTATTGGAGATTGTGATACGGGTATAAATGTTTTGATTTGCTTAAATTGATGAAGAAAATAAACAGATGAAGGTTGATTGTGTGCAAAGATCGGAATTTGTTTTCGGGTTATTGGGAGCTTATTAGTTTAGAATTGTGGGTGTATATTGGAAGTTTTGTTTGTTTTATTGGGTTACAGTAAAAGATTTGTTTTAAATGATAAAGAAAGCTGATGATATTATGGCGGAAGTAGAACACGGGGAAGAAGTAATGTTGTTGAGAATAAATTGTACACACATAAATTCATTCACAAACAAATAATATGAGAGCAATAAGAAAAAAGAGACGACATCAAAGATTTTACGTGGTTCAGCAATTTGCCTACGTCCACGGAACGCACCGCACTCAATCCAATAATTTCAAAGTTGATTACAATATTTCCGTCTCTCTTTCAATCTCTCTACAATTGCTCTCTTTTTCTAGCAATTTTCTCACAAATTATGCACACAAATCAGAGTACACATAATGGTAGTATTTATATGGGAGCACTAGGGTTGGCCAGATCCTAATTGGAGTATATTTCCTTTCCACGAAAAAATTTCCTATTTCGCTTAAATTCGTCTGACCGCTATCACTACCGCTGTTGAAGACACAGCGTTGCTCACAGTGGTCTTTAATATTTGCCCGACCGATGTATGTGCCACAACGCTACTCACAGCGTGTACCTACTAGACTTAAACCAATGTCCCACCGCTGTCCCACCGCTGTTATAATTTACAGTGCCACACACAGCGCTTTTCAATACTTGCTTGGCCGCTGTACCACCGCTGTCAAAGGACACAGCGCAGCCACGGAGGTAGCACCTCTTGGCTGTCCTTTTGCATGTGGCGTGAAGCATTTTGCTTCTCTGCTCCTTGTTAGGGATTTGAACCGATGATCGCGGAAGCGTCATGCCTAATATACGCCCATAACTCATAGCAATTAACGTTAATAGCAGAAAAATTAAGATGAGAGAAAATAAACCAATCACAACACAAGATATACGTGGAAAACCCAAATCGGGTAAAAAACCATGGGCCGTCAGGACGACAGAGAAAGTTCCACTATATGATAAATCGTTACAACCATATACTCTAGGATTCTCTCTCACACCTTAACCCCAAACCATTCTCACAACGCCCACAAGATCCTCACCAAGAACCCCCCCAATATCCCCTAGGTCTCCCCTGAATATCACCCACGGATCTTCTAACTTGATCCACTGATATTCCCCTGGATCCCTCTCCGGATATTCCCCTAGGTCTCTCTCCCTGATCTCTCCACTCTCTGATGTTACATGGTGTTTCTTGACTCCACTACCAAATAACCTAATTACAAGGTCTATTTATACTAGCTATAGGGAGTTTAAGATAAAAGGAAATCCTACTCCTAAACATACAAGAATTACTTGTTCCACATAAATACTATTTCCTATTTATGACAAGTCTTCTTGTAAGTAGAAATCTTTTCCTTCAAGCATAAGACTTTCCTATTCTTCATGAAGACAAACTCTTTTTCCTTTTCCAATAAGCACAAGAACTTTCCAGAAGAAAACCTTTCCTTTTTCGCACAACATTTATGATCTGGGCATAATCCGCTATTACCGCGGTCTAGGTCGCGGTGTGCACCCCGCTCCCTATACCGCGGAAAAGCCACTGAAGTCCACCGCTCAGAGTACCGCGGTTGGTGCCTTTGCCTCCGCCGCGGTCTACACCGCGCTATACATACTGGAATTGACCGCTCCCTGTGCCGCGATCCATGCGCTTGTCCGCATCGCGGTCCACGCCGCGGTTTCTTCCAGAATCCGTTTCTTCAGTTCTTCTTCGGTCTTCAAGCTCCCTCAAACACCAACTCTAACTTCCAAGCGTATCCCACGTCTCCAGGAAGTTCCAACATCAGTTGAGTCTCGTTTGGTTCATATCGGGTTCACTTGAGAATACGAGCCAAAACCTAACACTCCTTTTGTTGACTTCGATCTTCACACATTCCAACAAGTAACTAGTCTTTCCTTAGTGAATTGGATGAAACTATGGAAGGAGTGGTTGTTGTCGAAATAAATGGATAACATTGCCTAAGACACATATTGGAGTACGTGTTTGATCGTTTACGACTGTGCCATCATAAATTGTTGATAATTCACTAAATAGATGGTGCAGATATCTTGCAATTGACAATGGCCATTTAGACAGCTTCCCTGCACATTTATCTGATAGACTAAAAATTCCAGGCTTGTGAATTTGATGATTACATTTCTTAACATGTATGTATTTGGAAGTGTTTCTCACTTCATGTTTCTGCAATTTATCTGCTTTCAAGAAATACACAGTTAGGTGTCATAAGTACGGAACTCACATTCTCCACATTGGTATGATATTGTCCGCTTTGGGCCTAATCCCACAGGGATTTGCTCTTGGGACACTTCCCAAAAGGCCTCATACCAATGGAGGTTGTTTCCATACTTGTATACCCAAGATCATCCCCATATCTAGCCAATGTGGGACTTTGATTGCACACCCAACAATCCTCCCCTCGAACAAAGGACCATCAATATCTTCACGGTTCGGGTCTCCCCTCAAGCGATCATCCATCCGTCAATGCTAGGTGGGAACCTCCATCGAGGTTACTCCTCTCCACCGCGTCGGAGCACACGCCTTACGTGAAGCACTGGAGCATTTGCCTACCTCGAGAGCTAACATCACGGACTCATCACGATCTACCTGGGCCCACCATCTCCGGGTTTGGTTCGGCTTCGTCTGGCCAAGTCTGGGGAAAGGCTCTGATACCACTTGTTATAAGTACGGAACTCACATTCTCCATATTGGTATGATATTGTCCACTTTGGGCCTAAGCCCGCACGGATTTGCTCTTGGGACACTTTCCAAAAGGCCTCATACCAATGGAGGTTGTTTCTATACTTGTATACCCAAGATCATCCTCATGTCTAGCCAATGTAGGAATTTGATTGCACACCCAACATTGTGTTATTCTGACCATATATCTTATCTTCCAAATTCCATTTCTTCTCTTTTACATCAATAAATTCAAGAGATTTAATTTTGAATAAAAGCGAGAGAGAGAGAGAGAGGGTTTCAAACTTAACATACAAAACTTTTTAAACCAAAAAATGTGTTATTTTGTTAGTATGATTTATTATTGTTATTATCGGGTCATGCTATTTTTTATTTTATTTTTAGCATGACCCGATAGCTTCATCCATTAATATAAAAAAAAATACATATACATAATACATTACTTGTGATTTGTGAAGAGGTTAGTGAATGGGAAATGTGAGAGGGGTTTTAAGTTTGAACCTTTTTGGATTAAGGAAGAGGATTGTTACTCTATGATTTGTGAAGCTTAGGGTGGCTTTGATTGTAACGAGTCTGTTACTGGATTGAGGGACAAGCTGGCTAGATGTGCTCTAAGGTAGGAGGGTTGGAGTTGCGATGGTTTGGGTCCCTTGGGAAAGCTATTAACAAAAAGAAAGATGAGATGAATGTTCTTCATGCTCAATCTCAATCTAGACAGGCTATGTTTAATATAAAGATTTTGGAAAGAGAGTTAGAGGATTTGCTGATGCGTGAGAAATTTTCACCACAAAGCATCTGCAGAAAAAAAAATGAAATTTGATTTATTTTCGATGAAAATGGTGATAAAAATGAGTCGTTAAAGGATATTACTATGGTTATTTGCGATCATTTCTCAAAGTTGTTTCAATCTAGGAGGCCTTCTGATGAGGAATTAAATGAGGCAACTGCAGGTTTGAGGTTCAAGTTCAATGAGCAGATGGCTAGTTATCTAGAGGGCCATTTTCTAAGGAAGAGGTTTAGTCTGCTATTTTTGATATGGGTCCCTTTAAAGCACCTGGTCCGGGCGGGTTTCATGCTCTTTTTTTTCAAAAATACTAGAAGATTGTTGGAGACGAGGTTACCAAGACTTGTTTAAAAGTGTTGAATGGTGATTGTTCCATCAGAGAATTTAATGATACAAATGTTGTCTTAGTGCCTAAGCTGAATAATCCAGTTTCGATGAAATATTTCTGCCCTATTAGTCTATGTAGTGTTCTGTATAAGGCAATTACGAAGGTCTTGGCTAATAGATAGAAAACTATTCTCCCTGAGATCATCTCTTTGGAGAAGAGTGTTTTTGTGCAGGGTAGACTTATCTTTGATAACGTGTTGGTTGCTTTTGAGATGCTGCATCCGATCACGAAAAGGAAAAAAAAGGCAATAAGGGTTTTGTTGCTATCAAACTCGATATGAGCAAAGCATATGATCGGGTTGAACGAGATTTTTTGAGAAAGATAATGGTTTGTATGGGTTTCCCTCAAAGCTTTATTTTTTTGAACAGCGAAGGTCTATTCATCGGCAAGAAACCGGAAAGAAAAACAGAACGCAAAGGCAAAAGCAAACAGCCTAAAAACAGCACACAACGGCCAGCAACAGCTCCAAACAACAGGGAGACCAAGCTCTGTCACAACACAGCAGAAAACAAAGAGAGAACAGAGAAAAAGAAAACGCAACAGAGTGGGATCAGAAAATCCCCAAACCTGAAACCGTTTTTTGATCCCACCCTCAAAGCTTTATTGATTTGGAGGAGCTTATTATGGGGTAGGGAGCTGGTTTTTAAAAGGCTGCATTGGAGAGTTGAAGATGGCGAAAATATTAATGTATTCCACGACCCGTGGATTCCTAGACCTACCATTTTTAAACCTATTTCTACTGTTACAGAAGAGGTGTTAAAGTGTCTTCTCTAATTCATTCCTCTAGTCATACTTGGAATTTAGAGAGTCTAAATCAACTATTTTTGGGTGTTGACAAGGATGGTATTCTTAGCATTCATCATAGTGTTACAAGCGATAAGGATAGATTGATGTGGCACTATGATAAGCTTGGGGTGTATAGTGTTAAAAGTGGGTATCGGGTAGCACTAAATGATAAGTTCAAGGACCAATGTTCGGCTTCAAACCCGGATTCCAAATGGCGGCTAAGGTTATGGAACTTGAATATCCCCCCAAGGGTGAGGATCTACTGGCCCGTAAGATTATCTCTAATCCTATATGTAGCTGCTTCAAGAAGGGTGTTGAAGACAGTGCTCATGCTCTTTTATGGTGTCCTGAGGCGAAGAAGGTGTGGTATAAACTACATTCTGGCCTATTATGGAGAATTTTAGAGGGTACTCTAGCCTTGATTTAATCAGGTGGTTGCTGGATAATGTGAAGAAAGATGACATAGAGGCTTGGTGTATGGTTATGTGGAGTTCATGGTTGAATAGAAACAACTTCGTCCACAATAACAAGGTGAGAGCCCCTGATGAACTACTAAATTTTAAAGAATTCCAAAACTCCCGAGCTATTTCCACCCAGGTGGCGTCTTCTCGCTCTGTTATTGATTCATTATGTTGGTCTCCTCCCAATCTTTGTTCACTAAAGCTTAATACAGATGTTGCTATGAAAGCGGATTTCTCCCATATAGGGATTGGTGCGGTGATTCGTAACGATGAAGGAGAGGTAGTTTCTACTCGGTCAAAGCCAATGGTTGGGTCTTTCTCTACAGAACTGGGTGAATATCTGGCATTAAGGGTAGGTTTGCTCCTTACTAAAGTTTGGGTTTCTCTGTTGGTTGGGTTGAAGTTGATGCGGTAAATATGGCCTTCTGGGTCAATTCTAATCGTTTCTTGTCAAGTATAACTAGCCCTGTAATTAGTGACATTAAGGCTCTATTTAGAGATGTTGGGGTTGTTAATAGTCAGACCATCCCTAAAAATAGGAATGTAGTGGCTCATACCTTAGCCTCTCTAGCCTTTTCCTCTTATGAGGACAAAACTTGGCTTTTCGAAAAGCCAGATTGTATTGTTTCTTTGTTATGATAGAAGTTTTTTTTAAGTTTAAAAAAAAAAAAGTTACTATGCAGTTGATAACCTTTGGATATATATTAATCTAAGAGTTTGAAAAAAAAAATTAATAATTGAACAGTTGTTAGTTTTTAGTAGCTATTTAAATATAGGCAAAATTCATTTGAATCTCTTCAGTTTATTTGAAAACATCTGTTTTTTTCACTTATCTTCTCATTCTTGACTCAATGAGTCTCTAAATTATTTAAAATAACTGAATTTGATCCTTTGTTAGTCGGTCATTAGTCAAACTTAATGACTTCTATCATGCACAAATGCATTGGAATGCATTCAACAACCGTTTTTCAAATATAAAAAAATATATATATGAAAAACACACAAAAAAACGATTTTTATGTTTAATGCACTAGAACACGGCGTTATGAAAACAAAAAACGATACACAAGTACACAACCCACCAAATTAGCCCAAAAAGAAATTAGATTATCAATATTCAACTTTCACGGGAGAGAGTAAGGGGTCGTTTGTTTTTTTTACTTAAAACTTAATGGGTCTGAATCATAATTATTAAGTTGTTTTGTTTGTTTTTATAAGTGGTCAAACAACTTAAAAATAGCAAAAAACAATTTAAAATAAAAAGTAAGAAATCTTGATTTTTTACTTAATTGCAAATCACTGAATTGCATTAAATGCAATCCAAAATCTTTTCTTCTGATACTATCCCCATATATAATATATTTCTAATTTCATTATAATTATATATTGTACATAAATCTTTATTTTAATATATTGCTTATTTTAAATGGCTTTAAAAATAAAAAAGAACCCTAATCACTTCTCATATTGGTGTTCAATATCAATACTTCATTATAATATTAGAGTGATGTATTTATATATTATTTTTTTAGAGTGTTTTATATGAGTTTTCCTGCTGCCCCTTTTATTTTTTTTAAAAAAAAACCTTTTTTTTCTTAGTAAAAATGAAGTTTATTTATAATCGAAGAAGAATATCATGATCATTTGTGTTCATATATAATTATTATTATTGAATTGTTTTTATTCCATATTATATGTATAATTCTTTAACATGGGTATAAATGTAAAATCACTTAGTTTCAGACAATTTTACTTTTAAAAAACAAACGGGTTGACAATACATTCAGATGTGAGGAAAAAAAATGTTATTCAAGTTCAGATTTCAGTCACTATTCAGTCTTCAGAAAAATTCAGGATTGTTCAGTCTTCAGACAAAAAAACAAACGACCCCTAAGTGAGTAGAAAACTAGTATAACAAAATAAATAAATAAGAATAGGAGGAAAATTTTCACCTCAGAGTCCTGATAAATATTTATCAGTGCGTTTCATGTGAACCATTAAATTCAATTGATTTGATCCAGTCTGTATGCACTTATCAGTACTTATCCATAATCTATGGTCCATATGCAATTCACTGATGTAGTTTATATCAGTGCACACTGAGAAGAAAATGACTGAAGAATAGGATCACTAACAATTGACAATAATGTTAACTTGTAACGTGTTTTGAGAAAGTATTTTGGAATTATGTAAGTAATCATTTTTTGCTTTGTTATTAAATCGATATTAAAAGGGTTGTTTTTTTTAAAAAAAATACCACTTGTGGAATTATTGATTCGAACCTGAGATATTGTGAAGCTGAATTTACGCTCTTATAACCAAGCTACGTTGTTTTGAAATCAGAAAAGTTTTTAGAGTTTTTTGGGAACTAGGAAACAATAAAATAATAGATTTTTTTTTTACATAAAAAATGTCTCAAAGTTGTTGAATTATAAAAAGAAATTACAATATATTGAAAAAGCACAAATTTGTTAAATTATAAAAGAAATTAAAATATATTTAAAAAAAAAACTGTTTTTTTACTTTAGAATGCCTTCAAGATTTAACTACAAATAAATAAATAAATAAAAATTGTCCATAATTTTTGGAAGCCTCACTGCCTCAAGCAACCACCTAACTGGCTCATGCTTGAGCCGCCTCTGCATGTAATAAGACTACAATAACTTGCAACACAAATCATTTTATAATCTAAACAACACATGACAAGATAAGCACTTTATGAATTACAATTTTTTTTTATAAAAAATATTACTATAAATATTTTACTACTAATTTAGAACTTAGAACGCACAAAGTTATATATTATATATAAGTGATGTTATTTTGTCAAAATCTGGTGTTTAAATGATGTGGCATCAGTATAATTTATTCATATAAATCATATAAATCTAATACAATTTAAATGAATTGATTATAATAATGCTAAATCATTAGGTAACCAAATTTAGACAAATAAAATGGTTGATTATATATTTATACGTATGAATTGAAATTTATTATATATTTTTACAAAATATTACGTATGACCAATATGATCCCGCCACATATCATATGCAATTTGGGATTAAAAAAAGACGGTAATTGGCCCATGATTTTGTATGGCAAGACGCACCAGAAAATCAATGCACCACGAAATGGAGATGGAGACACTTGGATGTCCCTACACGTGGTACACCGTTGATAATGTATAGAAGTACATGGGTTCAAAATGGGGGAAGTAACACTTTTAAACTAAATATTTAAAGGACTTTCTATTTTTATTCGAAAATAGTGTTTTTATTAAATTTTCAACTGAAGTGACAAATTTATTCCTGCCTTTTCTATTTATTTTTTACTTTAAAAAAAAATTATTGGAGCACCTCCAATGGAGGTTTGGGCGACCTCCGATGGAGGTCCGGGATCTCTAATGGAGGCCACTTGCCACACCAATTTTTTTTTTAAAAAGATTGCGAGGAGAAGAAGAAGAAGAAGAAGAAGAAGAAGAAGAAGAAGAAGAAGAAGTTTACAGTCTACTTCAATTAAACACACCAGTCTTCTTCAATTATACACACTAGAAGGTTGAAGAAGAAGAAGTTTACAGTCTACTTCAATTAAACACATATGTTTTCTTCAATTAAATACACCAGTCTTCTTCAATTATACACACTAGAATGGTGGTGTGTTTAATTGATGAAAACCGGTGGTAATTTAATTTAAGAAAACAAGTGGTGTTTAATTGAAGACTAGTGTATTCATTTGCATTCGAAAACGAATAATTGATTTCAGTATTTTCAGAAGTTGAAAATACTAAAAACCCGTCTGGTGATAATAATTGAAAACAGTATTCTAAAATTATATATAATTATAGGAATCAAAATGGGATTGATAAAAAAAATATGAATCAAATAAATTAATTTTTATAAATTTGGGGCAGACAATTAAAATAAAAGATTTTAGAGAAATAATAAATTTTAATCAACATTATTATTCTCTTTAAAAAAGGAAATAAAGTAAAATTATTATTATAAATTTATAATAACCTGAAAAAAAAAATTTTAAGTGATAATGGAAAATTTATTTTATATATATATATATATATATAGTAGTTCTCTCATAAGGGATCTCTTATTTTAATTTAGGTAAGGACCATGATGAAATTACATCCATTTTTATAAATTTTTATCTGAATTTTTTTGTAGATGATATGTTCAATAAAATCTACCTAGAAAAAAATATGGGAATTCTTCAAGAAATACAACTATTTTTCTTTAACTTTCCTATATTTTGCTCATTTTCTGATGTCTTCATATTTAACAAAATTGGGATAAATAGTTGTAGTGCTTGAAAAATTCTCTAATTTTATTCAAATGTAGATTTCAATAAACATATCATTCACAACAAAATTTATATCAAAATTCATAAAACTGGATATGATTTCATCATAGTCCTTACTGAAATTAAAATAAGGGATCCCTTATAAAAGAACCACTGTTTATATACAGTCATTTTTCTGTCAGTGCGTACTGATAGAATTATATAAGAACATTGAATGTGAGCCACTCATTTATAAAAGAGTTTTGACAAGTGCATACATGCCAAATCAAAATATGTAAAATGAGTGGTCACATTCAATGTCCTTATATAATTCTATCAGTGCACACTTATGTGAAAATTATATATATATATATATATATATATATACATATAAATTTTCAAATCAATACGCACTAATAAAAGTTATATAACTTCATCAGTGAATTGGATGTGGATCATTAGACTTATATATTTTTACTCTAATTGTCTGCACTTGTCAAAACTTCTCCATAAGCAGTGGTCCACATACAACGCACTGATATAACTTGTATTGGTACGTATCGAGGAGAAAATGACTGTGTAAATATATTTATATATATATATATATATATATATATATATATATTTATATATATATTTATATTGATATGGAACAGACACTTGTAGATTTCTAATCCTTATCGTTTTTATCCATTATTTTCGCTTTCCATTTTAATTTACAAAATCTCAACTCTTAGATCTGGAAAAAAAAAAAAAAAAAAGGAAACAAAAACTTTTTCTCAATCTCTCTCTAATCCCTTGTTTTGTTGATCTCAGAAACTTCCAATTTCTTTAGGTATAATAATGTATGTTTGAAGGGCTGATTCTGGTTTGGTTTCCTCTTATGCTTGAATGGCTGGTTTGGGTGAGAAAACAACGAAATGGATGTTTTCTGTCTTTAGTCTTTACATTGTGAAACTGGAAATCAGTGTTTAGGAAGCCCCATTGTGTTCCTAAGTGGCCGAGTGTGCGTGCCCTCAAAATTTTCTCAAAACAGACAGTGAGCAGCTCGCCGATTTCAGCTTCATACACACTTTCAAGTTTCAACTAAGAAATTTGATAGCATGATTTTACTCCAAATCTATCAGGTTATGAAACTATATAATTTAACAATTATTAAGAAAAACTCAAAAGAGCCAAGCCGACTAGATATAAACCCAGATAGGTGCACCGCGTCAGGGAACCTATATTTTTAATATATTACAACTCATATTCCACAAAATTAATTTTCAATAAAGGTACCAAATTAATGACAATTATTCACGATTTGAATAAGATAACAGACTCGAACCCACAACCTCACAATATAGGAGTATCTAGATATGACCGCGGTACAGTTCAAACCGTGGAACCGAACCGTAACCGTGAAAAAAAACCTGAACCGGAATTGGAACAGGGGTTCCGGTTCTGGAACCGTGAGCCTTAAGGTTCCGGTTCCGGTTCCGGTTTTGGTTCTTTCAAAAAAAAAAACCAGACTGGAACTAGCGGTTCGGTTCCAGTTCCGGTTCCGGAATAGTCGGTTCCAGCCCCTTTTTTATTTTTATTTTAATTTTTTTAATTTTTTTATAAATTTTTTCTCTCTATTTCATTCTTTTTTTTCTCTCTCTAAAAAGATAAGAATAAATCTTGACCATCCAACTTTTAAAATGTACTTGTCAATCGATCCTTCAAGGCTCATAACAGCTTAGCAACAAAGGAGCTTCGTAGAGAATCCTTGTGCTCAGCTGAGGATCTTTGTTTGGAGAGAAAATAACTTATCCAATCTAAACCATTCAATCCTATTAGATCCGAAGATCATAAAAATGTGTTAAAAGTTATGTGTAAAAAAATTGGGCTAATACGATCCCGGCACACGTCTTATGTAATTCTGCTTGAAAAAGGATGAACAGCTGGACACTGCACCGATTTTCTGTGAAATGCATCAGACCAGATAAAGATTGCGCTAAAAAGTTGACTTGTCGAAGAAGTAAGACTTGTGCATTCGAAGTTTCGAACACACGTGGCTACAAGTATGTGGGTTCAGATGTATCAAAAATGTATTGAAAATAACATTATGATAATAAGTTACGGATTCAAATCTTCTATCGAAAAATGATGTCCGAATTTTTATTTAACTAATCAAATTAGATCATATATAAACAATTATTTATATTTAATTGTTTTTTTTAAAACAAGTGTATACCACCTAATTTAATTAGTTAAATATAAATTGGAACACCATTTATTAACCGTTCATTTGCATTCATAAATTACAGGTTTACACATTTTCTAATTTTTTATATAGCCAAGTAATAAGTTTTACTTGCTTAGCATGGCGACACTTGTGCTTTGATTTTATAAAAAATAATTGTTCAGACTTCAGACCATGAAATCATCTGTTTTTCAAGCTCCCAAATCAATTATCTGTGCAAAAAACCAGCTGCAAACAAAATAACATGCAAATGCTCCAAACCTAATATTAAGAACGGCTTTAGTACTTAAATATTTTTTCGTTTTTTATTATATATATACAGTGCAGGTCCTGAGCTTTCAGAGGCTTTGGGTGAAAAACTAAAAAATGGGCTCTTGTTAATAGTTTTTTCAATATATATAGGGTGAATATCTTATGAGAGATCCCTTATTTTAATATAAAACAAGGACCGTCATAAAATCCATGGATTTTAATGAATTTTTATTTGAATTTCAATTAAATTTACTTGTAAACAAAATTGGAAACTTTTCAAGAACTACAACTATTTTTTTTCTATTTTTCGTCCTATTTTTGATGCTTGATTTTCAATAAAATCGGGAAAAAATAGCAAAATAAACTTATATCTAATATGGATTGTGTAAAATAAACTTATATGTTTTCAAAACACAACAAGGTGTTTGTTGTTGTATTAAACTAAATCAACCATAAATTCCTGTTTGTATAGATTTGGTTTCTTCTTTCGAAAGGGGAATTTGTTTTTCAGCTTCTCTTACAAGTTACAACTTACAAGTAGATGGGAAACTAACCCACTAAAATGATAAAATCCAATTTGAATTTTTTTTTTATAGATATTGATTAAACCGTTTAAATTGGCAGCAAAACATAACAGTCAAACAATTAACAAAGATAACAATGCATTAACTTAGAAGAAAGAAATTAGTAAACTAAAATTGTACACAAATAACAAATAATAAATTTAAAAAACATATAAATTCAAATCATGCAGGGACTTTGTGTTCAAAGTGTTCAAATTATTAGTTATCAAATAATCAAATTATTTGAATTAAAGTTATAAAACAACTAAACAAGTAAAACGGCAGAATGAATGTGTAAAATAATAATTGGGCCATATTTTTTTGTTAGAATAGAGATTTAAAGAGGCTAAACAGGATCAGAAAAATGATATAGAAAGATTAAGCTGAAAGCCGCATGGCTGGATCAATGAAAATTGAGAATGATACAGTGAGAAACTAATAAGTCATTAAAAAAATGTTTGAATCTTCTATTGTCTGAAGAAAACATTGGACCCTTTTTTTGTTTTGTTTTTGAAATGTTTAAGCTTTTTAAATAACAAATGTTTGGGCCATTATTTTTGTATGAATCAAAAACTTTTACTTGTGGCATTTTTTATTTGAACCCTTTTACATAACAACTTAAAACTAGGATTTGGAGGCCCCTTTTAATCATGGGCCCTGGGCAGGCGCCCCTGTCGCCCTGTCTCAGGGCCGGCTCTATATATATATATATATATATATATATATATGTGTGTGTGTGTGTGTGCTCTGAGACAGTGTTAGACTAAATGATGATCCTTTAGCACAAAATCACGTTGGGCAATGCTATTTCTCTCTGGTTTGACGATGGAAATAAATTTTTTTATCAGCCTCTTAATAATAAATTACTTTTTAACATATATGTTATTTTAGGACGCAATATGTTAACTTGTACCTGTATATACAATTAAGCACCATGAATTCTTTAGAAAAAGCATCCCACAATCTAACTTCCAACAACATTAATCCACCTAAAAAAATTGCATTATCACCATGCACTCACCACCTCATGAGTCATGATGATTCAAATTTAGAAAACTTAACCCTCCAATACTTCTCTTTCTTCCCTTCTCAAAGGAAACATAACTTGACATCCAGTGCAAGTTCTACTTCCTTAATTCTCATGATTTCGTAAGTACTCATGAATCATGATATAATGAGTATTTATTGATAATTCCAACCTTGTTAATTAAATCTTTAATTTCATTTCAAGCAACTTCTTCTTCTATAACAAATGGCTTCAATCAATCTCCTGATCATCATCATCACATTTCTTCAAATTCTGATCATCATTTTCTTCTTCAACACAGCTTATTGCAACAGCATGAAATCCCCATCTACCGTTCTCATATTTGGAGATTCAACAGTTGATACAGGCAACAACAATTACATAGAAACTTTGACTAAAGCCAATTATCTTCCATATGGCCAAGACTTTCCTGATCACATCCCCACAGGCAGATTCTCTAATGGAAAACTTGTGCCTGACTTCATAGCCTCTTCTCTAGGCATCAAAGAGGTAGCTGTCCCTCCTTTCCTGGACCCAAATCTCTCTGATGATCAACTCCTCTCTGGTGTCAGTTTTGCGTCCAGCGGATCCGGTTTCGATGATTTGACCACTCTTGCATCTAAAGCCATCCCAGTATCTAAGCAGATTAAACTGTTTAGAGATTATATAAGGAAGATTAAGGGGATTGCTGGTGAAGAAAAAGCTAAGAAGATAATTAGTGGCAGTTTGGTTGTAATTAGTGCAGGTACTAATGACTTTATTTTTTGTTTTTATGATATTCCCACTAGGAGGTTGGAGTTCTCAGTTGGGGGATATCAAGATTTCTTGCTGGACAGGCTACAATCTTTTGTTAAGGTAATTAAACATGAACACATCATTTATTATTATTATTAATATTAATATTTGTAGTAGTAGTATTTTATTATTATTCAAATTCTGTTTTTTTATTTACATATTCAAAAACAGACAAACAATACATTAAGTAATTCATTGAAGATGGCCGGGGTTTAGAATCAAAATTTTATTTTCTAAAAGTTAATATTAAATCAATTTTTATTTTCTAAATTCTAAACATTTATATGTTTATATAGCCCAGCTAACTCATGATGAAAATTCACAAAACCCTCCTACTTATATCCAAAATACGAGCAGATCGAATAGTTTTTCATGACTTTGGCCATCCAAAAAGTATTTTTGAAATACTAAAAGTTTTATTAGATCTTGAAAATACAAAATTCATTTTTTTTTTTTGTGTTTTTTTCTAAAACATTTTCTCAAAAGTAACTTTAAAAATCATAATTTTTTTTGTTTGTTCTGTAAGGTTGTACCCAATTTGGTAAAATGAAAATTTTCAAGTTCTATATATTTATTCTTAATTTTATAAACGACATTTTGATCACAAACAAAAAAACATATTGTGTTAGCTTCTAATTTTTATTTTCATTATGAATAAACAAGATTACAATTACGATGTAAAATTATTGTAGGAACTATACGAGCAAGGATGTCGTAAGGTGATTATAGTTGGTTTACCTCCAATCGGTTGTCTGCCCATACAAATGACTTTAAAATTTAAGAATCCGCTATATAGGAAGTGTTTGGAGGATCAAAATTCAGATGCTCAGTCCTATAATCTCAAGCTCTCCAATCTTATTGATCAATTGCAACCTTCGCTCCCATGTAGCAAAATTATTTATGCAGACATTTATCAACCGTTGATTGATATGATTAATCATCCCCAGGAATATGGTAAGCCAACCAATCTTTTTTTCCCCGTAGCTACGAAGATGATATTATGAATTGTGATTGCACGTTTGATCGGCTATTGACATTGTTTAGGACATTATTTAGAACAATATCCAGTCGTCTAAATTATTTTACCTGAAGAAAACTTATGAGTTGTGATAGAGAGGAGACAATGAGAAAAAAAAAATTGGTCCTAATTTCAATTTGGGCCTGGGCCCAACGTAAAATAAGTCAGTGAATAGGCTTTCTTGGGCTCAACGTGAAATAGGGGTCCAAACAAAACTTTGTCCTGGTTAGAGTATTAATGCAATTATATGATAATGGGGTGAAATGAAATTTTCATATGGTTAAAAAAATAACTAATATTTTTAAAGGACCAATTTTGACAATTTCCACTTAACATATCTTAAAATTTTATATTTTCTATTTAATATGTAAAATGTTTACTTTGGTCCTCCCTAAATATTGTATTCTAGTACATTGCTTACTCCCAAGTACATTCATTTAATTATAAAACTTTCTTATTTCAAATTTTTTTTTATAAAAATCACTTTTATTAATTTGTTGATAAGATACATTTTTTTGTGTTATATTATGCAAAAATATAATTAAAAGCGTAAATGTATTTCATACTCTTCAAATAAATTAAATATAAGGATCAAAATAATTCTTGCAAAAAACTTAACAAAACAATATAATTGTCACAGAAATAAATATATAATGGCCATTTCAATCGATTATAAGGTGAGAAAAATAATTAATTTTTGGTTGGATATAATTAATGACAGGATTTGTGGAAACAAAGAGAGGGTGTTGTGGAAGTGGACTGATAGAAGCAGCATATTTGTGTAATCCAGCAACACCAACATGTGGAAACCCTTCACAATTCATATTCTGGGATAGCATCCACCCTACTCAATCAGCTTACCAATTCCTTAGTCAATGCTTGGAAATTGAAATCCTTCCCAAGCTACTGCTTCATCAGAGCTGTTGATTTATTCAATTTGATGAATGAAAAACTTCACATCTTATATTTTGATAAGAATCCAATGGATCAAGTTGTTGGGTCATGCTGTTATACATGACCTGTGTATATAATTACTATGCAGTTGATATGGATTTTAATCTGAAAGTTTGAAAATAAATTAATCACACATTTTGCTATAAAATCCCATTATGGGGAGCCCTCTTTCCAAAAGTGAGAGCAACTTTCTCTTCGGTTGTGACTTGTGAGAGTTGCAGTCCAAATGTATCCTCTCTCCGATAGTGGGAGTAGTATTTCAGACCGTACTTATAGAAAAAATAGTTGTTATTAAAAATTAAATTAATAATTAAAAAGTTTGTATTTTTTAGGGAAAATATCAAATTCATCCCTATTATTTAACCAAATATCAATTTAGTCCTTAATGTTCCATGAGTATCAAAAACATCCATATTGTTTCAACTTGTAAACTAATCCTTGTGTATATAATGTTTCCATGAAGTTTTCTGTTAAATGTTATAATATATATATATATATATACTATTTTTCCTTTATGAATAGGATGAAAGCAATATAAAATTAAAAACAAATACAAAATTTCACTTTGATCCCTCAAAATATTATATTTTACTACATTAAACCCAAATAAAATTTTATAGTTTCGACTCTGTTTGTGGACATGTTTTTTGAATATACCTTATTTCAATGAATCATGAAAATTACATAATTTTTTTCTTATGATAAAAAGTTTTATTTAAAATAATTTCTTTTTATTTTGGGTATTCCTACAATTTAAAAGCATTTTAACATGTCACGCTAAAGAACTTACTTTCCTCTTTTCTCTTTTTTTTTTCTTTTATAAATTCTTTTACTGATTTTAATGTTATTGGAAAATATTAAGAGATTTTCCAAGAAAAAGTCATCAAAGTTATCGAGAGATTGGAAAATATTTTTGAACTTGTTATATTAGTTGTATGTAGCACAAATACATATTTATTATGTAGAGTCATAAGAGCATCTCCAATGCTATTATGTATTTTTGAGTTTCTAAATAGTGTCACATTAGTATTTCTATTCAAATTTGGCCTACTTTTAAAACTTTTGTAGAGAAATGCATATTCACATCTCCAATGCAATTATCTAAAATCAAATATGTATCTATTTTTTGACCAATCATAATAAAACAATTATGATATTCTCTCTCCTCTTTTATTTTACAATTAAATGAGCTTTAATATTATTGGTGGAAATAGTTAGAAATCCTAGTCAGCATTTATAGGAGTCTAGAATTAGAAACTCAACTCCATATTCTCTAACTTTTTTTTGCCACATCATCTCCATTTTCAACTTAGATAATTGCATTGGAGAGAGTTTTTCTAATTTCTTTAGTATCTATCCTATGTGGCAGTCTATTTTCTCCAAATGCATAATAGTATTGGAGATGCTCTAAAGTTTCATAATTCTAGAGAATTTTTTTGTTCTGATGGAGGGATGAGTAAAGAAAAAAAAATGTGTAAAAAATGCGTGCATAAAGAGTAAGGGTGGATCACCTTCTTACCTTACTTTGTTTTCACCTAAATCAATAATCTTGATTAATTTTATTTTTTTGGTAGAATAAATATAAAAAAAATTAACATAAATAATCGAGACAATTGATTTATTATATTTGACATGTGATAATAAATTATGAAGATAATAACAATTAAAATGACGAAAGGATCTAGATTTAAGGGGTAAGAGGAAAAATCGGAAGAAAACATTTTATTGGAATTAACGGGACATGTGAGTGAAATTTAATTCAATGTTTAATTAAGGGGAGTAGAGAAAAAAAAAACTATCGAATCTAAACCACCAAATCCTATTTGGATCCTAAGGCCGTAAAAACGTGTGAAAAATTGTCTAAAAAAATTAGACCAATACGATCCCGGCACATGTCATATGCAATTGGGCGGGAAAAAGATGGACTTGGCGCCCATTTTGTGTGACGACCGACAAACGCTTCAGACAGATAAAGAGTGCACTAAAAAGTTAACCCGTTGAAGAAGTAAGACTTGTGCATTCGAAGTTCGAAGATTCCAACACACGTGGCTACAAGTATGTGGGTTCAATTGTACTAAAAATGTATTGAAAATAACGAGTGACAATTTGGATTATTTTCACCACACTGTCTTTGTTTTGTTTTGCTTGTTGACTCCACGTAAAACATTCTTTTGCTTTGTATTAGACTATCTATAATGTTATTATTGTTATAAATAATATCAATAATATATAAAGAATAAAATGAAGAACACAAGTGAAGAACAGTAAAGAGAAAAAGAGAGACGAGAGAGAGGAAAATTACTTGTATGATTGAGTGCAATTTTTTTATGTTGATCTCTTACAAAGAAATCAATCATATATATAGGCAATAAAATAGGGAGGTTTGTGATGTGAGGGAGGCGGTGGAGAGAAGTGGTGATTTGTGATGTGAGGGAGGCGGTGGAGAGAAGTGGTGAAAATCCACATATATTATAACACTCCCCTTTGGATTTATACCACCTGTATTACTATTTTAGAAAAAATCCATTGGGATAAAATCCGAGAAAATGTATACAATGATCTCTCTGGATCTACTGAAGTTGGACATTAAAAACTATCTCATTAAAAACTTGTCAGGAAAACCCAGTGGGATAAAACCTGATCGAAGGGAAAAAGAGTATAGTGTACACATGTCCATTATAAACTTTGCTTCCCCTGATTGAATGCTCCCCCTCAAAAAAAAACTGTAGTATTAATCTTGTATTTTACAGAGTTGACGCATGCCTATTCCATATACCAGCTTCTCAAAGGTTGATGTAGACAATGTTTTGGTAAACAGATCTGCAAGATTATCTGTAGACCATATTTGCTTAGCATCAATTTGTCGACTCTGTTGGAGCTCATGAGTATAGAAGAATTTAGGAGAAATATGTTTGGTTCTATCTCCTTTGATATATCCCCCTCTAATTTGAGCAATGCAAGCCGCATTATCTTCAAATATCTGTGTCGGCATTTATGTAGATAATGAAAATCCACAAGTATTTTGAATATGATGAATAACTGACCTTAGCCAAACACATTCTCGACTTGCTTCGTGAAGTGCGATGATTTCAGAATGATTAGAGGATGTAGCAATCAAAGTCTGTTTTGTGGAGCGCCATGATATTGCTGTGCCATTATATGTAAAAACATATCCTGTTTGTGAACGGGTTTTGTGGGGATCAGACAAATACCCGGCATCAGCATAACCAAGTAAACCTGAAAAATTGTTAGATTTTGTATAAAATAATCTTAAATCTTTCGTTCCACTAAGGTAACGGAAAAGATGTTTGATCCCATTCCAATGTCTTCGAGTTGGTGCTGAACTGAATCTAGCCAGTACATTCACAGAGAATGCAATATCTGGTCTAGTACATTGAGCCAGATATAATAAGGCACCAATTGCATTAAGATACGGTACCTCATGACTAAGTATCTTTTCACCATTTTCTTTTGGACTGAATGGGTCCTTTTTAGGATCAAGGGTTCTAACAACCATAGGAGTACTCAATGGATGAGAATTATCCATATGGAATCTCTTTAAAATCTTTGTAATATATGCTGATTGATGGACAAGTACTCCATTTGATCTATGCTCGATCTCGAGGCCGAGACAATATTTTGTCTTTCCTAGATCTTTCATTTCGAATTCCTTTTTCAAGTATTCAGCAGTTTTCAGTAGTTCCCCGGGAGTTCCAATTAAGTTCATATCATCAACATAAACTGCTATGATAGCAAATCCAGATTCCGATTTCTTAATGAAAACACATGGACATATAGGATTATTAATATATCCTTCTTTTATCAGATATTCACTGAGACGGTTATACCACATCCGTCCGGATTGTTTTAATCCATACAAGGACCTTTGTAATTTTATCGAATATAAATTACGAGGTCTTGAGTTACATGCTTCTGGCATTTTAAATCCCTTAGGGATTTTCATGTAAATATCTGAATCCAGTGAACCATATAGATAAGTGGTCACTACGTCCATCAGACGCATTTCCAGTCTTTCCAAGACAGCCAAGCTTATCAGAAATCGAAACGTAATTGTATCCATCACTGGTGAGTATGTTTCATCAAAATCGATCCCAGGTCTCTGCGAGAAACCTTGTGCTACGAGTCGTGCCTTATATCTCACGACCTCGTTTTTCTCATTACGTTTCCGTATAAAAACCCATTTGTACCCAACAGGTTTAACTTCTTCAGGTGTCTGGATTATCGATCCAAATACTTCACGTTTGGCTAATGAAGTCAATTCTGCTTGAATTGCTTCTTTCCATTTAGGCCAATCAGACCTCTGTTTACAATCATCGAGATTATGAGGTTCATAATCATTATTTATAATCTCAGTTGCTACTGTGTATGAAAACACATCATCGATGATTGTTTTTTCACGATTCCACAATTCTCTTGTATAATTTATAGAAATTTCTTCATTTCTACATTCTTGTATCTCTTCTGAGATTGTTTCCCCCATAGGGGATTTTGTCACTTCAGTAACTTGTGTCCTTTCAGGGACATTTAACTCTTCTGGAGTTAATTTAGAGAAAGTTGATTTATTTATTTTCCTTTTTCGAGGAACAATATCTTTTGAGCCAACTGGTCTACCACGCTTATGGCGTGCAGTAGATGATTCTTTAGCTATCATTAGTTTAAATTGTTTTTCTGGAACAATCACCTGTGCTGGTACATTAACAGCTGGGATGTATGATTTTGTTACCCTAGTAGCATCTGTAAATGCATCTGGTAACTGATTCGCTATTGCTTGAAGATGTACTATCTTACGTACTTCATTCTCACATTGAGATGTGTATGGGTCTAAATGAATTAGACTAGGAACTTTCCAGGAAAGTTCATGATTCTCTTCAGAAGAAGTTTTTCTTTCCCCTAATGATGGGAAATTTGTTTCATCAAAATGATAATCTGCAAACCGTGCTGTGAAAAGATCACCAGTCAAAAGTTCCAGATATCTAATAATTGATGGTGAATCCAGACCAACATATATTCCAAAACGCCTTTGGGGTCCCATTTTAGTTCTTTGTGTTGGCACAACTGGGACATATACTGCACAACCAAAAGTACGTAAATGAGATATATCTGGTTGATGACCAAGTACAAGTTGTACTGGTGAATACTGATGGTAAGCAGTTGGCCGAAGCCGGATTAATGCAGCAGCATGTAAAACAGCATGCCCCCATACAGAAATTGGTAATTGCGTTCGTAATAATAGAGTCATTGCAACTATCTGGACACGTTTAATAAATGATTCTACTAATCCATTCTGAGTATGAACATGTGGAACTGGATGTTCAACATCAATCCCAACCACTTTGCAATATTCACCAGCATTATCAAGGCGTATGGATTTAATTGAGTGATCGGGAAAATGAGCCCTAAGCCTGATAATCTGTGCAAGTAATCTTGCAAAAGCAACATTACGTGTTGATAATAAACATACATGTGACCATCTTACAGATGCGTCAACTAGAACCATAAAATAGCGAAATGGTCCACTTGGTGGATGAATAGGTCCACATATATCCCCTTGAATCCTTTGTAAAAATGATGGGGATTCAAAACCAACTTTAGAAAAAGATGGTTTTATTGTTAATTTCCCTTGGGAACATGCAGTGCATAAATTCTCATGTGATAAAAGAACCTTCTGGTTCATTAATGGATGTCTATGAGAATTTTCAATAATTCTACTCATCATTGTAGATCCTGGATGACCGAGAGGGTCATGCCAAAGTACAAACACTTTTGGATCTGAGAACTTCTGATTCATAACTGCATAAATTTCTACACTTTTGATAATAGTGTAATATAATCCAGAAGATAAAGCATACAACTTTTCTATAGTGAGTTTCTGGCTTGAATCATGAGAAGTAATGCACATATATTCAATATTATCTCTATTCATAGTTTCAATATGATATCCATTCCTCCGTATATCTTTGAAACTGAGCAGATTCCTTCTGGATCTACTTGAGTTTAATGCATCCTCGATACATATTTTAGTATTGTTTGGTAACAATATCGTGGCTCTTCCAGAGCCTTCTATCAGATCCGTTGGACCTGATACTGTATTAACATTTGCTCTGAGCAAAGTTAAATTTACAAAATATTTCTGACTCCGCAGAATTGTATGAGTTGTTGCACTATCAACTAGACATATATCTCTTGCTTCTAGCTTTTCAATAATCCCTATTTTATTATTTGGATTCATTTAGTATGCTTCATAAAGAAAAATAAAGTGCATATCAGACAAAGTGATTCAAAAAGTATATATTGCATAGAGATATATTTTACATGAACGAAGTTACAAAATAATACTACTGTAAGTAGTATTTAATTGGTATGGACATTTCCATCACAAATTGAAGCAGCTGGCATGTCTTTCGGGTCTGGGAAGAAATCTGTAACATTGAGATGCGTAATATCTCTAGGATATGAATCCTCAATGAAATGAGTTTCCGGTTTCTTTCCCTTTTCTTTGATTGATGCTTGATACAGATCTACCAGATGTTTTGGTGTGTTACATTCATTCGACCAATGATTGTCACATTCACACCTATAACAAACACTGTTATTTGTATTGGGCCTATTTTGAGCATCTTTTCTTTTGAACTGTTTTGCCTCATAAGTATTCCACATCTGTTGAGCATTTTGATTATAACCACATGATCTTTTAAAACTACGGCCCCGGCCCCAGCCAGGATTACCACCATAACCACGGCCTCGATCAGGATTACGACCGTTACCACGACCACGATTAGAATTACGATCATACCCATGGCCTCGACCACGACCACGACCACGACCACGACCACGATATCCGACAGTACTAGCATTCACCTCCGGAAATGCTTTAGAACCAGTCGGGTGTGATCCGTGGTTTTTTATTAGTAGCTCATTATTTTTTTCTGCTACTAAGAGGCATGAGATAAGTTCTGAATATTTTGAGAATCTGCGTTCTCGATATTGCTGTTGCAATATTATGTTTGAGGCATGGAAAGTTGTAAAAGTCTTTTCTAACATATCCTTTTCAGATACCTCTTCACCACATAATTTCAACCTTGTGGTGATTCTAAACAAAGCAGAATTATATTCAGAAACTGATTTGTGGTCCTGGAAACGTAAATGATGCCATTCGTATCTAGCATTTGGTAATGCTACATCATGCTGATGATCATAACGATCTTTAAGCTCTTGCCACAGATCCTCAGGATCTGTGATAGTAAGATATTGAGCTTTTAAATCCTCATTCAAATGATGACGGGTTATGACCATAGTTGATGATCTGTTTTGCTCAGTAGCATTAATTCCATCATCAATGGTGTAGTATAGGCCTTGGGATTTTAAGTATAATTCAGCATCAATAACCCATGACATATAGTTATCTCCTGACACTTTGCATCAAACTTCAGATTCGTAAGTCTAGCCATGCTTACAACTTCCCCCTTTTTTTCTGTAAATTAAATTGTAGGTTTAATTTAGTGTGAATATAATTAAAGAGTATAATGGATTAACCAATTTCAGGGCCATAAGATCACCTTACAGGGCTATAAGAACACATGCGATGTGCATAAAAATAAATGGTTTCAGGGTCATAAGATCACCTTACAGGGCCATAAGAACACCTGCGATATGTATGAATGTATATGGTTTCAGGGTCATAAGATCACCTTACAGGGCCATAAGAACACCTGCGATATGTGTGAATGTATATGGTTTCAGGGTCATAAGATCACCTTACAGGGCCATAAGAACACCTGCGATATGTATGAATGTATATGGTTTTAGGGTCATAAGATCACCTTACAGGGCCATAAGAACACCTGCGATATGTATGAATGTATATGGTTTCAGGGTCATAAGATCACCTTACAGGGTCATAAGAACACCTGCGATATGCATAAATGTATATGGTTTATAAATAAATAAATCCAGAACTATATATAGATTCAGAATATTAAGATGAGATCATATCTATTTACATACATTCGTGCTGATAACGTGTTATAAATAATATCAATAATATATAAAGAATAAAATGAAGAACACAAGTGAAGAACAGTAAAGAGAAAAAGAGAGACGAGAGAGAGGAAAATTACTTGTATGATTGAGTGCAATTTTTTTGTGTTGATCTCTTACAAAGGAATCAATCATATATATAGGCAATAAAATAGGGAGGTTTGTGATGTGAGGGAGGCGGTGGAGAGAAGTGGTGAAAATCCACATATATTATAACAATTATTTATTTTTAGACATTCATTAATGATATATTAATATTTGTTTTCAATATAAATCCACTTTGAATATATATATATATGAGTAAATTTTTCATGAGATCATTTATTTTAATTTTGGTGAGTACAGTGATGAAATTATATCGATTTTTATGAAATTTGATCTGAATTTTTTGGATGATAAGTTTAATGAAATCTACATATGAATAAAATTTGAAATTTTTTCAAGTACTATAAATATTTATCCCGATTTTATTAAATATAAAGGCATGCTTCATAAAATAGGTGAAATATGGAAAATTAAAGAAAATAGTTTCGGTACTTGAAAAATTCTTAAATTTTATTAATAGTTATATTTCAATGAACTTATCATTTACAAAAAAATATTCAGATCAAAATTCTTAAAAATCGATATGATTTCATTCTAGCCTTACACGAAAGTATCAATTATGGCTCTCTATTTTATATAATAGAGGGTCAACCACCGAAAACATTTGACCTTTAATTAAAAAAATTAGTTGCCTTCAACAAGTATTAAACCTCCAACTTTATGGTTAAAAACCACAAGCCTTAACCAACTGAGCTACTTAAACACATTGATAGAAGTTTGTTAATTTAAATGTATATATCTAGTCATATAATGTATACATATATATATATGTATATATACATATATATATATATATACAATTTTTCTATTGTCAATTCGTCATGATATAAAATATATCAGAACGAAGAACATGAACTATTAGATTTACGTACTTTGACTCAAAGTGTATGCACTTGTTAAAACTTTTCTATAATCTGTGTTCCACATTTTTTGTCATGGTATATTTTATATTAGAACGAACTGACAATAGAAAGACTGACATATATATATGTACATATTTATATAATTATATTTTAAAGCTTAATTGACAAAATAATTTAAATCTAATTTTAACAGATTTAAATTATTTTCCTTTTATTTTTTTTTATTTTCTTTTTCTTTTTAATAAATGTGTTTTTTATATATTATTATTAAATATGAATTTATTTAAAATATTATATATATATATATATGAATTTATTTTAAATTATATAAATATGTTTGAATTATTTTAAGGCTTAATTTATTGTATTAATTTGATGGTCAATTGACAAAATTATTACTATTTATTTATATAATATTTATCAATTGTTTATTTAAAAAAATATGGGAGAGATCGTATCTCCCCTATCTAAATATTATATAATAATCTGTTTTTTAAATTGAAAAATACTTTTTCAATTGTATAAATCTGTTTCTTAAATTTATTAAAATAATTTAAATCTGTTTCATATATATATATATATATATATATATATGAGTTTATTTTAAATGTATATATATAGTTAAATAACTTGTTTAAAATAATTTAAATATGTTTATATAATTTAAAATGAACTCATACATATAATATATATTTAAAATAAACTCATATTTAATAATAAAATATAAAAATATATCTATTAAAATGAAAAAAAATAAGAAAACAAAAGGAAAATAATTATTTTAAATCTGTTAAAAATTTGGAAAGAAACAGATTTAAATTATTTTGTCAATTAAGCTTTAAAATATAATTATATAACTACAGTCATTTTCTCCTTAGTGCACACTGATATAACTTATATCAGTGCTTTGAATGTGTACCACTGATTATGGAGAAGTTTTGATAAGTGCATACACTTTAAGTCAAAGTATGTAAATCTAATGGTCCGCATCCAACGCACTGATGAAGTTATATCAATGCGTACTGACTTGAAAATTTCTATATATAACTATATACATATACATATACATATACATATATTTACATATATCTACATATACATATATACATTAAATAACTAGATATATACATTTAAATCAACAAATTTCTAATAATGAGTTCGGGTAGCTCAGTTGGTTAAGACCTGTGGATACTAACCATAAGGTTGGTGATTCAATACTTGCTGAAGGCAACTAAAATTTTTAATTAAAGGTTAAAGGTTTTCAGTGGTTGGCTTGCTATTATAGAAAATAGAAGAACCAGAATTGATAATTTCGTGTAAGGATAAATTCATCATTCCATTTTGGTCAACTTTTGGTCCATGCTTTACATGGGATGTTTGTGCAATAAACTGAAATGTTATATATAAGTGCAATTTCATCTAAACTTAGGGGTGTTTGTGCAATTAAGCCTTATTGGAATTTGAAGTGCTTTTAGGAAAAAAAAGATAAATCATTTTGGAAAATACCACAAAAAACGAACAATTTGTTAATAATTGAGGTTCATTTGTCCCTCTAAAATAGAGATCCCAGTGAACCTAAATATAACACTAGATATAAAAATAAGGTGTAGAATTATTCACAACATAGTTGTCTTAAAAACTCAACCATCTGATTTTCATTCATTACAAACAAGTGGTACAAGGAGTGATGCAAACAAATGAATTCAGCATTTACAACCCATATTATTAACAAAAATAAATGCAAAAAAAAAATAGTAAATAATATCAAGATGAACTTGGTTATTCTTTATAAATCAATTCATGAAGCGGCCATAGGTTTAATAACCTCAGGAGGGAGGTGGAGGTGAGTCGTTGTAAATGTAGTATAGGTGAGGTGGTGGAGACTTGGATTGATGAGGTGATTAATAGTGGTATGGAGGTGGAGGGGACTTATAAACATAAGGAGGAGGTGGTGATGAAGAAGGAGGTGGGGGAGATTTGTAGACATAAGGAGGGGGAGGTGATGGAGATGGAGGAGGTGGAGACTTATAGATATATGGAGGAGGTGGAGACGGTGATGGGGGCGGTGGAGATTTATATATGTAAGGCGGTGGCGGTGATGGAGATGGTGGAGGTGGAGACTTATAGATGTAAGGAGGAGGTGGTGAAGGTGATGGAGGTGGAGGGGAAGTGTAATAATATGGTGGAGGTGGAGATTTTACTGGAGGAGGGGGTGATTTGTAGTAGTAAGGTGGTGGTGGAGAGTGCTTTGGTGGTGGAGGAGACTTGTAGTAGTATGGTGGTGGTGGAGAGTGCTTTGGTGGTGGAGGAGACTTGTAGTAGTATGGTGGAGGAGGAGAGTGCTCTGGTGGTGGCGGAGACTTATAGTAGTAAGGTGGTGGTGGAGAGTGCTTTGGTGGTGGAGGAGACTTGTAGTAGTATGGTGGTGGTGGAGAGTGCTTTGGTGGTGGAGGAGACTTGTAGTAGTAAGGTGGTGGTGGAGAGTGCTTTGGTGGTGGAGGAGACTTGTAGTAGTAAGGTGGAGGAGGAGAGTGCTCTGGTGGTGGCGGAGACTTATAGTAGTAAGGTGGTGATGGAGAGTGCTTTGGTGGTGGAGGAGACTTGTAGTAGTATGGTGGTGGTGGAGAGTGCTTTGGTGGTGGAGGAGACTTGTAGTAGTAAGGTGGTGGTGGAGAGTGCTCTGGTGGTGGCGGAGACTTGTAGTAGTAAGGTGGTGGTGGAGAGTGCTCTGGTGGTGGAGGAGACTTGTAGTAGTATGGTGGTGGTGGAGAGTGCTCTGGTGGTGGAGGAGACTTATAGTAGTATGGTGGAGGAGGAGACTTCTTTGGTGGTGGTGGGGACTTGTAATAGTAAGGTGGAGGGGGTGAATGCTCTGGTGGTGGAGGAGACTTGTAGTAGTAAGGTGGAGGAGGAGACTTCTTTGGTGGTGGTGGGGACTTGTAGTAGTATGGTGGAGGGGGTGAATGCTCCGGTGGTGGTGGAGACTTGTAGTAGTAAGGTGGAGGGGGTGAATGCTCCGGGGGTGGTGGAGACTTGTATTCGTAAGGTGGTGATGTGTAATAAGGAGGTGGTGGGGAGGCATATGTGTAAGGCTTGTAGTCAGCCGCAGCGGTGGCTAAGAGTAAGAAGGCCATAGCAGAAACCAAAAGAGGCCATTGGCCCAGCAGTGCCATGGTTCCCATTTGGAGCTATTTGTTGTGTGAGTTGCATTTCAAACATGGTTGGTTACCCTTTATATAGTGACAAACCCAATCATTGATGAAATACATACTCTTTCTTTAACTCACAAAACAGCCTGGATTAAGTATTTAAAATACTTGATCCGAATCTCACATCCTGTTTCTTCCACCAACAAGTGATGGGTTGCATCTCTTGCTGGTTCAAACAAGACCATGAACAAGTCAAATATGGGGCAGTTGAGATGGATGATTATATATATATGGCTTTTAAATTCACAATGAAAGCTCCTTCCAAACGAACCTGGCCAAGTCGAGAAATGAGAATGTTGGGAAAATGTAAAGTCAAAATTGTAGGCCTGTTAGAAAAAATATAAATAAATGAGTTGCAAATGGCTGATATAGCTGTGTCAAGGATCGTGTTAGGTAGGGGTTCAAGGTCCACTGTGACGGTGAGATTATTAAACTGTTCTAATTATAGCTGGCCATTTGCAAGTTGCAACTACCTGGTCTTGATGGGCTGTTGATGATGAGTAGTCCTCACAAATGATACACACGCGAGTGACTCTAGTTGTAGTTGTGGAGGAGGAATTATAAAAGAGATTCTTTAAAATATTATAAAAATTGAATACATGGAATTATACGGCCGTATACTAAACAGGCATTTCTGAATGAATACGTACAAATCTTCTCTTTGTTTTCCTGAGTCCTGACCATGGTGTGTGTTTTAACTTTTTAGTATACATAATTTCATTTCTCTGTTTATTTTCTTGACTATATATGAATCTAGTTTCGTCGTGTTTTTCGTTGCTTGAAAGTTTGTTTGTTATTGTACCCCTCCCACAGTACTGACTGGGGTTCCATGTAAAAAATCTTTATAAAAAAATTGACCTGTGTCGGGCTAAGGTTTCTCGGCCGCGAAGTGGATTCGCTGCTGCCAAAGACTCTTCCATGGATAAACATTTCATTTCTTCTGAATATCTGTTTGTGGATAAATATTAGCTTAACTAGTAACATCTCTTTTTATTGTACAAGAGTTTTGGGTTTCAGAATCTAGTTTATGTCTGATCTGATGACAGCTTTTCAATTACCCAGAAAACAGATATTTTTGTTAGGGTAGAAAACAGAAAACAAAGTTCACCTTCGTAAATCAGAAAAATCTCAACGGAAGTGGAATTGTCTGCACGGGTTTTATCACTAGTTGGAGAACGATCATAGAATATTCCGGAAAGTTCCCACAATTAATGAATGCAAAACTCATGCACTGATAAAGCTCTGCCTCTTGTTTGTTTGTTCCAAGAGAGATAACTAATTCATATTTCTCATCATCATCATCACAGCCACCCTGTTCTCTGTTGTTCAATCGTGTGTTGCTCTATCACATTGCACACACACGTTCACTTGTTATCTCTGTGTGTTTCACTGTAAACAAAACTCAAGCCTTCTCCACACTACATTTTTCCAACTGTTAGTAAACAGAGGAGAGGCAGAGCACTTCTCTTAACTCAAGTTGGCGGAGAGAGAGGATTGAACTTTGATGTTTCATGTTATAATTCAACATTGTTCGACATATGATTCAATATATCCTCTATATCTAAATTGAAGTTTTGGTGTGAGTAAGAAAGATTAGATACAGTATCCATGTCTAAGAAGTTAATTGCTTTTCATATGATACATTTGCATTAAGACGCATTATAAATATAATATTTGCTAGTACATGTTACGAGGGTCTTGCATGCTATTTTATCGAAACACTAATTTATCAGTCGATAAACTTTAGATATTAAAAATCATTAGATAGCATTTATGATTTATTATGCTTATATATAAACACATGCAGTTGTGTGTATTCATCAACTCCGTGATCCTGCCATTAGTTTCATGTTGAGTTATTCAGAAATAATAATATCTATTTCTTCCCATAAATTGTCATGTTGGTTTGCTTCTAGTTCTAAGGTCGAAAATTTGCAGCTGCCTCCCTTGTGGACATTTATTCGGTTACTCCTGCATTAGCAAGTGTATTCAACAATCCTACCAAGTTTCTGCAAAGGTAAATATATATTTTCTGCTATATTGATACAAGCAAGCAAGAAATGGATTGTTCATCGTCTTAATTTCCTCAGCATATACTAATAATTTTCCTTTCATATAGTGCCCTAAGTGTAGGGTGTCGTTCCGGTGGATGGATGTGAGAAAGATTTATGGATCTCCTGTAACTGTGCTTGATGAACATCTACTAGATGTAAATTTCCATCTTTCATTTTTAAAATTTTCATTTTAATTACCTTCCAGTTGGTTGAATTGAATCCGAGGTTATACCTTTATTTCTATGTAGAGAAACCAGCACCTCGAGGAAGAGAATGAGCTTCTCACACATGAGGTAAGCTATTAATTAACAAAATCAAAGAGTAATATTACTCAACCAAAAAAAAATTAACTGCATCAAGTGAATTTGATATGTGCCTTTTTAGGTGGGTACACATGCATGTGCATTGTGAGCCATGCAAAGGCTATGCAAAGGGTGGAGTCCGACCATGTTATTTAGTTGGACTTGGTTATTTAGTTTGAATTTGAATTAGGATTAGATAAGTGAATGAATTTGAATTAGGATTAGATAAAGTTTATCAGATTGTTATAACTGATGATTAGCTTCTTTTTTGTAATCCTATTTAAAGATGGGAACACATCAATAAATTATTAGGAAATGAATTAAACCAAAGATTATCTCCCTGATTTCTTTTTCTCTCTGTCTCTCTTCTTTCCCTTTTCCCTCCCCAAAATTAGTTCTTATCAGTGGTATCAGAGCCGTTCGGTTCATGGATACTGAGTTCCGTAACGGAATTTACAAAATTCTGGCTCGTCATGAGTCCAGATTTGACCAAATACATTTTACCCTCAAAACTATCATGACAGAACTCCAAGCCATGCGCCTCTCTCGCAACACATCTGAAACCAAAATCAACCCCTTCGCTCCTGGAGAATCCACACAACCCCTTAACCGATCCAACACTTTCCCCTCCACCACCGTTGTTCCGCTTGGTTCTCCACCCAACCAAAAATCGATCTCGTCTTCTAAGATTACACAGAGTTCGTTCCATCGGATTACAGGCCGAGAGACTTGTGAAAGGAGCGAAAGAGGTGTGCCAGATTTTTCTGCCACACCCGAAGAATTGCCTAGCAAATCAACTTTCATAGAACCGATCCTGAAAATTTCCTTCCATGCTATGGCCGGAACCAACCATCATCGGACCATTCGAGTTGTTGACAAATTGAAGAACAAGGGAAGGTATAACTCTAAAGGGAAAATATCGACCCAAGTCGGAAATTCTGGTGAAATTGGATGGGGCGCCACGAGAAGATGCGATACGGGAAAACGAGTGGCGTTTCTCACGAACTTATCCCGACTTTATCCTTGCGGACAAGGATAATTTGAGATCGGTGGAATGATATGTGCCTTTTTAGGTGGGTACACATGCATGTGCATTGTGAGCCATGCAAAGGCTATGCAAAGGGTGGAGTCCGACCATGTTATTTAGTTGGATTTGGTTATTTAGTTTGAATTTGAATTAGGATTAGATAAGTGAATAAATTAGCTATGAGATTAGATAAAGTTTATCAGATTGTTATAACTGATGCTTAGCTTCTTTTTTGTAATCCTATTTAAAGATGGGAACACATCAATAAATTATTAGGAAATGAATTAAACCAAAGATTATCTCCCTGATTTCTTTTTCTCTCTGTCTCTCTTCTTTCCCTTTTCCCTCCCCAAAATTAGTTCTTATCAAAATTGTCATCACAACATAAATTATGAGATGATGTGTTGAATTGACATATCACTTGACACATTATTTGGGTTAAATTTTTAGGTAAAAAATCAAACTGCATTACATGAAGTAAACTTGTAGTAAATGAACCTAACCTGTATTTGAGCTAATCCTAACATCATATAACCTGGGTCGGTTTGTTCGACTTTAATTTATTTTGTATTTTTTTTTCAAGTTGGATCCTGCTTTCAAGTTTGTGAAAGACCAACTTCACGGGCCCACGGGCCTTAATAGTCAAGTCCAGCCAATCAAACCATAGCTACCCGACCCATTTGACACCTCAACTTCATTTGAATTCTGGTCTTTTCCCATACTTACTAGCTAAGAGAATATTTTATGCACCCGTTGTATGCTGCATCATCCATGAATATCATCTCATGTGTATAAATTATAATGGGTTGATTACTCAAGTCATATGATATGATTTAAATATATTTGAATTAAATGTGCAGTTTAAATAGTTATTTTTATTTAAAAAAATTGTATTAATTATGTCATCACTGAGGGTGCGTTTGGTACCTAGATGGGACAGGACTGGATGGAAAGGGACTGGACAGGACTAGACATGACAGTTGTTTCGTATTGTGTTTGGAATGCATGGGACAGATCAGTTAATTATACTGTTATATGTTTGGTATGGCTGGGACAGAAAGGAACAAAAAATTCAAATGACCAAATTGCCCTCAAATCAGTATTTATTTGATTTTATTAATATTTAATAAAAATAATAATATTGTAATTGAAAAATATTTTTGTATGGAGTTGGTTGTATTTTATATAGTATTGTATGGAATTTATTAATTTAATGGATTTATAAAAAAATAAAAAATTAATGAAAAAATAAAAAATAAATTTTTTTTTGAAGATCTGGAGAAATCCCCAGATCTCCAGATCTTCCCATTCTTCTTTTCTCAACAATAAAGTCTTCTTTTCTCAACAAATTAAAGCAATAAATTAATCATTTCTTTGACGACTATCATTAACCTCCAATTCTAATCTCTCTCTCACGAATTCTAATCTCTCTCTCACACACAAATTCTACAATTTCTTCTCTCTCTGGTCTGTTGACCATTCTTATCTTCAATATTTGTTCTTCATCTTCAACCTCCATCCAAAAATCTTCTCACCACAAACCTGCAAATCACCCAAATAAACATAAGAAAATCAACTAAAATGTCTAAGTCATGACACAATCCTTCGATGACCACCAAAATAACACCAACACCTCCCACCATCACCACCACCACAACATCAACAACTTTCTTCATAACCCAGCCGATTGATTTGGGTGTTTGTAATACTGGGTTTGATTTGATTTCGTGGAGGGGATTTGGTTGTTGGTGGCGCGACGAAGACGAATAGAGGGGTTTGATTTGGGTGTAGGATTTGTTGGTGGTCTTGGTTTCGGCGGTGGGGGAGGGAGAGGGAGAGGGCGAGGGAGGACAGAGAGAATGAGAGGGGATTCAAGTGGTGTAAGTATATATATAGTTTGTAATTTTTAGAGATATGAAGGGTAAAAACGTCTTTTCGTCACTTGTCCCATGCCATGGGACAAGTTGGCGAGGGTGTTGGGTGGGACAGATTTTTGTGATTTCTGTCCCACTTTGTCCCATTCAGTCCCACCCAAAAGCCACACCAAACGCGAGACAAGAACAAACTGTCCCATGTTGTCCCGTCCCGTCCCGCGTACCAAACGCACCCTGAAAGGTGTTATAATGTTGTTCCTGGCCACGTCTTTCTTAGAAAGGCTTGATTTTTTTTTTCTTTTAAAAAAAACAACCTGGAGTTTCGAATTTAGGTAGAAAAAATCATCTTATTTATACCAAAAAGACCTTGAACTTTCAAATTTTAGTTAAAAAAAAAAAGAAAAGAAAAAAAAATAGTGTACTAAAAACCCCTTTGTAGAGGAGTTATTATCAAAATTTGAAAGTAAAAATTATTTTTGATAAACAGTTTGGGGTTTTAGGGAATGTCCCCTTTTTTTTTCCTAGATTTTCTACCCTTGTAACAATTTAGTGAGATTGATTGAGAATACAAACTGGGTCATATTATTCATAATGATTTCACGTTAGTGTATATGATGAATCCATCCTACTTTACTTTTATATGATGTTGTGTACTTGAAACTTTTGTAGGCAGTTTCAACCATTTATAAAAAATAAAATAAAATAAAAACCTTAAATTTGTTGGCAGTATTGGTCATGCAGTGAATGCAAAGTGTATACAAGAGTATCCAATGTTTAAAGTTTTTTTAAAAAATATCTGGTTCCGAATTAATAGATATTGTAAAATATATATATATATATATCCAATACAAAAATTGCTTGTCTATATTGCAATAAATATACACAGAGAATCAAATAAAAAATCTTTCACAAATGTTTTTGTTTAAATACTAACTTATATTAATGACATGTTTCATATGCATTGGAGATGCATATTTTAACACTATATCTATTTGTCCTAACATATAATTTATTCGCATTGGAAATGCTCAATTAGTTTCATTATTTATTTATATATCTATTATTATTATTATTAATATTATTATTATTATTATTATTATGTTTTTTTTTCTTGTAGAGAGACAGCTTACTCAAGGATAATACTGAACTCAAGAAACATGTATTTTCTTTTATTATTACCTTCAAAAACCTCATCGTTGCAGCCAAATGCTAAATATATATAATCTCAATAGTTTTCTCTTTAATTTGTAATTGTTTTACTTAATTTTTATTGTCATTTTATTTTTTAATAAGATTACAATTCATTTCTGAAAAGTATATCAACATTTATATGGCAGATGAATATATATCGAACATCACTTGTCAAATCTATTAAAATGAAAAGAATGTAAAACCACAAGATAAAAGGTAACGAATATCCGATTATCCGGACTACACGTGAGGTCCGTGAGAAGGTTAAGATGATTTATTGATGATGAGCTGATTGGAGTTTGTTACTGTTTGTTTCGTTAATTTCCATAAACAAAGATACAATTCAAACTTTGAAACTTCACTATTGTTATGGATATTTTTGTGATGTACTAAAATCCATTTGTCTGGATTAAGGTTTTTTTTTGTGTTTGACTTGTTACTTACAAATGGCTTTTCAATAATTTGTGTGAATTTTCATCAAATATAATCAATCCAAGATTGTATGAAGACTCTTCTTAACAACAAGAGAGGATTCCAAACTTAGCATACAAACCTTTTTAAACCACAGAAAATGTGTTATTTTGTTGGTAGGATTTTTTTTTTTTTTTAGTTTTTCAAGATGATGAAAGGAAATGGATTTTGTTTTGGGATTTTTTTCCTTTTTGTTGTCTTATTATTTTTGAAAAAAAAAATCTATAGGAGCTTTAATTAGAATCCATGCAGGGGAGACTGAATATGTATGATGTGGTTTCACATTATTTTTCATATTTTGACAAATATCAAAATTAAAGAAATTAATAACATGAAACTATTGAATTCATAAATATTTTAAAATCTAATTATATCATATATATATATATATATATGGATAATAACACTTTGTATTTTGAAGATAAATTTATTTCATACTCTTCAAAGAAAATTTAAGGATCAAATAAACCTTACAAATTAAAAACTTAACAAAACTATATAATTATCAACGAAATAAAATATATCTATATATATATATATATATATATATATATATATAACGGCCATTTGAATCGACAAGGTGAGAAAAATAATTAATTTTTGGTTGAATATAATTAATGACAGAATTTGTGGAAACAAAGAGAGGGTGTCGTGGAAGTGGATTGATAGAAGCAGCATTTATGTTGAATCCAACAACACCAACATGGGGAGACCCTTCACAATTCATATTCCGGGATAGCATTCACCTTTGACCTTACTCAATCTGCCTATCAATTCCTTACTCAATACTTGGAAATTGAAATTCTTCCCAAACTATTGTTTCATCACTGCCGTTGATTTATTCAATTTGATGCTCAACAGTGGGTTGCCCAAAGAGGTCGTTGTATTTTTTTTTTTTCCTTCCGAAGACTGAACGGTCCTTAATTTTTTTGAGGACTGAATATGGACTGAAAACTGAACCTGAATAACATGTTTGTTTTATTTTTTTCTCATATCTGAATGTACTGTCAATATATTTATTTTTTAAACATAAATTGTCTGAAAATAAATAATTTTACATTTATACTCATATTAATTAAAAGTAATAGTTTAACATGCATGTTCTTCTACAAAAAAAGTTCAGTTTAACAAAACAAAAAATTCATCAAAGAATATAATTTTGCATGTTCTACAAACAAAATTCAAATTCAATTTATTGTCAAAAAAAAAGTTCAAGTTATTTTGCATGTTTTCCATGTTTTCAGTGTATATAATCGAGGAAACAATTTTGTTTTTGTTTCCTGAATCATATGTACCATAAACCAAAAAGAAAAGTTAGGGTTTTTGTTTTTCTTTCTAAAATCCGTTTAAAATAAAAAGTATGTAACCATATCGAATTAGGATAAATTTGGAAATATATCTTCTTTAGAATGATAGACCTGGAAAATAATATTTTAATTGTAATCCAGTGATTTGAAATTAAGTTAAAAGTCAGGATTTCTTATTTTATTTTTTAAGTTGTTTTTTTGTTGTTGATATTTTTAAGTTGTTTGACCACTTAAAAAACAAACAAAACAATTTAATGAGTTCAATTCAGATCCATTAAGTTTTAAGTGGAAAAAAATAAACCACCCTTTAAGGGTCGTTTTTTTTTGTCTGAAGATTGAACAGTTCTGAATTTTTCTAAAGACTGAATATAGATTGAAATCTGAACATATATGACATGTTTGTTTTTTTATTCTTCATATCTGAATGCACTGTCAACATGTTTGTTTTTTGAAAATAATATTGTTTGAGAATAAGTAATTTTGCATTTATAACCATGCTAATTAAAAGAAGTAATTTAACATGCACCATTCTTTAAAAGATTTTGTATGTTCTTTTACTAACAAAGTTCAATTTAACAAAATAAAAAATAAAAATCATCAAAAAATATAATTTTGCATGTTCTGTAAACAAAGTTCAAGTTCAGTTTATTATTAAAAAAAGAGATTCAAGTTCAATTTTGCCGATATATATATATATATATATATATAATTTAGGAAACCATTTTTGTTTTTTTTTTCCTAGATCATATGCACCAGAAACCAAATAAAAAAAATATAAAGAGTTCTTGCTAGGATTTGTAGAAGAGAAATTCAATTGTTCAATCTCAGGAAGATTTATGAGAGTTTTTTTTTTTTTTTTTCTAAAGTGATTAGAATATTTTAATTGTAATCCAAATTAAGTTAAAAGTCAGGATTTTTTAGGGGTCGTTTGTTTTTTTGTCTGAAGATTGAATAGTCTTGATTTTTTTCTAAAGACTAAATAGGGATTGAAATCTGAATATGTTTTTTTTTTGCTCACATCTGAATGTATTGTCACCATGTTTATTTTTTAAAAATAAAATTGTCTGGAGACAAGTAATTTTACATTTATACCCATGCTAATTAAAAGAAATAATTTAACATATATATTCTTCTGCAAACAAAGTTCAATTTAACAAAACAAAAAATTCATCAAAGAATATAATTTTGCGTATTTTACAAATAAAATTCAAGTTCAATTTATCATAAAAAAAGTTCAAATTATTTTGCATGTTGTTAATGTTTCCGGTATATATAATTGAGAAACCCTTTTTTTTTTCTGGTTCATGTGCACCGGAAAAAAAGGTTATTGATTATTATTATTTTTTTGAAATAAGTTCTTGAATTATATGCACCTGTCTCAATGAGAAGTGGTTAGGATTTTTTTTTCTTTCTAAAAGTCATTTAAAATAAGAAATATGTTAAAAGAAATATTTCTACACCATATCAAATTATGATAAATTTATAAATATATCTTATTTGGAATGATAGATTTGGAAGAGAGTATTTTAATTTTAATCAAGTTATTTGGAATTAAGTTAAAAGTTATGATTTTTTTACTTTATTTTTTAAGTTGTTTTATGATATTTTTTAAATTGTATGACAATTTAAAAAAACAAACAAAACAACTTAATGACTTAAATTCAGACTCATTAAATTTTAAGTGAAAATACAAATGACCCCTTATTTTTTATTTTAAATTGTTTTTTTTTTTTGGATATTTTTAAGTCGTTTGACCACTTAAAAAAACAAACAAAATAGTTTAATGGGTTCAATTCAGACCCATTAAGTTTTAATCGGAAAAAAAAAAACCCTAACTTGTTTTTTTTTTTTTAATTTTTTTTTTAAGAACCAACAGTTCTTGTTCCTGAGTTCCCATTGAAATTTGAATGCATGATTCTAGACGTGGACCCCAGGCAAACAGCACTTTTTTGATTAGCCATAAGTTGTAAAATAGAAAATTTGGTGTGAACGGGCTCACTTCCAGGTATTGAGACTGACCAATAAAGTTATCTAATTTATTATGACTTTAATATTTTAAAGTTTATTTTTATTTTTCAATAAATATTGACAATATGATTGGACGGTCTCACCGGAAGTATAACATACTGCCACACAATAATAAAACTGGATTTTCCTTTTTTTGATCGAAATTCGAAACCAACTACTTACACTGTACACACACTTTCAAGAATCAACAAAAGACCTCCCATTTAGCAGACTTACAAATGCTCAAGAATTGGTTTGGATATCTTTCAAGCAAAATTAACGACGAAGAAGAGGGAGGGGAAATGGATGGTATTTTGGATGTTTGTGGTTGTATCATTTGTTTCAATCCATGGACGCGTGAAGGTGATAATCAAATATGGTTAGTTAACGTTTCTTGGCTTGATTCCATACTTACTACACCAAAATTTATTTTTATTTAGCTGGATATAAACTATATGGAACATGGTGCATACTTTTTTGATTCATTTCACTGTTTATCTTTTAGACTACATATATTTTTCTCTGATACATTAATGGATCATGATTCTTCTTTAGATTTTTCCTTGCTTCGTTGTTTTCTTTCCTAGATAGATGCTTTGTCGTTAAACCGGTCTTAACTCTCATAGTACTGATCCGTGGGATTCCAGATTCCATGGATGGCATAGTTTTATTATCAAGAAAACAGAGACTTCTGTACTTGTACTCTTGCAGTAAACAGAGGAGATGCATAGTAGTTCTCTGTAGTACAGTTTACAGTAAGTCAGTAACAGTACCTTTGGGCCTTATATACAACCTTAGTGATTATTACTCTTGCCTTTTGAAGGAAAAACTATGTATGGTAAAATATGACAGATATACAGGTATAGTTTGTAGTATTTATGGAATTGAAAGTTTGAACTCTGCCTTTTGTCATGTATGTTGTTGATTTTCTGTTTCATGTAATAATTCAACATCATTAGACATATGATTGAATATGTTCTCTATCTAAATTGAAGTGTTGGTGTGGGTAGGACTGTAGGATTAGGCTGAACAGAAAGTATGTTTAAGAAGAAGTTGATTGCTTCATATGGTACAAGGTTGTTACATTCCTGAATGTTGTTTAAAATGTTGAAGACCCCCACTAGACAAGGGAGTTTTTAATGTGGTTCACTAAATTTCACTAGATTTGAGAATAACAAAAGTACTAGAAAACTCTTATCCGGTCCCTGGGTTTTCTACCAATCTACCATTGCTAGATTTTAATATCTTCAACCTATACACCTTGTAGATGTATTTCGGGTGGGGTAAACCAGTGCCAAGAACAAAACCGTGGGGCCAGTCGGACCAAATCGAACAATATCTCTCTGGTGAACCGGGTCGACCTTGTAGATGTATTTTCGGTCGGGTAAACTCTTGCCAAGAATAAATCCATGAGGCCCGTCAGGCCACATCGAACAATTATCTTTTTAGTTAGCGGGTTAGAGACATGTTGTCACACCCTCACTCGGTGACACCTCTCTAACTTGGTGGCCTCTACAAAGAAGAGAATGAACCCACCCTATTTCTAAACTAGATTTCTTAACAAATATAGAAAAATAACTAATCACTTTCCTTAAACTGAATAGGATTCATTTTTCCCAATTGGACTTGTATTCTTCCTACAAAGACAAGTTTCTTAATTTAGACACATGAATTCCCAATATACATACACCGGTTGTTACAGTTATATGTGATTGAATTAGGCAATAAAAAGGCACCGTGTTGCATTGTTTCTTGTATTAAACTAACTTGTATGGTCGAAAATTGCAGCTGCCTCAACCGCTGTGGACACCTATGCTGTTTATCATGCATTAGCAAGTTGATTGCAAAATGCAGTGGAGATTCTGCAGAGGTATATTCTGTTACTTTCTATTTATATATATACGGTTCATATTTTATTCTTTACATAATAATGCAATAGCAATTCTTTCCTTGTATAGTGCCCCTACATGTAGGACGGAGTTCAAGCTGAGTGATGTAAGAATAATTTATGGATCCCCTGTTGTTGTGATTGATGAAGAATTACGAAGGGTGAATTTTCTCCTTCCAGCTAGCTGAATTTATGTTTTTTTTTTTTTTTTTGTAATATGAGTTGAATTGATGTTTGAATAAAGGCACAGACATCAAAAATTGAATATGATCTGAGGTTATACTAATACCTATATTACTTGCGGAGAATCCGGACCCTCGAGGAAGAGAATGTGCTTCTCAAATCAGAGGTAAGCTATTAATAAACCAAAAAAAAAAAAAAACTAAACTGCATATTAGTCTACTGTAAAAAAAATCACACACACCCAAATAATATGAAAGCAATAAGAAAAAGACGACACCAAAGATTTTACGTTATTCAGCAATTTGTCTACGTTCATGGAGCACAGCGAACTCAATCCACACACATTAAGGCATATATAATGGTGGTATTTATATGGGAATATTAGGGTTTGCCAAATCCTATTTGGAGTCCATTTCTTCTTTCCTCTTTTCCTCTTTACTCTTCGTGTAACATTTCATGTTCTCGCTTGAATCTGTCAAACTGTTGTCTGCAGCACAGTGTTTCCCACAGCCGAAATCTCTAGAATTGTATCACAAACAAAAAAACCTAGTGTGTTAGCTTATAATTTTTACTTTCATTATGAATAAACAAGATTACAATAACTATGTAAAATTATTGTAGGAACTATATGAGCAAGGATGTCGTAAGGTGATTATAGTTGGTTTACCTCCAATGGGTTGTCTGCCCATAGACTTTAAAATTTGAGAATCCGCTATATAGGAAGTGTTTGGAGGATCAAAATTCAGATGCTCAGTCCTATAATCTCAAGCTCTCCAATCTTATTGGTCAATTGCAACCTTCGCTCCTATGTAGCAAAATTATTTTTGCAGACATTTATCAACTGTTGATTGATATGATTAATCATCCCCAGGAATATGGTAAGCCAACCAATCTTTTTTTCCCCCCAGCTACGAAGATGATATTATGAATTGTGATTGCACGTTTGATCGGCTATTGACATTGTTTGGGACATTATTTAGAACAATATCCAGTCGTCTAAATTATTTTACCTGAAGAAAACTTATGAGTTGTGATAGAGAGGAGACAGAGAAAAAAAAAATTGGTTCTTATTTCAATTTGGGCCTGGGCCCAACTTAAAATAAGTCAGTGAATAGGCTTTCTTGGGCTCAAGGTGAAATAGGGGTCCAAACAAAATTTTGTCCTGCTAGAGTACTAATGCAATTATATGATAATGGCTGAAATGAAATTTTCATATGGTTAAAAAAATAACTAATATTTTTAAAGGACCAATTTTGACAATTTCCACTTAACATATCTTAAAATTTTATATTTTCTATTTAATATGTAAAATGTTTACTTTGGTCCTCCCTAAATATTGTATTCTAGTACATTGCTTACTCCCAAGTACATTCATTTAATTATAAAACTTTCTTATTTCAAAAAATATATATATAAAAATCACTTTTATTAATTTGTTGATAAGATACATTTTTTTTTGTGTTATATTATGCAAAAATATAATTAAAAGCGTAAATGTATTTCATACTCTTCAAATAAATTAAATTTAAGGATCAAAATAATTCTTACAAAAAACTTAACAAAACTATATAATTGTCACAGAAATAAATATATAATGGCCATTTCAATCGATTATAAGGTGAGAAAAATAATTAATTTTTGGTTGGATATAATTAATGACAGGATTTGTGGAAACAAAAAGAGGGTGTTGTGGAAGTGGACTGATAGAAGCAGCATATTTGTGTAATCCAACAACACCAACATGTGGAAACCCTTCACAATTCATATTCTGGGATAGCATCCACCCTACTCAATCAGCTTACCAATTCCTTAGTCAATGCTTGGAAATTGAAATCCTTCCCAAGCTACTGCTTCATCAGAGCCGTTGATTTATTCAATTTGATGAATGAAAAACTTCACATCTTATATTTTGATAAGAATCCAATGGATCAAGTTGTTGGGTCATGCTGTTATACATGACCTGTGTATATAATTATTTTGCAGTTGACATGGATTTTAATCTAAAAGTTTGAAAATAAATTAATCACACATTTGGCTATAAAATCCCATTATGGGGAGCCCTCTTTCCAAAAGTAGGAGTAATTCTCTCTTCGGTTGTGATTTGTGAGAGTTGTAGTCCAAATGTATCATCTCTCCGATAGTTGAAGTAGTATTTCAGACCGAACTTATAAAGTTTAATCTCGTCCAGTCCCGACAATAGTTGTAATTAAAAAAATTAATAACTAAAAAGTTGTGTATTTTTTGGGAAAACTATCAACTTCATCCCTATTATTTAACCAAATTTCAATTTAGTCCTTAATGTTCCATGAGTATCAAAAACATCCATATCGTTTCAACTTGTAAACTAATCCTTGTGTATATATTGTTTCCATGAAGTTTTCTGTTAAATGTTATACAAATATATATATATATATATATATATATACACTATTTTTCCTTTATGAATAGGATGAAAGTAATATAAAATTAAAAATAAATACAAACTTTCACTTTGATCCCTCAAAATATTATATTTTACTACATTAAACCCAAATAAAATTTTATAGTTTCAACTCTGTTTATGGACAAGTTTCTTGAATATACCTTATTTCAATGAATCATGACAATTACATAATTTTTTTCTTATCGGACAAAGTTTTATTTAAAATAATTTCTTTTTATTTTGGGTATTCCTACAATTTAAAAGCATTTTAACATGTCACGCCAAAGAACTTACTTTCCTCTTTCCTTTTTTTTTTCTTTTATAAATTCTCTTACTGATTTTAATGTTATTGGAAAATATTAAGAGATTTTCCTAGAAAAAGTCATCAAAGTTATCGAGAGACATTGGAAAATATTTTTGAGCTTGTTATACTAGTTGTATGCAGCATAAATACATATTTATTATGTAGAGACATAAGGATTTATGATTCTAGAGAAAATTTTTGTTTTGATAGAGGAATGAGTAAAGAAAAAAAACGTGTAAAAAATGCATGCATAAGGAGTAAGGGTGGATCACCTTCTTACCTCACTTTGTTTTTACCTAAATCGATAATCTTTATTAATTTTATATTTTGGTAGAGTAAATATATGAAAATAAATATAAATAATCTAGATAATTGATCTGTTATATACTTATATTAGACAATAATAAATTATAGAAGTAATGACAATTAAAATAACTAGAGGATCTAGATTTAAGGAGTAAGAGGAAAAATTGGGAAAAAAACATTTTATTGGAATAAACGGGACATGTGATAGAAATTTAATTCAATGATAAATTATGTAGGGGGAGAGGAGAAAAAATAAAGTATCGAATCTAAACCATCAAATTTGGATCCTAGGGCCGTAAAAATATGTTAAAAAATGTGTAAAAAAAATTGGGCCAATACCATCCCGGCACATGTCTTATGCAATTGGGCGGGAATACAGATGGACATTGCGCCTATTTTGTCTGGCAAATGCTTCAGACCGGAAAAAGAGTGTACTAAGAGCATCTCTTACTCATCTTTAAATTTATATTTCCAAGATAATTTTTGAGAGTTTCGAATGTTCATACTCTAAATTTAGAGTATGAAATCTCATACTTTTAATTCACTTTTCAATATTTTTTATTTCATTTATATCCTTTTATCTTTTTCGGTAAATTCAATTAATGTATAATAAATTTTAATCTATACATTTTATTAACATAAAATTATATCATTAGAAAAGTCTCATCTAGATCTTTAAAATAAGTCAAATATTGAATATTAATGAATAATTTTTTATTTACCATACTTTATCATTTGTTCTTCATATCATTATTTTGTTATAATTTTCTCTAAAAAAATTATTTTTGTTATAAAAAAAAAATATTATTACATATTGATAATTATAAGTTAGTAATATAATAAAAACCGAAACATAGTATTGAAATAATAAATATTAATATTAAAAATTACAATAACATAAAAATATTAAAATAAGGATAAACAAAATAAAAAACTATAATAACAATATAACATATGATAATGTCCAAATATATTAATATTTTGGAAAGCCATCCATATGACTTTCATATCCACCCGAATTGTGAGTGTTTTTATCTAAAATTTCCTTCTTCTTCCTTCGAAAAAATTCACGTTCGTTGGGATGTTTAATGGAATCCAAATCTATCATTATAATTTTATTCTCTTCACGTTCACGCACTAAATGCTCCAAATAAATTGATGGGTGGTGTATTTATTTATTAGTAAGATATTTATAAATTCATGCACTAATAAAACATTATATTTAAAAAAAAAGTAAAAAAAAATACGAATGTTATTATAAATAATATTTGTTAAAATTTAGTTGAACAATAATTTATTAAAGAAACTAAAAAATAATAATGAAAATATAAGTTATTTGAGGATATAAATAGAAATAGGGATAGAGATAAAGATAATGATAAAAAGTGTGGTGGGAGTGACATTTTTTTAAAAATGAAATCTGGGAGGAATATTCTATTTTGAAACTCTATTTTAGAGATAGAGATAGAGAATGAGTGAGAGATGCTCTAAAAAGTTGACCTGTTGAAGAAGCTAGAGTGTAAGACTTGTTCATTCGAAGTTTCCAACACACGTGGCTACAAGTAGGGGTGAGCGTTTAATGGATCGGCTCACTTTTCGAGTGAACCGATAAAAAACCGATAATGTTCGGTTTTTGAAAAGTGAACCGATCTGATCAACTTAACAATTGTGAACCGATTGAATTGGACCGGTTCGGTTCAGTTCGGTTTTTTTCGGTTTTGGGCCAACTGGGCCAAATTCTTAGGCTTTAATTATTATACATATTTTTATATTTTAATCCTTTTGGGCCTTGGACCAAATTCAATTATGGGTTTGAACAAATTGAAAATACTAATTTAAAATAATATTCTTAAAAAAAACACTAAGAAAAAAAAAATAATGTGACATACTTTCATAGTTTTATAGTTTCATGGACTATTAAACATTAAATTAAGGTTTTTTTTATATATGTTGGATCTCGGTTCGGTTTTCCGGTATGGGATAACGAATCAGAAAAAAAAACCGATCCAATCGGTTTTCAAAAAATGAACCGAACTGAACCAGTCAACAAAAGAAATCCGGAAAAAAAACCGATTGAATCGATTCGGTTCATCGGTTCGATTCGATTTTTTGGTTTTTTGCCCACCCCTAGCTACAAGTATGTGGGTTCAATTGTATCAAAAATGTATTGAAAATAACGAATGACAATTTGGATTATTTTCACCACTGTCTTTGTTTTGTTTTGCTTGTTGTCTCCACGTAAAACATTCATTCTTCTACTTTGTATTAGAGCATATATAATGCTATTATTTATTTTTGGACATTCATTAATAATATATTAATATTTATTTTGAATATAAATCCACTTTAAATATATATATATATATATATATATATATATATATATATATATATATATATATGAGTAAGATTTTCATGAGATATCTTTTATTTTAATTTTAGTGAGTACATTGATGAAATCACATAAATTTTTATGAATTTTGATTTGGTTTTTTTTTTTGGATGATAACTTTAATGAAATCTATCTATAAATAAAATTTGAAATTTTTTCAAGCATTAGAACTATTTATCCATATTTTATTAAATATAAAGGCATGCATCATAAAATAGGTGAAATATAGAAAATTAAAGAAAAATAGTTTCGGTATTTGAAAAATTATCAAATTTTATTCATAGGTATATCTCAATGAACTTATCATTTACAAAAAAAAAATCAGATCAAAATTCATAAAAATCGATGTGATTTCATTAAGGTCCTTTCCGAAATTAAAATAAAGAATCACTTATGAGAAACTCACTCTCATATATATATATATATATATATATATATATATATATATATATATACACACACACACACACACACACACACACACACACACACACACACACACACACACACACACACTCATCTTCAATGTAATTATCTAGAAACAAAATATGTATCCAATTTAAGACCAATCACTATAAACATTTGTGTCACTAGACAATATGAGGTTATCCCAGTGGTATACCCCTCACACATACACCAAAATGTTGTGGGTTTATCAATTGAGAAACACTCCTAGAAATCTTAGTCAATTGCAAACTATTTAATTGTAAAATAAAAGATGAGAGAGAGGGAAACACGTGTTTTATAGTGATTGACAATAAAGTGGATGCATATTTTTCTTGTACCAAAATGGATCTATATGTTGTTTGTAATACTCAAAAACAATCTGGTTCGAATCTGCAAGAGAAAAGAAACTGAAAACCACAAAACAACACGTTAGAAAACGGTTTTGGAAAATCGAGGCCCGTGTTTCACACGGTGTCCTTAAGACAATTTCGCCGTATAACGCCGTATGTGTATAGCGATTGTCTCCCAGGATACAACGATTTAACAATGATCCTGCATGGCACAAACACTCTCAGCAAACTCAAAATCCGGTATGAACTTACCAATAACTGAAGAAGAAGAGAACAATAATAAGAGGAATTAATTTTGTGTTTGCTTATGAATCTCTTCTGAAGAAAGACTGGGGTATATTATAAAACCGAAGTCAAGAAGATTATTTTGGAAATTACTTAATACATACGTTTTTAATGAAAATGATATTAATTAAAAAAACACAATCTCCAAGAGATTTATTTCTAATTAATCACCGATTCTATTTACTTAGTGATCAAGTAAGTATCTAGAATCCAAACAATATTTCATTATCATTACACATTTGATTTAGGGAAATTAAATTGAATTAATTCTTTCCATATCAATATAAACATTGATTTAGGAAAAAATAAATTCTAAGTAGTAGAAAAAGGTCGTTTGTCCTATGACAGTCCAATCGGAGCGGCATTCGTGTACGCGGGTCGCACCCACACGCAAGTCATCCAATCAGAAGGTTTGAGGTCCATGATTTGCACCCTCTCCCCCCCTGCACGTAGGGATAGGCGTGGGGGCCCATTGGGGCGGGGGAGGGTCCCCCCCCCCCCCCCACCCCCATCCCTGCCCCCAAACCCCATTTGGGGGAAGTGTGGGTGGGGGTGTTTGGGGGGAGGTTCCCCTGCCCCTGCCCCCACCCCCGTCCCCCATTTCCCTCATTTTCAATCCTAATATTTTTCAATCTGAAATCAGACATTTATAATTCTTGATTCGAAATTCGATCATTTCAATCCTACGAATCACCATATTTCGATATCCAATCCATATAATTGTCCAAAATTAATAGAAATAACTATAGTAATTTAATACTACACAAAACAAATTCACACAAAAAACTAAGTACATTCAACTGTCAGGTAGTTTTAGTGGTGGAACCAAAAATAATAAAATTAAAGTTACTTTTTATAAAAAATAATTATATTAAAAATATATATTATATACATATGGGGAATGGGGGAATGGGGCCCTACCCCCATTTAAAGAAATGGAGGTGGGGGTAGGTCCCCCCACCCCCATCCCCATTTAGGTTTTGGGGGAAAAATTTACCCCCACCCCCACCCCTAACCCCATTTAGGGGTAAAATTTTGCCCCCAAATGGGGATGGGGCCCCGTGGGGGAAATGCCCATCCCTACCCGCGCTCGAGAGAGAGCCTTTATGCTACACATGTTGATAAGTAACTATCACACATTCACTTATATACTACATATAAGTGTTTTACCCAACCAATGCTGGATGCTTATTTTCCCTACACAATTGACTCACTTTGAGACTCAATTTTCCATTCACCAATTAATTATTTTGTAAGTTTGAGTATACAATTTCGAAGCTCTCACGGAGGAGAATTAGAATATACATTGAACTTTCATTTTTATGGAACCGATCATACTCAAATAATAATCTCAAAAAGAGTTTTCATCACAAAAATTTCCAACACTATATTCAAGAGAAATGTTGATATGTAATTCTGTAGAAACTCAAGAATGCATAATAAAATTGGAGATACTCTTATATCAATGAAATCTAACCTCTCTTTCTCTATCTTTAACAACAGTATTTAAGTTTTTTTTTTCTTTGATCAGATTTGCATCGATCATTATTGGAATTTGAAGTGCGTTTGGAAAAAGAAAAGATAAAAAGATAAATCATTTTTGAAAATACCACAAAAAACGAACAATTTGTTAATAATTGAGGTTCATTTGTCCCTCTAAAATAGAGATCCTAGTGAGCCTAAATCTGGATATAAAATAAGCTATAGTATTCGCAACGTAGTTGTCTTAAAAACTCAACCATCTGATTTTCGTTCATTGGTCATTACAAACAAGTGGTGCAATGAGTGATGCAAACAAATGAATCCAGCATTTACAACCCTTATTATTAACAAAAATAAATGTAAAACAAATAGGAAATAACATCAAGATGAACTTGGTTATTCTTGATAAATCAATTCATGAAGCGGCCATAGGTTTAATAACCTCAGGAGGTAGGGGTGAGTCGTTGTAAATGTAGTATAGGTGAGGTGGTGGAGACTTGGATTGATGAGGTGATTAATAGTGGTATGGAGGTGGAGGGGACTTATAAACATAAGGAGGAGGTGGTGATGGAGAAGGAGGTGGGGGAGATTTGTAGACATAAGGAGGGGGAGGTGATGGAGATGGAGGAGGTGGAGACTTATAGATATATGGAGGAGGTGGAGACGGTGATGGGGGTGGTGGAGATTTATATATGTAAGGCGGTGGTGGTGGTGGTAATGGAGATGGTGGAGGTGGAGACTTATAGATGTAAGGAGGAGGTGGTGAAGGTGATGGAGGTGGAGGGGAAGTGTAATAATATGGTGGAGGTGGAGATTTTACTGGTGGAGGGGGTGACTTGTAGTAGTAAGGTGGTGGTGGAGAGTGCTCTGGTGGTGGAGGAGACTTGTAGTAGTAAGGTGGGGGTGGAGAGTGCTCAGGTGGTGGAGGAGACTTGTAGTAGTAAGGTGGGGGTGGAGAGTGCTTTGGTGGTGGTGGAGACTTGTAGTAGTAAGGTGGTGGCGGAGAGTGCTCTGGTGGTGGAGGAGACTTGTAGTAGTAAGGTGGCGGCGGAGAGTGCTCTGGTGGTGGAGGAGACTTGTAGTAGTAAGGTGGCGGCGGAGAGTGCTCTGGTGGTGGCGGAGACTTGTAGTAGTATGGTGGTGGTGGAGAGTGCTCTGGTGGTGGAGGAGACTTGTAGTAGTATGGTGGTGGCGGAGATTGCTTAGGTGGTGGTGGAGACTTGTAGTAATAAGGTGGTGGCGGAGAGTGCTTAGGTGGTGGCGGAGACTTGTAGTAGTAAGGTGGTGGTGGAGAGTGCTCAGGTGGTGGCGGAGACTTGTAGTAGTAAGGTGGTGGCGGAGAGTGCTTAGGTGGTGGTGGAGACTTGTAGTAGTAAGGTGGTGGTGGAGAGTGCTCAGGTGGTGGAGGAGACTTGTAGTAGTATGGTGGTGGTGGAGAGTGCTTAGGTGGTGGAGGAGACTTGTAGTAGTATGGTGAAGGAGGAGACTTCTTTGGTGGTGGTGGGGACTTGTAATAGTAAGGTGGAGGGGGTGAATGCTCTGGTGGTGGAGGAGACTTGTAGTAGTAAGGTGGAGGAGGAGACTTCTTTGGTGGTGGTGGGGACTTGTAGTAGTATGGTGGAGGGGGTGAATGCTCCGGTGGTGGTGGAGACTTGTAGTAGTAAGGTGGAGGGGGTGAATGCTCCGGGGGTGGTGGAGACTTGTATTTGTAAGGTGGTGATGTGTAATAAGGAGGTGGTGGGGAGGCATATGTGTAAGGCTTGTAATCAGCCGCAGCGGTGGCTAGGAGTAAGAAGGCCATAGCAGAAACCAAAAGAGGCCATTGGCCCAGCAGTGCCATGGTTCCCATTTGGAGCTATTTGTTGTGTGAGTTGCATTTCAAACATGGTTGGTTACCCTTTATATAGTGACAAACCCAATCATTGATGAAATACATACTCTTTCTTTAACGCACAAAACAGCCTGGATTAAGTATTTAAAATACTTGATCCGAATCTCACATCCTGTTTCTTCCACCAACAAGTGATGGGTTGCATCTCTTGCTGGTTCAAACAAGACCATGAACAAGTCAAATATGGGGCAGTTGAGATGGATGATTATATATATATGGCTTTTAAATTCACAATGAAAGCTCCTTTCAAACGAACCTGGCCAAGTCGAGAAATGAGAATGTTGGGAAAATGTAAAGTCAAAAGTGTAGGCCTGTTAGAAAAAATATAAATAAATGAGTTGCAAATGGCTGATATAGCTGTGTCAAGGATCGTGTTAGGTAGCGGTTCATGGTCCACTGTGACGGTGCGATTATTAAACTGTTCTAATTATAGCTGGCCTGTAATGTAATTTAATTAATTAGCAGAGTGGATGAATGTTCACATTGTGATTTTGCCACTAACTGGTCTTGATGGGCTGTTGATGATGAGTAGTCCTCACAAATGATGCACACGCGAATGACTCTAGTTGTAGTTGTGGAGAAGGAATTATAAAAGATTCTTTCAAATATTATAAAAATTGAATATACGGCCGTATACTAAACAGGCATTTCTGAATGAATACGTACAAATAAAGATCTGTCAAAATTTTCTGCAAAACTAAAACATGAACAACAATAGGCAGCTGGTATTCTCTTGAAGCTCTTCTAGGCAAATTCAGTGGTCTGATGAGATGACTAGAATGTAAATTGACGAGTGACGACTGTGCCATATGTTTGTGCAACAGTGCATGTGTTCATGTGTTTCACATAGAGCAAAAACACAACAAAATACAGAGAGAATCACAAGAGATAGATGTGGAGAAAATCAGTAAAGTTTTCTTCCATCCAGGGGGGAATATTCTTTGGGGCTACACGGTGCTGTAGCCCCGTCTGTCTTTTTTTATTTATTTAATTTTTTAAGTTTTGAATAGTATGTTATATTTATAGAGCCCAAATGTAAGTTTTGAATAGTATGTTATATTTATAGAGCTCAAATGCTCAATACAAGTGATTCACTTTATCATGTAGGTACGTAGACATTATCATGAGTCATGACCCACCATTTGCAATTATTTATAGCTTTCTAGTTTCTTATTTTAAGACCTCGTCCCGTCTATCAATATATATATACATAATTTTCCCTCATATTTTTCTCTCTCACTAACATAATTTTCCCTTTCTTTTTTCCCATTTTTTCCCTCCATTAAAACACTACTCCATTCCATATCATTATATATAATATACCTCTCACACTATTATTTTAATATAATTCAATAGTATTTATATGATCTTTATCAAAAAGTCATAAAAAATACATTAATGGGATGAGGATGGTATGAGGCAAAAAACCGATCCCCTAATGGGGAATCCCCGTATCCTCACCGTTTATTTTAAGGTGGGTATTCATCGGGATGGTATTTCTCATACAAATTGGTATTGAAGATGGTAATGAAAAACACGTCCTCGACCCGTACCATTAACATATCCCTAACTAGTATTTGGTCCAACCCCGTAGGATAGAAACTCCTGGATTCGCCCATGCTTCCATCTACAATCAAAGCGTGGGTACATGCATTGTGATCAGAGGGGACTTTACGAATGCACGATCGTCCTCCAACCGGTGGTACAATCCCAGATGTTCGATCTGCTTCCGTTGCTAGAGTTTGGATTCCGTATAGTGAACGATAATCCGAATTCGTTTTTGTTATTATTGAATTTACTTTCATTGGTATCAGAGTCTGGTTTGAGATTGTATTCTGGTAATATATACCATATTAGGATGTTTGTTTATTTTTTTTGTTTGTAGAACAATAAACGAACACTGATGGCATCACATACATGCAAGTATTTAATTTCATTTTTCTGGAATATATGTTTCATTTTTCTGGAATATATGTATGCGTATAAATGTTATATGATGTTCTGGAAATGCATGTCATGTATGAACTTCAAAATTAAGAGAATTTTGAAGAATTGCATATGAAACCCGTGAATGTTATGGGGTTCGAAACTCTTTTTTTTTTTTTTATCTTTGTGATCATGGTACAATTAGACGGAACCTTCTGAGAGATTTCCAACAACAGGTCACTTGCATAATTTGGATTAGAAACGAGGGAGAAAAACAATTTCGAAATTATCTGTTGAAGATTAAATTCTGGAAACTTGTTTGTTTTTTTTGAATTTGGGTGGAGAACATAAAGAACATGTTCCACACACATATGAGCGGAGAGTGCATTTCACCCCTAACCCAAACGTCAAAACTAAAGGAATAAATGGAATTAAAACTCAATTTGGAGTCGGATGGTGGTAGTCTTATCAGGAAAATCCTGGAAGGCGGTGCGTGGAATTCACGCACATCCTCCGCGAGTGGGATATATGCGTAGCAGGCTTCAGTGGCTCTGTTGTTGACATGTGGAAGTACCAGAAGGTGACATAGGGCGACATTGTGTCAAAAGTGGCAACGTTGTGTCAAAAGTGACACATGGTCGAATCCCATGGTAACATGTGGCGTCGACGTGTTCGAGATGAAAACAGTCTATGGTTTTCGGCACTATAGCTGTTTCTGGCAATGATTTCAGAACACCAGAGCAGTTTCCGGTATCACGTCATCATCGTAGCCATGTCACCCACCAGACCAGTACCGGTCACGGTTCACCGATCGGACCGATTTACGAAATCGGCTTGCCTTCCGGGCAAGTTTCCGGTGTCGTTTTCCTGTTGTCGGTCAATTTTTTGGATGAATTTTTCGGCGTCCATCAGGTGGTTTTCCGGTAACCTAGATATGGTTTTCCAGCAACCATAAATGTTTTTCTGGCAACCGATGGAGGTTTTCCGGCAAAATAAGTTTAATTAAATTTTTTAAAAAAAATTTATTTTTTATTTTTTATTTTTATTGTCATTTAATAATTTCATTGATTTGTTTCAATCCAGTGGGAGCTGAATTAATGCCCCACAAATCCCGAATGCTGATTTTTCTAGAGACAAATTTAGACGTGGTTTCCGATGTCGGTTTCCGGTGTGACTTCTGATGACGGTTTCCAAGATGGATTCTGGTGATGTTTTCCGATGCGGTTTCTGGTTACAGTTTTCGATGCTGTTTTCGGTTACGGTTTCTGAAACGGTTTCCGGCTTGGATTCTAATGACAGTTTTCGGTATGATTTTCAGTAACTGTTTCCGACACAGATTCCAGTGACGGTTTCTAATTATGGTTTTCTGCACGATTTTTGATTATGGTTTTTCAATACGATTTCTGATGACAGTTTCCGTTACAGATTCAAATGATGGTTTCCGGTGGCATTTTCGGCCATTGTAGAATTTTTCCATTAGGAATTTCGGTACTGTTTTCCGACAGTCATGAAATTTTCTTGCGAAAATTTGGACACCGAAATTTAACTTCAGTGGGAGCTATATATAAAGAAAAGTCTTTGATTAGAATTCTTCATCTGATTAATATGCAATCGGGAATAAGTAATTTCATTAAAACGTACATTAGAAATGTACAATGTTATTAAAAGCAAATTTTTCTAAGTGGCTTTGAAATTTTTTGAAATAAATCTGCATCATCTCATATGTCTTAATAGAGAAGATTTCATGAATCATATTAATGACATATAGCCATAGTCAATTTGGACTCGTGCTTTTTATGTAGAGAGATGCAGTGAATAGTCTTTTAATGAAATTTTCCGAAGAGTTAATAGATCTTTAAGGTTGGAAAAGCTAGAGTAAGGTACCACAATGTATTTTGGTCAGATAGCATTCGGGAAATGGAGTATAGAAAAGTGATCATGTCCAAGACTTGATTCACTTACCACTGGTCATTAGACCATTATGAACGTATGGGTTCCACATATATCATACGTAAGAAGGAAAGTATTATCAAGAGATATAAGGCACAATTAGTCACAAATGAAGAAACTTATTCTCTAGGGGTGTGTTTGTTTGACGGGATTGGACTATTTTTAGTCCAATCCCATGTTTGGTGAGTCCAGACAACCGGACTATTTTTATCCCCAATTTTAATTTTATCCCATCATAGGGGGATAAAATTATCCCTTCCAAATCAACGGGATTATTTTTATCCCATCATCACTGATTCAACTTCTTCACCAACCAATTTCATCGTCAATTCCATATTCAACTCTATTACCAATTCTAGATTCACAAATCAACTTAATCCACTCAAATACAAATCAACGGGATTATTTTTATCCCATCATCACTGATTCAACTTCTTCACCAACCAATTTCATCGTCAATTCCATATTCAACTCTATTACCAATTCTAGATTCACAAATCAACTTAATCCACTCAAATGCAAATACGATTTCACAACACATTAAATCAGAAATTCATAATGATTGAGTTTCAAAACAAACCGAAACAAAATTAATTGAAAAATAAAAACCTAATGAAATACAAATCTGTTTCTAGAAAAAAAATGAAACTAACATGGCTCAATCACTGGTCTTCGTGGTGTCGCCGGACTGAGATTGACCAAGGTGGTCCAAGATCTGTCTAATCTTCTTCGTGTGTGGTTTTTGGAGTTGCTCTCCCATGTTTTTCCACCACAAAAGAGAGAAAGAGGTGGGAGGAGAGAGAAGTGAGAAGAGAGAACCGAAATAGAGGAGAGAAATAGAGGAATCTGGTAAGAGAGGAGTCTGGTAACAGAGGAGAGAAAGAGAGAAGAAAATGAGATGAGAAAGAGAGAAGAAAATGAGATAAGTATGGAGTGGGTCAACGGAGGAGAGAGTGGAGAGAAAAAAATCTGATGGGAGGTGAGTTAAACGGGTGCCACTTTTTTTGTCCAATCCCATCATATAACAAACACATGATTGGACTATTTTTAGTCCAATCTCATGTTGCACCAAACACAGGGAACACTATAATTAATCCAATCCAATTCAATCCAATCTCATGTCTTAAAAATAGTCCAATCATATCCCGCGCACCAAACGCACCCTAGAAGTAAAGTTTTTCTTCTATACACGTTTTTCTTCTATACGCCTCATTCTAGCACTCTTCACATATATGAACCTGAAATTACATCGGATGAATGTAATGATTGTACTTCTCGATAGAGAACTAGAGAAAGAAATTTATCTGGAACAGCCTGTAAATTTTGTTTCAAAAGACCAAGAACGCATAAGTGTGCTTACTTAATTAATGTATCTTTGAAACTATCCTCTAAAGTAGACATTTTACAAGTAGAACTTTTAATGGGAAGTTGTTGGTCGTTTGGTTGTCAATTAGAAAAAACTTTTTTAAAATGTAGGATTACCAAAATATTCAAAAACTATTTTAAATGATAGGGTTATATTAGACATTTTAGTGTTATTAAAAAATCTCAAAAAGATCTACTTGGAAAAGCCTAAAATTTAAGCTTCTCCAAGTAGACGTAAAACAGTTTTTTTAATCATTCAAAAGCTCTACTGAATGACAATCAAACGACACAAAAAAATTTGAAAATAACTTTTTTAATTATAAAAGCTCTTTTCGCCGGTAGAGAAGCTTTTCCAAAAGGGCACTTATTATAGTGCATAAGTGTTTTTTTTTTTTTTTGTTCTCATTACGATTTTGTATAGTGGACTGTTTTTGATTTTGGCAAACCAGGCTCTCTGAAGAATGTAAGGCTATAATATTGATTGTTGAGATTCGAGTTACACATGACGGGGCTCGGATTATAAAGAAGAACTAAAACATTTGAAGATTGCTGTTGTTTGTTTGATTAAATAAACAATTCAGACTTTGGAACTTAACCTATTTGAAGTAGTACTAAAACCACTTCTGAGTGTCTGGTTAAGGTTGATGTCGATTTTTGTTTGTGTTTAAATTTGGTATTGTACGAAAAGAAAAAGTAAATTAAATTGAAGAAGAGAGATAAAACACAAATATTAATAAAAAAATTAAGAAATATAATTAATGATCATTAAATATGAAACATTCAAATAATTAAGATCTAATAAACGTAAAAGTGTATCATATTTTGTGTAAAAAAAATAGGACATAGGTCCTGCCCCAAACTTAAAATAGGAATACATGTTAATTAATACATCAAAATTAAGTAATTAAATCAAGGGGTGTGATTAAATGAGAGCTTGGGAAGAATTTCATCGACCAAGTGTTTAGAATGAGAAGGGTGAATAGAATCCCAAAACAAGAACTGAGAAGCATTTTGACATTTTTGGTGTGGTTGGATTACACAAAAATACTGTTTCTATCATTCCACTTCCGCAACACCCTCTGCTTTGTTTCAACAAATCGAGTTTTCACCATTCAACACAAAATTAATATTTTTTTTTTTAAAAACAAAATTAATATTCATTACTAATTTAATTAATACCCAACATATATTATCAATAAAGTATCATGATATATACTGATCACTGTTTATTTTGCTTACCGGTTACTATATTTGTGAGAATAACGAGTCATATCAATCGACTCATATATGTCTGTATAAACAATTTCGCCACTATAAAGCAAAGAGAGATTTGCGATGGTGGCTTGTGCATGTAAACTCTTTAGAAGCTTTTCGGTTACGGAAGTTGAAGCTCTAGCAGTTCTTAAGGTATTTAGATTGTTGTTGATATTGGCCTTGTTCGTGCGGCTCTAGAGACCGGTGCTTCAGTGGTGGTGGAGCTGATTCGTTCAAAAGAATGAAAGATGTTGTTCTTTCTGAGTTGGGTTTGCTCACATCTAAAATTTCAGATAAGCTCTCCAATAACAAGGTTAGAGACGTATCTTATGTTGCTCGAAGTGCCAATCATATGGCCCATGGTATGTCTCCTTTTGTGGAGAATTTATCTTATTTGATGTAACCTTGCTTTTGTTGCAAAGAAATTTATCTTTAAAAAAAAAACACATTTTCTGGTTTAAAAAGTATTTTATGTTAAGTTTGAAATCCTCTCTTGTTGCAGATAGGAGTTGTTCATATAATCTTGGATTGATTATATTTGATGAAAATTCACACCAATGATTCAAAAACCATTTGTAAGTAACAACTAACAAGTCAACCACAAATAAAAACCGGCCATAACCCAGACAAATGGATTTTAGTACATCACAAAAATATCCATAACAATGATGAAGTTCCAAAGTTTGAACTGTATCTTTGTTTATGCAAATTAACCAAACAACAGCAATAACAACAACAAACTCTAATTGTTTCAGTTCACCATCGATAATTAGTCATATCTAAACATTCACACGTGTAATTCAAATGATCCTCACGATCTATTTTGCAGACTTACTCTGTTTTATTTTTAGTATTTTTGACCAGTGATGCCTGATGCATTTTCATCTGCCATATGAATTGGAATGAGAATGTTGAGAGATAGTGTTTCATAATTGAATGGTAATATTATTAAAAATAAAATGATAGTAAAAAGTAAAATCATAACAAATTAAAGAAAAACTAATGGGATCAAGTTTTTAAAGGTAATTTTAAAAGAAAATACCTGTTTCTTGAGTTCGATATTTTCTTTGAGTAAGTTGTTTATCTGTAAGAAAAAAATAAACATATAAATTATAATTAGGATCGAAGTACCCATAAATAAATAATGAAACTATTATATGCATTTTGCACTCACTACTCTGGTGTGACCAAAAGCTCTGCTAAATTAAGGTTCTTATTCTTGTTTTAATTTTTTTATTTTTAAAAAATTGTTGAAACTACCTACAAAAGTTTCAACTACACAGTATCATATAAAAGTAGGATGGATTTATCACATACACTAAAGTGAAATCATTATATAAAAATATGACCAGGTTCATATTCTCGATCTCACTAAATTGTTACAACAGTAGAAATTTTTGGACAAAAAAGAGGGAGATTCCCTAAAATCCCAAACAGTTTATCAAAACTTAAAATTTAGACGATAACTCCTTTGTAGCTTCTTAGTACACTGTTTTTTATTTAACTAAAATTTGAAAGTATAAGGTGATTTTTGTTGGGTTGGGTTTCCTCCAAATGTGGAGATAGCCCAAAGAGAGTTTATCATGTATTCATGGTAAAGCCCACATAATATATGTGGATGGCCCAAGGACTTTTAAGTCATTTTACATGGTGTATAAAAGTGTTAAAACCCTAGCTGAAAACAGAAGAGAAGAGACAAGAGAAGAGAGTCATCGGTGTGTGCAAAGAGTGAGAAGAAGAGAGAAAAAGAAAAGAGTGTAGAAATTCTAGGTTTTAAGTCTACTGTCCAGAGTTCTTCAGAGGGCTGATCGGAGGTCCAAACGTGGTCGGATCAAGCTCGAATTTTTCAGGCGTGTTCTCAACACACTGATATACATTCTGTCGGTGGAATTATCAATCGGAGTTCCCTGTTGTGACTTTTGCGGTTCCGAACAGAGCTGGACAGAAAACAGGGGAGGTACTGCACAGGTTTCGTAAAAGAGGGATATCTCTTTCATCTGTTGTCCGTTTGAGCTGAAATTTGGACAGAACCTTTTTCACTCGTGGTTCTACGATTTGGACGGTTGGATCGTTGATCGGAAATTTCTGCAGAGAGATACACACCCAGAACAGAGGATTCGAGTTTGTGAAATCCTATCTCTCTTGTTTTACTTGCTAATATTGCATGTGTTGCCAAGATTAGTTAATCTTGAGATTTGCTGTGTTATATGCCTCTAGTTTAACTAGAGAGAACTGTGTATTCCCATTATATTTTGATAGTGGAGATTTCAGAGGACCCGTGGTTTTTACTCCTCAATTCAAGGAGGTTTTCCACGTAAATTCTTGGTGTTCTTGTGTTTGTGATTGAGCTTGTGGTTGTGTTGTTTGCTGCTCTATTTAATTGCTTCCTATTAGGTTCACACAAGAGAGGGATATATTGTTTGTTATTGTTAGTGGTGCGTTTTATCCCTTCAATTTTGATATGAAATAAGATGATCTTTTCTACCTAAATTCGAAACTTGGTTTTGAAAAAAAATAAATAAATAAATAAACCTTATGGGGAATTGGGGATTTTGCAAATCTTCCAAAAAAAAAAATATGCCAAGAAAGAAGGGAGGGGCAGGAACAACAGTACAACACTTTACAATGAAGACATAATTAGTACCCAAAAAAAATAAAATTGAAGAGATTAGGTTTGTCCGGTGGTAAATTTCTTACACCTGCATTACGAGATTGCAGGTTTGAGTCCCTCTCCATTCTAAAAAAACCTCTAATGAACAAATACATGTGACGGGATTTGAGCCTATGACTTCTGTGACAACTAGGCTCTGATATCATATTAGTAACCATCAGATCTAAAAGTGTAACGGGATAGGAAAGAAGCCAATAATAGTTATTTAAATTTAAACACTCTAAGTGCTTATTTGGTTAGGCTTTCTACTAACCTCTATTTGAATTTTTTTAAAGTTGTTTCGTTGGACTTTTTAGATTGTCTATTTTAAATTCAGTAGAAACTATTAGAGTTTAAACATCTACAAAGTAAAAGCTCATAAGGAGGAGCTTCTTTAAATAGACATTTTTTTATTAAAAAAAAATTACCAACCAAACAACTATAAATTCTATTTCTAATAAATCTACCGTAAGTAAACATTTTACAATTTGAGATTTTTTAAAAGTCTAACCAAATAAGCTTTAACATATGGAAGAAGACAATAGTTATTATTTTAACACTAAACACATGGAAGAAGCACCATAGAATGGGCGCATCAAATATCCTCTCAGCTATTAACTTAATAAGTATGGGAAAAGACAAGTATTCATGAGACGATGAGAAAGAAATTGAAGTAGAGCGGCTATGGTTTGATCTATCAGACTTGACTATCAAGGCCCCTGGGCTCAGAAAGTTGGGCTTTCACAGACTTGAGGCCAAGATCGAACTTGAAAAAAAAAAACATTATCACATACAAATCAAATTATAGTCCGACAAACCGCCCAAGCTTGTGCATGCAATCCCGCATGAGACGGGGCACGTGGACAAAGCCGGATCTAATCAAAACTACTTAAGACCCTACCCATATCCGGGCCCTGACATGACGGCTTGGACAAGCCTGACCCATTTGACATCTGTATATCGAATATCGAAGCTTAAGTGAGAAAGCTTACCTCATCTGTGAGAAGCTCATTCTCTTCCAAAAGACTCTGGTTTCTCTGCACAGTAATTAAGTTATAATCAGATATTCAATTCAACTAACGTCTAAACTGGAAGGAAAAAATGAAAATTTTAAAAATGAAAGATGGAAATTCACATCTAGTAGATGTTCATCAAGCACAGTTACTGGACATCCATAAATCTTTCTCACATCCGGCCACCTGAACGGCATCCTACACTTGGGGCACTATACAAGGAAATGAAGGAATATTGTTAATGCATTAGTATATGCATATGCTGTGGAAATACATTAATGACCAATCCATTTCTTGCTTGCTTGTATAGATATAGCAAGTATAGCAGAAAATACCTTTGCAGAATCTTTATAGGATTGTGGAATGCACTTGTTAATGCAGGAGAAACCGAATAAATGTCCACAGGGAAGGCAGCTGGAAATTTTCGACCAAGTAATGCAAGTTAGTTAGATAGGTTAATACTAGAACTAGAAAGCAAGCCAACATGAAAATTGATGAGAAGAAATATATATTATTGCTTAATAACTCAACATGAAACTAATGGTAAGATCACAGAGTTTATTAATTATTATTCACACACAACTGTGTCTGTGTGTATATATAAGCATAATAAATGCTATCAAATGGTTTTTGAGTGACTAATAAATTAGTGTTTCTATAAAATAGCAAGATCCTTATAACATGTACTAGCAAATATTACTTATAATATGTGTCAATGCAAATGTACTATATGAAAAGCAATCCACTTCTTAGACATGGATGCTGCTGATCTTACTCACACCAAAACTTCAATTTAGATATAGAGGATATATTGAATCCTATGTCTAACAATGTTGAATTATAGCATGAAACATCAAATCAGGAACATAAATGACAAAATTATAACATGAAACATCAAATCAGGAACACACATGACAAAATTATAACATGAAACATCAAAGTTTAATCTCTGTGAGCCCCTCCGCCAACTTGAGTTCAAAGAATTGCTCTGCCACTCCTCTGTTTACTAACTTTTGGAAAATGTAGTGTGGAGAAGGCTCGTGTGTACAGAGTTTTGTTTAAAGTGAAACACAAAGAGACAACAAGTGAAACGCCCTGTGCAATGTAATAGACCAACATTTGATTGAAAAACAGTGAGCAGAGTAGATGCAGAGATTATGAAAAATATGAATTATTTTTTCTCTTTCATTGAACAAACAAGGGGCAGAGCTTGCATTCGTGAATCGAGGGAACTTTCCGGAATCTGTTCTCTGACTGGTGATGCAACCCGTGCAGATGATTCCGCTTCTCCTGAGATTTTTTAGATTTCCGATGGTGAAAGGTATTGGTCCGAAACTTTGTTTTATTATTTATCATAAAGGTCTAAACTAACAAAAATATATGTTTTCAGGGTAATTGAAAGCTAGCATCGGATTCAGATCAGACATAAACCAGATTCTTAAACCCAAAACTCTCCTAAAATAACAAGAAATCCTACTAGTTAATCTAGTAAATACACACAAACAGATATTGAGAAGAAATGAAATGTTTATCCATGGAAGCTACTCACTGTACGTGGTATGTGGGGGGAGGGGTACAACATGCTAAATTTCAAGTAACAGAAACCACGAAGCTATACAAGCATATATAGTCTAATACAGAAACAGGGAAATGAAACTCTGTATACTAAAGACATACACCATGGTCCAACATAGAAAAGTAAAGATAAATGTAGATAGATTGAGGATAACACATCAAGCCATGGAACTAACCAGATTTGATCATCGCCTTCACACCTCCATCGGTCTAAACATATCTCACAGTCGTGGATTTGCATTGTCGTCATCTCTTCAGATCACCACTGAGTTTGCTGTGAAGAGCTTGAAGAGGATGTTTGTTTTGGCAGCAAACTGGAACTAACCAGTTTGCTGTGTATACATTTTGACTGTAATTGTAATTGTAGACAAACATCCTTTTCAATTATAATATGACATTATTGTATGTCTAAGAAGTGGATTGCTTTTCATATAGTACATTTGCATTGACACATATTATAAGTAATATTTGCTAGTACATGTTATAAGGATCTTGCTATTTTATAGAAACACTAATTTATTAGTCACTCAAAAACAAAGTTTGAAAAAGTTTGAAAAGGATGTTTGAAAAGGATGTTTGTGTGTATTTACTAGATTAACTAGTAGAAAAAAAACAAACATCCTTTTCAAGCAAATTGCTTGAAAAGGATGTTTGTTTACGGTCAAAACATTTTGACTGTAATTGTGTGACAAAGTTTGACATTGTTCCTTGTATAGTTTGACAGCAAACTACAATTACAGTCAAAATGTATAGATTGACATTATTCCTTGTATAGATTTACAGTCAAACTATGTATACACAGCAAACTGGTTAGTTCCAGTTTGCTGCCAAAACAAACATCCTCTTCAAGCTCTTCACAGCAAACTCAGTGGTGATCTGAAGAGATGACGACAATGCAAATCCACGACTGTGAGATATGTTTAGACCGATGGAGGTGTGAAGGCGATGATCAAATCTGGTTAGTTCCATGGCTTGATGTGTTATCCTCAATCTATCTACATTTATCTTTACTTTTCTATGTTGGACCATGGTGTATGTCTTTAGTATACAGAGTTTCATTTCCCTGTTTCTGTATTAGACTATATATGCTTGTATAGCTTCGTGGTTTCTGTTACTTGAAATTTAGCATGTTGTACCCCTCCCCCCACATACCACGTACAGTGAGTAGCTTCCATGGATAAACATTTCATTTCTTCTCAATATCTGTTTGTGTGTATTTACTAGATTAACTAGTAGGATTTCTTGTTATTTTAGGAGAGTTTTGGGTTTAAGAATCTGGTTTATGTCTGATCTGAATCCGATGCTAGCTTTCAATTACCCTGAAAACATATATTTTTGTTAGTTTAGACCTTTATGATAAATAATAAAACAAAGTTTCGGACCAATACCTTTCACCATCGGAAATCTAAAAAATCTCAGGAGAAGCGGAATCATCTGCACGGGTTGCATCACCAGTCAGAGAACAGATTCCGGAAAGTTCCCTCGATTCACGAATGCAAGCTCTGCCCCTTGTTTGTTCAATGAAAGAGAAAAAATAATTCATATTTTTCATAATCTCTGCATCTACTCTGCTCACTGTTTTTCAATCAAATGTTGGTCTATTACATTGCACAGGGCGTTTCACTTGTTGTCTCTTTGTGTTTCACTTTAAACAAAACTCTGTACACACGAGCCTTCTCCACACTACATTTTCCAAAAGTTAGTAAACAGAGGAGTGGCAGAGCAATTCTTTGAACTCAAGTTGGCGGAGGGGCTCACAGAGATTAAACTTTGATGTTTCATGTTATAATTTTGTCATGTGTGTTCCTGATTTGATGTTTCATGTTATAATTTTGTCATTTATGTTCCTGATTTGATGTTTCATGCTATAATTCAACATTGTTAGACATAGGATTCAATATATCCTCTATATCTAAATTGAAGTTTTGGTGTGAGTAAGATCAGCAGCATCCATGTCTAAGAAGTGGATTGCTTTTCATATAGTACATTTGCATTGACACATATTATAAGTAATATTTGCTAGTACATGTTATAAGGATCTTGCTATTTTATAGAAACACTAATTTATTAGTCACTCAAAAACCATTTGATAGCATTTATTATGCTTATATATACACACAGACACAGTTGTGTGTGAATAATAATTAATAAACTCTGTGATCTTACCATTAGTTTCATGTTGAGTTATTAAGCAATAATATATATTTCTTCTCATCAATTTTCATGTTGGCTTGCTTTCTAGTTCTAGTATTAACCTATCTAACTAACTTGCATTACTTGGTCGAAAATTTCCAGCTGCCTTCCCTGTGGACATTTATTCGGTTTCTCCTGCATTAACAAGTGCATTCCACAATCCGAGGATGAAGTTTCTGCAAAGGTATTTTCTGTTATACTTGCTATATCTATACAAGCAAGCAAGAAATGGATTGTTCATTAATGTATTTCCACAGCATATACATATACTAATGCCATTAACAATATTCCTTCATTTCCTTGTATAGTGCCCCAAGTGTAGGATGCCGTTCAGGTCGAGGGATGTGAGAAAGATTTATGGATCCCCAGTAACTGTGCTTGATGAAGATCTACTAGATGTGAATCTCCATCTTTGATTTTTGAAATTTTCATTTTTCCTTCAGGTTAGTTGAATTAAATCTGAGATTATACCTTTATTACTATGCAGAGAAACCAGCGCCTTGAGGAAAATATTGTGCGTCTTAGAAATGAGGTGAGAGGCTGTTTGTTTTTTTTTTTTTCCATATAAATCTTATTACATCTCATAATTTAAATTAAGATAAATAGGTTTTTTTGTTTTTTTCAATTTATATCTTATTTTAAGATATGTATATATGTCTAATAGAAAAAGAAAAAAAAATTGGTTTTTCACTTATGTAATGAATCATAATTAACACATTCATAGTTACTTCCACAATCAACCTTATACAATTAATCTATTACTAAAAATAACCTTCAATTTAAAAATCCCTAATTTTCTAAACAACTCTAACCCTAACCTAACCCTAAATTGACATAGAATAAGACAGTGGCGCCGGCGCCACCTTCCTAGAATTTGACCGGAGAAGGCCAGTTGGCCTCCTCCTTGCCTTTGATGGTAAGATGGAGCACCAACGTTTCATCTCTAGGGATGGAGAGTGGCGGCTCTTCATCTGTGAAAAAGCTTCAGACATGTTCGTCACGTGAGTCTCCGGCAATAGTAGATTGGCAGTAATGAGCAGTCGATAAGGTAAGGTTGACTCCGACAAACACAGTGGTGGCGGTGATATAGCTTGAGTAGCGATGGACTGTGACGAATTGGGTCTGCAAAATCAAATTCTTCTCAGGTTTCATTCCCAATTACACAAACAAATCGGGGACTTCAATTGTTGGGGTGGGGTTTGGTGATCGGTAACCGGCAAATCTTTCTAGATAAACCGTGATGAGTGACTCGCCGCCGCCGCCGCGGATGTTGGTACGCGAAGGGTTGATTGTTTGGCTGTGATGCTGTTTGGCTTTTTCTCAATAATATAAATTTTAATTTTAATTTTTTTCAATAAATTAAAATGTTTTTTATTTTAAATAAAAATTGTAAATGAAAACATACTTTTTTTTCAATAAAAATAAATATTTGTTAAAAAATGAAAATAGATTAAAAAATATATAATAAAGTATCTTAAAAGTTAAATGGTTTGTTAAAATAAGGGTAGAATAGTACAACAAAAACCTCTTAATATTTAAGTAAGATATTCTCAAATAAAAAATAAACAAATAAAAATATCTTAAATATTAAGTTGTATTACTTTATTTATTTAAAATAATGTATTTTAATACTTCAGATAAAAAAAACAAACACTACCTAAGATATTAATTAACAAAAACAAAACACCAAATTGCATACTGGTTAATTGGTTTAGGCCGGTTGGTTGCTCGGTCACTTAATCTTGAATATATAGGTACCAAAATGGGTCGGGGTGTCCATACCCTAATTTTTGGCCCAAGAAATCGAGATTGAGGCAAGGATATATATATATATATATATATATATATATATATATATATATATATATATATATATATATATAATAATTTTCAAATAAGTGCGTACCGATAGAATTATATAAGGACATTGAATGTGAGTCACTCATTTTACATATTTTGACCTGGTATGTATGCATTTGTCAAAACTCTTTTATAAATGAGTGGCTCACATTCAATGTCCTTATATAATTCTATCAGTGTGCATTGGCAGGAAAATGACTATATATATATATATATATATATATATATATATATATATATATATATGAGCCGGGTCTTAAATATTTTTGGTGAGATCCGTCTTTGCCCATGAGCCCGTCCAATGCGGGTTTGGGTGGATTATCGGGCTTTAACTTATTTGGTTATTGGTATGTAATACTATTTTTGTCAAGTTCGATCATGTCATCAAGCCTATGAAAGCCCAACTTTCCGGGCCCACGGGCTTTGATAGTCAAGTTCGGCCGATTAAACCCATTTGACACTTCTACTCAATATCTTCGGTTCGTCTTCTGAATGCGGGTCTTTTCCCATACCTATTTACTTAATTAGCTTAGAGAATATTTGATACACCCAATGTATGGTGCCTCTTCTATGCACATCATCTCGTGTGCATAGATTTTAATCATTTGATTACTTAGATCATATGATATAATGAGAATTAATTGTGTAGTGTACGATAGGTATTTTAAAGTTTTTTTAATTTTATTTTTTATAATTATGTCTTAATTGGTAGGTGTTGTAAATTGTAATGTTGTTCTTTGCCACTTTTTTATTGGCTAATTTTCTTTTGGGAGATTTGCAAAACCTCTGTAAGGTTAGATTTTTTTTTTAAAAAAAAAAACAACTCTTTAATTTCGAATTTAGGTAGAAAATATCATCTTATTTTATACCAAAAACACCGTTAACTTTTTTTAAAAAAAAATAGTGTACTAAAGTTTATTTTCATAAACGGTTTCGGATTTTAGGGAATTCTTTTTTTTTTTCAAGATTTTCAACGTTTTTTTAAAATATTACATAATTCGGGTTTGTTTCGAGGAGAAATTAAACCCACAATCTTATAGTATACGTGTAAAGAGTTTACCCCATGACCAAACCTCATCTCGTCTTCAAGATGTTCTACTGTTGTATTAACTTAGTGAGATTAAGAATATGGACCAGTCATACTATTAATGATGTCACATTTGTGTAATGTGTAATTGTGTATGTGATAAATCCATCCTACTTTTATTATTATATGATGATGTGTACAGTTTACTTGAAACTTTTGTTGGCAGTTTCAACAAATAAAATTAATAAATAAATACAATAAAAACATTAATTTTGTTTGCACTACTTTTGGTCACTACACTCACATCATAGCAGTGCAAAATGCATATAATGGTTTCATTATTTATTTATGGGTATATCGATTATTATTATTATAATTTATACGTTTTTTTTTTTTTTGCAGAGAGACAACATACTCAAGGAAAATATCGAACTCAAGAAACAGGTATTTTATTTTACTATTAACTTCAAAAACTCGATCTCATTAGTTTTCTCTTTAATTTGTTATGATTTTACTTTTTATTGTCATTTTATTTTTAATAATACTACCATTCAATTCAATTCTGAAACACCATCTTAACATTCTCATTCCAAACTTATATGGCAGATGAATATACATGGTGCATCAAGTGTCAAAGCTAAAAGCAAAAAAGGGTAAGGCTGCAACAAGAGGTTGAATTACACGTACGGATGTTAAGACATGAAAATTATTGATGATGAACTGAAACAATTGGAGTTTGTTGTTGTTTGATTGGTTAATTTACATAAACAAAGATATATTTCAAACTTTGAAACTTCACTATTGTTATGGATATTTTTGTGATAGTACTAAAATCCATTTGTTTGGGTTATGGTTTTTATTTGTGTTTGATCTGTTACTTACAAATGGTTTTTGAATAATTGGTGTGAATTTTCAACAAATATAAATATAATCGGTCCAAGATATATTGTATGAATGACTCTTCTCTACAACAAGAGGTTAGGATTCAAACTTAACATACAAAACTTTTTAAACCAGAAAATGTATTATGTGTTGGTACTTGGTAGGATTTATTATATATATATATATATATATATATATATATATTTATAGTTTTGTACTTGGTAGGATTTATTTATATATATATATATATATATAAATACAATTTTTCTATTATCGGTTCATTCTGATATAAATATATTAGGACGAAGAATGTAGACCATTAGATTTACATACTTTGACTCAAAGTGTATGCACTTGTCAAAACTTCTCCATAATCTGTGGTCTACATTCTTCGTCCTGATGTATTTTATATTTGGACGAACTGACAGTAGAAAGACTATATATATATATATATATATATATATATATATATAAAGAGTTCTTTTCTCCTTAGTGCGTACTGATATATAATACATCAATACAATACATGTGGGTCATAGATTATGGATAAGCACTGACAAGTGCATACAGACTGAGTCAAGGCAATTGAATCTAATAGTCAACATGCAAGGCACTAATATATATTTATCAGTATGCATTGGGGAAAAAAGTTTCATATATATATATATATATATATATATATATATATATATATATATATAAAGCTTTGGTTAGATTCATGCAAGGGAGATTGAATAAAATGATGATGATGATGTCGTTTAACATAATTTTTCATATTTTGACAAATATCAAAATTAAAGAAATTAATAGCATGAAACAACTGAATTCATAAATATTTTTAAATCTAATATTGGGAATTGCAAGTGTTTTTTTTTTTTCAAGAATTTTCATCTTCTTTATTCGAAAGAATTCGCGTCCGTTGAAATTTTTTATGGAATCCAAATCTAACATCATAATTTCATTCTCTTCACATTGTACATTCAAGAAGTTTGATTAAAGGAGAGCTTGGGAAGAATTTCAGACACCAAGTGTTCAGTGAGGAATTGGTAGGCAGACTGAGAAGGGTGAATAGAATCCCAAAAGAAGAATTGGGAAGCATTTTGACATTTTGGTGTGGTTGGATTACACAATAATGCTGCTTCTATCATTCCACTTCCGCAACACCCTCTCTTTGTTTCCACAAATCCTGTTTTCAGCATGCCACAAAAAAAAAATTCATTACTAATTTTCCAACATATGTTATCAATAAAATATCATGATATACAGTGACCGTTTAATTGGTTTACCATATTTGTGAGGATAATGAATCATATCAATCATCGGCTCATATATGTCTGCATAAACAATTTCACTACTTGGAAGCAAAGCTTGCAAGTGATTAATCCTTTTAGAGAGTTTGTCATTATATAATCTTGCATCTGAATTCTCATTTTCCAAACACTTCCAATTGAATGGATTCTGAAATCTGGCAATGAATTGTAGTATAGGCAAGCAACCCATTGGAGGTAAACCAGCTATAACCATCGTACGGCATCCTAGCTCATGTAATTCCTACATTTATTATTTTACATTAAAACCCATTTTTCAAATGCAATATAAAATGTATTTTTTGTAAATAAAAAAAAATGTGATGTTTAATTACCTCAACAAAAGATTGTAGCTTGTTTAGCAAGAAATCTTGATAGGCACCGATAGTGATGAACTGGAATCTCCTTGTAGGAATACCATAGAAATTAAGACCGAAATCATTAGTACCAGCACTAATTACAACCAAGGCACCACTTATGATCTTATTAGCCTTTTCTTGATCATCACCTACAATCCTCTTAACCCTCCTTATATAATCTTTAAACATGTCAATCTGCTTAGAAACTGGGATGACTAAGGTTGGAAGAGTAGTCAAATCATCCCAACCGGATCCGGCGGAAGCGAAAGTGACCCCGGAGAGAAGCTCATGATCAGAGAGATTTGGTTGCAGGAAAGGAGGGACTGCCTCTTTGATGCGTATAGTGGATGCTATAAAGTCAGGCACAAGTTTTCCATCGGAAAATCTGCCGGTGGGGATGTGACCAGGAAAGTTTTGGCCATATGGTGGATGGTTTGCTTTCATTACAGTTGTTATGTAATTGTTGTTGCCCGTATCCATTGTTGAATCGCCGAATATCAGAATCGTTGATGGCAATTTTTTGCTGTTACCTATCTTGAACAAGTTGATGATCATCAGAATTTGCAGAAATATGATGGCCAAGAGATTGGTGGAAGCCATTGCTGTTTTGTCGTAGAAAGAATATTGGCAAAACTTGCAATGCATGTCAAGTGTATTTTTGCTTTAAAGTTTAGAGTTTAAGTTATTAATATGGTTTCTAGAGTTTCAATTAGAATTTATGGTGCTTAATTAATTATACAGGTTATGTAACAAATATCTTCTAGTCTATAGTTCAGAAACGTACCCTTTTCTTTTGATATTAGTATGGGCTGTTATAAATTTGTTAAAAGGTCATACTATTCAAAATTTAAATAATATTTTTCATTTTAATAGTGAATTTTTATTTACTAAAGAAATTTCATTAATAAAAACAAAATGTGTGCATATATAATTTTATATATATAGAGTGCGCACTGATAAATATATATTAGTGCGTTGCATGTGTGGACCATTAGATTCAATTGCTTTGATTCAGTCTGCATGCACTTGTCAATACTTATCCATAATCTATGGTCCACATAAAATGCACTAATATATTTTATATCAGTACGCATCGAAGAGAAAAGAACTATATATATTTATATATTGAAATATTACAATAATTTAAGGGTTTGGGGTTGAAGGATGTGGATATATAATCGAACTCACAACTTTTGATGTAGATGTAAGAGACAAACCACTGGCCTAACCCATCTTTTATATATATATAAATTTTTTTTTCCAAATGTTTGGCTGATCCCAGCCAAACTTGGATACGCCATTGATCGTTAGGTCACCCCTGATCAAAAGAACAATTTCTGAGCTTCAAATAGGGTCATCCCGAAGCTTTGAAATTATTCTTCGGATCAACCATGACCCGATGAACAATATCATAGCTTCAGAATGCTCCCTACCCGAATCTCTGAAATTGTTCTTCGGATCTGGGGTGACCCGATAACGGGTTACTCATGATCCGATGAACAATTTCAAAGCTTCGGGATGCCCCTTACCCGAACCTCCAAAATTGTTCGTCGGGCCACCATTGACCCAAATAACGTTTAAAAATTAATCCACCAAAAAAACCTTATCCAATTTATTTACCCATGTTATTTCTATCGATATACGGATTGTGAACCAAAAAAAAAAAACTCACATTCTCACCACTTTATATAAATTTTTTTCAACACTTTTATGCATCCAAAAGATAAAAAAATAAATTAGAGGAGTTCCATATCATTTATCTTGTTCAAATAATGTGTAACACTTATTTTATTTTCTTTTTGTATCATTGGTTGGTAAATATTAATAATGATATAAATCTGGGGTGGATTTACTAATCAAGAATGGAGGGTATCATAATCAAGTTATACCATAAATGAAATGGAGCGAAATCGAAATAAAGTTACTAAATTCTTTTCCATTGTTTACTAATAATTTAGGAATCAAAAATGAAATTAAATTTATTCATTTTCTAGTGTTTACTTATATAAAAAACCGTAATGATATAAAGTTGATTAAAAAATAGTGTATAACATGTTGAAATATTTTTTTTATTATAAAAAAATATTTTATATATTGCCCATAACAGTATAATAAAATTTGAACATTAGATACATAATTATAGAGACAACTTCAATAAAAAAAAATTTGAAGTCTCCCTGTAGCATGTGTGTATATATATTATAATAATACTAATACTAATACTAATAACTTTCAAGTGAGAGATCCCTATTTTAATTTTGATAAGGACATTGATTAAATCACATCGATTTTTATGAATTTTAATTTGAATTTTTTTGTGGATGATAAGTTCATTAAAATCTACATATTAATAAAATTTGAAAATTTTTCATTACTAAAACTATTTTTTTATTGAATTTTCCTATATTTCTCCAATTTTTTTGATTCCTTCATATTTAAAAAAATTGAGATAAATAGTTCCAGTGCTTAAAAAATTATTAAATTTTATTCATAGGTAGATTTCATTAAACTTATCATCTAAAAATATCAAAATTCATAAAATTTGATGTAATTTCATCTAAGTCTTTACTGAAATTAAAGTAAGGGATCCATTACTTGAAAGTTCTATATATATATATATATATATATATATATATATATATATATATATATATAATAGCTACTTTTGATGCAGAGTGACATAATAAATAATATTATATTATATTAATTTTTTTGTTATAAGGATAAAGAGTCATAATATTTGTAATTATATCCTTAGTAGTTATTAATTAATTATAATATTTTTCTGACTAAATAAATAGATAGGGAGCCATAACCTTTGTAATTATATTCTCATTAATTGTATTATTATTTTTTTTGGCTCTAGAGGAGAGCCACAGCCATTTTAATAATATTCTTAATAATTACTAATTAATTATGTTTTTTTTTGCCACAACCATTTTAATAAATGAAACTCTCACAATTTAATAAGATATTAATTTCAAGTATTATTTTCTTGTGAATTTCAGCAATTACTTTAATAAACATTCTTCTCACCTCCTTACTATTTCTATTTCTATTTCTCTTCCCCTTTTTTCGGTTTCTATTTTTCAATCAATTTTTTCTTCCCTGGTATCATCATATAATCTTTCTAATTCATTTCATTTTTAAATATATATATATATATATATATATATATATTTTATACAGTCTTTCTATTATCAGGACGTCCTGACAATAAATATATCAGGACATTGAATGTGAGCTACTCATTTATGAAAGAGTTTTGACAAGTGCATACAAATCAAATCAAATCAAAGCATATAAAATGAATGGCTCATATTCAATGTCATGATATATTTATTGATAATAGAAAAATTATATATATATATATATATATATATATATATATATTCAATTTTATAGGGTTTAAAAAGTGAAGCATCTATTAGAGTATTTTTTTTTTCCTTTGCTTTATATAATGAAAGTGAAGTATCAATTAATTTGCTTCATTTCTCTCATGAGAATATAACTTTGGTTGTAGGTCTTATACCAAAATTTTACACGTCTTCGGTCGGTGAGACATGTAATTTCCTTATCCATCTATTTCTTTATGTGTGTATTTAGTTGGTTTTACATTTTTTTTGATTAATTACTTTATATTAAATTGAATTTTTATAATTTATTTAAAAAATATTTAAACCTCGAAGAAGATAGATTGATGATAATTAAATCGAGGAATTCTTTTTGTTCTCGACACAACAATAAAGAGAACCAAATATGAGTTGAACATAAATTTTACTTTAAGTTTTTGTTTGATTATTAATTTTATAATTTCAATGCACCCATAATCTTTTTTTTTCTACACTTATTTTCAATCTACATAAAATGTTATTGCTTACTTTTATTTTTTCCTTTCAATTTAATGCTTCGATCATAAGATGATTATATCATATTACAATACATTTAAGGGTGCCGATATTAACACCTAAATATACGATTAGTATACCCATATTTTATTAAGAGAGTTTCTTCTTACAATCTACAAATTATCTATTTATACACCAATCAAATTTTTTTTATTAATGACAATTTTAACCTGAACTAAAATTACTAATCAAGACAAAAAAATTCTAAAGGCACTCCAAACTAATTAAATTATTAAAAAAAGAAATTCTCTCCCATAAATCATGATATTAAATTTTACATATTAAACTCAGACTCTCTCTCTCCTAAATTTGTTATTACCATATTAAACACTCTCTCCTAATTACTCTCCCTCTCTCCATTTTTCAAAAAACAAAAACCGTATCTCTATACTTTCGCAATTAATAGTTAAAGAGAAAAAAACCGATGAATATTTTTGGTTTTTTACTACAGTATAATATATATATATTATAAAAAGTCAATTTTCAAAAAATAAATTGATATATGAAAACTTGATTTTTGCAAATAAATTTGATTAAACTCATAATTTCTAAGACTAATGAAAGAATTAAAAACAATGTATTTGTTTTTTGAGTTTTTTTTAATATATACATATATACGGCTCCTAAAAATCAAGTATATTCGTAAGTATTTTTTTTTTAACTGTTAGTCTTGCTTAAGACGGAATGGAGATAGAAAATTAGAGATATATATTGAAGAAGAAAGAGTATAATATGTTAATTAAAAATTTAGGAGAGATTGTTTAATATGTAATATTTCATCTAATAATTTATGAGCGATAATTTCTTTTTTTAATAATTTAATTCAAAAAAGATTACTACTCGGATGAATCCAAAGGCTACGATGGTTTGTCCTGACTTTTATTAAAATAAAATGGAGTGTCTTTAGAAATTTATTTTTTAAAATGAAGTGTTTTTAAAATAGGAGTGTCAAAAGATAAAAAAAAGGATAATCTTAGAACAAAATGAAGTGTCTTTAGAATTTTTTTAAAATTTAAATTTTGAGAATGAAGTGTCTTCAGAAAAGAAGTGTAAAAAGAAAAAAAATGGATTGTTAAAAGAAGCTCTCTTTATTAAATTCTTATATTACAAAACTATCCTTGCACAAAATGACCAATAAGGACAATAATCTAATTATATAAAAAAAATCTATTTACAACCATTAACTAACCCTCAAATACTTAATTTTATGTTAAACCTTAATTTTATTTAAAGTATTAAATTTTATTTTTCTAAAAATAGACGATTATTTTATACAAACATGATGAACAAAAAAAAAAGCTATCACTCTAAAGTCTAAAAGGCTTTGATTACCTAAATGTATTTAATTAATTAAAATTCATTTTTTCAAAGGAATTAATTAAACTTCATTTTAATAGAATTAAGAAGAAAATTCCAAACCGTAGAAGATGTTCTGTAATTTAGTTGTAATAATCATCACCATTACTAGGGGTAATTTCATTAAAGTCCCTATTTTTTTATGAAATGTTACATATTTAAACGTATTTTTTATATTCGCAACTTAATTCCCTTGTTACAAAATACATCACTTTAGTCCTTTTGACTAAAATACTAATAGTCAACTCTAACTATAAATATATAAGTACAATTTTATCCTTGCCAAAATAATTTATTGAGTTTCAAAAATAAATTATATTAAAATGGTTTATAAAAATAAATAAACAACAAAAATTTATTTTCTAAAAAAAGAAAAAAATAATTAAAAAAAGAAGAAAAAGAACTAATGGATTATGAAAAATATAAAGTTAAAATAAATAATAAATCGAAAGTATTTTCAAAAAAAAATAAAAAGTATTTAAAAAAATAAAAAGATAGTTTATTTAAGTAAATGGATATTCACCGTTGGATTTGGATCTTTCCGATGGTGAATATCCATTTACTTAAAAAAAAACTTTCTTTTTACTTTTTGAAATACTTTTTTTTTTAAAAAATTTATGAAAATACTTTAATTTTATTATTTATTTTAACTTTATATTTTCTATAATCCATATATTTTTTTTCCTGTTTTTAAAATTATTACATAGATATTTGTTTTAGAAAATAAATTTTTGTTGTTAATTTTTTTTATAAACCATTTTAATATTATTTATTTATGAAACTCAATAAATCATTTTGATAAGGGTAAAATTGTACTTTTATATATATAGTTAGAGTTGATCATTAGTTTTTTAGTCAAATGAACTAAAGTGATGTATTTTGAAAAAAAAAATTAAGGAACTAAAGTTACTAATACAAAAACAAGTTTAAATATATGACCTTTCACCAAAAAATTTGAACTTTAGTGAAATTACCTCATTACTATTAGTTACACCCATCACCAGAACCATCAATCTCACCTTCCAATGTAAATCCAGTTTTTAGAGAAAGGTATTAGGTACTTTAACAATTCAACAGAAACAAAATTTTGTTACTACATTATGTCCTACTCTAAATGAATGGAAACTTAAAAAAATAAATAAACATACAATTCTCTCTTTCCCATTGTAACACTATCATTTTTATAAAGATTATATGAATAAGTAAATTAACTTTTTAAGGGTTAATTTGGTATATATTGGGTGTACATGCTAATAGTTTAATTTTAAAAATCTAATGATGAGTGTATCAGAAATCTAGGTGTCTAAACAAATTTTATAGGTGTCAATATCGGCACCTTAAATCCCTACCTTAATTAAGGAAAAATATAAACATTTAAAGACATTATTTTTTTAATTTACCCGCATTCCTTTTCAATTCTTTTCGTTATTTATTTTTTGAAGTATTACAAGTTGTCTATTACAATAGGATTGTCAGACCTGTCAAGAAAAGACAATATATGTACGGTCCATATAACTACTCCCACAAATCGAAAGAAAACTCTAAGAGGTGATGTGCATACATTATTTACGGTATTTTACTTTTTAGCAAATAAGGAAATAAGCAAACAACAAACTCATGCATTTTACATTTTTATAACAACTATACGGTATGATAATATTTTTAATAACAATTATACGATATGATAGTGTTTTTAGCAAAGTTCATGCATACGGTATGATAATGTTTTTAACAAAATCTGTGCATCGCACATATCGACACACTAGTATATACATACACACATACATATATATATATATATATATATATATATATATATATGTGTGTGTGAATATGCAATGATTCATTATTGTAGACCAATATGGTTTATGTTAAAAAAAAAAATCTTTGCGGCTTTAATTGTAAAAAAGAAAAAAAAACCTTTGCCACATGAATTAAAAAAAAAAACTTTGCCGCATCAATTAAAAAAAATGATGTAACCAATAAATCAAAGAAAGCTTTGATGCATTATTTTTTTTATACTTCGCAGTTCATTTTTATTTCATATATACATAGTTTTTTTTACTTATATATATATATATATATATATATATATATAGTTTTTAGTTAAAAAAAAATTATGTGAGAATATTTTAGTAAAAAGATATAAATTTCCCTATTTAATTAGGGGACATGATTCTCAGGGCTAATGGGAGGAATCAAGTTCCCTTTCATTCAAGAATTTAATTCCTGATATGTGTGTGGAGTCATGGAACTTAATTCCCCACAAATTTAATAAACTCGGGGACTTAGTTATCTTTCCCAAGAAAGATTTCTAATTAGTAAACATTAAACACACCCATGGTGGTTACCACTTAAGTGAGGGTATTGTTGGAAGTTTGGCGCATTGTTGCAACTTTTTGAGTACATGGGGTAAGTTTGCTGTAAGAGCTCTAAAAAGTGGCATTATTGCTAAAATCCATTATTTTTTTTATTTTTTTTATTTTGTTTTTTTGAAAAGGAAAGTGAAGTTTTATTAGATTTACTTTGTAGAATATTTTTTTTTTAAAAATTATATGTATTTTTAAGTAATTTTGATAAAAAAAAAATAGAATCCTAAATAATTTAAAAAGTTAGACATAAATAGACCAGTTAAGAGTGCCAATAACACCACCCAATTATATTTGACTTTATATCAATTTTACCTTTATAGTTAAATTCAATTAGTATATAATAAGTTTTAATTTATTGAATATAATATCATAAAAATTATATTATTCTAAAGGTCTCATATATATATATATATATATATATATATATATTTAAAATGAGACTAATATTGAATATTTATTAATAATTATTCATTTATCAATATTTATTCTTACCGTACTCTATATTATTTGTATATTAAGAATTATAAGTTAGTAATAAAAAAAACACCGAAATATAGTAACATTAAAAATGCCAAATGTAGCCAACAGAGGCGTAGCTCAGCTGGTAGATGGACGAGTTTGAGGCTTGGGCAAATAACTCCTAGGTCAGCGGCTCGAATCCTACCAATGACGAAAGCTTTCAAAAAAATACATGAATTAATTAATATGTTGTCTCAAAAAAAATGCCAAATGTAAATTACAATAGCATAAATATATTAAAATACAGATATCAAAAATGAAAAAAAAAAAACTTAAATAATAGTAACATAACATAAGATAACTAAATAATGCTCAAAAACATTAATATTTTGGAAGGTCATCCAAATGACTTTAATATCCACATAAAAATGATCCACATTATATTTGGGAATTGCGAGTGTTTTTATTTTCAAAAATTTCCATATTCTTTGTTCGAAAAAATTTACATTCGTTGAGATATTTTATGAAATTTAAATCTATCATCATGATTTTATTCTTTTCACATTCAGGTGTGATTAAATGAGAGCTTGCCAGGGTTGCACATTTTACCTCGGGACCCCATTCACCCACGACCCTATCTCCATTTGAAGAGGTGGGAAAATGGGTAAAGATGGGGATGATTTTCATCTCTAAATTAAAATGGGGATGGGGATGGGAAGACTCTTAATTAAAATGGGGATGGGGATGGGGATGGGAAGACTCTTCCCTAACCCCCTAACCCCATTCCCCCCCCCCCCAAATATCCTAAAATGGAGATGGGATTGGGGAGGCTATTTCCCTATTTCCCAAAAAAAGATATAATTTTTTTATTATTTAAAAACCTAACTATCTATATATGCCCCATTTACTTTTTGGAAACCCTAATTCTAAAATCTAAATTCTAAAATCATGTCCTCTCTCTAACTCCTCTCAAAGTCTAGTGCTTCTTCGACCATTAGACTATCCAGCAGCAGCCTCTTGTTCTTCATCTTCTTATTCTGTTCTGATGACATCGGTTCTTCTTCTTTTGTCAGCTCCGACAATGACTAGCTCCAGCGACGACCAACTCCGACGAGGCAACGACATCAATTCTTCTTCTTCTGTCAGCTCCGACGGCATCAATTCTTCTTCTTCTGTCAGCTTCGAGTCTCCGACACGACCAACTGTTTCTCCATCCGACAACTGCAGTTCTTCTCTCCAATTAAGATTCAGTTTCAGTTCTTATTCTGATCATGTCTCAAACCAAACAAAAACAAAAGCAAGGTAGAGATTAGAGAACTGTGATTTTTTTATTTAATTTATGAGTTTCTTTTTGTTAGTTTGGTTGTATTTTTGTTAATTGAACTGTCATTTGAGTATTTGACTTGTGAGTTGTGATTTTAACTTGTTACACTACACTTTTAGGTGACAGTTCTTCTCAGCCCGAAGTTAATTCAAATACTGTGGAGCAAGTGGTTAATGTTGAAAAAAGCAGCAGTCAAATTCGACCTACATCCATCCCCATTTGTAATTTTACAAGTGGAGCAAGTGGTTTTTTTTTTATTTGTAATTTTTAGTAAAATGAAGAAATGGGAAAACAGGAAAAATGGGGAATTGGGGTTGGGGATAGAGGTACCTCCCCTCAAAATTTTCCATCTCCATTTTCCCCCAAATGGGGAAATGTGTGGGGATGGGGATGGGGATGGGGATGGGGGACCTACATCCAGCCCCATTTCCCCAATGTGCAACCCTAGAGCTTGGGATGAATTTCAGACACCTAGTGTTTAGTGAGGAATTGGTAGGCAAGCTGAGAAGGGTGAATAGAATCCCAAAAGAAGAATTGGGAAGAATTTTGACATTTTGGTGTGGTTGGATTACACAACAATGCTGCTTTTGTTATTCCACTTCCGCAACACCCTCTTGATGCATCCACAAATCCTGTTTTCATCATGCCATATAAAAAAATTCATTACTAATGTTTCCAACATATAATATCAATAAAATATCAATATATAGTGACTGTTTAATTGGATTACCATATTTGCGAGGATAATGAATAATATCAATCAATGGCTCGTATATGTTTACATAAAAAATTTCGCTACTTGGAAGCAAAGCTTGCAATTGATTAATCCTTTTAGAGAGTTTGTCATTGCATCTAAATTCTCAGCTTCCAAACAATTCATCCTAGTGAATGGATTCTGAAATTTGGCAATGATTTGTAGTATATCTAGGCAAGTAACCCAATGGAGGTATACCAACTATAACTATCGTACGACATCCTAGGTCATGTAATTCCTACATTTTTTTATTTCACATTAAAACCCATTTCAAATGCAATATAAAATGTATTTTTTAAATTAAAAAAAAAAATTGTGATGATAATTACCTTAACAAAAGATTGTAGCTTGTGATAGGTACCGGCAGTGATGTATTGGAATCTCCTTGTAGGGGTACCATAGAAATTAAGACAAAAATCATTAGTACCAGCCAGTGGCGGACCTAGAAATTTTAATCAGATGGGGCACTTGAATAAATTAAAATAGTAATTATATAAAAAAAATACTGAAAAATTAAGATCATTGTAAAATAGTTTTTTTTATAGATAAAATAAAATAAATAAAACACTTACTCAGATAAATTAAATAATCTTACATTCAACAAGAAATAAAAGCAAAAAAATATATTAATAAATAAATAATAACAAGAAAAACAACATAAATAATGACAAAAATTAAAAGAATAAACTACAATCTAATTTTACAATAAAAAATTTTGTTTTACATATATAATGAATTCAATTTAAATTTATACAAAAATAATTTATTAATAACTATTATTATACATGTTTTTAAAAAATTTATTCTTCAAATTATTGGTAAATTATTGATTTATTGATTCTAAATAAATTAAAACTATGAAATAAAGAAAATATTGAGGATAAAATAAAATGAATCATAGTAATAGATTGTATATTTTAATCTATTAAGTAAAATATGAGATTTTATGGTTTATTGATTGGACGTATTAGGTATGTCAAATTAGAACTATTAGAAATAATAAAAATCCAAAATAATAATATATAATTTAATATAAAATAAAATTGAATTAAGTAAACACAAATTAATGATAGTTAAGAAATTGACAATAACATAATAGAGAAAATGAATCGGAAAAGATGGTAAAAAAAAATAAGATATAAAAAATTAGTACATAAAATTGAATTAAAATAGACATATGAAAAATTAGAAGATGAAATTAAATTAAAGAAGTACATATTTGCTTGAGATGAGACTTGAGACTTGAACACAGCACTCTAAGTCTAAAAAGTAAAATCTACTACCAGCTATTCTGACGGCTACTAATTGTTAACTATTCTTAATAAATATGTATATATACAGTATATACAGAATCAAATTTTTTTTAAAAAAAATTGAGGTATGGCACGGGCCCTACCTGGTCCCCATGTAGATCCGCCCCTGGTACCAGCACTAATTACAGCCAAGGCACCACTTATGATGTTGTTAGTAATTTCTTGATCATCACCAACATTAACCCTCTTTATATAATCTCTAAACATGTCAATCTGCTTAGAAACAGGGATGGCTGAGGTTGTAAGAATGGTCAATTCATCCCAGCCAGATCTGGCAGACGCAAAAGTGACCCCGGAGAGAAGCTCATCATCAGAGAGATTTTGCAGGAAATGAGGGACTGCCTCTTTGATGCTTATAGTGGATGCTATAAAGTCAGGCACACGTTTTCCATCTGAAAATCTGCCGGTAGGGATGTGACTATTAGGTTTTGGCTCGTATGCTCAAGTGAACTCAATGTGAACCAAACAAGACTCAACTGATATGGAACTTCCTAAAAACGTGGGAAAATATTTGGAAGTTGGAGTTGGTGTTTAAGGGAGGTTTGAAGACAATGAAGAACTGAAGAAGTAGTTCATTTCAGCATATGGATCGCGGTTTTTTGAGCGATGTAATTTCAGATGATTTGTAACGGTTTAGGAAGCGGGTGCGCAACCGTGACTAGAATCATAGTCAATCATAAGTATACGTGGAATGGGAAATCTTCAGTGGTAAAGGAAATATGTTTCTGGAAGTTCTTGTGCTTGAAGGAAAAAGATTTCTCTTTACAAGAAAACTTGTCATAAAAGGAAATAGTATTTATGTGAAATAAGTAAGTCTTATACGTAGAGGAGATGGATTTCCTTGTTGGTCTAAGCTCTCTGTAAATAGTATAAATAGAACCTTGTAACTAGGTTATTTGAGTGGAGCAGAAAAAAATACATGTAACATCAGAGAATGGGTAGATCCGAGTGAGAAACCCATGGGAATATCCGGTGAGGGATCCAAGGGAATATCAGTGGATCAAGTATGAGATCCGTGGGTGATATTCAGGAGAGACCTAGGGGATATTGAGGGGGTTCTTGGTGAGGATCTTGTGAGCGTTTATGAGCTGAGAGTCATGATGTAAAGCTCTTTTGTGAGCATGTGGACTTAGTAAGGCTCTGCGGTTTGGGGTTGAGGTGTGAGAGAGAATCCTGGAGTATATGGTTGTAACAATGTATCATATAGTGGATTTTTCTCTGTTGTCCTGACGACCAGTGGTTTTTTACCCGATTTGGGTTTTCGACGTATATCTTTTATTGTGATTGGTTTATTTTCTCTCATCTTATTTTTATGCTATTGATGTTAATTACTATGAGTTATTGACAAATATTAGGCATGTCATTTCCGTGTTCATCAGTTCAAATTCCCAATAGTGACTAGGAAAGTTTTGGCCATATGGTGGATGGTTTGCTTTCATTAGGGTTGTTATGTAATTGTTGTTGCCTATATCCAATGTTGAATCTCCAAATATCATAATCATTGTTGGCAATTTTTTGCCAATTTTTGCAGTTGCCTGTCTTGAACAAGTTGATGATCATCAGAATTTGCAGAAATATTATGATGGCCAAGAGATTGGTGGAAGCCATTGCTGGTTTTTTTTTTTTTTTGTAGAAAGAATATAGGGCTTTAAAATTTATAGTGAGAAAACTTGCACTGCATGTCAAGTGTATTTTTGCTTGAAATTTATAGGGTTAAGTTTTCTAAATTTGGACAAGGGAGTTGTGAATGGTGGAGATGAATATTACTAATCAGATGAACTAATTCTCTTGCTCATTAAGTGACAACATTTTTCTGTACTTTACAACTTACAATATGGTTTCTAGAGTTTCAATTAGAATTTATGGTACTTAATTAATTATTCCAGTTATGTAACAAATAGTTGTAGTGATCCTAGTTGCAAGCCTAGTTGTATTGATCCTCTCTTTTATGTGAAGTAGTTTTTGATTTAAAAAAAAAAAGTTATGTTACAAATATCTTCAAGTGTATAGTTCAGAAACACGTCCTTTTTTTATATTAGTTTAGAAGAAACTTAAACTTATTGTTAAGAATATTAATTCTAGCATAATCATTTTAATTTTTTTTTCAAACTTTAAATGAAAGATTATGAGATGGTAAAAATAAAAAAATAAAAAATATATATTTTAACCTGCTGGTCTCTGGAGTTGACCCACTACAGTCCTCTGCTCTACCAACTGAGCTAAGGTCGGGTTTTGGTTGAATCAAACTTTTTATATATAAGAGCCTCGGATGTAAATATACATTTTTGAGTTTTTAAATAGTGTTACATCATCATTTTTATTCATTATGGGTCCACTTTTAAAAAAAAATAGAGAAATATATATTTACATCTCCAATGCAATTATCTAAAGTCAAATATGCATATATTTTATGACTAATCATAATAAAATAATTATTCCATTCTCTCTCATATTGTATTTGACACTTAAATGAGCTTTGATATTATTGGTGGAAAGAGTTAGAAATCCTAGTCAGCATTTCTATGAGAGTTTCTAGAATTAGAAACCCAACTCCATATTCTCTAACTTTTTTCTTGTCACATTATCTCCATATTGAAATTAGATAATTGCATTGAAAAGAGTTTTTTTTTTACTTTTTAACTATCTATCTTATATGGCACTCAATTTTCTCCAAATACATATTTGCATTGGAGATGCTCTTAACTAACTAAACCCAAGATATTCTCAAGTACAGTGAAATAAAATATAGCCACTTGAAACGATAACCCCTTGAAAACCAAAGTCATTAGTGTTGTAAATATGATTCGTATTTAAATCCGATACAGATTTGGATTTTCAAAATCCGAAACCGATTCTATATTTCCATATTTCCATATTTTAGGAGTATTGACATAGAGATATAGAATGTAGTATTAATTGGAACAGAGTGATTCGAACTTGAAACTTCTACTTTGTTAAGAAATGTGGTTACCGATAAGTTGTTACTCTTGAACACAATATGTGGTGTAATTTTTTTAATACGACACTACCAGATTCTTAGAAGCTGCTCTAATAAATGTAATATGAGAACCAAACAAAATTGAAACATCACAGTATCACACACATATATATCATATATGCCGACATATTTAATTGTCAAGATAAATAGATAATAAATAAACTTTATTTCTTAAAAAAAAATACTAAACTTTATTTAAAATGACAAAAGCAAAAACAACTTCCGACCTGCCGGATTCGAACCAGCGACCTAAGGATTTCTATTAGGCTCAACCCACTACAGTCCTCCGCTCTACCAACTGAGCTAAGGTCGGCTTTTGAGTGATATTTTGCAATTAGCAATTTATTGATGCTACTAGCTATTGCTCTGCAATAACATGAAATGTAACGAAAAAGTAATACGTGCAAAGCCATCTATTATATATATATAAGAAAAAATAAATAAAACTTAAATGTAGATCCCAAATGATGTAGCATCTTATACATAAATATCATATAGATCATCACATGGTCATGAAATAACTTTGATAAACAATTTGTAACATGTTAAATGTTATTTTATTTTATTTTTTTGACACTAAAAAAAAATTTACAAAAAGAAAAGGTCTTTGGCCTCATGTTCTGAGAGTATTGAATGGTTATAAATCAACTAAGAATCATATCAATTAAACAATTTAACACATCATTTAGGTTAGCCAAGTTAACTAGGGAAATGTTGACTACAATGTTTTTTTTTCCTTACCTTAATAGCAATTCACCCGGTATGATTTTATGGTAAATAATGATTATTCAGTCTAATAATATTACATATTCGAACAGATGATAACCTATTGTGAGCCAGCCCATTCCAAAGAGAAGTATGATATTTTCCTTGAAACTTCGGAGAACGAAAATGACATTGTTTAATAATCATTGTCGGCTGCAATTAAAAGTATTAATCACAATTATTCTATTTTTGTTGGCAAGGTTAAGGATATAAAAGTCTTTGAATTGAAGTATTTTGAGTTTTGACCATTCACCTCCTTTCTATGGTTTTAAAGCCAAATTAAATGCAGCAATTGAGTCACTAATGTAAGTATGTAACATATAATTTTGTCTTTACTTGAAGAAATAGTATACTTACAATATATTTCATTGGCAAATTAAATGACAACCTCATATTATCATCAATTAGATAGATGTAATATATATCTTTTTTTTTATTATTGTCAAATATATATATATATATATATATATATATCTCTTTTTTTTAAACGAAAAAATCTTTTTACTCCCAGCCAGATGTTTTGGAGATTGTTATGTTGTGTATGTAAGAACTTTTTTAAATTGATGAGTAATATAGTCTATTATTTATTGAATTTGTAAAAACCGAATTGATTAACTCAGTATAGTTTTAATGAAACCTCATTTTCAGTAAGGCATGTGATTTAGAAACCGTTGCTTTCTCATTAGGTGGTAAAAAAGGAGTAAGAAGAGGGTAAAATATCATCATTTTGCTAATTTATTATTTATGTTTCTTAGATTATTTAAGGTTACAAATTTGTATTTATATTTTGTCTAAGGGTATTACCTAAATCCAAAGTTAAGAAGATGATTCAAACCCATAACTCAAATATGAGACATGTGAAGATATACCACCGAAACGATCCTTTTATCTCTTTAAATTTGTACATGCTATTATGTTAATTAGAAGAAATATCACGATCCTACATTACCTTATGGTCAAAGGTTTCAACCAAAGAAAATACGAGATTACCAAAACACCCTCCAACTACCAGTGATAATGAAGTATGACAAGGAGTTGTTTGTCATTACATTATAAAATAAGCTTATCCAAACCCAATGCTGAATCAAATCCACGTCAACTAGAGTGAAAAATAAAAATAAAAAATAAAACTGAAAAAACTGGAAGAGGAGTAGAAACACAAACAGGAACAGGAAGCGAACAATACAAAGAAAGTGAGAAACATTCAAAGGTAAAAATGACTTTTTTGCTCGATTATAGCCCAGACCCATGTGTAATGGAGTATCAAAAATCTAATTTTACACTCACATTCTCAGTGAAGAAACATCTTTTTTTTAAAAAATGAGATTCTACCATAATTTGTCCTCTTAAGGTATGGTTCTGACCTCTTCTTTTTCCTGTTTATTATTATTTTTTAAGGAAAATTTTAAATTATTTATTGCGATTATGAAACTTTTTGTAAAAGAATCTTTGGAATCTCAAATGGGTTTGTTTCTGTTCTTCATTTCCAAGAGCTTCAATTGCATTTCTATGTTTGGAATAATTTATTTTAACATTCTCTGCGATTGAGGTTTTGTTGTTCTAATTTGATTTTAATCTGAAAGAAACGGTAGTTATATGAAATGGGAAACGTCGAAAGGAAATGAATCATGAGATTCAATGTTGATAGATTGGTGGTGAGCAAAAGAATATTAATGTTTTGGAGTTTGGTGGGTACAAAACTGGTTTTTGATTTTGTTCTCTGGATGATGTTTTCAATATTGAACGGTGAGGAAGTGTGTGGATTATTGGATTAATGTATGATTTAGATGCTGATCTAGTATTGATTTTGAAGTTTCTAAGTTTAGTTGTAAAATGGGTTATAATTCATTTTTAATCCCTTGCTCCGAGACCTTTAGATGGCACGATAGTGATGAGATCTTATGGTAAGTATGGTTTTTAGCAAGGTGGAGCGGAAGCTAAGTAAAATTGAATCTAGGTGGAAGATGGCATCAAGAATTCTGGTCTTGATTGTTGTCAACAAGATGGACTAGAAGTTATGCAAAATTGAACTTGATAAGCTTTGGTGTCGAAAAGTGGTTGTGAGATTCGAAACGGTTGTTCTTGGCATGCATTGGGAGCTTAGAGGAGACATATAATGACGGCATGAAATTACTGTAGGGGTAGAAAAATGTTTTGAATTCCCTTTTGGAGTGGTGTTTGCCGTTTGTCACTTTGGCATGCTTCAGTTAACATCCCCATAAATTGTGGATTTAGAGACGAATTGCTACATGAGTGCAAATAGTATAACTATGTAACAGATACTGATGTATGAGGCATAAACGGTAGAGCCAATTGCTTGATAGGATGGTTTCATTAGCTGCCAAGGCATGTTTTGAATTTGATAGACATGCTGCCTTTCTGGAATTTTGAGACATTCTGTTTCGGATCCAAATTCTGAGCTAATAACAAAATCTGACAGTGACTTGGCATTTTCTTAATTGCTCAAATATCGTTGAGTCTGAGCAAAAAAATTGTTTACTTTGGTCTGTATTGGAGATTTTGTCTAGGTAAAGAATTCGGAAATTACCAATTTGAAGAAAGCAATAGTTAAGAAAAGTGTGTTTTTGTAGCTCTGGAGTCTTGCAATTAACATGATTTAAGAGATTCAAATTGGTGCTGATAATTTGCAAAATCAGGTCTAATATGCTAAGTGTGAAAGCTATATATAATATAAGAAACAAGTAAATGGAAAGAATTTGTCACTTTTTCCAAAACAAGTACGACATTTATTATTTGTTATGGGGGCATATCTGTACTGCTTATTACCTTATATATATATAGTTTTTTAATATGTTTATGACACAGAAGAACTATTTTATGCCGAGCAGTAGTTTCTCTGGGAGCCTTGCTACATTCAAAGCGGCCATATCTTTTGACAGAGCCTTGAGGGATCTTGCGGTAAGGAAATCTTATCATCATTTTTTATGTAATTGCAGACGGGAATGGTCATTCAGTTCCCAAGTAATGGAGGTAAGTGCTGTAAGTTCCCGTTTCAATGAGAAGCGATCAATTGATTGTTTGACACCTGCCGAGGAAGAAAATTTGCTGACAGGAAAAAATGGGAGCGCTTCTGTATTTATTAATCATGGTAAGTCTGTTGTTTTAAATGATATATACTGGTGATTCCCCTGAAGATCTTTTCCTACTTTTGTATTATCATTGAAGAACTCATCATTACTTGCAAGTTCAGAGTACCAAAATTGATCAAGATACTTCATACATCATTGTAGTCGTTTTTTGTCTAACTACGTACCCAATTCTTCATAAGGTGACCTGTGATAAGAATCGATTGCTAATGCATCATAGACTTGGATTACATGCGATATAATAGTCTGTAATATAAGAAGTGTCACAGAGTTTGAGGGAAAATTGAAAAGGAAAGGAAGGATAAAAATTCAACTTGTTGGGGACTTTGTCATTATTTTGCAAGGCAGAATGGTACATGTGGTCGCAATTATGACCATCCGACCATTCGCCGCAAAAGTTGGCTAGTACATATATGGAGTTGTGTGATAAATAAATCTTCAATGGTCACAGCTTTTTGATAGAAACGAAACTTTAGAAAATTAAAGAACGTGTAGTTGCTTGATTGCATATTGAATCATTTCTTTCCTTTGGATATTGTTGTTTCATGTTTTTCCTTGTTAATACATACTTGGGGATCTGAACTGTTGTTGTTTGAGTTTTAATGTGCCTGAATTTCTTATGCAGCTGAAATTGCTTGGCATGAGAATAGAAGAAAGTGGATAGGGGATGAGTCTCAACAACCAGAAAGAATGGATAAGGACCCAATTATAAGGTATAATTATGATTTATTTCTTTATCTCTTATGTGATTGGAAAAGTTCCATTGTGATAGCAGCAGATTTCAGTTTAACCAAAGTATTTACTTGTCACTGTCTATTGAAAAGGAAACGTAAAAGGGAAAAACTATGACAGGTAAATTTGAGAAAATTTCTGGTTATTGTAGAAATCGTCTTTGTTATAGATTGTTGCAACCAATTTACAGAAATTTTTGAAAGATTTGAAATGTTGGAATAAGAGAGTTTGAGCTACTCAGTTGGCTTGTCTGTTGAATATGAAATGTTCCTGAACCTTCTCATCAATGGAAAGTTGGTCATCACGTTCTCTCTTGTTTTTATGTGATACAATCTTATATTTTGATGCCATTCCCTGAATTATGACTCGAAATTTCATTAAAATGAAAGGACAAATATTCTTAGTTTAAGGTTTTAAGTTTCATTAGAAACTGTCTACACCCTTAAAATACTCATACAAATTGTTCCAATTCTAAAGTATTTGTTTTAATTTTTTTTAATATTATGTTGTTCAAATGCTACAAGAATTATCTAGGAAGCCCTTTTGAGTTTTGAACGTATAAGAACAGATGAACGGGTAAATGCTATCCGCTTGACGTACAGAGAATCAATAATGCCCGATTTTTTCTACTCGAACAAGGGTGATGTGATTTCCTTTATATTTGTATGTTATATGCATAAAGAAAAATTGCATTTGTCGTGCCTTACATTTTCTACTTAAACAAGGGCTGTGTGACTCTTCTTCTCTTTTTCCAGTTATTTTACGAGTGTGTTGGGGTATTTCCACATATTGCATGTTGGTATTATTGAGATCACTGAAATAGTATGCTGCAAAATAACTAGATAAATTTTGGTTGCAGCTGGTCGACGACATATGATGACCTTCTCTCAAATAATGAGCCATTCTCCGAGCCAATCCCATTACCCGTAAGCTCATTTTCACTAGTGCACACACCTTCATTGATTTTGCATTCGTTAGATCTGTTTATAACTTCTGATTAGCAAGCTGTGTATGGTACAAAAGTGTGGATGTCTTCCCGCATATATGTGGAGAGGCACAAAGTATGGAGATTGAATTATGAACTGATAACATGAAATTGAGAACATTTATGAACTGACTGAATATCGATAATGTTTTCAAAGAGGTGATCATGAGGGGAAAATGTATTTATTCAGCTCAGTGTTTCTTCTTTCACCACTCCGAAATGCTTGTAGTTTTGGCAAATTGCTCATGACAATTTCATTGACTGGTGGATTTTGCAGGAGATGGTCGACTTTCTGGTTGATATTTGGCATGATGAAGGGCTGTTCGATTAGGTACTCGATAACAGAACAATAACAGTCAAGTAGCAAGACGGAGAATAAGTTGCCGTGGAGAATACTGGACATTTTTTGTGATCCGGTACTCAATCCAATATCTTCAAGCAGATTCTTCCGATTTATTTTTTTATCCATAGACTATTATTATTAGGCTTTCAATGTACGTACTTGGCGATTAACCATCACTGATTAGTGATTAGTCAGGGTTGTTTCCCCATTTCTCTATTGGAGTTTTGATATCCATCCATGTTTCAATAGTAATCTGATGAACATGACATTCATGTATCTTATTCTGTTTAAACTCTTGAGACCGTAGAAGAGATAAATGGTAGCTATTTTTTTCTTGCATATTAGCTTCAGAGAAAAAAAAAATTGATATCAACTTCATGTAAGATTCGTTCATGTCACTGAGACTTCATGCAAGTGAAAAATAAGGCACTCGGTCAACTCGTAGCTCGGGCATATGACGAGTCAACTCGTAATGGATCCTATCCAACTTGAACCAGATCCAACTCCTGAAAAGTTGGAAAAAAATTCTATTGGACTGAGCTGAATAAGCACAAAAACGAATCATGAATGGGCCTTCGACTTGTTCATCAATGGAGAACACTTCCCACTTCCGATTTCTGAATCAGTTTTCGATCAGTGAGAACTGAGTTGGTCGGAGTTTGAACTGTTTGGAACATAATGATTGATGATGATGAAGAATCCAAGACCCTCCAGGAGCTTGATTGAATCAAACAGACTCTCTAAATCTGAACCTGACTCGATATCGAGTCAATCATCAATTGACTGTGTATTGGGTCTGGGCCGTTCGTTTGGTCTCATTGCTAGACACGAGATAAAACAGTAAAACTATAAAGAGAGTTTATAACGTGGATCGGTTTTCTTTCAAAATAAAATAAAATAAAATTTGATTATAAATCATTACAATTTGTAAGTTTGTTAAGTTTACTTAGACTAAAATTTAGATTAATTTTTTGTCAAGATAAATTATTTTAAACTATTATAGTTTAGAGGTTCATGTGTTGCATGCAGTTTGGATTAAAGAACCCTACCAACGCAATTGAATCAAACTGAACTCTAAAACCAATGCAATTGAATAAAAATTTGTCCATAACTGGACCACATCAACCAATCGGAAAGAAAAATATTGCAATCAAACTAGATATTTTGGTAAATCAGAGAAATGGCTCATAACATGACGTGGCACGCCCTATCAATAACATTTTGTCACTTCATTGGATTTTACAATCCCACTGCTACATCAGTGTCATAATTTGGAGAAAAACTTGCATGAGATTGTCTCATTGCTAAGTGGTGAGATTGTTCATTGAAAGTATATCTTTTATATTAGTAACATAAAAATATGTTTTTAAAGTGGCACATGATTCATTTTTATTGGACAGTTTTATTGACACAATGCAAGTATTTCTCCACGGATTGACACTGATCTTAACATAAATTAAAAAAAAAAATGGCATTTCTCAGGTTAGTGGCCACAGCAGCAACGACTACAACAATAGTGAGGAAGGAAGATGAAATTCCCGATGTCCCATTGGGTTTGTAAATTACAATCAAGTGACAAAATGTTACCGGTAAAGCGTCCCACATCATGTTATGAGTTCGTTTTCTTATTTGTCAAAATGCTACACATTAACATAATAGTTATTATTGTCACATTATCTAAAATAATCATCTTAAAATAAATTTTTCATTTAATTACTATTTTGACAATGCCCAATCAAATAGGTGGCCACCAAGTAATTTTATCCCTACTTGAATTTTGCAGCCTTATAACGGGAAGAATTTCATGTTTAATTGTAACATTATTTATTTATTACAATAGAAAAGAATTATGCAAAGGTTATGCAAAGATGTTTGGGTTGGGATTTTATTTTAATATTGAACACGAAATCTATACAAAAGATTATTAAACAAAAAAAAATCTCGCTCCATCAAGATGCATGTGAATTTTAGTCTTTTAGAATTCACTGTTTAATATCATCATGAGATTTATGGCAACTAGAGCCCCGTTCTGCAGCTGTTTTTCAGTCCGTTTTCGTTTTTATTTTCTAAAAATGATTTCGAATTTGCGTTCGTTAACCGTTTTTCATTTTATTCTCAAGAAACAAAAAAAAAATGAAAAACAAAACTAGTATTAATAGTGAAATTTTTGAAAAACAAAAAAACTTGTTTTTCATTTTCGATTTTGTTTTTTTTTTTAAATTAACAGTAAATTTTTTTTTCTTCACCGTGCATCAGCTTCTCTCTTCCTCATCTTCTCTCTTCCCATCTTCATCTTCTTTCTTCTTTCATTCTTCGCTCGTCAAAACCTCAAAGACTTCAGATCTACATCTTCTTCTTCTTTCTTCTTCTTCTTCTTCTTCTCTTTTCCTCCTCCTCCTTCTTCTTCCTTTTCCCCTTCATATTCTCCATGGAAGCAAATTTGGAGGAGATCGGCATCCCGGAGTAAGATCCCGTCTCCTCCAGCCTTAGAGCCGGCGGCGACTCCTTAATTACTTTTATTTTTCAAATATTTACAAAGATTTTCGGTTTAGGCATTTTATCGAACATGCAGTGTGCAAAGTTTTTTGTATGAGATAATCTGATTGTTTAACAGAAATGTTTCAGGGTTGGTAAAGATATTGAATATAAGTCAATGGATTTGTTTGAACTAGATGACAAATGAGAGGGATAGAGATATAGGAGGTTGGAACTTGGATGTCCCCTGGTTCTAGCATTTTTTTTTAGTTGTTCTAGTAGTTCCACATGCTCCAATGAGATGAATTCTTCCTCCGCCATGTTGGATTCTTCAAATTGTACCGAATTGTTGACTGGATTAGTGGTTTCGTGAACCAAATATTTAGCTTTGTTTAAGCCCAACTCTACTTAAAAATTTCATCATCCAGCTTTTTCTTTGATATATATATTTTAAATTTTTTTCTCAATTTTTTGGGTGGCATAGTTGATAATCAGATGGATTATTGACCACTCTTTATTCAAATTAAAAAATTACAATAAAAAAATTATTAGGAAAATTACAATTTTTGATATTTTCGGTTAACCTACCAGACGTTTTTTTTTACGTTTTCATTTTCAGAATACAACTTTCAGCATAATGCTACCAGACACGTTTTCGGATTTCGAAATCGAAACCAAAAACACTGTTTTCGTTTTCATTTTTCTTTTCGAAAAACAGTAATTGAAAAACGCTTACAGGACGGACCCTAGGAACACTAGAATTAATATAATTTCTTCAATAAGAATTAAGCTAACGTAGCAATGATATTTCATTGCTAAATTTTCTTCTCTAAAAGACTAAAAGTCTGAGTTATAATATGGATAGTATAAATTTTCTTCTCTAAATTAATTTTCTCCATAACTAGGTTGTGCTAATTAAACAACCCCTAAAATAACTTAGGATGGTGTATTCAATTAGGATTTTAAAAGACTTTTAATGACTTTTTTAAGTTGATGACTTTTGCAGATTTCATGGACTTTTATAGACTTTACTGAATTATAAAAAACTTTCATAGACTTTCATTTTAAAAACCTTTCATAGACTTTCATTTCAAATGACTTTCAAAGATTTTCATTTTAAAAGACTTTCAAAGATTTTCATTTTAAAAGACTTTCATAGACATTTATAAACATTTATTGATTTTTAAATATGATATATACTTTGTTTTAGCAAAATTATATAGATTTCTCATATCAATAAAAATATATTTTTTAAAAGAGTAAAAAAATCAATGTTAATTAAACTTGACAAAAACATTGTTACCTATATATGTGATTTTAAAATTTGTATTTGTAATTTTATTATATTTTGCATCATAAAGACATTATGTACCTAATTTTTTTTTAATAATTAGTCAAAATTTTATTTGTTTTTTATAATTAGTCAAAATATTATAACTTTTCTTATAGAATAAATGTAGCAAATCGACAATAATATTAACGTTTACATGTCTCTACGAAAGTATGACAATGAGTATAAAAAATCTACCAAAAATTAATTCAAGTTACTAAAGATATATTAAACATAAAACGGCACACAATTGTTGAACAAGATTCATGCCTACAAGTGGATGGTTTGATATTGATCAAAATTACATTGAGTCACGCTCATACACGACTTTGATTATAGTATATTGACATGATTGAGTAGTGGTTTTTGTCTTTTATTAATTTTAATTAACATAAATGAAGTTCATTTGATTTGTTTCAGTGTTGTTTAGTTACTTTGAAAATAGAGGTAAAACAATGAAATCTCTCGTCCTTAATTGCGTAGGGTAGTTAATTTTTTTTTGTTATAGATATTTAATGTTTTGTATGTTTTTTTTATAATGTTCATTCATTTTAAAAGTTATTCATTTTATTTTATTTGTAAAATTTATTAAGAATGTGTTTTCTTTTACTTGAAAATATAACATATGTTTGATGGTTAATGTTTTTCACAGAGTTTTATGTTTTTTTTTCTAAAGTGAAATTCTTTCTATTTAAAAAAAAAAAAAGTCATTCAAAGTTGTTGGTAGGAATGAAAGACAAATTATGAGAGTTGTTATAACTAAAAGTCATTAGAAGTCATTGAGATTTTGAATACCTCCTAACTTTCATAGACTGTTAAAAAGTCTTGATTGAATACCACATGACTTTTAAAGAATTTTTAAAGTCTATAAAAATCTGTATTGAATACCTCGTGACTTTTGTAGAGTCTTTAAAAGTCTATATTGAATACACTCAAACTTTTTAATTTTATAAAAATCATTAAAAGACTTTTGAAATCTTAATTGAATATAATTTCTTCAATAAGAATTAAGCTAACGAAGCAATGATATTTCATTGCTAAATTTTCTTCTCTAAAAGACTAAAAGTCTGAATTATAAAAAGGATAGTATAAATTTTCTTCTCTAAATTAATTTTCTCCATAACTAGGTTGTGCTAATTAAACAACCCCTAAAATAACTTTGTGTATTTATGACTTCTAATTTAACTTGTTAGTATTTAAAAAAAAAAAAATTGAACTTGTTTCGATTATGCTGTGGTAGACATGATGCCGGTTCCGGTTCCGGTTCGGTTCCGGTTCTGGAGGAACTAGAACCGGAACCGGAACCTCCTAAAGAAGGTTCCAGTTCCGGTTCCGGTTCCACGGTTCCGGTCCGGTTCCACCGGTTCCGTCGGTTCGGAACCGGTTTTTTAATTTTAATTTTTATTTTTAAAACTCAAAATCTCATATAACCAATCAATCCCTAACGTTTGAAATACCCAAAATCCCAAAACCTAACCCAAAATTTTCAATCCCTAATCACCTTCATCAATTCAAACACACACACACAACCACAACAAATCCAAAATCACACGCACATACACCACCCCACAAACCAAAATCCATCAGAGGGAAGATTCGAAGAGATCGGAGAGAGAGAGAGAGAGAGAGAGAGAGAGAGAAAGAAAGGAGATCAGAGATATCGGTACCGGTGAAGAGCCGAAGAGATCGGCCGTCGGCGACGGCAAGTCGGCTAGAAGAAGAAGGAAGAAGGAAAGAGAGAAAAAAAGAGAGAAAGAAAGAGATGAGAGAGCATCAGCATGAAGAAGAATGGAAGAAAGAAAGAGAGAAAGAATGAGAGAGTGAGAGACCTGGGAGAGTGAGAAAGTGAGGAAAAAAAAAGAAAATGGGAAAGAGAGTAGGCGTGGGTATGTGTAATTGGTAGTGGGTAGGGTAGTGGGTAAGGTAGTGGGTAGTGGGTAGTGGGTAGGATAGTGGGTAGTGGGTTTAAAAAAAATAAAAAATATATATATTTATTGGAACCGCCGGTTCGAACCGGAACCGGAACCGCCGGTTCCAATCCGGTTCGAACCGGGCGGTTCCTCAAAATTAAGAACCGGAACCGGAACCGTCCGATACCGGTTCCGGTCCGGTTCGAGAACCGGAACCGGTTTTTCAGGTTTCGGTTCCGGTTTTTTTTGGACGGTTCCGGTTCTGTTCGGCGCTTCGAACCGAACCGGCGTCATGTCTATGCTGTGGTTTGAAAACCATAATGTCCTAAGTTCATGACTAATAATAATTTTCAACGAGGTTGAATTTTGTCAGATCCGTACAGCTTGAATTTAGAAGCAAAATCAGACCAGCTTATTAAAAGTGCAGTAAATCGTATTTTAGTTCCTGTAGTTTGTTTTAATCTGTGTTTAGTCCATAGTTTTTTAGAATTGTAATTTTTAGTCCTTATGTAACAGAATCTGTTAAAAAGACGGATTCTGACATATCAGACGTGTTAAATGACGAAAATGCCCTTGATGTGTATTGATCCCATTAAAAAGACTATTTTACCCTTAATTGTATATTTTTTACCTCAAATTACCATTGTACCCTTAATGGTAATTAAAAAAACACAGAAAAAAGATGGATCTTGAGACCGTAGAAGAGATAAATGGTAGCTATTTTTTTCTTGCATATTAGCTTCAGAGAAAAAAAAAATTGATATCGACTTCATGTAAGATTCGTTCATGTCACTGAGTAGACTTTATGAAAGTGAAAAATAAGGCACTCAGTCGACTCGTAGCTCAGGCATATCACGAGTCAACTCGTAATGGACCCTATCCAACTTGAACCCGATCCAACTCCTGAAAAGTTGGAAAAAAAATTCTTTTGGACTGGGCCGAATAAGCACTAAAATGAATCATGAATGGGCCTTCGACTTGTTCATCGATGGAGAACACTTCCCACTTCCGACTTCTGAGTCAGTTTTCGATCAGTGAGAACTGAGTTGGTCAGAGTTTGAACTATCTGGAACATAATGATTGATGATGATGAAGAATCCAAGACCCTCCAAGAGCTTGATTGAATCAAACCGACTGTGGTCTCTCTCTCTGAACCTGACTCGATATCGAGTCAATCATCAATTGACTGTGTATTGGGCCTGGGCCGTTCGTTTGGCCTCGTTGCTAGACACGAGATAAAACAGTAAAACTATAAAGAGAGTTTATAATGTGGATCGGTTTTCTTTTTAATTTTTTTTTTAATAATGTGGATCGGTTTTCTTTTATAAATCATTACAATTTGTAAGTTTGTTAAGTTTACTTAGATTAATTTTTTGTCAAGATAAATTATTTTAAACTATTATAGTTTAGAGGTTCATGTGTTGCATGCAGTTTGGATTAAAGAACCCTACCAACGCAATTGAATCAAACTGAACTCTAAAACCAATGCAATTGAATAAAAATTTGTCCATAACTGGACCACATCAACCAATCGGAAAGAAAAATATTGCAATCAAACTAGATATTTTGGTAAATCAGAGAAATGGCTCATAACATGACGTGGCACGCCCTATCAATAACATTTTGTCACTTCATTGGATTTTACAATCCCACTGCTACATCAGTGTCATAATTTGGAGAAAAACTTGCATGAGATTGTCTCATTGCTAAGTGGTGAGATTGTTCATTGAAAGTATATCTTTTATATTAGTAACATAAAAATATGTTTTTAAAGTGGCACATGATTCATTTTTATTGGACAGTTTTATTGACACAATGCAAGTATTTCTCCACGGATTGACACTGATCTTAACATAAATTAAAAAAAAATGGCATTTCTCAGGTTAGTGGCCACAGCAGCAACGACTACAACAATAGTGAGGAAGGAAGATGAAATTCCCGATGTCCCAATGGGTTTGTAAATTACAATCAAGTGGCAAAATGTTACCGGTAAAGCGTCCCACATCATGTTATGAGTTCGTTTTCTTATTTGTCAAAATGCCACATATTAATATAATAGTTATTATTGTCACTTGTTTATCTAAAATGGTCATTTTAAAGGGCAATTACTAATTGAGTCCTGGACTTTTTTTAAAATTTCAAGTTGTTTGTAACTTTTACTAAAGTGACTAAATTGGTCCTTATATTTTTTCCAAGTGTCAAATTAGTCCCTCTAACTAAGTTCTATCCATCAACTTTAACTGTGTAGGGGTAAAATTGTATTTTACTCCTAAACAATATAATATTGACACGTACATTTTTTTTAACACATGTATATTTTGATTTATTTTGATTTATGTGTTTTGATTTTTAAATAATGTTTAAAACAGCACTTGTATAATATTAAAAAAAAATAATATTATATAAAAATGATAAAAGACTAAACTGTGAATGAATGACAACTTTGTTTAAAAAAATAAAAGTATAATTAACATTGTCTTATTAAAATATTTTAAGATTTTTTTAGAGAATGTTAATAAAAAAAGTTACAAATGGTGTTTCAGTAATAATATTTTTAGATTTTATTGTAATTATAATGGATAATTTAATGCACAGAGACAAAATAACTTTGCTATAATATAACAAATAAAGGGTATTTACGTACTTTAACTAAAATTATTAAAGTCAACTGTTATATTTAACACCGTTAAGTCATTAGAGTGACCAATTTGGTCATTTCCAAAAAGAGATGACTAATATGACACTTGAAACAAAAGTGAGGAGTAATTTGGTCACTTTTATAAAAGTCACAAACAACTTGAAATTTAAAAAAAAGTTCAGGACTTAATTGGTAATTACCCTATTTTAAAATGAATTTTTCATTTAATTACTATTTTGACAATGCCCAATCAAATAGGTGGCCACCAAGTAATTTTATCCCTACTTGAATTTTGCAGTCTTATAACGGGAAGAATTTCTTGTTTAATTGTAACATTATTTATTTATTACAATAGAAAAGAATTATGCAAAGGTTATGCAAAGATGTTTGGGTTGGGATTTTATTTTAATATTGAACACGAAATCTATACAGAAGATTATTAAACAAAAAAAAAATCTCGCTCAATCAAGATGCATGTGAATTTTAGTCTTTTAGAATTCACTATTTAATATCATCATGAGATTTATGGCAATTAGGGCTCCGTCCTACAGCTGTTTTTTAGTCCGTTTTCGTTTTTGTTTTCTAAAAATGATTTTGAATTCGCGTTCGTTAACCGTTTTTCATTTTATTTTCAAGAAAAAAAAAACTAGTATTAATAGTGAAATTTTTGAAAAACAAAAAAACTTGTTTTTCGTTTTAGATTTTGTTTTTCAAAAAAAAAATTAATAGTAAATTTTTTTTTCTTCACCGTGCATCAGCTTCTCTCTTCCTCATCTTCTCTCTTCCCATCTTCATCTTCTTTCTTCTTTCATTCTTCGCTCGTCAAAGCCTCAAAGACTTCAGGTCTGCATCTTCTTCTTCTTTCTTCATCTTCTTCATCTTCTCTTTTCCTCCTTCTCCTTCTTCTTCTTTTTCCCCTTCATATTCTCCATGGAAGCAAATTTGGAGGAGATCGGCATCCCGGAGTAAGATCCCGCCTCCTCCAGCCTTAGAGCCGGCGGCGACTCCTTAATTACTTTTATTTTTCAAATATTTACAAAGATTTTCGGTTTGGGCATTTTATCGAACATGCAGTGTGTATAGTTTTTTGTATGAGATAATCTGATTGTTTAATAGAAATGTTTCAGTGTTGGTAAAGATATTGAATATAAGTCAATGGATTTGTTTGGACTAGATGACAGATGAGAGGGATAGAGATATGGGAGGTTGGAACTTGGATGTCCCATGGTTCTAGCATTTTTTTAGTTGTTCTAGCAGTTCCTCATGCTCCAATGAGATGAATTCTTCCTCCACCATGTTGGATTCTTCAAATTGTACCGAATTGTTGACTGGATTAGTGGTTTCGTGAACCAAATATTTAGCTTTGTTTAAGCCCCACTCTACTTAAAAATTTCATCATCCAGCTTTTTCTTTAATATATATATTTTAAATGTTTTCTCAATTTTTTGGGTGGCATAGTTGATAATCAGATGGATTATTGACCACTCTTTATTCAAATTAAAAAATTACAATAAAAAAATTATTAGGAAAATTACAATTTTTGATATTTTTCGGTTAACCTACCAGACGCTTTTTTTACGTTTTCATTTTCAGAATACAGCTTTCAGCATATGCTACCAGACATGTTTTCGGATTTCGAAATCGAAACCAAAAACATTGTTTTTGTTTTCATTTTTCTTTTCAAAAACAGTAATTGAAAAACGCTTACAAGACGGACTCTAGGAACACTAGAATTAATATAATTTCTTCAATAAGAATTAAATTTTCTTCTCTAAAAGACTAAAAGTCTGAATTATAATATGGATAGTATAAATTTTCTTCTCTAAATTAATTTTCTCCATAACTAGGTTGTGCCAATTAAACAACCCCTAAAATAACTTAGGAGGGTGTATTCAATTAGGATTTCAAAAGACTTTTAATGACTTTTTTAAGTGGATGACTTTTGCAGATTTCATGGACTTTTATAGACTTTACTGAATTATAAAAAACTTTCATAGACTTTCATTTTAAAAAACTTTCATAGACTTTCATTTCAAATGACTTTCAAATATTTTCATTTTAAAAGACTTTCATAGACATTTATAAACATTTATTGATTTTTAAATATGATATATACTTTGTTTTAGCAAATTTATATAGATTTCTCATATCAATAAAAATATATTTTTTAAAAGAATAAAAAAATCAATGTTAATTAAACTTGACAAAAGCATTTTTACCTATATATGTGATTTTAAAATTTGTATTTGTAATTTTATTATATTTTGCACCATAAAGACATTATGTACCTAATTTTTTTTAATAATTAGTCAAAATTTTATTTGTTTTTTTATAATTAGTCAAAATATTATAAATTTTCTTATAGAATAAATGTAGCAGATCGACAATAATATTAACGTTTACATGTCTCTACGAAAGTATGACAATGAGTATAAAAAAATCTACTCAAAATTAATTCAAGTTACTAAAGATATATTAAACATAAAACGGCACACAATTGTTGAACAAGATTCATGCCTAAAAGTGGATGGTTTGATATTGATCAAAATTATATTGAGTCACGCTCATACACGACTTTGATTATAGCATATTGACATGATTGAGTAGTGGTTTTTGTCTTTTATTAATTTTAATTAACATGAATGAAGTTCATTTGATTTGTTTCAGTGTTGTTTAGTTACTTTGAAAATAGAGGTAAAAAAATGAAATCTCTCGTCCTTAATTGCGTAGTGTAGTTAATGTTTTTTTTGGTTATAGATATTTAATGTTTTGTATGTTTTTTTTATAATGTTTATTCATTTTAAAAGTTATTCATTTTATTTTATTTGTAAATTTATTAAGAATGTGTTTTCTTTTACTTGAAAATATAACATATGTTTGATGGTTAATATTTTTCACAGAGTTTTATGTTTTTTTTTTCTAAAGTGAAATTCTTTCTATTTAAAAAAAGTCATTCAAAGTTGTTGGTAGGAATGAAAGACAAATTATGAGAGTTATTATAACTAAAAGTCATTGATATTTAAAAGTCATTAGAAGTCATTGAGATTTTGAATACCTCCTAACTTTCATAGACTGTTAAAAAGTCTTGATTGAATACCACATGACTTTTAAAGACTTTTTAAAGTCTATAAAAATCTGTATTGAATACCTCGTGACTTTTGTAGAGTCTTTAAAAGTCTATATTGAATACACCCAAACTTTTTAATTCCATAAAAATAATTAAAAGACTTTTGAAATCTTAATTGAATATAATTTCTTCAATAAGAATTAAGCTAACGAAGCAATGATATTTCATTGCTAAATTTTCTTCTCTAAAAGACTAAAAGTCTGAATTATAATATGGATAGTATAAATTTTCTTCTCTAAATTAATTTTCTCCATAACTAGGTTGTGCTAATTAAACAACCCCTAAAATAACTTTGTGTATTTATGACTTCTAATTGAACTTGTTAGTATTTAAAAATAAAAAAAATTGAACTTGTTTCGATTATGCTGTGGTTTGAAAACCATAATGTCCTAAGTTCATGACTAATAATAATTTTCAACAAGGTTGAATTTTGTCCGATCCGTGCAGCTTGAATTTAGAAGCAAAATCAGACCAGCTTATTAAAAGTACAGTAAATCGTATTTTAGTCTCTGTAGTTTGCTTTAATCTGTGTTTAGTCCATAGATTTTTGGAATTGTAGTTTTTAGTCCTTATGTAACAGAATCCGTTAAAAAGACGGATTTTGACATGTCAGTCGTGTTAAATGACGAAAATGCCCCTGATGTGTATTGATCCCACTAAAAAGACTGTTTTACCCTTAATTGTATATTTTTTTACCTCAAATTACCATTGTACCCTTAATGGTAATTAAAAAAACACAAAAAAAAGATGGATCTTGAGACCGTAGAAGAGATAAATGGTAGCTATTTTTTTCTTGCATATTAGCTTCAGAGAAAAAAAAAATTGATATCGACTTCATGTAAGATTCGTTCATGTCATTGAGTAGACTTCATGAAAGTGAAAAATAAGGAACTCAGTCGACTTGTAGCTCGGGCATATCACGAGTCAACTCGTAATGGATCCTATCCAACTCTTGAAAAGTTGGAAAAAAATTCTTTTGGACTGGGCTGAATGAGCACTATAATGAATCATGAATGAGCCTTCGACTTGTTCATCGATGGAGAACACTTCCCACTTCCGACTTCTGAGTCAGTTTTCGATCAGTGAGAACTGAGTTGGTCAGAGTTTGAACTGTCTAGAACATAATGATTGATGATGATGAAGAATCCAAGACCCTCCAAGAGCTTGATTGAATCAAACAGACTCTCTCTCTCTCTCTCTCTCTCTCTCTCTCTCTCTCTGAACCTGACTCGATATCGAGTCAATCATCAATTGACTGTGTATTGTGCCTGGGCTGTTCGTTTGGCCTCGTTGCTAGACACGAGATAAAACAGTAAAACTATAAAGAGAGTTTATAATGTGGATCGGTTTTCTTTTTAATTTTTTTTTTTTAATAATGTGGATCGGTTTTCTTTTATAAATCATTACAATTTGTAAGTTTGTTAAGTTTACTTAGACTAAAATTTAGATTAATTTTTTGTCAAGATAAAATTTAGATTAATTTTTTTAAACTATTATAGTTTAGAGGTTCATGTGTTGCACGCAGTTTGGATTAAAGAACCCTACCAACGCAATTGAATCAAACTAAACCCTAAAACCAATGCAATTGAATAAAAATTTGTCCATAACTGGACCACATCAACCAATCGGAAAGAAAAATATTGCAATCAGACTAGATGTTTTGGTAAATAAGAGAACCTGCTCATAACATGATGTGGCACGCCCTACCAATAACATTTTGCCCCTTCATGTATTGTACAATCCCACTGCAACAACAGTGTCATAATTTGGAGAAAAACTTGTATGAGATTGTCTCATTGTTAAGTGGTGAGATTATTCATTGAAAGTATATTTTTTACATTGAGAACATAAAAACATATTTTTAAAGTGGCACATGATTCATTTTTATTGGACAGTTTCATTGACACGATGTAAGTTTTTCTCCGCAGATTGACACTGATCTTAACATAAAATTTTTTAAAAAATGGCTTTTCTCAGGTCAGTGGCCACAGCAGCAACGACTACAACAATCGTGAGGAAGGAAGATGAAATTTCTGATGTCCCATTGGGTTTGTAAATTACAATCAAGTGGCAAAATGTTACCGGTAAGGCATGCCACATCATGTTATGAGTCCTTCATTTTATTTGTCAAAATGTCACACATTACCATAATAGTTATTATTGTCACTTTATTTGTCTAAAATGATCATTTTAAAATGAATTTTTCATTCAATTACTATTTTGACAATGCCCAATCAAATAAGTGGCCACCAAGTAATTTTATCCCTACTTGAATTTTGCAGCCTTATAATGGGAAGAATTTCATGTTTAATTGTAACATTATTTATTTATTACAATAGAAAAGAATTATACATAGGTTATGCAAAGATGTTTGGGTTGGGATTTTATTTTAATATTGAACACGAAATCTATACAGAAGATTATTAAACAAAAAAATAATAATAATCTCGCTCCATCAAGATGCATGTGATTTAATATTATCATGAGATTTATGGCAACTAGGAACGCTCGAATTAATAAAAAATTTTCAATAAGAATTAAGCAAACGAAGCAATGATATTTCATTGCTAAATTTTCTTCTCTAAAAGACTAAAAGTCTGAATTATAATATGGATAGTATAAATTTTCTTCTCTAAATTAATTTTCTCCATATCTAGGTTGTGCTAATTAAACGAACCCCTAAAATAACTTAGTGTATTTATGACTTTTAATTGAACTTGTTAGTATTTTTAAAAAAAAAATTGAACTTGTTTCGATTATGCTGTGGTTTGAAAACCATAATTTCCTAAGTTCATGACTAATAATAATTTTCAACCAGGTTGAATTTTGTCGGATCCGTACAGCTTGAATTTAGAATTAATATCAAACCAGTTTATTTAAAAGGGTAAATCGTATTTAGTCTCTGTAGTTTGTCTTAATCTGCGTTTAGTCCATGGTTTTTTAGAATTGTAACTTTTAGTTCTTTTATAACTAAATCCGTTAAAAGGACGGATTCTGACATGTCAAACGTGTGGAAAAATGAAAATGCCCCTGATGTGTATTGATCCCACTAAAAAGACTATTTTACCCTTAATTGTAAATTTTTACCTCAAATTACCATTTTACCCTTAATGGTAATTAAAAAAACACAAAAAAAAAATTAAAACACAAAAAAAGATGGATCTCCACCGTCCATCTTTGAGATGGACGGTGGAAATATCTCTTTTTTTATTTTTTTTTTATTTAAATTTTAAAACAGAAATTAAAAATAACAATAAAAATTAAAAAAAAATTAATCTAGGATCCAAATCAAACCCAAATTATCTTCTTCTCCAACACCATCTCTTTTGTCATCGTGATCATCATCTTCTTCAAGCATCATCATCAATTAAAGGAAAAAATTTACAGATGTTAAGCGTAAATATTTGAGAAACAAATCTCCACAGATCAACATCACCACCACCACCAAATGCAAAATTATATCCTTATATAATTTATAACATACAAACTTACCAGTAGTTTAACATGAAAAAAATCAAGAAAATCTAAAATCAATGTGGCATACACAACAAACAACAAAACAAACATCTCACAATCTTCAATTTTCTTCTCACTCGAGAACTTGGTTTTTTTTTTTTAGAAAACCCAGATCATCATTATTGCCTAAATATAACCTAAAAAAAACCAACCATCGTTCAAACATCATCCATCAATAACCTAAATCAGTAAAAATAACCTAAATAATTAAAAAAATTCTCGAAACAATCAGATCGAGTGAGAGATAGATGGTGGCCCAGTTTGCCACGCCAACCCCTTGCGCGGAGGAGTAGATCGTTCTGTGAGATGGAGAAGACGATCGATCTGTGCGTGGGACGGATGAGCTGGTCGATTTGCGCGAGGGACGGAGGAGCCGATCGAACTGCTCGTCGTGTTGAGGAGCTGGTCGATATGTGAGATGGAGAAGACGAACGATCTGCGCGTGGGACGGAGGAGCTGGTCAATTTGAGCGAGGGATGGAGGAGCTGATCGAACTGCTCGTCGCGTGGAGGAGCTGGTCGATCTGTACAAGAATGGAGGAGTCGATCTATCTCCTCCCCAGGCGGTGGGGGATGCTGGAATCTTCTGTGATGGATGGATTCAACGATGAAAGGAGGAGAGAGAGAGAGAAATTAAATGAGAGAATTTTTTTAATTTTCAAATAAGAAATATATTAATTTGTAAATTAATATTATACCCTTTAGTTGTATAAGATTCTAGAACATCTAATGTTATTTTACCTTTTTACCCTCGTTGACTTGACGGAACCCTAACAGAATTGGACGGTAGGGACTAAAATACATATTGTCAAAGAAAGGATGGACTAAAAATTACAATTCCAAAAAATCATAGACTAAACGTAGATTAAGCCAAACTATAGGGACTAAATACAATTTACCCTATTTAAAATGTGATACAAATGGTACGCATGATAACTTAACCAATATTATCATCTTGCTACCAAATTGACCGTATAAAACATATTATTTGAGTCATATTTCATTAAATAATATGAGAAAAAACTAATAAAATAGACTTCAATAAATACCCTACTCGATACAGAATATTTATAAGAACAGTACATTTCCTTTTAAATCATAGCAACTTCATTGAAATGCTATTGAAATGGTAAACATTATAGGTATTATCATAGATTCGACCGTTTTGTACTAAAGCAGTCACGAAATATATTAATTAAAGTATATTTCATTAAATTACATGAAAAATCACTAATCATCATCAGACTTTAATAAAGTATTTAATATATACACAAGATTGGTAATAGCGGAACACATGAGATTAATCTGGTAATAACATTTGGTAAGTACATATATTTATAAAGCATGGGGATAAAACCTAGCAAAGTGTCATCTAGTTACTAATCAATCGACTAATGATGAGTAATTAGTTTGGTAATAACATTTGATAAATACATGTACAAGCCGTTGTTATGAGACCTAGCAAAGTGTCGTGTCTGGAACCAGGTGCAGAGGGAGGGGGGATATGATCGTCTTGATGCCAAATCGGCCATAAAAATATATTAATTGAATCATATTTCATCAAATCATAAGACAAAACACTAATCAATAATATAGTTTAATAAATGGATCTGAATCATCTCCTCATATTTTATATTCTCAACTTATCCTTACCTTCATAATCTATTGCCACGTGTCTATAGTAAATTAATGGTGTGATTATTTCTATTAATTTCTCTGTCTTTACATTAAAACAAATCAATGGTGTGAATTATTTCTATTGATTTTTATATCTTTACACTACAACAAATCAATGGTGTATATTATTTCTATTAATTTTTTGTCTTTATACTACAACAAGATATAATTAATCCAGATCATTGATTTAGTTAAAAACAATGTGAGAACATAAAAGGTGAGGAGATGATCCAAATCCTTAATAAATACCCTATACTTGACAAGATTTATAAGAACAGTACACATCCTTCTAGATTATAGCTAATTCATTAAAATGCTATTGAAATGGTAAATATGGTAGGTATTATCATAGATTGGATCTTTTTGTACTAAGTGTGTGTTTGGTATGGCTTTTATAAGGATCAAAAACGTCTTTTTAATGCTATAAGCTATTTTGAAGTTTTTTGTAGTTGTTTGGCAAAACTCAAAATAGATTTTTTAATATATAAATTGTCTCAATTACCCTTTATAAAAGCCATTTTATTTCTATTTGTAGGAGCCCAAAATTTAGGGTTTTCCAAAAAGCTTTTTTTGAGCTTTTTTAAAACATATGAATTGTCTTAAATGCCCATACAACTCTTTCATTATAAATACATTATCAACACTCTTTTTGTAATTTACACAACCAAAAGCTATTTTAAAAAAATACATTGTGAACATTTTTTTTTTGTAATTTACACAACCAAAAGCCTTTTTTGTTAGAAACTCTACTCATTAGAAGTTCTACTACAAAAAGATCTACTTTAGAAGCTCTACTTGAAAAGTCATACCAAACACATTCTAAATCAACCACGAAATATTGAAATATATTTCTTTAAATGACAAGAGAAATCACTAATCGACAACCGTCTTTAATAAAGTACACCATGATCGATACACAAGATTCATAATAATGGAATGCAAGAGGATAATGTGGTAATAACATTTCGTAAGTTTGTATATGTATAAAGCATGGTGATAAAACCTAGCAAAGTGTCATCTAGTTGATACTAATCAATCGATTAACGGTAAATAATTAATCTGGTAATAACATTTGATACATACATGTACAAAGTGCGGTAATAAGACCTAGCAAAGTGTCATACTTTCTAGAACTGGGGACGGAACAAGAGGAGATCTTGATACCGAATCGACCATAAATATATATTAATTTAATCATATTTCATTAAATTATAAGATAAAGCACTAATCGACAATAGACTTCAATAAATACTGTAGAAATGTTAGCCCAACTTGAAGCAGCCCAAATCAGAAGCCCTGTAATCAGCAGCCCAAACAGCTCCAGCAATATACTCTTCACTATATAATACGGTGCGTTTTCGTTTGGGATCAGATAAGATATCAGCTCTGATGTGGTCACGTGGGGCAATCCAATGTGGCAAGCTTTCATTGGAAATTCAGATTACTCGGATGAGGCTATATAAGCAGCCAAGAGAGAGAAGATCAGATAAGAAGAACTCATTCTGATTTTTAGGTTTTGAAAGTGCTTTCTCTCTCTCTCGAAATATTCTCTGATAACTCTCTTGCTTCTTTATTCAATCTTGGTGAATCCAAGGGGTCTTTTCTCTGTAATTAGTGTGAGATTAGTGTGATCTAAGAGAGTTTGTTGAGTGATTCTTGATCTGTGAGGCTGAGAGACTTGTTATTGTAAGATCTGTTTCCAGATCAGTGAAGTTTGTTGAATAGAGTGTTTCTTGTGATTCTTATTAGCTGTGAGTGACATATTTGTAAAGTTTTGGGTTGTATTAAGAGTGCTAGGGCTTCGTATTGGTTTTGTAAAGACTTTGATATAGTGGAGAGAGCTCCGGTGAAGAGCTCAACGTGGATGTAGGCCGTTAGTGGCTGAACCACGATATCTCTGGTGTTTTTTTTTCTTGATCACTTCTTTTTACTTCTTGATCTTGCATATATTTGATTCTTGTAATTTCTGTTATGTATCTTTATTCTGTTAGGTAGAATCTGCTATCTCACTTTTCAAGTATATCTGATATATATATGTTTCTGGGCAAACACATATACTACGTGAGGTTTTTTTTTTTTGCTTCTGTGAACTTTGATAGACATATATTGGTTATAGTCTATTATGGTCTTGTTAATTGGTAATTGATTAGAATTAATTGTTAATATTGATATAGTTGTCAGGTGTAATCTAGTCTTGTATTTGCAAGAAAATTATTTGTAGGTTACATTTGTGAAAGATTAATTGTTGTTGGTTCTGATTTATCATTTGTTAAAGTTGCTATCTTGTTATCTGTTCTTGGATCTGCTTGTGAACCTTGCAGGAGAAATTTAAGAATTAGAACAGAGTGTTGTAAATCTGTGTGACTTGGTAAGGCACGGATTTACAACAAATACCTTACTCGCACAAGATTTATAAGAATGGAACACATCCTTCTAGATTACATTAACTTCATTAAAATGCTATCGAAATTTGAAATGCTAACCATTGTAGGTATTATCATAGATTGGATCGTTTTGTACTAAATCGACCACGACGTAGTATATTTCATTAAATCACTAATTGACATCAGACTTTAATAAAGTATACCCTGATTGATACACGAGATTCGTAATAACGTAGCACACGAGGTTAATCTAGTAATAATATTTGATAAGTACATAAAAATAATACTAAGCGTGTGTCTAATAACATAGGGGGGGTGGTGATTATGTTTTAATTGATTTATTACCAACTTTTCGACTTAGTCAATTTTAATAGTACTACCCCATATTAGTATTCAATCAATTCAAAATAAAATGCGAAAAACAATAAAAACACAATGATTGATTTACGTTAGAAACCCTCCAACCGGGCAAAACTCACGGGTTATCCTTCTAGCCACACACGGTCCTCAAATCCACTATTTGAATGAAAGTTTACAACCTAGGTTGACCTCAAGTCATACTATACTTGGTCATTAACCCTTTCTCTCTACCCAACAGGCATTTAATAGTGATCATAAACCAACAAGCTTGTGCACTAATCTACTTAGTCACAAAGCTTAACAATCAATGAAGAGATTTGGCAACCTATGTGAATAGATGACAATATTCTATCATGCAAATAATACTAGGCTACACTAAACGCTTATCTAGGATTAAATGATGATACTAAGTACAAATTCTAGATATTAATTTCTAAATGCAAGTGCAAGAAGAATTAGCTAGAGGGCAAAATGGTCCTAAAGACAAGCTATCAATGAACATGCAATCTCAACCAACAAACAAGACCACAAACATACCTAAATCATGCTAAACAAAGTAAACATGCAATTAATCAACAAATAATTGCTAACCCTAGGTAAACAAAAGCATAAAGATGAAACAAGAAGTTTTAAGTCATGTTCAATTACCTAGTCAAGAAGAGCATGAAGACCTATGAAGAAAAGATTCAAGGATGAAGTTAGATGCACATGGGTATGAGTTTGATTGAGTACAAATGGTTTCTTGGAGCTTCTCTCTCAAAGGAACACTTTCTCGTACTAAAAAATAGGTTTGGAAGCTTTAAAAAAGAGTTGGGAGAGAAAAGAATGTATATATAGAAGCCCTAAAAGAAACTACGTCGTTTTGGCAAAAATATGCACAAAACAGACTAAGTGCACAGGTAACTGCACGGGTAAGGGACCCGTGCACAACCCGTGCAAATGACAAACCAGAGAACACCCTACCTCAGTGTACGGGTAATTGCACGAGTCCGTGCAGTCATACAAACCCGAAGCACTTAACCTCACTGCACGGGTAAGACCCGTGCATAACCCGTGCAGAATGGAGACCTGAGGATACCCATTCTAATTGCATGGATAACTGCACGGGTAGGTAACCCATGCACTACCCGTGCAAAAGAGACCTCCTACAGGGAAGGTCACTCATCGCGCTAAGAAAAAGCACATCAATATGCAGGCACGGATGTTTCCGAACACACATCGGTAAACGAATTACATAGTACACAACCACACTTAGAGCTAACACCAATATGCATGTGTGAGAAGTGTAAAGAAGAACATACACACAAAAGATTGAAACATAAATGCAAGATATGTAAGGCATGCATGATAGTGTGTGTGTGTGTGTGTGTGTATGTGTGTGTGTGTGTGTGTGTGTGTGTGTGCTACTAGTCTCTTCAAAAGGAGTTAAACAAGTGATATACATTTGAAGTGCTCTTAAACATGAGGATGTCATCGAAGCTTGATCATGAATAATGAAACCTAACGACCCTTACAAGCAAATCCCTATATGGTTTGTCAACGAAATGAGTCAATTAAAAGTGAGGAACTTACGTTACATATGTGTATAAAGCATTGGATAAAATCTATCAAAGTGTACCAATCAATCGATTAACGGTGAATAATTAATTTAGTAATAACATTTGATAAATACATAAATAAAGCGTGGTAACGAGACCTCCTACCAAAGTGTCTTGTCTAGAACTAAGGGTGGAAGGTGGGGGCACCTAGGAGATTAGGTTCCATGGCCTCCCTTCCCCAATTTTTTTATTATCAAATTTCTTTAAAAAATCAAAAAAAAAATAATATTAAATTTCAAACACAAATCTTTGTGTTTTTATATAATAACCCTCCAAAATTGAATTTTTGACGCTGCCCCGTCTAGAACCTAGCAAAGTGTGATAAGGATAATCATCCTTATTTGGCCGAACTCATGACTAGAACTCAATTAATTCATTTCAATTCACATATTTATTAGTTTACCATTTTTAGTAATGTCACCGTGTTTCCAGGCTTTTAATTTATTAAATTCTACAATTTAACTAATTATTGGAAAATAAGTACGCGTCAATACAGCTTGTATATTCAAATTAGAGTTTAGTGTAAAGACCGAAATATCCCTATAAAAACCACACATTTTCGAATACAAAATTCTCTGATTTTGGTATGTAGCTATATAAAATTGCCTTTTTATAGAATCAATATATGATATTGTTTATGGTAAACGTGCATGTTATTTAATATTGTAGAATGAGATTAACCCCTATAAAAGGAGAGCTATTAAGCCTAATTTAATCACTTGCTCTCATACATCCTTCTCTGATCATATCTGCTTTTGCTTTTTAATTTGTTTCTGTTTCATTGGTAAGTACAATATTTACATATGCATAAAAAAAAAACAATTTTAATATAAGCACTTCAATTATTTTTGAGAAATAGCTTGCTTATATTTTGAAGGTAAGGAATTAATGGAGGGCAATGGATCTGGTGGAATTGCACAAACCACTGAAAACCAGGCTGTGGCTCAAGGCAGCCAGGCTGATTCTAAGAAGGAAAAACGGTACATTTATCTTAATCTATTATATGCACATCATCCCAATGGTCTTACATTAAATAAAGTATACCCAGATGGATACACAAAATTCGTAATAACGGGGTTAATTTCATAATTTGGTAATAATATTTGATAAGTTCGTATGTGTAAAAAGCATGAGGATAAAATCTATCAAAGTGTCATCTAGCTAGTTGATACTAATCAATCGATTAACGGTGAGTAATTAAAACCTATAAGAAGAAATAAGGGTACATTTATCTTAACCTATTATATACACATCATTCTAATGGTCTTGCTTTAAATAATTTGCAATATATTTTATCTTTTTTTTTTTTTTTTTGCAGAATTCTTTTAAGTAGAGAAGCTTCTCGGAAATATCAACGAAAGCAGCGTGAACATGCAATGAAAATAGGAAATGAAACGAAAGCTCTCGAAGTAACTAATTAGTTAAACAAGATATAATATATACATATTAATTGCTAAGTACTAGATATATAGGGCAATTGCATAATGTTGAAATTATCTTTCACAATTCATGTGTTAATTAAAAACATGTAATTATATATGCAGGCTTATAATGAGACTACGGCTCTGAGGATCAAAAATTGTAATTATCAGATCTCATTGTTGCGAGCCAAAAAAAGTTCATTGCAGCAAAATTTTTACTATCATACTAGTGAATGTATCTTCGAAGCAGGTGACCATCTTGATTTCTCTGATCTCTTAATTTCTATCGAATTCAATTGACAAATTAACCAATCGAAAATATATATAATGACTAATTGATGATATTATTATTATTATTATTCGTGCATGCAGCTCAATACGAAGAGCTGAGGAAAGAAAATGAGAATTTAAAGACATTGAATGAATATCAACAACAATTTCAGTTCAGAACCCAACCATGATATCCCAATAGATTAATAAAAGCATAATATCCTTGCAAGATAAGGATTCTATGTTTAACTGTACCTTTTTAAAATTATTTATTGTAATAAAAAAGAAGTACCCCAAGGTTATGTCAAGATTTTTTAGATGGGATTTTATTATAGAATAGTATTGAACATGAAATCTCTCTCTCTCTCTCTCTCTCTATATATATATATATATATATATATAGAAGATTCATAAATATTGTTGATGACAAAATATTGTCAACTTTCCCAATCTCGGAATACAAGAAAATTCAAACACCTCGCGATAGGTCATCCACCAGAGCATCTTTCCAGAGAAAAATTGTAAAGGGGTTTCCCTTCAAATTCCCGCAAATTCTTAGGTCAGATGAGTCTGGTCTTGAACTCCACAGACAGGTTCATAGTCAGTTGTTTGTATTCAAAACCCCTACATGAAGGAATGAATCTAGATAAGAGGGTGTCTATGTATGTTGTTAAATTCAATTCCATGTTTAACTGTACCTTTTTAAAAAAATTTATTGCAGTATATAAGAAGTACACCAAGGTTATGTCCAGATTTTATAGTTGGGATTTTATTATAATATTGAACATGAAATCTATATAGAAGATTCATAAATATAAAAAATTATAATTAAAATCTGGCTTTGTCAAGACATGAGTTTTAAAGTTCACCGTTTAAACCTTCCATAAAAATTAAGCAAACGAAAAGCAACGATAATCCATAGACCATAGCTAATTTTTTTTATATTAAAAGGTTTGAATTATAGTATGGACAGTATAAATTTTCTTCTCTAATTAATATTTCTCCATAACTCTGTTCTGTTAATTAAACAACCCCATAAAATATCTTGGGTATTTTAGGGGGGGGGGGGTCTGGTGGTGTGGGTTTGTTGGTGTTGTTTATGACTTCTAGTTGAACTTGTTTAAATCATGGTGTGGTTGGATAACCATGATTTCCTAATTTCATGACTAATAATTTTTAACAAATTTGCATTTTGTATGTAAAACTTGAATTTAGATGTAAAATCATAGCAATTGAATCATAAAAGAACTGGATTAATTATAGCAACTTCATTAAAATGCTACTGAATGGTAAACACAATAGATATTATCATAGATTTAATCTTTTTGTAATAAATCGACCACAAAATATAGTAATTGAAGAGTATTTCATTAAATCATAAGAGAAATCAGTAATAGACAACAGACTTTAATAAAGTATACCATGATCGATACACAAGATTCGTAATAACGGAACACTCGAGGTTAATCTAGGAATAACAGTTGGTAAGTATGTATAAAGCATGAGGATAAAACCTAGCAAAGTTTCATCTAGTTACTAGTTAAACGACTAACGATAAGTAATTAGTTTGGTAATAACATTTGATAAATACATGTACAAAGCGTGGTTATGAGACCTAGTAAAATGTCATGTCTGGAACTAGGTGCGGATGGAGGGAGGTATGATCGTCTTGATACTAAATCGGCCACAAAAATATATTAATTGAATCATATTTCATTAAATCATAGGAGAAAACACTAATCAACAATATACTTAATAAAAACCCTGCTTAATACATAAGATTTATAAAAAGGGTACACATCCTTCTAAATTATAGTTATTTCATTAAAATGCTATTAAAAAGGTAAACATAGTAGGTATTATCATAGATTAGATTGTTTTATACTAAATCGACTACGAAATATTGATGCATATTTTATTAAATCACAAAAGAAATCACTAATCAACAACTATCTTTAATAAAATACACCATGATCGACATATAAGATTCGTAATAATGAAACAAATGAGGTTAATTTGGTAATAACATTTCGTAAGTCGTATGTATATAAAACATGGGGGATAAAACCTAGTAAGGTGTCATCTAGTTTACACTAATCAATTAATTGACTAACGGTAAATAATTAATCTACTAATGACATTTGATAAACACATGTACAGAGCGTGGTGATGAGACCTAGCTAGGAAAGTGTCGTTTCTATAACTAGGGACGGTGGGAGGGGAGTCCTTTCTACAAATTTTTGAATAAAAAAAAAAAAATTCTTTCAAAAAGTAAAAATTATTATTAAATTATAAACACTTTTCACTTTGATCCTCCAATTTTTTTTTTTAAAATAATAGCCCCTAAAAACTTGAATTTTGTGTTCCTCCCCATCAAGAACCTATCAAAGTGTGATAAAGATGATACTAATCATCCTTATTTATGTAAAGATTTAATGGTTGGGGTTTTATTATTGTAGTGGTCAAAACACAGACCTACAGCCAATAGACAAGCCCACAATTAAATGGAGGGAAAAAAACACGTGTCTCGTGCGTATTTAAGCATCATAAAAAGGCCTATAGAGGCCAAGCTAATTAAAAAAAAGTAACATGGGCCTACTAGACAGGCACAAAACTAGATCTGACTCGACAAAGCATCTGACCAAACTAAAACACGTGGTCAAAAACGCTTTAAATAAATCACAATCATGTCGGACGTTACACAAATCCCAACGTCTGACAAGGCCCTTATTGTCAGATTCAAATGAATCAAAACAGGCAATTAAGGGCGTGAGATCCACACTCTCATAAAGAGCACGAGTGGTGAAGGCTCCAGAGTTGTACTATAAAAACCAGACCCCTTCTTAGAGAAGAAGGTTCTGATTTTCCAAACTCATGTATGTGAAAGCTCTGAAAGTATAGCTTCGCAATTTTCTCCCAGCATTAATTGATGTTCTACGATTTTATAGAGATCGATTTAGTCATTCACAAAACTCGGTCGACCCAATCCACGATTGATCCACGTTGGGTTGAGGTACCAACTAGGGATCAACCTAACAAAATCTTCGATACATTGATCAACCTAAACATCGATCGATCCACATCGAACTTAGGAACCCTTCCACTAGAACAATGTCCATACAGATCGTTCAATCCCTAGCAACGATTCAACATATCGAGCGCAACGGTTGTCAATGCCCACTTCAACGATTCAAATCAATTGTAGATCTGATCGACTACGATTATAATATTAAAAATGAATTCACTGTTTGATATCATCATGAGATTTTAAATCTATACGTAATACGCAAGTGGTATATAAAAAAATAAAAAATCTATATGTAAATACGTAATCTATGGCAACTTGGTTGCCATAGTACTTGTAGAATTAAGATAATTTCTTCCATAATAATTAAGCAAATTACTGAAGCAACGATTTTCCATAGCTAATTTTTCTTTATTAAAAGTTTGAATTATAGTATGGGCAGTATAAATTTTCTCCATAATTAGGTTGTTTTAATTAAACAACCCTTAATAGAACTTAGAGTTTTTATGACTTTTAGTTGAACTTGTTTAAGGGTCAGTTCGGTAATGCTTTTAAAAAATTAAAATCAGATTTTTTATAATTTTGACATAAAATGATGTTTGGTAAAAATTTCAGAAGTGATTAATTGATAATCTGGTAAATTTTGACAATGATTTTGAAAAGTAGGTATGTGGTTACTTTTTGAAAGTGATTATAGAATAATCTATTTCAGCATTTAATGTATCTTTTAAAATATCATTAATATCCTTATGAAATCAAGTTAAAATCATTTATATACCGTATTTCATTTCAAAATTAAATATTCTATTTAAATATTGATTTGATTTATAAAATATTTATAAAATATTTTTATTGTTCTTATGGAATTTTTTTTTCCAATTTAAATATTCTACTTAAATATTGATTTAATATATATAATTAATGAAAAAAAATGAAATATGGTCCTAAGCTCATGTATATTTTAGTCATTATAAATAATCTCAGCACTTTTGCAATAAAATTACCAAACATATGTATACTTCTTTTGAGATATACATTAGTTTAAAAAGTACAATTAACCAAACATCTGCTGATTAACTTCACAGCTGATTATTCCTTCAGCACAGCTAACAATGATTATTATAAAAATTACAACAATACTAAATTGGCCCAACGTCATGGTTGGAAAACCATGATTTCTTAAGTTCATGACTAATAATTTTCAACAAGTTTGCGTTGTGAGTTTTGCATGAAAAACTTGAATTTAGAAGTAAAATCATAGTAATTTAATTTAAATGTTATTGAAATGGTAAGCACGGTGAGTACTATCACTAATCTATTCATTAAATTGACCACAAGATATATCAATTATCATTAAAGCATAAAAGAAAACAACAATAATAAATACCCTATTCAATAAACAAGATTCGTAACAATCGGAACATCTTCAAAATCATAACAATTTCAATAAAATACTATTGAACTGGTAAGCATAGTAGGTATTATCACGAATTCGATCGTCTTTGATACTAAATTGACCATAAAACCATAAAATATATCAATAGAAGTATATTTGCATTAAACCACAATAAAAGGCACAAATTGACACCAAACTTTAGTAAATTATACGTTGATCAATGCACAAGATTCGTAATAACGGAATATACATATGTTGCATTTAATCGAAGTTCTAAACACAGCTGCAAGCCTAACGGTAAGACTTTTTTTAAAATATTACAATAATCTTATAGGTGTAAGTCACTGTATCAACATCATCTTGTCGCTGCAGTTACGATTAAGAAAGCAAAATTCATAAAAATATTTTGTTCATTTAAAAGAAGGAAAAATGTAAATAATCCTCTGAATTTTGGTTAAATGACAAATCAAACCATCTGGTTTCAATAATCAGTAAAAAAAACCTACTAATAGTTAACAGTTAGTTGACTATTGACTGTTTGTTGACTTTATATATATATATATATATATATATATATCAAATATTACTATTTAAATCCTTTATTATAAATAGAATAAAAAAATGGAAAATAAAATAAAAACATATAATAAAATCAATTTCATAAAAAAATGATTTTTTGTTTAAATTTTATAATGATTTTTTTGCTCTGTTATAATATAGTTTTATATATTTAATTTTCATTAAAATAATTTTTTTATTTTTTATTTTTTATTTTCTAACATATTTTTAGTATTTTTTTAGTTCAATTATCGAAAAACAACTTAAATAATTATATTTCATTAGATTTAATCAAAGTTAACAAACAGTCAACTAATGGTAGAGAGTTTTTTTGCTGATTGTTCGAACTAGAAGGTTTTATTTGACAGTTTATCAAAAGTTAGGGGTTTATAAACAATTATCCCTTACAAAAAACGCGGTTTATCATAGCAATGTCAATTCAACTCAAAAGTCAAAACAAATCGAAACGACACCGCTTTTATATTTCCAGCTGCATGTCTGACGATCTTTCTTTTCGTTTTTCACTGTGGAGAAAATTTTAAACAATCCAGGAAAACAAACACGGAAAGAGAAAATATTGCTTTGATCCTAAGCAATTCTCATCTTCAAAATCGTCAACATATTCTTTTTTTTTTTTTTTCGTTTTTTAAACTAACAAAAAAAATCCCTCTTTGTGATTATTTTCGTTGTATTTTTGAGAGAGTAATTATAATTTAGAGAGATGGATAAAGTTAAGAGTATTTTGAAACCAAAAGTAAATCCACAACAGCAATTGAGAGATTGGCAGAGAAAGCTTCGACAAGAATGCCGCAATGTGGAGCGGCAAATCAGAGGCAAGTTATATTTATGTATTTAACTTTTAAAATTTTTTTTAAAATTTTTTTGGTGGGTGCTTGGGGGGTGTTCATTTATGTGTATTCTATGACATGGGTTGTTTTGATTTGGAGTTTTGATTGATCGGATTATGAGTTTTTGTGTGTTTATGATGAATTTGTGCTAATAAAATTTTGGGGGTGGTGGTGGGTTGTGTTTTAGATATTCAGAGAGAGGAGAAAAGTGTACAAAAAGCAATCAAAGATGCTGCCAAGAGAAATGACATGGTCTCTGCTAAGGTAATTGCCTGTTTTATGTTTTGTTCTATTTGGATTTTGAATTTTGACGAAACCCTTCTCAGGTTGACTGAGTTTTTACATTTGTGGTTAATTGTTGAATATACATATATTTTGCCTGGAATTGACATAATTGTAAGAGACTCTAATGGCAGTGCACAAGACTGTAGCAAAAATAACTTATGGCAATTAACTAGTTTGAGCATTGCTAGAAAATTCATAAAATTGTCTACTTGATATTGTTTTGGATATCTGGCTATTTCGTTTGGTTTCAATTCGTGTGCATTCCTTCATTTTTATAGGAATAATTAAGGGTATGAAATATGGTGTTTATACTTGAAGTCTTGCTAGGAATTTTAATTGATGTTCTTCATCTGTTAGTGTTGTCTTATGTCCATATTGGCTATCACCCGCTTCTGGTTTGATCATCATTAATTTCACTCCTGTGTTTAATCCTTGTTTGTTCATTCTTTTGGTTATACTTTGTAATTTTAAGAGAAATTAAAAAGTACCGTTTATTCTTCTCGTAACAATGGGAGCGATTTGGAAATGCGATTCTACATGTTGTGCCTTCATTTTTTGATAAATGATATGTGGAATACTTGGTCCTAATGTGGTATATAAATAGTGAAACTACAAGAAACAAAATGATGCAGATGTTACTAGTGAGAATGATATTCTAATCTCATTTGAAGGAATTTTGTTAAAAAGATTGCTAGAACTCTTGCTTGTATATGGAAGTCAAATTTGAACTCAGTTGCTTGTAACATATCTATACATTTTATGTGCTCGTCCTATTGAATGTCAATTGATATTCACCTTATTTTATTTTACTTACAAAGCTTGACATTTCATACCTTCTACCATATCTCAGGCACTTGCAAAGGAAGTTTTGATGTCAAGAAAAGCAGTGAACCGTCTTTATGAGAATAAGGCCCAATTGAATTCAATATCAATGCATCTTGGAGAGAGTGTTGGTATTATACTATCTTAACACATTGTTTATCCTTCTTTGCACACATATTTCCATCCTAATAGCGGTAGCTTGCCATGTGTGGGGAATTAAGATGTTCTGAATTAGAGTGTTAAACTAATGAGATGATTTTTGAGAAATTGAAATGTTTTTGGAAAAGTTAGATTTTGGAATTGACATAACTGTATTAATCACCTTGTTAAGAAAAAATCGTCACCTTAATAATATTTCTTGTAGAAATAGAGATCTTGATGAACAGAGATATAATTTTTGTCCTTTTCTGCTTAAGCTTTTCTTTGTTTAGTTTCGTATCGCCTTAAAAGTCTTTCTTGTTTGAATAGTAGTGGTCTATATTTTGTTTATGGCCTTTTTCTTTTCTCATGTAGTACATTGTTTATTGCAGCTTTTATTTGTTATTTTTTTTTTAATATTATTACCAAGTGAAATATAAATTCAAACGTAAAAAAAAAATAAAGTTTATTAGAGTCAAATGTTTTGATGAACCTTTCACTTTTGCTTTTGTTTTTGCTTGATGTATTGGTTCAAAATTCAAATGTAGTTAGAAATTGAACTTATTCACTAATGTGTTTATTCTTTCAGAACTTAGCAAGATTCACGTACATTGATATTTCTAGCAATATGCATCAAAATAAAAGGAGATACAATTAAATATTAGATTTTCTGAGAGAGGAAGGGACATTTAGGTAAAATTTATTTTCTTTAGATTTTTACTGGTTCATCGTGTTCATGATGGGTTGGAGGCTTTGGGCCTTGAAATAATTCTTGGGAACATATGCTGTATACAAGTGTTCTAACTTACTAACATATTCATTTGCTAAGAAGGAAAAAACAGCTGTTTTAGACCACAAATCAGATATCATCGCTATATATTAGATTCCAATTAGCAGCTTCTGTTCCAGGATTTCAAAGAATTTGCCTTTTCCCTGTAAAGTTTGCAAGGTTTATCATTATTTTGTTTGTGATTTGAAGATGTTTTGGTCTGTCTCAAGTTTGATAGTAATTCCATTAATTTAGGTAAGTTTAAACACGAGATCTTTTTATTCAATTTAAGTTGAATGTTGGCAGCACCTTGATTTAAATGCATGGTGTTAGACTCATTTCATCTTTTAATGGAAGCTTTGATGGATTTATGAATGTACAATAAGCAAGAAAAGGGCGAAAAACCTATTTTTCTAAGAGTAATGCTAGATGTCCTAATTTTTTTTTCCAAATTCTGTCCCAAATGATGTGGCACGTGAGGTGTCAACATTACTTTAATCACTACATAATCTTATGATTTATATGATGTTGACACCTCACGTGCCATTTGGAACAGAATTTGGGAAAAAAAATTGGGACGTCTAGCATTATTCATTTTTTTATACAAGCTTTTCTGTGTTGTACCTGCTGTAACTTAGATTTAATGGCCTGAACAATTGGTAATAGCTCTTAATGAAGAAATCATATAATCATAATATTGTTACATGTGCTTTCTTTCCTGTTTGCATTAATGGGGAAGAACTAAATGTTTTGATATTGATATGGTTGGATGGTTTTGCAGCTATTTCACGTACAGTGGGTCATTTATCCAAGAGTGCTGACGTCATGAAACTTGTCAATGACCTTATGAAAGCTCCAGAAATGGCCGCAACGATGCAAGAATTTAGCAAAGAAATGACCAAGGTAATTTGTTTCTTGACCTGTTGAAGATGTTATTAATATAAAATTATAAATGTAATTTATTGCTTGGTGAAAGAAAAAACAACTTAGTATTTCGTTTCACATATTCTTAAGTTCTACATCCAGCAATCTCATCGATTTATGGTTCCTGGCCTGTCTGGATGGATAGATTATTTGTTGACACTGAAAAAAAGACCAAAGACTGTGACAAAATTTACTTTTGGATTTATATTTTTGCTGACAACTTTGAGTAATGTTCCCATAAAGAAACCCAGGGTTTATTTACAGCTTTCAAATTTTGACCATATAGTCAAGCTCTTGCCTTCAATGGATTGACATATACCGGAAATTTACTAGCTTATATTCTTGGAAAAATAAATAAATGAATGAAAAGATGAGCATATCTGAGCAATCATTTGTTGATTTATTAAGAAAGCTTGATTTTTGTGGCAATTGAGTTTCTGTGCTTTTCTAATTGATATCTGTGTCAGTAATACTTGCTTTTCTTTATACAATTGTGTTTTTGCCCCCTTAAGAACTATAGTTCTTCTCTTGAATATCATTTGAAAACTCTCTGGATTGCCTAGTAAATTCCTTGTCATAAATGTGGTTTGTAGGCTGGGGTTATTGAAGAAATGATGAACGATTCTCTTGACACGGCATTGGATTCGGATGATATAGAGGAAGAAATTGAAGAAGAAGTTGACAGAGTCCTGTCGGAATTAGCTGGTGAGACGGCTGCACAGCTTCCAGAAGCAGTCAGGAAGGAAAGAGTGAGGCAGAAAGCAAGCACCTCACACGAAGTACGGATAACTTTGAACCAGTTAGTTCTTTCTTAAATCTTTTTCAAGAAGCCAACAAATAAAATTTATTGTAAATTTTTCAGGAAGAAGCTGTTGCGGAGGGTGAAGATGATGACGAAGAACTAGAAGCTTTAAGGGCACGGCTTCAGAAAGTGAGATCATAGTTCCATTCATTTTTCTCACTGTTTTTTCCTCTGTGTGGAGTTAAAGCGTGTGTAATTTGATTTCAGTTTGAGCCCATTGTTATTTCGTAAGATTACAGGGCATTTAACTCATCATACCCTATATGTGCATCTGTATCATCTATACGAATACTACCATTTTTTTCATTTTTGGCTGAATATATGAGGGGCATAAGATTGAGATTTCATGATTTTATTTAACATCCATTTCTTCTCTCCTAGGTTTCAAACTAATTTCATTCTTCTGCCATTTGTGCAAAGCACCAACTACTTTGATGTCTGGGAATTTGCAAGCGGAACAATTTATCTTATAAATTACAATGATCTTATATTGTTAAGAGTTCGCCGTTAATTTAAAATTTAAATTGTTGACTAGCTTTGACAATTTAAAAACCAAATATAGTAGACAAGAGAAAGCTTGGTTTGCCTTTCACATTTACTACATTGAATTATTATGTTGAGGTATAATACTGAAGTTATGAGTTTGAGTTGTATTTTCTTCGTTAAACACCTTTTAAATGCCGGTAGGGTTGGGTAAAACATTGTAATCTTCATACTGAATTGATTGACGAATATCATTGTTCGGTTTCGTTCCTTCAAACAGGAACCAACGATTTTTGTTCAGACTTTGGTTTGGGTCTTTGGAACAGAGAGTTGCTAAAAGAATGTTAATTTGAAGTATTACAAGAAGAATTACCATAACTTGTACCGAATAGTCAGGTCAGAGGTTTACTATATAACGAGATCATCGGTATATACTATTCTGTATGTGTATCTATTTTCACAACATAATGCCTGAAAAATAATAAACATCAGAAACGTAGAATTAAAAGCTGAGACAATAGGAATAGTTTCCGTTTTAGAGAATGCAGTGGGGTTTGGAACCAGTTTTAAAAATGGTTTCCTGTTTTTAAAAATAAAAAACAACTTTATTCTTATTTATTTATACGTTTTACAAAAAGTGTTTTTAAAAACAAAAAACAATCTTTGAAATATATAACTAAAAAGTTAAAAACAACTTTTTATTATTTTTCACCATTTAAAAAAATATCATTTAAAAATAAATCATAACTTTTCCTTCCGCACAACTGTTTTATCTATTCTAAAAACAATAATCAAATACTCTTACATGGCTTTCCGATTTAGAAAACTATGTTTTAAATCATTTTACAATATGATTTCCATTTTTAAAATCATTTTTATGATTTCCATTAAAAAAAAATTAGTGTTCAAAAACACTATTTTAAAACGATACCAAAAGTAGCTATTTTTGAAAAATAAAAATGTACTCTTCAGTCTTCTCTACACCTGCCATATATTCTCTCACCTCTCATCTCTCATCTCTCTCAAAAGTCAAACTGCCGTCGCCGCTCCTAATTTCATCGCCGATCCGACGCCGGCCAATTTCTTCGGTAAGTCTCTCTCTCTCTCTCTCTCCTTTTGAAAATTTTGTTTTGCGGTTCTCTCTCCATCTCTGGTTTTTATCTTTTGAATACTTTCAGTGCTAGTTCTCTCTCCATTGAAGATTTGAAGTGGTTGATCCTCACTTCCTAGAAGGTAAGTTTTACACTTTGGTTTTTTGTGATGCACAAATTGTATTTCTTAAAAAATAATAATAATAATTGTGTCTTTGTTTGATTACAAGCCCTCTGCTTGATGTACATTGTCCCATTTTGTGCTATTTGAGCGATCTGTTCATGTCTCAAGAGGAACCCATGCCTTTGTTTTCATTTTAGTAGAACTTTGTATATTTGGTCGATTACGAGCCTTATTTGATCTATACACAGATACCCATTTGAATATTTGAGATGAATAGGGAAGCACAATTTGATTTTTGAGATATTTCAACCATAAAAATCATTTCTTTTTGTTTGTTTGGTCCAAAGCAGTGAGTCATTTAGCTGTTTAAGCTATTTCAACAAAAAATAATCTACTCTGTTTGTGACCAGATTCCCCATTTTAATTCTTTGAATCAAAATCATCCCTTTTGTCAGTGACCTGGATTCCTATGTTGATAGTAATTGAGCTTTTGGTTGATACAAGCTGAGTTTGATTCTTAAAAAAGAGACCAATTTGGCTCTTTTTGGCTGACAAATAGAAATCCATTTTGCAAAATTTAGTCATTTCAAAGAAAAATTTCTCTCTTTGTTGGTAATATTTTCGGTTGATCCTTGGAGCTTCTGTGGGGAATTTGTTAACTTTTCTCTTTTTGGGCAGTTTCGGTGTGAATTCTATTCATTGCATATTTGACAACACCACTTATGTAATATGTTTTACTTTGCTTTTACTACTTTGCCTGCTTGATAGACATGTTTACAGTTAAGTACTTGAGTATTTTTCTTTCTTGGTTTGTCACAAAATTGGGAATGTGTAATGGTTACATAATATGAAATATGAATAGTTAAAATTAATTGCATGTAATTTGTTTTGTGCTGTTGTTTAGGTTCTATGTTCATGGTTGTTTAGATAATTTCTTAGAAAGCAATGACTACACATCACTTGAGCAATAAACTTAGGAGAGTCGATGTGGTCCTAGCTCTCATTGTTACCTAGTACTTTTGAAAGATCTCTTTTCAGTCTCTTTAGAAAGAGAAAATCTTCCGTTGGGTGGGCACAATACCGATGCCATATGATGTTGTCAATCAATTATATGTAGACCTCATGTCACGTGTCGTTGTGAGTGGGATAGGAGCCTTGTCCCCTCCCACCCAAGTGTTTCTCCTCCAGAGTATGCCAGAGTTTCCACTAAACCCCATGTTACCAGAGCTTTTCCTCATCAGGGGTTATATTGAGTATTATTGAGACTGAAGAAATTCATTTTGGCCATACTTTTAAAGTAATAATCAATTTTTCCCCTAAATCACCAATTTTATTCCCACACTCCCACATCAGTGACCAGACAGACATACATACTATTAATTTTCTCTTTTTTCCCATCAAACTTCCAACCTCAAGTCAAGCTATATTGTTCACAAGGTAAGAGTACATCCTACACATTTCTGACTTTTTCACAATGGGTTTGGATTTTGTGGTCGAATTTTATTTAAATTTTATAATTTTTTTTTAACTCTTAGAATTTGGAGTTTGGAGGAGGGTAATGTGAATCGAATCCTCATTTTCAATTGATGTGTGTGAGGGGCATGCTACCAGGCCAACCCCATCTTGTCAATTTTGAGGTCAAATGTTATTTGTTCACAATATTGCCATTGTATGCTTCTATCTACATGGTTTAATTTTCTTGTTATTGTGTGTTATTAGTTTAAAAATTATATTGTCATACACTAACTGTTTGATTCATGTGTCACAAAAGAGTTTACATGATTTTTAATTGTTTTAGTAGTGTGTATGGAAATTGATCTTTTGAGGCTAAAAATGTCTTTTGAGATGACTTATGTGGACAGTTTTGAGGTTTCCGATTTTTCTTGGTCAAATTTCTCATATCCTTCTCATAAAGGGCCTCATTCAGTCATTCCTGCAGATTTCATTAAATTCAGATACACAAACGTTTTCACAAAGAAAACAAGCAAAATGCAGCAAAGAAAATCATCAGCATCAGGAAGGCCATCTGGGACCGATGGTTCTGATTTTTCCTATCGCATGGTTGTCGATTCTCGTAAGCCTCATCTACTTTGTTAACATATATCAACAGTTTCAATATATTTATATATTTGATTTGACTGTTTCTTTTCTTTTGATTATTTATCATAGGGTATACGAAGGTGGCTAAAGGGAAGTCTCGTCTCTCTACACTTATATTCGCTCAGGTACCCAGTTTTGTATAATTTACTTGTAAGATTTTCTGGGATGTTAAGTTTTTTTGGAAAGTTGATAGTAGAATTGTTGTGTTGTTTTCATGCAATTTGTTGGGAAATGTTAGTTCAATTCAACATTTGGTAGACTGTTTATGCTAAAATTTGCTCCATTTTTTAAGGGTTTTGCCTAAATTTTCTATAAATGTTTTACATGTATGATACTGTGTCAAGATGGGTTTAAACCAATGCTAATGCCATCAATATCAGTAGATGTATAATGTATTAGGGAAGTTAGATGGATGATATTAATTGTTAGCTTTAATATTTCACTGGCAATGGTAGTTATGTAATCTTCGCTTATGTTAGGAATGTGATTGAATTCAAAGAGAATCGATTTCATTCATGATAAATGCAAATCCAACAGTCTATAATTCAATTTGCTATTTTCTTTTTCATTTATTAAATATTTTTATGGGGTTTGTATCTTTGGTTGCAGGCTGCCATTCAATTGGTAGGAGTGTTGTACACATATCTATTAACATCGAAGGAGGAAGGTCCCAATACACTTGCTATTTCATCTGCTTCCGCTTGTTTATTTTCTCTTTTAATAGGGGAATTAGGTTGCTGGCTGAACCCTTTGTTCTCTTTTAAGTTGCTCTGTGATTGCGTGCTCACTTAATATTAGATTATTGTCATGTGCTGAAGGTAGAAAGCAGAGCCGAGTGAATTTCTTGAGAGTTTCCATGGTTGCATCATCTATTGCAATACTTCTATCGGTTTTCAGTGTTGTCAAGACTAATTCAACATTAGAGGTCAGTTTACTGTTTTTCCAATTTTTTATTTAGAAAAACAAAATCAAGAAGTTCCATTCCTGTCCAAATATTTCTTATCTGATGCAACAAAATGTTTTGCCTTCTTTCAATGTCCCAAGGATTTTAATTTTTCCAAGTTTTGCTTAGACTAGATGAAGAAAATAACAGAATTTCTGTGACATTTGAGTCCTTTAATAATACAATTTCAATGTAGATTAGGTATCGAGTTGATTGAAGGGAGAGGTCTACTATCATATTTTGACTCGTGAGATTTTGCTGCTGTGGAAGTTGGATAAAGGTGTGAATTAGAAGGGAATGCAGTTCTTACAACAATTATATAGTGATCTAAGGAGCTTCAGTCGAAGCTTGGATCTTTTATCTTGTTGAATGTTGGAAATAGAAAAGTGGTTGGAGAGTTTTTTTCTTAGAATAACTTCATATTCCTACATTATTGGAAGGGGATATACAAGGGTAAAAATGGTTTTATAATGACTTAAGTTAAAAAAATCATACGAAAATATGAGAATGGGTCTTTTGTGTTTATGATGTTAATAGGGAGATCCCTATAGAGTGAAAAATGGGTGATTTGAGCATTGTAGCTGTGACTTCTACAAATTTACATGGAATTGAGTACTAAGTTATACCTTTCACAAATATTATTTGAAGAGAAAAAATGCGTAGGAGGCTAATGGGAACTGAGAAGTGTGAAAAACCATAAGATTATTTGGGTTCATTGCGAGTTGAGGGGCAGGATATTACTATATTACTTACCAATTTATAATTTCTGATTCCATTTCACATCGTAGATGTAGTAATACATCAAATACTTACTTTTATTTAATTTTTTTTTTATCAAAGTAGTGATGGATCTAATACAAAAGCTCCTTCTTGGACATTTTGTTAAATATTATGAAGACATATCTATCATGGTAAAGTTTTTGATTGGAAATTATCTATCGTTGAATGTGGTTGTAGATCTACAGTCTATTTCTGATTGGTTCGGGTGTCCCCCTTTAATTTTGTGTCATTCGAACCAAACACATGCATGCGTACATAAAGAAAAATAGTGTCTATTTGAACTTGATACCTTTTTCCTGAAAGTTCAATTGTGAAACTGTAGTGTTTATTTGAACTAGATACATTTTTCATGAAAGGTCAATAGTGAAACTGTTGTCTGATTGTCTTACGGATTTACTGTTTAGGTTATCAAGAACCCAAGTGACTGGGTATCAAAGAAGTTTGAACTTCTTGAGATTGCCCTTGTTGTGCTTGGTATGTGCTGTTCCTTTTTCTTAGCTACTTAATTTTTTGTAATGGTTGTCATTATATACATTGTAAACAAAACATTGTTTTCTTCATGTCCTTTATGTTGACAGGGTCACTGGTGCAGATATTTCTGGTCAGCACTATAATATCCCTCATCGGTAACATGTCTCCTCCCAAGAAATCTTCTTAACAGTTTCTTACAAACTTTTATTTTTCTTTAGTCCCAATGTAACTTCGAAATTACTACCTATATCAATGTTAAATGAGGAATTTTATTCTTTCAAAAATGTGTCACGAAGTTCTTAAATTAAGATTTTTTTTATAACTATTGTATATTTGATCTTATAGGATATTCATATTTCCTTTTTCCCCATTATGAAGCATGATGCAAATGCTGTCTTTGCCCTACACTCGGGACAGAGACCTGTTGCTGTTTTTTGTTTTTTGTTTTTTGTTTAAATGAAATCAAGCTTGCGTTAGTAGGTAAGAAACATTGAAAGGAAACGGATAAAAAGAATGTCCACGGTTAATGTGCGTTAAGCTAGTTACGCTAATTATGTATATTGTGAAACAAAAACGAATTAAATGTTTTTGAATGTATACTAGTATTTTATTATTTTGATCCAATCATACACGTTCAACAAGAAAATATAAATATACATATATTGCTATTGGATTTGTTATGATTTAAGATATAATTCAATCAATTGAAGAGATTTAAGATATAATTCAATCAATCGAAGAAATTACGATCTGATCAGAACATAGGGTGGAATTTGATTTGATTCAATTCAATCTAATTTAATAAATTATATTCTAAAATTGGTGGCCCAGATGTGATGTGATTGTCACCACTCCTGCAAAAGAATGGAAGTAGCAATAAACTTGGATCGACCATTATAAGATCTTGTTGGTTTCTCAGTATGTTTGTAAATATTAGCCCTTGGATCTCACAGAAGTTTGAACTCTACCATGTTCTATAGTTTTGGTTCTTTGAAATATAGGATTATCCATTTCTATGAAGTGTAAAAGTTGTGTGGGGTTGAGAGGCAACCCAATTAATTGGTATACTAATAAGAGAAATTTAACTTAATTCATGATTTACTATTACAATTCTTACTAAAACCTATTTGGACTCCAATTTTGCGTACCATACAAATATAAATTAAGTTCTAAGAAAGTGAATTCAATTCTTCCATCCCAATTAAGAAATTAAACTATATTTGCTTAAATTAATTTTAGATTTAGCTACTATATAAGATCTGTATGATTGTAGAGTAAGTTATTTTTTAAATTTTCTAAGACCCTTATATGGAAATCTAATACTAACAACAAACCTTGTAAAATCGTAATATTTTGTTAAATGGTTAAACCTTATAATTTTAATTAACATTTTGTTTTAAGACCGATTACCCTAAAAACAAATCCCAATATTTACATGGGTCATAGGCTCATTTAGTGTGCAAGATTGGATATGATTCGGATTGGACTAAATAAATACTATACTTTTTAAGAAACACGACTTTTTATTTCTTTATTTATCGAAATAAACTCAAACTTATGTTAGAAGGTAAGCATTAAAAGGAAGTCCAACCTCTTAAGATTTCTATATTTTATTAAGATTCGTTTCTTCTTTTGAGTATCACAACACAAGCGAGGAAGCTCTTTTCTCCCCCCACTTTTCTGTCCCTTCTAACTCACGCATTAAGCTTTCATACCCACCTGTGGCATGAAAATGTGCCTTATGGGACACAATATTCACATCATACTATTCTCATTTTCATAGACAGTTACAAATGTATTATTAATTACGGATAAAACGAATGTTCGTGCGTTAAGCTATTTATTTATTTATATTGTGAAATAAAAAAAGAAAAAAAAATGTTTTTTTTAATGTATACAAGTGTCTTATTATTTTGATCCAGTTAATATATTGCCTTGATTTATGGTAAAAAAAGAAAGGAACAATTAATAGCTTGAAGCTTTTAGTTGTTGAATGAATTATCATACTTTAAAAGCAACTAAAATTGCACATCCTTAGTTGAGTGATTGTACATTACTCTCTATATTTTTATTTTAGAAGTACTCAATGGACAAGAAAAATGAGAGAATTTTATATTGTTTCAGAGTTTTTGTTTAAACAAGAATAACTATTAGGAGAAATAAGTTGCATCTTAATGCAATAAGGAATGTACATAAATAATTATATTGATTTGTTGTATAGGATTAGTTTTGGCATATTAAAGTTTAAAGGTGATTAGAGTAAAATTTGGCTTTTAAAAAATTTTAATTTAGGTTTGGTTTTTCCACCGTACCATGAGATTGTGAGTTGTGTCCCTATCCCCATCCTTAAATCCGAATTTAGTGTAATATTTAAAATAATAAATAAATCTAATTGTATCAAGGCCATCAAGATGAATTTGATCTGGTGGTAAACCTCTCACACCTACATCATGAGGTTGTGGGTTCGAATTCTCCCCTTAAAAAAAACCCGACCCTTTCTCACTTGTTAAGACAAGGACATGATCCAAATCCATAATCGAATCCACCCCCTCCCAAAAAAAAGCCCCGAACCCTTTTCCACCTTAAGATAAGGACGAGATCCAACTCCATAATCAATACAGTAACCGAAAATGAATAGTATTTTTTTTTAAAAACGTTTTTAGTTTTTTAATTTATTTTTATTTATCAAATCTTTAATTTTATGAACCCTTGGATTAACTAATTGTCAACGGGCTTAAAACAAAACTCCTCAATTTACTAATTTGATAAAGAACGGAACGAGATGTCCACGTCATCGACTCCCGTTAAGTTCAGTGGAACCTCTAAAAAAACTACCATCCATCCAGTAGCGTGCACTTTTTTGAACCGTAGATCGGTTTACACGTAATCCCCACCACCGTTAATTTCCTTTTTTCCCGATAAAAATATCTCCTTTTCTTCCAGCTTCCACGCCAAAGCAACCCCCAACAACAAATCACAACTAACATTCCCAAAAATATTAGACTGTTAGTTGTCCGCCACGTGTCACTCCCGTTCTCTCTCCTTTGACTGCCATCTGACCAACTCTATATATATGGAATTATGGAAACCACTTCTCTTGCGGTTTCAGTCTCGGAGCTCTAGAAAAAAAAAAAAAAACGTAATGGGGAAATCTTCGTTAATTATTATCTGTGTGTTCCTTTTTAGTGTGATTTTCTCGTCGTCCTCGGCGTTTTTGGTAGAAGACCGTAATTTGAAAGTGTCCAATTTCCCGTCCGCACACGCGAAGAAGCTGATCAGGGAGCTGAACTTGTTTCCTAAAGAGGAAGTCAACATAATCGACGGTCGTGATTCGCCGGTGCTGGCTGCGACGGAGAAGACGATCGTCGAGAAGCGGTTTAAGTTTCCGAATTTGGAGGAGTCTGGTGGCGTGTCTGTGGAGGATTTAGGTCACCATGCTGGATATTATAAGATTGCCAATTCACATGACGCTAGGTAATTATTTTTTACCAAAAATATAAAAAAAAATTGTTGAATTGTTTTGTTTACTTGTTTTTCATATTAAAGCGATTTTCAAGCGGCTTGTGGTTGTTATTTTTCTATAAAAAGAAAAAAAAAGGGCTTGGTCAATTTGATAATCAAAACTGTAAAGTTCAGCGTTTTATTATTGTAATTTTGTTGTAATAAAATAAAAATAAAAATAAAGAGGGCTTAATAACGGATAAAATTATATGTAATTTGACGGTTTACTTTTTATTTTTTATTTTTTATATTTTTTTTTGTAGGATATTAAAATCAAAAACATGAAAATTAGGCATTGAAATGTTGACTATGTTTTGACAGTCTTTAATTGGTATAATGTTGCAAGGAAAATTTGAAAATCATTGTCAAATCGGTAGCTATTTATATGCTGTTTAGAGGTAGAGGGATAAGTGATTTGTACTTCTTAGGGGTTATTGAGAGTTGTAAGAGAGAACCAAATTTGTAATCCAATTCTTGAGGGTAGTTTATTTACTATCTGTAATTATACATTTCGAGGAGCGATAATGTTACACATCAGGGGTATTGATCTACATTGGGGTCTTTGTTGAATACATTATTGGATGCTATGATAGGTGCAAAATGAATAGGAATTCTTAAGCTTGTTGTTTGCATTGAAGACAATAGATTAACTGTTTTTTAAGTGGCTACTTTACCATTGTAAGGTGTTAATGATTTGAGGAAGTCAAGGTCTAAGTTGATGTAGATTAAGTGGGTTATTTTGAGAGAGTGAACCTTCTTTGTTTTCTTGTTAACTGATTGACTTACTGTGGTTGTTGTGTGTAGGATGTTTTACTTCTTCTTTGAATCACGCAACAGTAAGAAGGACCCTGTGGTCATCTGGTTGACGGGGGGACCAGGGTGTAGCAGTGAGTTAGCCGTGTTTTATGAAAATGGTCCTTTCAGCATCGCGAAAAACTTGTCTCTTGTATGGAATGAACATGGTTGGGATCAGGTATGTTACTCCTTTTTATTCCCTTATCTTTCACTATGGTTGTTGGTGGGTGGATTATTATAAAGTTGATTAAGTTGCTTAGTATGGAGGCATAGTTAGGGAGGCTTAAGTGTTTTCCCTTCTTACTGATATTGATATGTGGTTGTAGTTTACCATTATCAGCCTGTTCAACACCCTCTTCAGTCTTCACTTCCTTGTCATCTAACATAAGCAATCGGCAATTTTCTTCCCTTTCTTTTTCTTCACTTCTGGGATTTATACAGAATCATAGATACTGAGGATTGCACCCTGTTTAAGTTTTGATGTTTGCTATTGATGAGGAGAATTGACCATTATTTTAAATACATTAAGGTTTTTCTAGGATTTCAAATTTTTTTTTTTAATCTTTTGGAAACAGTTTCTCCGACAGTATTGTTAAAAGAATGAAGCACAATAGTTGTTGGATGTTGTATAGATCATTGGAATTATTGTTAATATGCTTTTGTCCATCACATTCGTATAAATTTATTCATAATCTCAGCACTCTAGATTGTAGGAAGTCCTTTCTACATATCTTTTAGTTGTGCCCCAAAAGTTTTTTCAGAACACAATCAGTTTTAGCATATAACCACTTTCACCATCTAGATGACCTGTATGTTCCTTGTCTATGTTAAACAGGATGTTATATGCATCATGGAGTTCCTTTTCTACTTGTTTATTCATTTATTTAAGTTTATTGTTTTATTTGTTCCTTAGCTATACTATAAAAATTCCATACTTAATTGCAAGGGACGTAACGGATTCTATGGTGATTTCTACAGGCATCGAACCTTTTGTATGTTGACCAACCTACTGGAACTGGATTTAGTTATAGTTCTGATAAACGTGACATTCGTCATAGTGAAGATGGAGTTAGTAATGACCTCTATGACTTCTTACAGGTAGGTTCCTTTTTATTTATTTATTTATTTTTTCCACTTATATATAAATGAAAATAGTTTGTATGCCTAATGTGATTATAAAATTTGCGGGGTTATTAGGATTTATGAACATAACAATATCAGGTGACTGATTTGCTGTTCTATAATATTAGGCCTTCTTTAAGGAGCATCCTCAATTTGCAAAGAATGACTTTTACATAACTGGCGAATCATATGCTGGACACTACATTCCTGCTTTTGCTTCTCGCGTCCACAGAGGTAACAAAGCTAAAGAAGGAATTCATATAAATCTGAAGGTATGGTGTCACTCTATCTATGATTTTCAAATGGACCAATTTTTTTTCCTACCTATGTTAACTCATAATATGGTTGAAACAGGGATTTGCCATTGGTAACGGGCTAACAGATCCTGCTCACCAGTACAAAGCTTACCCAGATTATGCATTGGACATGGGTCTTATTAAACAATCTGAACATGATCGTATCTCCAAGGTCATTCCAGTGTGTGAAATGGCTATAAAACTTTGTGGTAATGCTAATTTTCAAACTGCTGCAACTTTTTTTTTTTCATTTTTCCTCATTTCTCTTCACTTTAGTAATACACAAAACTCTTAAATTGTTTTAAGGTATGAATTTTCGCTGATTGAATTTTAATTCTGCCTTATTATTATTCTACTCGTTGATCAGTATTGCTTTTCTGGGCTGAACATTTGTTTCTTTTTCTTTCCAGGTACTGATGGAACACTTTCTTGCATGGCTTCATATTTTGTTTGCAATGCCATATTCAGTAGCATCATGGCACATGCTGGTGACATAAATGTAAGAGAGTTCATATATATATATATTATATTTAATTGTTCAATAGACAAATAAACAAAACTTATGTTTATTGCATGCATTACTCAGTTGGGACATGATTACAGCTGCTTGGCTCTGTATTTATAATGCACAAACAGCATAAATGTCATGGATAAGAAAATAAAATTTTGAAATAAGGTCTCTAGATGATATCAGACAGAAGTATGATCGTTACTCTTGATATTCTATTTTTTTGCAATTTGTATTTTCTGGAATACTCTCAAGGTCTTTAGATCTACTACTTGGGAAAACGTTGTACATTTTGATAGAAGGGTATGAAAATTTGACAAGCATTAATATGTTTGATCTGCAGTACTATGACATTCGAAAGAAGTGTGAGGGGAGCCTCTGCTATGACTTCTCAAATATGGAGAAATTTCTTAACCAGAAACCGGTCAGGGATGCTATTGGTGTTGGGGACTTAGATTTTGTGTCATGTAGCCCCACAGTGTATCAGGCTATGCTTGTGGACTGGATGAGGAATCTTGAAGTTGGAATCCCGACACTTCTAGAGGATGGAGTCAAGTTACTGGTATATGCTGGAGAATATGATCTCATTTGCAACTGGCTTGGTAAGCTTAAGGCTTAAGTAACCGTATCATGAGTTTTGGTTTTAGCAATACTTGTTTAGACCAATATACATCTAGCAATATACGCCTTCTGATTATCTACTTGTGTGAGTAGGTAATTCAAGATGGGTTCACGCCATGGAATGGTCTGGACAGAAAGAATTTGTGGCCTCCCCTGAAGTTTCTTTTGCAGTTGATGGTTCAGATGCCGGAGTACTGAAAAGTCACGGTCCTCTCAGTTTCCTCAAGGTTTCTCTCTCTCTCACACACTCTGAATCTGTGTGTGCGCTCATGTTGGTGCTTATGTTAGTTCTCTTGCCAGTATTCATGAGAGCTAATAATGTGGTTGCTTGATATATCAATGAACAGGTACACAATGCAGGTCACATGGTTCCCATGGACCAGCCAAAGGCTGCATTAGAGATGCTGAGGAGGTGGATGCAGGGCTCATTGGCTGACGTTCCTGCTGATTCGGAAAAACTGGTGGCCGAGATGTGATGTGATTGTCACCAATCCTTGTGCCTTTCATGTTTTTTTATTATGAAAGTAGGCCATAAACTTGGATTGACCATTATAAGATCTTGTATGTTTGTAAATATTGTCCCCGGGTCTGACAGAAGTTTGAACTCTACCATGTTCTTTAAGTTTAGATACTTCTGAATATCATGGAATATTTAAGGATCATCCGTTTCTATAAAGCGCATTGGCTGCAAGAATCATGTGGTACCGAAAGTCAACCTAATAGGGGAGAATCGGGTTTTGAGTAAATCTTCGTTAAATAATATGAATAATAAATATAAATAGCAGTGTAAAGAGTTGAAAGTTTAACTTTTTTTTAAAGAACTATTTAAAAATAATTGATAAAATGGGTGATTTAGCACATTTTGGACGTTTTTATGTGTTTAATTGATCAACGATTAAGTCTATTTTTTTTTTGATAATATCTATTAATGTGGAACCAGATATTTTTTTAAAAGATTTCGTCATTGATAGAATTTGAACAGTTGATCTGGGAGTTATTTATTTAAGTCTCAAACTCATCATCTATCAGTTAAGTACGTCTCTGTTAACTATTAAGTCTATCTTTATGTTTGGGGACTCATCAAACAAGCCTATTTATAGGCCTTAGAAGATGGAGTGATGGATTTATAGCCGGAAGAAATATATACAACTATTTAAATATCATGTTGTGGCTAGATATTATTTGTTTTCGAACTAATCAGCGGTTTGAATCAAATTATCTGTTTTCGAACAAAAAATGATTTTCTTTGTTATATTATTAATTTTTTTTTTAAAGTTTTATTAAACAATTCTATGTTTGTTACCAAATTTTCCCTACTTTTTACATTAATTTCCGCTGATTTTGATATTTTTATCACATGAGATAAACTTTTGATCTCGGGATCTTAATAATAATTATATATATAGTATATATATATATTCATCCCACAAACCCTAACCCACGTCATTTACCCACCAGCAGCCACCGAACCAAAAACATTTTCCTCTCTCCATATCTAATCATCTTCCATACAAGAAATCCGAACAAGCTGAGGTCCATGAATTTCTTGCTCTGCCTATTGGTTGAGGTACAAATCAAAATCCTTTCTTTTAGTTTTCCGTTTTAAATTTAGATGTTAGCCGTTGTATAATTTTGATCGTATAAATAGTTTTCTGTTTTATCTTTGGAATTTCAAAATTTTGTTGGAGCACCTAACAATTATTTTAAAAAGGACTGTTTGTTTCTGTTTACAAGTTCTAGTATGATTTTGAAAGTTGTGACAATATTTGCTTCTCTTTGTCTGTCACTGAATATAAACTAGTCAACTTCAATGTGTCTGTAAATATTAATTTGATTGATAAAATTTTTAGACAATTATGGAATTATGAGGTTGAACTTGACTTATGGTTGATGATGATGATGGTGATACTGATAGGAATATTGAAGATGAAAAAGTTTAGGAACTCGTTACGCCATTTACTTCCTACACCGTGTTATTAGATCTTAAAAATTAAGTTTTGCTCTTTACACCCTTAAAAATAATTAAATATCAAATATAACCTTAATTGAAAATTTAACATTTAATACATTGTATTTCTCTTCACACCAATTGAAATATTCTTTGAGTTAATGATAAAACTAGAGGTGGGTAAAAAACCAATAAACCGAACCGAACCGATGAACCGAACCGATCCAATCGGTTTTTTTTCGGTTTTCTTATGTTGACCGGTTCGGTTCGAATAATTTTTTTGAAAACCGATTGAATCGGTTTTTTTTCCGGTTCGTTATCTCAAACCGGAAAACCAAACCGAGATCCAAAAAAAAAAAAAAAAATATATATATATATATAACCTTAATTTTAAAGTTTAATAGTCCATGAAACTATAAAACTATAAAAGTGTCACATCATATTTTTTTCTTAGTTTTTTTTATGAATATTATTTTAAACTAGTATTTTAATTTGTTCAAACCCATAATTTAATTTGGTCAAAGGTCCAAAAAGATTAAAATATGAAAATATGTGTATTAATTAAAACCCAAAAATTTAGTCCAATTGACCCAAAACCGAAAAAACCGAACCGAACCGAACCGGTCAAATTTAATCGGTTTTTGATCGGTTCATAATTGTTAAGTTGATCGAATCGGTTCACTTTTTCAAAAACCGAATATTAACGGTTTTTTATCGGTTTACTCCAAAAGTGAACTGATCCATTAAACGCCCACCTCTAGATAAAACTAGTTGCTATAGAATTTATTGATTTGTTTAGACCTTTAATATGATATAGGAATACATATAAGTTAATGGAAAATCATAGTTCATCTAATATTGAATATTTGAATGTGTACTTATGCTTGCATGGTTACATTTTTTTTTCTACTATTTGAATTATGAACAATAATTTTTAGATTTACACTTTAGTATTGAACTGTATACTTGACATAGCGATATTGATTTTGGAAAATAAATTAGGGTTTGTAACAGTGCAAACATAGTTGAGATAGGTGCAAAGAGTAAGCTTATTTACTCAAAAGTCAAAAGTTTTTTTTGGTAATTTAATCTCGGGGCATTTCAGTAATATACATTTTCATTAAAAACGTGGGTGTAGAGAGAAGTCTTTATGGGTGGCAATAGGGCCACCCAAAAGTTTATCCATATTAAGTTAGATGGAAGAACCTTTTCGATAAAAAAAAAAAAAACTTTTTTTGTACCTTTGGTCCCAAGACAATCCTTTGAGAAATTGTCCCGTTAAAGAATTAGGTAGAACATATTTTGGTGAAACCAGAGAGATTTATGATCCTATATATTTAACAAATTTTTTAACCTATGGTAGGATTCATGGTACAAAGTAATCACTTTATCACTCTTTTCAATTTATATTTAGTATTGACTAGACTTGTCGGCTAATTCATCATCAAACTCTTTATTCATTTGGTACCACTTTGTTGATGTATGTTTCAAATAAATCGGATATTTGGTTTTTTGACTGTTTTGTAAATTTTTGTTTTTGGATTGGCTTTGTTGTAATTAGTGAAAAATCTCTTAGTATGTAAATGTGTTGTTAACTTAGTGTATCTCTACAAGTTTGTAAAGAGTTGTTGGGGATGTATTGGGCTTAGGGAATACGCACACAAGCAAAGAGAAAAATAAAAGACACGGGATTTTACATGTTTTAGCATAAGTCTACATCCACAGAGTGCACCTACACTCAACTTCCACTACGAAATCAGTATTAACATTAGTGAAGCACTATCTCTCTCCTAATGACTCTCTATATTCTTTTCTCTCTTCTTTACGTAGCACACAGGACTTGCAAGAGTGTTTATAAATCTCCTAGTCTAGTTAGGTTTCACCAACCCAACAATAGCAAGTCAATCTTGGTGGTTTTACCAACCCAATAAAAAAACCATTGTTAGGTGTGAAGCCTGACTTGATTTTTTGGGTTGGTGAAGCCACCAAGCCTGTCTTGACTTTTATATTGGGTGTGCAACTAAAGTCCTACACTGGCTAGACATGGGGATGATCATGAGTATATAAGTATGGAAACAACCTCCATTGGTATGATACCTTTTGGGTAGAGACCCAAGAGCAAATCTGTGCAGGTTTAGGCTTAAAGCGGACAATATCATACCAATGTGGAGATATGAGTTCCGTACTTACAACAAGAGCATCTCGAGTTTGTGAGGTAAAAAAATTGAGATTTAGAGGATTGAGAAAGCTTGATGAATAGGTTTTCCTATTGTTTATTATTACATGTTGTTGTGCTCGTAAGTATATTCAAACAATATCTTGAAATGGGCTAGTGCTAGTTTAAAGGATTGCTTATAAGGTGTTTGATAAAATTCAAGTGAATACTATAATGTAAAATTTGATTTTCCGTCAAATGGCTTCTTCAAACTGTCCCTATATAGCATTAGTGCAATAGCAGTCACTTGTGCCACAACACGTTTTATATTGTTCACTTTGAGAATTTTATAACATTTTATAGACAATTTCCAAGCTAATATAATCACCTTTCAATATCTTGTTTGAATAGGTATAACAAGTAATGATAAGCAATAGGAAAACACAATCAAGCCAAGAGCAAACAAATTACAACACAACACAAGCAATATACGCGGATCACCAATATCGCTATCTCCTGGAGGTCACCGATTTCTCTAAATACAACAAGATATTACCTTTACCCCACAAGCTTTCTCTTCCTTCTAAATCTCAATCTTTCTACCTTACGAGCTCTATCTGTTAAGGTTTTTTTCTCTTTGTTGCTCTCTACACACTTTTAGTAAAAGCTCTCCCAACAAACATATACAAATAAGCTTTTCACTAATTACAACAAACCCACCCAAAAACCAAATATACGCCAACACACAGTAGAATGAGAGACATAGCATGGAGGTAATTTTAAAACATTGGCTGCAATATATCTATGACTCGTGACATTAATTTTTGCATCATTTTGTCATTTTGTGACTCCTCCAGGTAGAGATATCTACATGGACAAAGTCAGGTGTGTATCATAAATTAAAGTGTGTTATAAATAATTGAAATAATAAATGAATAAAAGGGATGAGAGAGATGAAAGTAACAATTAACAAATGAAATAAGAGAGATGAGAGAGAGAAAGGATATTAACCTGTGAGTATTTCGTTGAACTTGAGAATAATATTACAAAGGGTGTGGCCATATTTATAACCTTCAAATGGTAGTACCACTTGCACAAAATGGTGATGATGAAAGCAAGTGGGGTGGATCAGGTGAGAAGGTAATGAGGTGGGTCAAGTAAGGTGGATAGGATGAGGAGGTGGGAATTCACACACTATTCATAACACTTCCTTTAGATTCCCACTATTTGTATTTTTAATTTTTCTAAGAAAAGTCCGGTGAGACAAAACCTTAGCGAATATATATAATGATATTCTAAATTTTGTGGTGTTGAACGTTCTCAAAACTGTCTGACGGGCATGCCGTTGAAGTGCAATCAAAAGATTGAACAATTAAGTCCGGTCTCGCAAGCGTGCGAGTCACAGAGACTAGCACAGCGGTAAGCAATGATAGTTCCACAGGGAGGTGGGATTCACTGACCGTCTCTGGTTTTAACTATTTTTTATAACATGCCGAGCAGACTCGTGTGTTGCGTATGCAAAAGAATATGGAAAAGTAAATGCTAAACTAACCTAACAAACTACGTAAATAAACAATATGTACAATGATAGGATGAAATGGAGTGATAAGGAATGTAAATGGTTACACTAAGTAAATGACTTCACTATAGCAATCACACAATTTCATACAAGCATGCTCATCAATGTTGAATGCCGTGCTCACTTACCTCGCCGATTGTCCTCACTCCAGCAACAATCGACTATACCGATATGCACCAACAACCTATTGTTACATGGTTGCCTGAACTGCACTCGAGTTCATTAAGAACTATGAGACACACTTAACGACAATACATGCAAAACCGCACGCAGACTCTACATGTAGTGGCCAACCTACTTGTGCATGTTAAGTGCTTCACCTCTCAGTCCTTCACACAACAATCTAAGTTCATTCGATCGGTAGCTAACCACGCTAAAGCATTAGGCATTTCAAATGACCACTTCAAAGGCAACAATGCTAGGTTTACATCAAATCCCTAATGAATGAATGTACACATCAAAGAAGAGACAAAAATACAAGGAAAGAAATACAAAATGGATAGAAATGAGACCCTTCATCCGTAACCGGGAATCAAACACCGGGTCTTTTCGGGTGTCAATCCGAGATGTCCTGACCACTGGATGACTACGGCGTTCTCCTATTTCATGAATGCACAACCCCCTCAATAAAAGAGAGAGCTCTCTCCTTATCTCTCTAAACTCTCTTAGATGGATGGCTTAAAATGGAAATAAGCTTACCAACAACTATATGCACTAAAGTTGATTGTTAAATATTAAGAGCATTCAATTATAGAATTTAAGAACAATCAATACATTTATTACATAATTTTAGGTTTACAATATCCCCAAATTCGTGATATACAATTAAGAAAACAAGAAATACAAAGAGAATGAGTAAATTAAATACAACCCTTGAAGAAACTCCTCCAAGAGCCCCCTTCCATGCTTGGCTCATTTTTGGTCAAAGACTCCTCTTATCTCTTTGCAATCTACTCTCAATTGGGTGGATGAAGTGTATAAAAGGGTGGAGGAGGTGTATGGTGAGCTCCAATGGAGGAAAAACTTCCATGGGAGCTTAAACCACTCCTTTAGAGAAGAAGATGGAAAAGATGAAGAAGATGGAAGAAATGGGTTGAGAAGGGATTGAGAGAGGGGAAGAGATGTCTGCAAAAATGAGAGAAAATGGGGTATTTATAGAGTTGGGAGGTTAGGGCAAGAATTGGGTGTGAAAAGACAAGATTGCCTCTTAAAAACGGGCTGAAAATGTCTGATCTGGGCAAAAGGCGACATATTAGGCGACTTGGGGAAGTAACTTCTCAAGTCACCTAACATACTAGTATGAAAATCACGTTTTGACTGTGCTAAAGGCGACATGTGAGGCGACATGTGGTAAGTCGCCTCACAAGTCGCAGTCGCCTCACATGTCGCCTAACTCTCTGGAGCAGAATTTTCAACTGCGCGCGTTGTTACGAAAATGACCATAACTTCCTTGAGAAAACCCAGAATTGCGATCTGTAAAAACCGTTGGAAAGTAGACATCCGGGGCTTTCTGAAAATAGGTAATGGGCAACGTAGTTCATTCTGAAGGGATATATGACCCCTGAAAGTTGGGTGTACTACACGGCATCCAAATCAGCCCAAATAACTCAAAAACTCTTCAATTAAGCTCAAATACATTTCGTAGAAAACATGTACCTACAAAACGCTCACAAACACATTATATACCAAAATATGCTCGAAAACGAGAACAAAAGCTAGGAAATGGGTACCCCAAAATGTGTATAAATCGGTACGATCACTGTCTCATTAAAAACATTGCCAGGAAAACCCAGTGGGACAGGACTTGATCGAAGAGTACAATGTACACATGTCTATTCAAAACTTTCCTCCCCCTAGTTAAACGCTCCCCCTAAAACTTTAGCATCAATCTTGTATTTTACAAAGCTGACGCATGTCTATTATATATATATCATTTTCTCAAATGTTGATGTAGGTAATGCTTTGGTTAACATATCTGCAAGATTATCTGTAGACCGTATTTGCTTAACATCAATCAGTCGGTTTTGTTGAAGTTCAGAGTATAGAAGAATTTAGGAGAAATTTGTTTGGTTCTATTTCCTTTGATATATCCCTCTCTAGTTTGACCAACACAAGCCGTATTATCTTCGAATTTCGATGTTGGCATTTTTGTAGATAATGAAAATCCAAAAGTATTTTGAATATGATGAATAATTGACCTTAGCCAAACATATTCTCGACTTACTTCATAAAGTGCGATGATCTCAGAATTATTAGAGGATGTAGCAACTAAAGTTTGCTTTTTGAAGCGTCATGATATTGTTGTGCCATAAAAGGTAAAAACATATCTTGTTTGTGAACAAGCTTTATGGGGATCAGATAGATATCCAGCATCAACATAACTAAGTAAACGTGAAAAATTGTTAGATTTTGTATAAAATAATCCTATATCTTTCGTTCCACTGTGCTAACGAAAAAAATGTTTAATTTCATTTCAATGTTTACGAGTTGGTGTTGAACTGAATATAGCAAGTACATTCATTGAGACTGCAATATCTGGTCAAAAAAATTGAGCTAGATATAATAAAGTACCAATTGCAATAAGATACGGTACTTCAAAACCAAGTATCTCTTTATCGTTGCATTAAGATACAGAATGAGTCCTTTTTAGGATCAAGAGTTATGACAACCATATGAGCATTTAATGGATGAGCACTATCCATATGAAATATATTTTTAAGAAAATTCAATATATGCTGATTGATGGACAAATATTCCATTTGATCTTACACTCGATCTTAAGGACGAGACAATATTTTGTCTTTTCCAAATCTTTCATTTCGAATTAATTCATTTTTTAAGTATTCAGCAGTTTTCAGGAGTTCTTCAGGGGTTTCAATTAAGTTCATATATCAACATAAACTGCTAAGATAGCAAATCAAGATTTTGATTTCTTTATGAAGACATATAAGCATATAAGATTATTAATAAACCATTCTTTTATCAGATATTCACTGAGATGGTTATATCACATCTGTCCGGATTGTTTTAATCCATACAAAAATCTTTGTAATTTTATTGAATACAAATTACGAGGTTTCGAGTTACATGCTTCTGGCATTTTAAATTATTCATGGATTTTCAAGTAAATATCTAAATTGGGTGAACCATATAGATAAGCGGTCACTACGTCCATTAGACGCATTTCAAGTATTTCCAAGACAACCATGCTTATCAGAAATCGAAATGTAATTGTATCTATCATTGGTGAATATGTTTCATCAAAATCGATATCAGGTCTTTGCGAGAAACCTTGTGTTACGAGTGGTGTCTTTCTGATTCACACACTATTCATAACACTTCCGATCATTATCTCGGACTCCTTAACAAGCCTTGAAAAAGAAAAGTTGCTAAGAGTGTTGAGAGATCACGAGAAAGCAATTGGTTGGTCCATCTCGGATATAGAGGAATTAGTCCTACTTTATGCATGCACAAAATCTTAATGAAGGATGATCATAAACCTTCGGTGGAGCACCAAAGAAGGCAAAACCCCAACATGCAAGAAGTGGTAAGAGCGGAGGTCTTGAAACTTCTAGATACATGAATTATCTATCCTATTTTGGATAGCCCAAGAGTGAGTCACGTACAAGTGGTACCCAAGAAAGGAGGGATGACGGTAGTACCAAATGAGAAAAATGAGTTCATCCCCACGAGGACCGTTACCGGATGGAGAGTATGCATAGATTATCGGAAGTTGAACAACGCCACTCAGAAGGACCATTTCCCACTCCCGTTTATAGACCAATTGTTGGAGAGGTTGGCTGGTTATGACTACTATTGCTTCCGGCTACAACCAAATACCTATTGCCCCCGAGGACCAAGATAAAACAACCTTCACATGTCCCTACAGAACATTTACCTATAATAGAATGCCTTTTGGACTATGCAATGCACCGTCAACTTTTCAAAGGTGTATGATGGTTATCTTTTCGGATATGGTGGAGAAGTGCATTGAAGTTTTCATAGACGATTTTTCGATCTTCAGCCCTTCCTTAGATGCTTGTTTGAGAAATTTAGGGTTGGTTTTGCAAAGGTGTGAAGAAAGCAACTTGGTGCTAAATTGGGAGAAGTGCCACTTCATGGTGAAAGAGGGCATTGTGTTAGGGCATTGTGTTAGGCCATCGGATTTCATCCAAGGGGATCGAAGTAGACCGAGCCAAAATAGAAGTTATAGAGAAGTTACCTCCTCTCACCTCGATCAAGGGCATTAGAAGCTTTCGTGTACACCGACCATGCAACTATCAAATACTTGATGGTAAAGAAAGACTCCAAGCCACGGTTGCATAGATGGGTGCTCTAGCTTCAAGAGTTTGATTTGGAGATCCGTGATAAGGATCAGAGAATTTGGTGACGGATCACCTTTCAAGGTTGGAAAGGGGAGACAGAATAGAAGCAACAAATCCCATCAATGAACACTTCTCAGATGAGCAATTATTAGTGGTCCAAGAACTAATGACTCATTGGTTTGCCGATTTCGTAAATTATCTAGCAAGTGGGCTCATGCCGGTGGAGATGAATTTCTACCAAAAGAAGAAATTCCTTTCGGATGCAAAATCATATTTGTGGGATGAGCTACTCCTATTCCGGGTTTGTAATGATGGGCTCATTAGGAGATGTGTACCTCCCTAAGAAGGAGATGAGGGATATCCTTATGCATTGCCACTCTAAGGAATGCATGGCCACTTTGGAGCGAATATGACAGCTAGGAAAGTCCTCCAATCGGGATTCTATTGGCCCATACTGTTTCGAGATGCAAAAAGCTTCGTGGAAGCATGTGACCGGTGCCAAAGAACCGGAAATATTAGCAAGAGATGAGATGCCACTCAATGTGATGCTTGAAGTGGAATTGTTTGATGTATGGGGCATTGATTTCATGGGACCATTCCCAAGCTCTTACGGAAACCAATACATCTTGGTGGCGGTGGACTACGTGTCTAAGTGGGTGGAAGCTATAGCCACACCTAAGAATAATGCCAATGTGGTCAACAAATTCCTAAAAAAGAACATTTTCACAAGATTTGGTACTCCAAGAGCAATCATTAGTGATGGAGGCTCTCATTTTTGCAACAAAGTATTTGAAGCTCTTAGCCCAATCTTTCCTTCGATTTCCCACCGTCTTCTCTAGGATGCTTTTGATTTCTCGATTCGACACATCCGTTTGACCAATTGCTTGAGGGTGGTAAGGGGTGGTGATGCGGTGCTTCACACCATACTTCTTCAAGAGAGCTTCAAATACTTTGTTGCAAAAGTGAGAGCCTCAATCACTAATGATTGCTCTTGGAGTACCAAATCTTGTGAAAATGTTCTTTTTTAGGAATTTGGTGACCATATTGGCATCATTCTTAGGTGTGGCTATAGCTTCCACCCACTTAGACACGTAGTCCACCGCCACCAAGATGTATTGGTTTCCGTAAGAGCTTGGGAATGGTCCTATGAAATCAATGCCTTATACATCAAACAATTCTACGTCAAGCATCACATTGAGTGGCATCTCATCTCTCTTGCTAATACTTCCGGTCTTTGGTCACCGGTCACATGCTTCCACGGAGCTTCTTGCATCTCGAAACAGTGTGGGCCAATAGAATCCCGATTGGAGGACTTTTCTAGCTGTCATATTCACTCCAAAGTGGCCCCCGCATTCCCTAGAGTGGCAATGCATAAGGATATCCCTTATCTCCTCCTCGGGTACACATCTCCTAATGAGCCCATCATTACAAACCCGGAATAGGAGTGGCTAATCCCACAAATATGATTTTGCATCCGAAAGGAACTTCTTCTTTTGGTAGAAATTCATCTCCACCGGTATGACCCCACTTGCTAGGTAATTTACGAAATCGGCAAACCAATGAGTCGTTAGCTCTTGGACCACTGATAATTGCTCATCCGAAAAGTGTTCATTGATGGGATTTGTAGCTTCTATTTCGTCTCCCCTTTCCAACCTTGAAAGGTGATCCGCCACCAAATTCTCCAATCCTTTCTTATCACGGATCTCCAAATCAAACTCTTGAAGCTAGAGCACCTATTTAAGCAACTGTGGCTTGGAGTTTTTCTTTGCCATCAAGTATTTGATAGCTGCATGGTCGCTGTACACGAAAGCTTCTAATGCCTTTGATCGAGGTGAGATGAGGTAACTTCTCTATAACTTCTATTTTGGCTCGGTCTACTTCGATCCCCTTGGATGAAATCCGATGGCTTAAAATAATGCCCTCCTTCACTATGAAGTGGCACTTCTCCCAATTTAGCACCAAGTTGCTTTCTTCACACATTTGCAAAACCAACCCCAAATTTCTCAAACAAGCATCTAAGGAAAGGCCGAAGATCGAAACATCGTCCATGAAAACTTCAATGCACTTCTCCACCATATCCGAAAAGATAGCCATCATACACCTTTGAAAAGTTGCCGGTGCATTGCATAGTCCAAAAGACATTCTTTTATAGGCAAATGTTTCATAGGGACATGTGAAGGTTGTTTTCTCTTGGTCCTCGGGGGCAATAGGTATTTGGTTGTAGTCGGAATATCCGTTTAGGAAGCAATAGTAGTCATGATCGGCCAACCTCTCCAACATTTGGTCTATAAACTGGAGTGGGAAATGGTCCTTCCATGTGGCGTTGTTCAACTTCCGATAATCTATGCATACTCTCTACTCGGTAACGGTCCTCGTGGGGATGAACTCATTTTTCTCATTTGGTACTACCGCCATCTCTCATTTCTTGGGTACCACTTGTACGTGGCTCACCCAAGGGCTATCCGAAATAGGATAGATAATTCCTGTATCTAGAAGCTTCAAGACCTCCGCTCTTACCACTTCTTGCATGTTGGGGTTTAGCTTTCTTTGGTGCTCCACCGAAGGTTTATGATCATCCTCCATTAAGATTTTGTGCATGCACAAAGTAGGACTAATTTCTCTATATCCGAGATGGACCAACCAATTGCTTTCTTGTGATCTCTCAACATTCTTAGCAACTTTTCTTCTTCAAGGCTTGTTAAGAAGTCCGAGATAATGATCTGAAGTGATGATGCTTCCCATAAAGAGGCATACCTCAAGTGAGAGGGTAGTTGTTTCAACTCAAGTTTAAGGGGCTCTTAAATAAGTGGAGGTAGCTTGGGCTTTCCAACTCCGAGCTCTTCAAAACAGGTCTTATTTCTCCAACTCTTCGGGGGGGCGGGGGGGGGGGGAGGAGGAAACTCAATTGCCACGCACACTCCGCTATGTTCACATCCTCGTCATCTTCACTTTCACCATGCACAATGCAAGCCTCCAGAGGTTCTCTTGGACTCTCTCTTCGAAAGTACTCTTGTATCATCAGATCTACCACTTCAATTCTTGAGCAACTCTCGGTCTCTCTCGGATTCTTGATAACTTTTCTTAAGTCGAACTCCACCTTATCTTCACCCACTCGCAATGTCATCTTGTCATCTTTCAAGTCAATCAAGGCTCCCGTCGTCTTCAAGAATGGTCTTCCCAAAAACAATGGGATTTCTACATCTTCCTCCATTTCAAGAATGACAAAATCTACGGGGAAGTACAAATTATCCACCTTCACAAGAACATCTTCTAACACACCCCTCAGATATTTGATTGAACGATCCGCCAATTGTAAGGTAATGTGAGTTCATGTGAGTCGGCTTCACTTCTCGAATACCGAATAGGGCATCAAATTGATGTTTGCACCCGAATCAATCAATGCTCTGGCGAACTCCGAATTACCAATTGTGCAAGGGATAGTAAACTTCCCGGGGTCTCGCAACTTTTGAGGCAACTTGTTTTGTAGTATATCACTACATTCTTCATTTAAAGGCACCATTTCAAAGTCCTTCAACTTCTTTTTGTTAGCCAAAAGCTATTTCAAGAACTTGACATACTAAGGCATTTGAGCCAAAGCTTCGACAAAGGGTATGTTGATGTGACGTTTCTTGAAGATCTCTGAAAACTTTGCAAAGTTTTGGGCATCCTTGTGCTTCCTCAATCTTTGAGGGTAAGTGATAGGTGGTACACAAGCTTTGACAATTGGTGGAGGTGGTGGGTGGCTCATCCTCCACCTTGTCTTTCTCTATAACTTCCTCTTCAACCACTTCTTCTTCAATCTCAACTTCCTTCATTTTATCCATCTCATTTGGTTGCTTGATCATTTTTCCACTTCTTAGGAAAATTGCCTTGCAATGCTCATTGGGATTTATCACCGTGTTGCTTGGCAAAGCTCCTTGTTGGCGGGTTTGAGATTCTCTTGCCAATTGACCAACTTGCACCTCAAGATTTTGAATGAGGGCTTGTGAATGTTGAGCAATTTAATCAACCTTGGTGTTAAGTGTCTTCAATGCCAAGTCTTGGGTGTCCATTCGATTATCAAGCTTGACCATGTATTTTGACAACAAGTCTTCAAGTGTGGGCTTTCTCCCAGCTTGGTTTTGGTATGGTTGATTTTGGAAGTGAGGTTGGTGGTTAGGAAGGCCTTGTGGTGGTTGGTTGAATCTGGGTGGTTTAAAAGTTGTTTGATGTAGTTGGGGTTGTTGGTTGTCTTTCCAAGAGAAATTGGGGTGATTTCTCCACCTGGGGTTGTATGTGTTTGAGTATGGGTCATTTCGAGGATTTGGATTTTGGTTGTTGAAGTTCCTATTGTAGTTCACAAACGAAACTTGTTATGTGGCTCTGGTAGCAAATGGGTTCCCCGCTTGACACTCCATACTTTCTTGAGGCCACGAGCACAAGTCACAACTCACCGTGTTTACTTGGGAAACATTTGAGTTTGCTTCCATCCTACTGATTTTCTTTGTTAATGCTTCAACTTGGGCTTGTAGTGCAGTGACTTGATCAACCTCTAACACACCAGGTGCTTTCTTTGGAGTCTTCCAGTTGCTCCCCCAATGACTTTAATGCAAATGTGTGTTAATGCAAATGAGAAGACTAATTAATAAGGATCTTGTATCCATGCATTCAAAAAGTATTTTATATCCAAGTTAGTCTTCTCTCCATTCTTAGTGGTTTAGCAAGACTACTATCATACGGATAATTATCCGGAAAAAATCTAAGAGAATCTCTTGATCTAAAGTCTTGATTTATCGTTAAGGATTGATATAGTTATTGTGTGCTAATACTTTTATTCTTAACACTATATCATGTTTGCCTATGGCAAATGGGTACAAATTGGTTTGAATTCCTTTGGAATCCTATTGATGTTCACTTTGCCAAATACCATTTGCTTGAGCCTTGATGTTGAATGTCTTGCATCCAAAGCAAAAATTTCACACATTTCTTTTAAATAAAACATCATTGATTCTCTCTCACTTAATTGAGTTGCATAAGGTTAGGGGTGGGCGTTTAATGGATCGGTTCGGTTTTTACTAAAACCGATAAAAAACTGATAAAACTCGGTTTTCAAAAAAACGAACCGATCCAATAAAATTTACAAATATCAACCTATCAAAAACCAACCGAATTGAAACGGTTCGATTCTGTTCGATTTTTTCGGTTTGGGCCCATTGGGCCAAAATTCTGAACTTTAATTGTTACACACTTTCTTCATTTTTTTTGAATCTATTGGCCAAATTTATCTAGATTACAACAAAAATACACTAAAAAACTTCAAATCATTTTTAATTTTTCTGCAGATAGCATGATACAATACAAAACCAAGTCAAATTAAATTTCAAAATCAAATACAATATACCTAATAAATAACAACAATCCACAACATAATACATTGAGTTCATAAACCGCGTATTAACAATCCACAACATAATAAGAATTCATAAACAATCTATAAAGTCTAGATCAAACAACATAATAAAACAGTTCATCAATTGAAATTCTTAAAATTCCACAAAAGTATTCCACAACAGTTCTTGTCTCCTTGATTGCTCGAAACCCACTCCAAAGTAATAAGAAACCTGTATCATTGAAGAATTTAAACATAGAAGAATTTTAGATTACTCTTAAATAGGCAGAAACTTTGCAAAGCAATAGCATGTTCTTCTTCTGGAAACAAAAAGCAATTAATAATAAAACATGACATATAAACAAAGCAAAGCAAAGCAAATTGGAATACTATACCAGAAATAAATCCACATTTTTTTATAATTTTTTTAGAGGAATCGAGGACAATATCAGAGGACAACATCAGATTTTTTTCGTAGTTGAGGACAACATGTTGTTGCTCAAAAATCAGATTTTTACACAAACCCTAACTTAAAAAAAAATCAAAGGAATTGAATTTGAGGACAACATTAGATTTTTTTCAAAAAAGCATCAACATCAGAGGAATCGAAATTGAAGACAACATTAGATTTTTTGTCCAAAAAATAAGGATCAACATTCAACATCAACAAGACAACAAAAACAAACCCTATCTAAAAAAAAGCAAAGGAATCGAAGTTTACCTGGTGCGATTGGAGGAAGAGCGGCCGGAGGACGTCACGAGCAGAAGAAGAACAGCTACAGAATGTCACGAGAAGTTGACGAACAACCAGTTACCAGAGGATGTTGCGAACAGAGAACGGTTGTCGCACGGTGAGAGATTGACGAGCGGCGAATGGTGAGTTGAGAGGAGATTTAGGGGTTGAAAGTTGAGAGGCTGCTGGTGTTGAATGGAAAAAGTTAACTGATAAATGAAAAATTAGGGATTTTTTTTTATATATATGTTGGATCTCGGGTCGGTTTCCGGTTCAAGGGCACAAACCGAAAACCGAACTGAGTTTACTGGATTTTAAAAATTCAAACCGAACTAAACCGGTTAACTTAATAAAATCGGTTGGACCGGTTCGGTTTGTCGGTTCGGTCCGATCCATTGGTTTTTTGCTCACCTCTATATAAGGTTATTGTATATAATTATGCATTTATTTTGCAAATAGCTCTCTTTGCTAAAATGACCAAATTAGGGAATACTCTTTTGCCTATCTCATGACAAAAATGGGGAGTAGTGTTGGTAGTGTTGGGAGAAAATGAGTGTTGAATATTTGGAGATTGTCTTGTTGATGGGGAGTAACCCATTTAGGGGGAGCATTTGCATTTGCATTACTGGTTGCCGGTTGCATGTTGGCTTGCTTTATTTTATTATGTAAATTGTTTTTATTTATTATCTCTCTTGATCACCTCACATACACTTGTTTTGGAAAGTGTAGTTTTACGTTTTTTGTAGGGATGGCTATTCTACAAGAGATCGAAGACTTGAAGATTTAGATTTTAGGTTTCTCTTTGTAATGTAGAATAACTTTTGTTGACCTCTTGTTTATCTTGTCTGTTTTGTGAGAATGATTTGTGAGTGGTGGTTTTGTCACGAATTAGCCAAAGAGGGAGATTGTAAGTTCCTCACTTTTTGATTGGCTTATTTCGTTGTCAAACCATATGGGAATTTGCTTGTAAGGGTAGACTAGGCCTCATTGGTTGTAATCAAGCTTCAAGGGCATCATCATTCGTAAGAGCACCTCAAAGGTATATCACATGCTTAATTCTCCTTGATGAGGTTTTTAGTTACACACACTCACATCTTATGCATTTGTATTGACATGCATTTATTGTTGCACACACACACACAAACACACACTCACATGCTTTTAAGTTGTTGTGCTGTCAAGTGTGCTAGGCGATTTGTTGATGTCGCCTCAGAAGTCGCCTAAGTCTTGATATTTTTCTCCAGTGTGTAAGATGACTTCCTAGACGACTTCCTAGGTGACTTATGTATGTCGCCTTACATGTCTTATCGGGCAACTTTATTTTTCTCCAGTGTGTAACGCGACTTCCTAGGCGACTTGTGTATGTCTCCTCGAGCAACTTTATTTTCTCCAGTGTGTAAGGCGACTTCTCAGGCGACTTGTGCATGTCGTCTTACATATCCCCTCAGAAACTCTCTTTCTCCAGAACAAAAGGCGACATTAAAGGCGACTTGTGCATGTCGCCACATATGTCGCCTGGCACCAAAAACAGGGACAATTTCGTCTTTTCCCGATAGCTCGTTTTTTCTCCTATATATATGTCATCTTCTTCCCCAAATCAGACCTAGAGCTTTGAAATTTATTTCCCTAGTGAGAGAAATTAACTCCAAGAGAGAGAGAGCCCAAGAACCAATCTTTACTCAACCAAACTCCAATCCATGTGCATTTAGCTTCTTCCAAGCATCATCTCACCATGGATTCATCTTGCTTTTGTTGACTAGGTAACTTGAACATGTTCTAAATCTCCATTGCATCTTTTATGTTCATGTATGCCTAGGTTTAGCTCTTCTATGTGAATTTATTGCATATCTTTATGTTTAATGACATTTATGACATGATTGAGTTGTTGTTTGTTGATTGAGAACATTGATAATTGATAGTTATCATTTAGGACCATTTTGCCCTTTAGCTAAATCTTCATGCATTTGCATTTAGATATTGATATCTAGTATTTGCACTTATTGACATCTTTAAATCCCTAGATAAGCATTTAGTGTAGCCTAGCATTAATTGCATGATATAATATTATCATATATTCACATAGGTTGCTTAATCTCTTCATTGATTGTTAAGCTTTATGATTAAGTGGATAAGTGCACAAGTTTGCTGGTCTAGGATCACTATTAAAGGCCTGTTGGGTAGAGTGAAAGGGTTAGTGACCAAGTATGGTGTGACTTGAGGTCAACCTAAGTTGTAAACTTTCATTCAAATAGTGGATTTGAGGACCGTGTGTGGCTAGAAGGATACCCCGTGAGTTTTGCCCAGTTGGAGGGTTTCTCACGTAAATCAATCATTGTGTTTTTATTGTTTTTCCGCATTTTATTTTTGGATTGATTGATTGCTTACATGGGGTAGCCTTATAAAAATTGACTAAATCGAAAAGTTAGTAATATATCAACTAAAACCTATTCACCCCCCATCTAGGTTAGTAGACACGTTTTTTAGTATTTTCACCCTGGTAACTCCAGACCCGATTGTCCTTCAAGAATTTCCGTTGCCTGATCTCTCCGTCATTACTATACATTTTTTTATATATATACCACACATTTTGTAAATTTCTTTTGCTACATTATTTAAATGAATGACTCATTCTTTAATGATACTGATCTTTAATTTAATTGTGTGGTCTTCTTTATTCTGATCAACTTTCTATGCCGATTGCCACTTCTGAATTAACTAGTTGTCTTACCAACTGATTCTGATTGATCTAGCTGTTTATGTTCTCAACCGATCGAATTTTAACCGATCGCTAATCCGATCAGCTATCTTACTTGACTGATCAAACTTGGTTAACTAATTTGTCAATCATTTTTTATTCGTTCAGTTCTCATTTCAGTTGCTCGTTATTGACCCATTCAATCATTTCATCAATTTTTTAACTAACTGAGCTTGGTCTGGTCAGTTTCGCTACTGATTAGTCCTTGGATATCCCGATCAGTTATTTGATCAACTGACCGGGTCTATTTTTGCTTGCAATTATGCTATATGCTTGTTCAAGTAATGTTCTTTTGACGGACCATTTGCATGGTATCTAGTTTGTAGACTCTTGTCTTTTATCTAGCAACTAAGTCACTAAGACATCTTCCAATAGTCTGTTACTCAAGATTCGTTACGATAGGGTTTTTTCTATCTCATTGTCTTAACTTATCTTAGCCGAGTATTTGATTGACTAGCGTTCAAGTATGAGAATTTGGTTACCTCACCCAACTTTCTACGCATATCATCAAGTATCTAGTCACCTGAAGGCGCTCTAACAGTGCTTCTAATGCACCCAGTTAGTTTCGGTGAAAGTGCACTGTCCTAGTGACATATGCTTTCGGCCCCATGACTGGGCCCCTCGAGAACCTGCTCGAAGTTCATTGAGATTTGCTTTTGTAAGCGAACGCAATGTTAGAACATTTTTCTTGAACTATGTTTCCATTGAATGGGTTTTATTAATATCTTTAGAAACTATAAGGAGAAACAAATGATTAGGCATAAGTAAAATTTGTATCTACTCTAAACTTAACAAAAATATATAAAAATTATGAAAAGAAAAAACAGAAAGAGAAAACCTTTTAAGGGTAGAATATCTTCAGGTACTGAGCGTTGCACGACCTGGGTAATTCTCCCCCCTCTAGTCGGACAAGGCGATATGCTCCATGCCCAGCTAATCCGACTACCTGGTAGGGTTGTTCCCACTTGTCTGCTAAAGATCTATCCGCGTTATCTCTAATGTTTAGAGATTCTCTCCTAACAACAAGATCTCCGCGTTAGAACTTCTTACCCGGACGAGCGAGTTGTAGTATCTTACAACCCTTTACTGATAGGCTGCATTTCTTATCTTCGCCATGTCCATTTTTTCCTCCAACTCATCTAGGCTCTGTTTTAAAGTCCTTATATTGGTGTCAGGCTGATATAGTTGAACTCTAGGGGAAGTATGAGTTATCTCGATTGGGATGACAGCTTCAGTCCCGAATGCTAGAGAGTAGGGTGTCTCTCCTGTCAATGTTTTTTCAGTTGTTCGGTATGCCCAGAAAACCTCATGCAGCTTGTCAGTATTTGGGATTTCGAATCGATAGATAATGTTCTTCTTTACGAAGCTGGTGGTATTAACTTCAGTTATATGCCCTAATGCTTCCGCTTCTGCCCATTTTATGAAATAGTCAACTGCCACAATGGCATGTTTGGCACCTCCTTTAGCTATTGTTGGCATGGGCCGATTAGATCTAGTCCCCACATTGCAAATGGCCAGGGTGAGGTCAGGATTTTTAAGTTCTCTGGTGGCTGTTTAATGTCGTTTGCGATTCTTTGACATGTGCTGCATTTCTCGGCCACCGATTTGGCATCCTGAAATAGGGTTGGCCAGTAGAAGCCCTGCCTGAGGGTTTTATGAGCCAGACTTTTTCCCCCATTATGGTTTCCACATACGCCTCTATGTATACTAGCCAGAATCTTATATCCCTCATCTTGACTGACACATCTTTGTAAGGCCTTTGAAAACCCCATTCTGTAGAGTTCACCACCTATTATCGAATACCGGGCTGCTCTGTATCTGATGCGTTTTGCTTCAGTTGCATCTTCAGGGAGCTTACCATCTTCTAGGTACTGCCTGATCGAGGTAGTCCAAGTGATCGATCCTACTTCCACTGTTTCTACTATCAGCTTTTCTTTTTCTTTAATATTAGGCTTCTCGAGATGAGCCACTTGGATTATTTTGGATCAGATACCAGTGGTTGCTGATGCCAATTTTGATAGTGCGTTAGCTTTCTCGTTCTTTTCTCTCAGGATCTGAGTGATTCTATAAATCTTAAATCTCCCGAGAAGTGCCTTGGCTATCTCTAGGTAAGCCACCATGTTAAGATCATTTGCCTGGTATTCATCTAGGATTTGGTTAACCACAACCTGTAAGTCACTGAATATTTCCACTTCGTCTGCTCCCAGTGCTGTGCATACCCTGAGTCCAACCAACAATGCCTCATACTCAGCCATGTTGTTAGTAGCTTTGAATTAAAATCGCAGGGCACATTCCACATGATCGCCTTCTGGGGTCGATATCACTATGCTTGCCCCGCCGCCATGCGTGTTTGACGTCCCATCAATGTGCAGCTTCCAATTTAAAAAAAATTCTTTCCTTTTCTTATAGTATCCTGACCATTTCATTGTGTGGCTCAGCGAACTCGGCGATCAGATCTGCTGCTGCCTTACCCTTTATTGCGGCCCTTGGCAGGTAAGCAATATCGAACTCACACAACTCCATCGCCCATTTTGTCAGTCTTCCCGACACTTCTGGCTTGGATATGATCTGTTTTAACGGACAGTCTATATAGACCTCAATTTTGTGAGTCTGTAAACAAGGTCTCAGTTTTCTTACGGCTGTTACTAATGCCAATGCCATCTGTTCGGCTGCCGAGTACCTTGTTTCTGCTGGTAACAAAGCCTTGCTAGTATAATATACTAGTTTTTGTACTCCTTCATCTAGTCTGATGAGTACCGACCTTGTAGCCACGATTGTGATTGATAAGTATAAATACAAAGTTTCTCATTGCAGGGGCTTAAAGAGGATCAGAGCTTTGCCCAAGTACTCTTTAATTTTCTGGAACGCTTGTTCACACTCCTTATTCCATTCTACTCCATTTCCTTTCCTTATTTCTTTAAAGAAAGGCAAACATCTATCAGTGGACTTGCTGATGAACCGATTTAATGAGGCCAAGCAGCCTGTTAATCTTTGGATGTCTTTTAGGGTGACCGGGGACCTCATTTTTTCCAGGGCTCTTATTTTTTGGGGATTAGCTTCGATTCCCCTTTAGTGCACCTGGAATCTGAGGAACTTTCCCGATGGTACCCCAAAAGCACATTTTTTCGGGTTAAGTTTCATCTCATACCTTTTCAATACTCCAAATATTTCCCCCAGGCCAGCTGTGTGCTTATCTGCTGTGATGTTTTTTGTTAACATGTCTTCTATGTACACTTCCATGTTTCTGCCAATCTGTCGGGCGAACATCTTGTTTACCAGTCTTTGGTAAGTTGGCCTGGCATTTTTGAGACCAAAGGGCATTACTTTGTAACAGTAAAGTCCTTAATCTGTTATTAAAACAATATTTTCTTCATCTAGACCGAACATCCTGATCTGGTTATAACCTGAGTATGCGTCCACGAAGCTTAGTAGCTTGTGCCCTACAGTTGCATCGACCAACTGATCTATTCGGGGCAGAGGGAAACTATCTTCCTAAAACAAAAGATACATCAATCTTCACAATATAACCTCAATCTGACTGAATGTACTTATATATACCTAAAATATTGATCAAGTAGATCTGCATAAGGAGAAGTATATATCCACGTGTAAACATCCACATTGATCTTTTATAGTTTATCTTCTTTTCAACACAAAAGATGTCAAAATTCACCAAAACAAGAAAAGATTCACTTACCTTCTTTTAAAGGCTTAAGAAATTCAAAATGACAAATTATATGCCCTTATTTATTTATTATTATGGGTTTCTCACAGTAGGGCAATAGGTATCTCATAATTTACCATAGTACTTTAGGAACTTCGTACACAAGGACTCTTGTCCCTACCTACAATTCCAACATGCATTCAAAAGCAATCCAGGATAAAACAATGAACACCACATTATCCTATTCATCGGATCACAACTTCAGCTGGTTTTTCTATGAGAATTTCAAACTCAACAATTTTCTCTGAGTTGCAATAAGTCTAGTTAGCCACAAAATTTATCATAAATCAGTTAATTACATTTCATAACCACCAAAGGGTATTACCTGAACAAAAAAACTTCAAGATAAAAGACTCTTTGAAATATTCTGGAAAAGACGATCCAAATATCTTTAAGTGAATCACAAACCTCTTTCTAGTACATATCACCGCACTGCTCTGATCCATTTACCAAGGATAACACATCGAGAGTAGCTAGAACCTTCTCCTTGAGCTCTTACATGTCTATCTTCAGATCCCTCAGCTTTGGGATGGTCATCGAAACTAGCTCCTACTAAAAATGAACATTTCCCAGCAATAAGGATACTAAAAAATAGTTCAGCAAATACTTTTCTAGCCTTCCACTCTTCTCCCTTAGAGAATTATCAGCCCACTCATTCTAGTAACTGTAATGAATTCCCCTCCCTATTGCTAGACTTGACTAGTTGACTAACCATATTTGATAAGAACAGTGCCCGAATGATTTTAAAAGACAACTTTCTAAGCATAAAGGACACTCAGCATGGTTTGAACAAATAATTTACTGCCTTCCACTTTTCTCCCTCTAGGGATCATCAGACCCTGATGAATCCCAATTTATCCTGAGTCACTTGAATGAACTCCCCTCTCTACTGCCATACTTCTCTAACCATGCTTGATCCTCAAACAGGAAATTCTGCCCTTGCGTCTTTCAATTTACCTAAAAGAACTCCCTCTACATCTCTCTACCACAATGGAATTTTCTGATGAGTCTTTGTTGATCTAGAAGAAAGTTTGCAGCTAGTAAGTTCAATGAGGAGAGAGAGAGAGAGAGAGAGTCACCAAGAGAATGTTTAATCGTTTATATAGAATAAATTAGTGGATTCCATTGAGGAAGTAGACATCCTAATCCTCCTCTACACAACATCCTAATCCTCCTCTTGCTATTTACGATCCCGAGCAATTGTCCAAGCCATAGTTGGGAATTTAGCATTCCCTATAACTGAAGGAGGATCAAAGAAAGGCACATATGTGTCCTCAAACAGGTTGCAAATGAAGGGTTTAACTGAAAAACGTCCTGATTTGTCTACAGATCAGGATCTTCTGTCCTCCTTGGATTCATCTAGAATCACCCCTTCAACCCTTCAATCCTATGCATTAACTGAGAATTCTCCCTTACTCAGTCCTTCAAATTTTAATTGAAAAATTACAAGAAGAAAGGGTGGGAAGTGGGAAGAATCTCAGTACAAAAAAGACTTTGAGAGCCTCAGAAAAAAAGTAAGAGAAAGAGAAAGATAAAAAGAAAGGGAAAAAGAATAATGATAACACCAGAAACCCATGAGAGAAAAGAGTGAGAGTATAATAAGGAAGAAGGTGGAGTGGTAGGACAAGATCAAAGCTCTTTCAAACATTCTCAATTATTATTCCTTCTACATCTTTCCAATGAAGCGCTTTATATGCTCAAAAGATGACGAGGATGATGATACCAAATCTTTCCGTATGGTAAATTACCAAAACCTAACATCTACTATTTTTTTTAAAAGAGAGAAACTAAGATTATTTCAATGGTAAACATGGAATTAAATGAAAGAAGGATAAGTTCTCCACAAAAACAAAACTCGGCAATAAAACTAAGAACAGTACAACCAGAAATTCTTGTAGTAGATATAACTTTCGTTGTTTCCTATCGGGAAAAAAAAGTTGAAAGCTAAAACCAGATAAATCTAAATTACCCTTCACTGGACAAAAATAATCCCTCCCAAAAACAAAACTAAACTAAGCATAACTGAAGAAAGCTGAATACCTTATTCAATTCATCACTGTTTCCCACTTTCACTGAATTTAATTATTAAATGAAATTGAACTTGTCTACATTTTGAGAAGACCAATGCCAACAGAAGAGCACTTTCATGATGAAGATAAATAATATTTAGTTTGTCTTCAAATATTTTTCTACCTTTTTCATCATTACTACAAAAACTTAAATCTTTACAATATTAAAAAAGCAACTTTTGGGCACGCTTTGTTTAGATCTGTGAAGTCCACATACATTCTCCACTTCCCATTTTTCTTCTTTACGAGAACCACGTTGGCGACCCATTCGAGATATTGAATTTCCCTGATCGATCTTGCTACCAATAACTTATGGACTTCCCCTTTAATTGCTTGGCTTCTTCCAGGGTTGAATCGCCGTCTCTTCTGTATTACTGGCTTGTGCTAGGGGTCAACAGTCAGAGCAAGGGAGATTATTTTGGAGTCGATTCCAGGCATGTCCTCATGTTTCTAAGCGAACACGTCATTGTATTCTTCCAACAGGTTGATTAGTTGATCATATACCTGTTCAGATAGCTGTGCTCCCAGCTTTACCGTTTGTTCAGTACTCATGTCGTCTATTACAACTTCAAGTTCCTTTTCCCGGCTTTCCTCATCTTTTGGAAATGATTCTCTTGGGTCCAAGTCAAACAGAGTTGGCATTTTTACCTTTTCTTCACCTTCATCATCTTTCAGGCTCTTTTTCTGCTCGGTAAAGTCTATATGCATTACATCTGGCTCAGCTATTTCTCTATAGACCGCTAAATTAGCTTTCCTTGTCCATTCTTGGGAGCCTTTCAATACTCCAACTCTGGCTTCTGTTGGGAACTTGATGGTCATTGCATAGGTTGCTGTAACTGCTTTTGTTTTGTTCGAGAATGGCCTGCCTAGCAATGCATTGTATGGCCAATTCTTGGTGTCAACGACCACGAAATCAAGTACTACTATTTTCTGATATGGAGAATTCCCGATTTTAACTGGCAGTTTAACTGTTCCCAGAGATCTCACTTCTGCTACCCCGAATCCCCTGAGCTGGATTGCCGATGGTTGTAGATCCTTCTTCTGAAGCCCTAGCTGATCAAACACCCCGGCGCTCAGGATATCCGCCGAGTTTCCATTATCAATCAATACTCTCCTCACTTATCGATGACCAATGTAAACCGACACAACGATCGCGTTGTTTGGTCTAACCTCCAATCCGTGAGCATCAGCTTCGGAGAAAATGATCGGGTCCCAACCTTGTTTAAGCTTCTTCTGGTCGGGACCTACTGAATTTACCTCCCAATTTCTTTGGCCATCTACTGCTTCACAGACTTCGGACATTCACTCCATGCTACTTCTCCCTGTACATGGTCTCCCGAAGATGGTGTTGATTGCCCCAACGTCTGAACTTCCCTTTGTGCTGCCCTTTCTGTCTTGATCAGTTTTAGTTGGGTCATTCTGCCGATCATCACTTCTTTTTGAGAACCATGTCCTTCAGATGTCCATATATGATTAGTTTTTCAATGTAATCTTTTAGCTGGTAGCATTTGAAAGTTTCATGACTGTTCTACCGATGGAATCAGCAATACTTAGAGGTGTCTCTTCGTGCAAAATTGGATTGCTTTGGGGGCTTTTTGTATAAATTCTTGTCTTCAATTACATTCAAAATTTCTTCCTGCTTCTGAGGTAGAGTATAATTGGTATACTGTCGCTTGAAGGTCTTGTTGCCCTTCTGATCGTCCTCCTTGCGGCTTTTTTTACCTTTCCCAAAATTGCTCTTCTGGTCACCTTTGGGATTTCCCTTCAAACCATTAGCTGGTCGGCTGCCATGTATCGGCTCCCCTCTATGGGCTATTTTTTCTTCTTCGTCCATTGCATACTGTTATTGGTATAATTTGAAGAAATAACACGTCAGCATAAACAACTATTAACGTGTCAACCAAAATCGAATCAACCTAAAGTGATCAGAAAATAACCCTATAATTCTGATCAGAGTTACTTAGATGGTAGGGTTTTGGATACCCAACCAAGGTAATTAGATTGATCGGGTTATCATGATAACGATCGGGGGAAAATTAACTGATCAAGTTTAGTTACTTGATCGGGTGAAGATCCTTGGTCAGGGGTAAAAGAGATCTGGTCAGGTTTGGAGGACGATCGGATAAGCCACATGTGGACAATGTCTAGATACGTTCAGATGCTTAGCATGTCGATAACATTATTACGACTCAAACACGTAAAGAAAAATCCTCCTCAAATAAGGTCGCAAGAAGCATACTCTGACAAGGAAATATATTTCCATAAAGAGTTATCAGAACACTAAATAGGCAAAGTCCTAATGCGATTAAAGCGACTCCAACAAGTCAGAGTTTTATTAAATCACTACTACATTTCTCTTACTTGTACTCCAAGAACTAAGGTTCTATGCATGTATAAATAGACCTAAAAAAATACCCAACATGGGTTAGCGAATCATTAAAGATTAAAGAGAGCAAGTAAGATTGTGTGTGTAATCATCATCATAAAGTGATTTTTCCTCTCGCCGTCACCGGCAACCGTGGTTTTTTCCCTCCCGGGTTTTCTATGTAAAATCTTGCTTGCGTGATATCTTTTATTTCTTTTTGATTCAATTATATAATTGCAAACCTTACATGTTTTGTGTGACGTGTGATTGAATTCATATAACTCAAAAATCGCCGTCAACAATTGGTGCTAGAAGGATGGGGTGCTGATTCGTGTTGAACGATTTTTTGTTAAGTTAACCTCGAAGAACATGTGAAGCAGCAATATGTCAGACAACAGGGATGGAAGTTGATCCCCACGTGACTCTGGTACCCCGCGCGATATCAACAGTTCCGATCTAGTGAACACTAGTATCGCCGGAGGAAACTTCCTTTCAGTGACTCCAACTTCGATTGGTCAAGCCGCCATAACCTCCACAAACACTCTCCCAGGAATATCCCCAAATGCATTCCAACAGGTTCAAGAGTCCCTACGGAGAGTCGTCGAGGACGCCGCTAGACAGGGGATCAACATAACCGCCACCATAAATTTAACCTCGCCATTCCAGTTACACACGCCCGTAGTGGCACGGGATCCCAGAATACAGTCTGGGATAGTAATTCCAACTCCAGACGCCCTACAGAAAATTGGTCAAAATAAGGCGAACCCCTACGAAAAGAGGGATTGATCCCAAAAGAATGATGGCTGGTTTGGTTATCAGGATCACAGGAGGAATGGGGACCAGACCAGTTATAGAAGAAGGGAGCGCAACCCGCATGATGACATCACAAGAAGTCAAGAACGGGAAGTGAGTTATGACCGAGGAGACAGATATGACAGACATATGAGGAGGTCTCGGTCGCCTTCAACTGACAAGGAGGAATTCCCAATGAGGCATAGAGAGACAACCCCCGCTCTTAGATACAATATTCGAGATACTCAAATCACAGGGCTAACATCTAAAGACCCCTATAGTATCATCATCCGTCAGAAATTTGATAAGCGCAATGAGCCAGAAGGAGAGCGCGAAGTTCTACTAAGTAGGATAGAAGTGCTGGAACGAAGGCAGGGATGAGGAAATTCACTGATAGGCAATTTCGGAAGTCCATTAACAGCATCCATAAGACATGCCAGTTTCTTAGAAAAATTCAGGATGCCGCATGTGGAACAATTCAAGGCATACACCGACCTCTAGGAGCATGTCAAGAGATATCAAAGTGCGATGGCACAATATGATTATGATGACGCGCTCTTATACAGAATGTTTCCCCAGACATTAGGGGATCAGAGGTGTAGATGGTTCGGTGGCCTTGTAAGCGGGTCGATCGGGAATTTCGAGAAGTTGATACAGGCCTTCACCAGACAGTTCATGGGAAATATCCAGCGGAGGAAGTCGATATCCATCCTGTCATCCCTAAACAGAGAAAGGACGAGAAATTGAAAGACTACCTCGCTCATTTTTCGTAAGAAGTCTTGGAGGTACATGATCCCAATGATGATACGGTTGTGGCTGCATTCGTTAACAGCTTGCAACACAGCCAATTATCGCTCAGTTTAAGACAAAGGGCACCAATCACCTATGCTAATCTGGTAGACGATGTGGGGGGATATGCGATGGCTGAAGATGAGCAAATAGCCCATGGAGGAGAATACATACTTGGCGGCCGACCAAGTGAGAATTAAAAGCCCAAAGATAATGGTTCGAAGGGGAACCCCAAAGGAGACCAAAAGAACAATTCTGTGAAAGCCAAAGAAGGCTGCAAGGATGAGGATCAAAAGAACAATAAGACCTACAAGAGGCAGTACACAAATTACACCCCCCTGAATCAGAAACAAGAGGAAGTCCTGAAGGTAATCGAGGATAAGAATTTATATAAGAAGCCTCCAAAGCAATCCAGTTTTGCTCGAAGAGACACCTCGAAGTACTGTCGTTCCCATTGGGAAAATGGTCATGAAACCTCTAAATGCCACCAGTTGAGAGAATACATTGAAAAGTTAGTCAGAGAAGGGCACCTAAAGGATATAATTCTCAAAGGAGATGATGACCGGCAAAACAATCCCACAAAACCCGATCAAGACAGAAAGGGTAGTTCAAGGGGAAGTTCAGATGCCGGAGCTATCAACACCATTTTTGGTGGTCCATATACGGGAAAAAGTAACAGGGAAAGAATGTCAGAAGTCCGTGAAGCGATTGATGACCAGAGAAACCAGGAAGTAAATTTGGTAGGTCCCGATCAGAAAAAACTCAAACAAGGGTGGGATCCGATCACTTTTTCTGAAGCTGATGCTTACGGACTGGAAATCAAGCCAAATGAAGCAATTGTTGTGTTAGTTCGTATCGGACACCATGAGGTAAGAAGAATATTGATCCATAATGGAAGCTCGGTAGATATCCTGAGTGTGGGGGTGTTGGATCAATTAGGACTTCATAGGAAGGATTTATAGCCACTAGCTGTCCCGCTCAGAGGATTTGGAGGAGCAGAAGTACAATCTTTGGGAACGGTCAAACTCCCGGTCGAAGTAGGAAATTTTCCATGTCAGAAAACAGTATAACTCGATTTCGTAGTAGTAGACACCGATAATTGGCCCCGTTGGACCCTAGGGTTACAGATTGCGCAGCGGAAGGATTTAAAATTTTTTATGCAATCATTAAACTAACCCATTTGTACAGTAATAATCAAATGAAATAATAAAGTGATGAAACATTTTCATACCTACATAGGAGGTTCCTTCACTTTAATACGAACTGCTCCTGATTTGAACCACCTGATCTTCCTCGTTATCTCCCGGAACTGGTAACAGCGTGTGGGCGCGTCACGATATTCAGGACCTGTATGGAGGAAGAAGAGAGGAACACACACAAAAACAAACTCTAGAAGTGCAGCATTTTGTGGTCTCACCACACACTAATATATTTTTTTTCTCTTTTGTTTGCTTTTGTTTTTGCTGTGCACGACCACTTTTCTTTTTCTTGTTTGCTATGTATGTTTTCTATATTACTTCAAAGTAATCTCATTACTTTTTAAGTAACTCTCATTCAAAATTCAAGTAATCTGATTACTTTCTTTTATTGTCATTCGGTTATCTTGTTTTTTTAATTAATTATATATCTCATATATCTTAAAAAAAACAAACCAAAATCTATTTGATTTTTAAAAAACTTTACAAAGATATCTCATATCTTTTTAAAATTAATTAAATATTTATTTTTGAATTCAAAAATTTTAAATTCAATTTCAAATATTTAATTTAAAATAAAATAATCATATTATCTTATTTTATTCAAAATCAAATATCAACTAATACCCTCGATTTAGTGATTAACAACATAATTAAATAATCTTATTATTTAATTTATTTAATCACCATTATTCATTAATTAAATAATCTCATTATTCAATTAATTCCCGAATAAATACGTGTCGCTTTCGTAACACAATTAATTGGACAATCCAATTAATTAACCGTGACCCTTGTTACCTAAATCGATCGGGCTAGCAAGGGGACCTAATGGACCCACAGTATTTTGAGCTCTAATAATCCTTAGAAATTATTAATTAAACTCTTTAATTAATATTTCATGATTATTAACTTCGGTGTTATTTCACTAAAAACCCGAAGCTGCACTCTCTCAACTGTAGACGTTTTTACACAAACCAATAACTCTCGGTGTCCATCGATATAGCTATTACATATGGTATAATCCTCCACAAGTAGTTCATAATTAGAGCTGGGTCATAATGTCCGTTATACCCCTCTAATCATATCTTTCCATTAAGTACCATTGATTCTCTAATAACCAATAAATCATACATTCCTTACGGAATTAGGAGATCGCTCATATTGTTCAAGCCTTGAATCAACCTTTAAGGGAACTACCATCTACTTCTCACAAGAAGGAGTGGATTCCACTATTGTGTACAAACCTTCCCAGCCACAAGCCAAACCGTGATCCCAACATACGGAGTATATTGATCGGGAATGCAACTCCGACCTCACCCATGGTATATTATAGACCACGATCTAACCTGAAGGAGTCGATAAGACACTCAGGATTAAGATCACCCACATATAGCCATCATTAGTTGATATATATGAATCTCATCGTTAAACGGATCTTAGTGAGAGATTCATATAGATCATGGCCCAGTCCTATATGATCACATCATACAAGGCGCCTTCATTCTCATATCTACATATGAATGATCCAGGATAGGATCACCGTACACTACGAAATGGACCGCAGCTGTAGATTAACCACAAATAAAGTACCCAGCTTTATTTGCTATCTACGGACCCTTTAGATTGCTCGTTTTAAACTGAATCCATCTATGTATGACACTCATATACTCAGTTCGAAATTACATCCGACAATCTTGGATGTTAAGTGCACATGTTATATAAAGTATGACACAAAATGAATGAATATACTACTTCTTTTATTTATGTTCAAATTACATTTACATATTACAAGCTTTAGGGCAAAAACCCCAACAGGCCCTACAACGCCTTGCTAGACAGACCATTTTTGAGCAAAACAAAGGCAGTTACGCCCTGACCGTCAAATTCCTGATAGAGGTTGGAGTCAGAATACTGAAACGCTCCCAAGAATGGGCGAGAAAGGCCAATTTAGCGGTCTATAGAGGCAAGGCAGAACCGGATGTTATGCAGATAGATCATGTTGAAGGAGAAGCAGAAACGCCAAATCGTTTTGATTTGGACCCAAGGGATTCATCTCCATAAGATAGAAAGATCCGAGAAGGGGAATCAACCATCGAAGTAGTAGTAGACGATGGAAAACCTGACCAGACAGTAAAATTGGAAGCACAACTGACTGAACAAGTACAACATCAACTAATCAGTTTATTGAAGGAATATAAAGATGTATTCGCCTAGAGACATGAAGATATATCAGGAATCGACGCCAAAATAATTTCCCACTCTCCGACTGTAGACCTAGAACACAAACCGGTAATTCAGATGAGGCGTCAGTTCAACCCGGAACGAAGTCGAGCAATTAAAGAAGAAGTCAGTAAGTTACTGGCAGTAGGATTAGTCAAGGAAGTCCAATACCCCGACTGGGTAGCAAATGTAGTACTTGTGAAAAAGAAAAACAGACAATGGAGAATGTGCGTAGACTTCACAGATCTGAACAAAGCATGCCAAAATGACAGCTTTCCTCTGCCCCGAATAGATCAGTTAGTCGATGCGACTGCGGGACACGAATTGTTGAGTTTCATGGATGCATATTCAGGCTACAACCAGATCAAGATGTTCTGCCCAGATGAGGAAAAGACTGCTTTTGTAACGGATCAAGGGCTCTATTGTTATAAAGTGATGTATTTTGGTCTCACAAATGTCAGGGCAACCTATCAAAGACTGGTAAACAAGATGTTCGCCCGACAGATCGGTAGAAACATGGACGACTATATAGACGACATGTTAACAAAAAGCATCACTGCATCTAAGCATACAACCGACCTTGAGGAAACATTCAAAGTGCTAAGAAGATATGGGATGAAGCTGAACCCGAACAAGTGTGTCTTTAGGGTACCATCGGGAAAGTTCCTCGGGTTCCAAGTGCACCAGAAAGGAATCGAGGCTAACCCCGAAAAAATAAAAGCTCTGGAAATAATGAGATCCCCGGTTACCCTGAAGAACATTCAAAGGTTGCAGGCTGCCTAGCCTCATTAAACCGATTTATTAGCAAGTCGACCGACATATGTCTACCTTTCTTTAGAGCAATAAGAAAAGGCAATGGAGTAGAATGGAATGAAGAGTGTGAGCAGGCATTCAAGAAAATCAAAGAATACTTGGGTAAGGCTTCTATTGTAAGAACCTCATTTTTATGATTGGTTTATTTCATGAAAAATCACATTGGGGATGTTTATGTAACGGGTAGCATAGGTTCTCCAAGTGTGGTTTTCTCGAAGACATGCTTCCAGTCATCCCAAAGAGCTTCAAGAGAGGTAGTTCACTTGTTCTTAACTCTTGAAGAGATTTAGTTGCACACTCTCTTGAATGCATTGTATTCTTGTTTACATGTAATTGATTGATTCATTTTATGTCATTTATCACACTCCACACTTGCACATTTTGCACATTCTTAGTGTGTTGAGTTTGCATGAAAAGAGAACTTATTCTCTTAGCGCGACCTAGACCACTTGGCAAGCTATGCTTGCACCGCGGCATACAGAGCGGTATACCTCAGTAGGGTCATACTTCTTACACCGCTTCCTGTGCACTTGCAAGCATATCGGTACAAGTTGCGGTATTGTCCAGTAGGTCACTGTTGCCTACACCGCGGGCTGTGCACTTGCATGCACAGCGGCCTACACTGCGATGTTGTCCAGTAGGTGCACTGATGTGTGTACCGCGTTCTGGACACCTGCCCGAGCTGCGGTACGCAGAGCGGTATTGACGGGATTTTTGATTCCCAAGCTCAAAACGACGCAGTTTTGTCTAGGGCTTATATATATGTTCTCTTCTTCCCTAACTCGTTTTTAAAAGCTTCAAGAACCATTTTTAAGAGAGAGAACAACCCTTATAGAGAGAAAGCTTCAAGCTTTGTTCTTTGACTCTCCAAACCCCAAAAACACATCATCATCTTGCATATAGAGCATCATTCAAGCATGGGTCTTCATTAATGTCTTTATTTGGTAAGTAGAACTCACATCCTTGCCTATTTATTGTTCTAGCTTATCAAGACATGTCATTTATTGCTTAGGTTAGCAAATCTTCATAGTTATTGTGTATCAATTGAAGTTATGACATGTTTGGGGTTTGTATTATGATAGCTAATATTTAGGACATATTTGCCCTCAAGCTGTTTAGGACTCATTGATTGCATTTGTTAATTGCATTTATTGTCCTTGCCATTTTATGTGACAACATGTGTTGATATGGCTTTGTTTAATGACTAGATTTTAAACTTGCATATCTATATCTAGTAAGGTCTTTATGAGCATTCATATAGACGTTGATATCTAGGATTTGTACTTTGTGTCATCTTTAATTCCTAGATAAGCATTTAGCGTTGCCTAGCATTATTTGCATTTTGAATATTCATATATTCACTTAGGTTGTTAATATCTTCTTGAGAGTTAAGTCTTATGACTACAAGGCGTAGTGTACAAGCAAGTGAAGTCTTGCAACCAAGGTGTGGTTGGCAAGCAAAGTGATCAAGGATTCACTATAAAGGCCAGTTGGGTAGTAGTGATGGGTTAGTGACCGAGAATGGTGTGACTAGAGGTCAACCTAGGTTGTAAACATCATTACAATAGTGGATTCGAGAATCGTGTGTGGCTAGAAAAATAGCCTGTGATTTTTCCCTTTTTGAAGGGTTTCCACGTAAATTTCAAGTGTTATTTATATTTCCGCATTTTACACTTGATTTTGTATGTTTGTTTATATGGTAAATTTTTAATATGGAGTGAACAAGAAAAAATTGGTAAATTAACTTGATTAAACCCCCCCCCCCCTTTTAGGTATTTAGACACACGCTTAGAGTGTATTTTCATCTATCTTATCAAAGCCCCGAATGGGAGAAACATCGTACTTATACCTGTCAGTCACAGTTGTAGCTACTGGCTCGGTATTAGTAAGAATGGAAGAATGAGTACAAAAGCTAGTATACTACACTAGCAAAGCTCTGTTGCCAGCAGAAACAAGATATTCGGCGGCCAAACAAATGGCATTAGCATTAGTGACAGCTGCCAGAAAACTAAGACCCTACTTCCAAGCCCATAAAATTGAGGTATACACATATTGTTCGTTAAAGCAAATTCTATCCAAGCCAGAAGTGTCAGGAAGACGGAAAAAATGGGCGGTTCGAGTTCGACATTACTTACTTACCAATGACAACAATAAAAGGTCAGGTGGTGGCGGATCTGATCGCCGAGTTCACTGAACCTGATAGAGAAGTGGTCAGGATGCTGGAAGAAAATGAAAGGAAGATTTTCAACTGGAAACTACATGTTGACGGGTCGTCAAATGCACATGGCAGAGGAGAAGGTATAATGGTGTCAACCCCCGAAGGCGATCATGTAGAGTGTGCCTTGCGATTTGACTTCAAGGCTACCAACAACATGGCTGAATATGAAGCGTTGTTGGCAGGACTCAGAGTCTGCACAACACTGGGGGCAGACGAAGTTGAAATATTAAGTGATTCCCAGGTCGTGGTCAACTAGGTCTTGGATGAATACCAGGCAAACAACTCCAACATGGTGGCATATTTAGAGATAGCTAAGATACTCTTCGGGAGATTCAAGGATTATAGAATCATTCAAATCCCGAGAGAAAAGAATGAAAAAGCTGATGCATTATTCAGGCTGGCATCAGCAACCACTGGAATCTGGTGTAAGACAATCCTAGTGGCTCGTCTCGAAAAACCCAGCATTGGAGAAGGAGAGAAGCTGGCTTTAGAGACAATAGAAACAGAACAAGTCACTTGGATACCCCGATCAGGCGATACCTGCAAGCCGGCACACTCCCAGAAGATGCAACTTAAGCAATGCACATTAGATATAAGGCAATTCGTTATTCAATATTAGGAGGAGAACTCTACAGAACGGGGTTTTCTAGAGCCCTACAGAGATGTGTCAGTCAGGATGAGGGAGATAAAATTCTAGCTAGTATACATGGAGGTGTATGTGGGAACCATACTGGAGGAAAATGTTTGGCCCATAAAACCCTCAGGCAAGGCTTTTATTGGCCGACTTTGTTTAAAGATGTGAAGATGGTGGCAGAAAAATGTGGTACCTGTCAAAGAATCGCAAATGACATCAAACAACCACCTAAGAGCTTGAAGACTCTGACTTCACCCTGGCCGTTTGCAATGTGGGGACTGGACCTGATCGGCTCTATGCCTACAGCAACTAAAGGTGGCGCAAAGCACGCTAGTGTGACAGTCGACTATTTCACAAAATGGGCGGAAGCAGAAGCATTGGTACATATCACTGAAGCTAACACCACTAGCTTCGTAAAGAAAAATATCATCTATCAATTCGGGATCCCGAACACGATCATTACTAACAATGGGACTCAATTCGATAGTGATAATTTTAGGGAGATGTGCCAAAAGTACCACATCAAAAATTATTACGCTATTCCGGCTCATCCTCAGACAAATGGTCAAACTGAAGCAGTCAACAAGATCATCAAGCACACTTTGAAAGCCATGCTCGACGGCAAAAAAGGAAACTAGGCGGATAAGTTACATGAAGTACTCTGGGTATACCGAACAACGCAAAGAACTTCGACATAAGAAACACCTTATTCCTTAGATTTGGAATAGAGGCCGTTATCCCGGTTGAGGTCGTATATAATTCCCCAAGAGTCCAGCTATATCAGTGCGACACCAATGTAGAAACCCTAGAACAGAATCTGAACGAGTTGGAAGAAAAAAGAGATATGGTAAGGGTAAGAAATGCGGCCTACCAACAAAGAGTCGCAAGATACTACAACTCGCATGTCCGAGAAAGGAAATTCCAACTTCGAGATCTGTTTCTTAGAAGGGTATCCCCACATACAAAGGATAAAGCGGCTGGGTCGTTGGCAGACAAGTGGTCGGGCCTTATCAGGTGGTCGGGCTAGCTGGGCATGGAGCATATCGCCTTGCCTGACCAGAAGGAGGAGAGTTGCTCAGACCATGCAACGCTCAGTATTTGAAGATGTTTTACCCTTAAGGGATTTCTCCTTTCCGTTAAAATTAGATTAGTCGCAAACTTATTTTTGTTATCTAATTATTCAGTTGCTTTTTATAGTTTTTGATTGAAGATATTAATAAAAACCCCTTGAGGGAAGCATAGTTCAGGAAAAAGTGTTATAATGTTGTTTTTCTTTACCAAGCAAATCTCAAAAAACCTCGAATGGGTTTTCGAAGGGCCCAGTGATGGGGGGGCCGAAAGCGTATGTTGCAAAGACAACACACTTTCACCGAAACTAACTGGGTGCATTAAAAGCACTGTTAGAGCGCCTTCAGGTGATCAAATACCTGATGGGATGAGCCAAAAGTTGGATGGGGTGGTCAAAAAATCTCACGCTTGAATATCAGCCAACCAGAAAGTTGGATGATATGAGCTAAGTTAGTGAGACAAGAAAACCCACATTACTGCAAATCTTGAGCAACAGACTGCTGGGAGATGTCCCAGCAACGTAGTTGCTAGATAAAAGACATGAGTCTATAAATTAGGTACCATGCAAATGGTCCATTAAAAGAACACTATTTGAACCAATATACAAAGCAACTGCAAACCAAGTCAGAACCGATCAGTTGATTAGATAACCAATCAGGTCCATCAAAAGCCGATGGCCAAATTGGCTGGGCAGAAACCAACCAATCAAAAAAAGGTTATTGAACGAGTTAAAGATAATTGATAATAAATTGAACTAAGTTCAATCAGACAAGATAGCTGATCGGGTCAATGATCAATAACTCGATCAATCGAATTACAAATAATCAATAAATATGGTCGAGTAAAGTAAAGATGACCACACGAGTATATCAAAAACTTGTATCATTAAGAGATAAACGAATCGTTTATTTAGTGTTACAAAAAATTATAAGGTGTGTGTTATAGGAGAGATCAGGTTCCAGGAGCGCGTGAAAGGCCGCCGGGACCAGAGGTTCCAGGAGGATTACTTTCTTTTTCATAGCCCTTGGCCAGATCTCCAAAGTCTGACCAGCAGATGTCATCTTCAGGATCTTCAACCATGAAAGGAGAGTAATCGGTCTCAGGTAAAGGACTAGTATCAACGCCTTTGGATAGTGCACCACCTTCCTTGACTGTATGAAAGGTCACCAGAGAAGATTTGGAGGGAAGCTCCAGATGCATACTATGAGGTTCTTTCCCGATAGATTTGCAATAAGACTTCCATCTCATCCTTGGTTTTTTATCGCACGGAGAGACTCAACCTTGTGCTTTTCAATCGTTTGGTCCCATTTACAGTGAGCCTCTCCAATAGACCTTTCTTTTCCTCCGAAGAACATTCGAGCAGTAGCTAGCCCTCGTTCCAGTTCCCTCAGCATAACGGCCTCGAATGCTGGAGATCTTTTATATCGATCGACTCTCTGGACTTCAAATGCTAACTTGGTTTCTTGTGAGAGCACCTCCATGCTGACCTTCTGTTGCTTTAAAGCGCCGATCGGCCTTTCATAGCGAAGCTTAGCCTCCTCAGACCCCTGCCGAGCCTCGAGCATGGATTGTTGAGAATCAGCTAGAGTTTCCTTGGCAGTGTGAGCTTCTGCCTCTTGGCTAGCAGCGGCCTTTTCAGCTAGAGACAGCTTAATCTCCAACTCTGCGCACCGCTGGTCGGCCGTGGCTAGATTCGCTTCAAGTTCTGCAGTCCTCACTGCAAGCTGTGTTAGGCTAGTCGTGGCATTGTCAGCTTTAGTTTCAGCAGCAGCAACCGACCTCCTCAAAGCCGCCTCCATCGCGTCACAGAGCTTCAGTTTCTCCTCAAATGATGCTTTTAGCTTCGATTCACTTGCCGAGGTTGAACTGACCGCTTTATTCCTCTTTTCAAGCTCCTTCTTCAGCTGAGAAATTTTGACATCCTATTTCTTCTGAACCATCATGGCCCTGGTCATCTCCTCGACAGCCTTGAAAAAAGGGAAGAAAAATAGGGTAAGTTTATATATAAACTCAAAGCGTAAAGAATGAGCAAGAGGCTGGAAAATACATACATAAACGTTGTTGTTATAGATAGTGCAGACTTTTTCCACATCACTAGCATTTCGGAAATCAGTCTAGTAGCCTGTGCCAACATAGCCTTTCCTATTAGACATAGACTTCAATATGTCTAGGGGGTCAGGTAATATATCCCTCGAGCCAGAAGCTCCAGCCACACTACAGGGGTGGTTGGTCCATCGGTTCAGAATGTGAAATTGGAATGGCTACAAAAATAGCTTGAAATTGCTCCTGATCAGCGGTCCCCGATTGGCCTGCTTCATCACTACTTATGACAGGGGCAAGAACAATATTGGGCAAGGGCCCAGATGGACGGCCCAGTCGGAAAGATGTTTTGTCAATATACTCTGCTTCATGGTCAGATAAGTTATCTTCAGGAGCGAGTGGATCAGCTGATATTTTTTCAAGACTGGCCTGCCCTTCGTCAGAATCTGAGTCAGTAAAGACTATCTGACGCTTGACGAAAAATTGAATAGGGGCCTTGCCAGCATGATGAACCGGGAGGTCAGAAGGAACCTGGCTGATTGAATGACCGGTTTGAAGAGGAGTTGGCTTAGACGGTCTAGGGGTTTGGACTTGTAGGGAGGTGGTTGCTTGATAACCCCGGTAGCAATCGGATCGTTCGACCTAGATCGATCAGATGGCAGAAGGGTAAAAGGAGCTGAAGCATAATCATTTCCCCGTTTGGATCGGTGCTCCTTACAGATAAGATCAGTCAACGTATCCTGATCTTCCTCATCCTCTTCAAAGATGACCTCTTTGACTCCAATCTGATAAGCTCCTGGCTCAGATGCTAATTCGAGTTTCTTCTTTTCACGAACAATATCAAGAGCGGAAGAATTAGCAGCAGTTTTGGTCGCCTTGCTGGCAGGAGATTTCCCAGAAGATTTGGTTGGGCGTCGACCAGCTGTTTCGTTAGTGAATTTCCTTTTTGAGCCTCTGGGAGATTTATTTTGCTCACCCCGATCAGAAGATTGCCTCTCTCTTTCTCTGTCGGGAACGTCTGAAAACACGTTGGGAACGGGCTCGTAAATATGTTCAACGATGGTCTGTTGAGGAGGAGCAATACCCTGAGCCAGCTGGGCAGTAGCTTCCGCACGACTGACCTTATCAACATTTTTAATCTTCTCGGCTTGATCCCCGGCTATGATATCTATCTCATACACTGACAATTGAAGAAAGGAAAAAACATCGGTAAACAAAATAAATAAATATATAATAATGGGAACAATTAAAGCGACGAGACTTACAAAGTTTGCGTCGACTCGAAATCGGAGGAAACAATCCAAGGTCTTGAAGGGCATTTTCAGTAAATAGCCCACGACGATCTCTTGCCTCCCACGATGTTTGAGCAGCCTTGATAACATTTTTTGCTTGTTCTTCTGTTAGCATGGCAAGAGTCTTGTTCCACAGTTCGGGACTATAGAAGTGCCTAGGAACTTGATTCCTGGTCAGCGCTTGTTGGGGATCAGCAACTACGGTTTCACCTCATTCTCCCCGAACGAAGAACCAGTTGTTCTTCCAATATTTATTAGAAGAAGGAAAGCCCCAAATGATGCCATTGTGGTCTTTACTGGATGGAGGAGGGGGGCGTTGATTATATCCTTCAGCAATCCAATGGTTGATTGAACTAGACTGAAGGTAAAAGACACCTTCATTGTTTGATCGACCCAGTATATAGAAGTTCTGAATTTCATGTGGGGCCGGGGGATTCTTGGCACCGATTTTCTTCCACAGATGCCATAAGCTTATAAGGACTCGATACGAGTTTGGTGAGAGCTGGGCGGGAGCGATCCCAATGTCGGCCAGGAATCTGGAAATAAAAGGTTGAAGAGGTAGCATGACCCTAGAGGTGAGCATTCTCATAGATGGCCACTGCGCCCCTAGGAGGATTCCAAATTGCGCGCTGATTGCTCAAGAAAAGTTCAGCCGATCGGGGGAGATCGAACCTTTCGATATATTTCACTATCTCTGGCTCATCCACTACATTTATTTCCGAATCAAAGGCACATGGATGCTCTGTCGAGAATTTCAGAAGAAAAGCTTGACTCACCCTAGGAATGTCCCCCATCTTCAGTAACTGAGAAGGAATCTTTAATTCAACCGCAGAAGAATCCTTAGAACTTGGTCTGTTTCCCTGGCTGGATCCGGTTGTCTTCGACATATCTGGGTATGTATTGAGAGAAGAAGGAAAAAAAGCATACATGTTAGCGATGTTCGATTCAAAATAAGAAGGTTGAAACTCGGGAAGAGCTACAGAATAATCAACATTAAGGGGTACATGATGAACTAGACGAGAAGAAGAATCTTGGAAAAATCCCCCTAAAATGGATTCAATCCTGGCAATATTCTCTTGGTCACCTATTGCAATATAGTGGATTAATAACTCAACATAACGATGACTGATAGCAGGATCCATACCTGATATTTGAAGAAGGTGGGAAAGAACTCTGACGTCGATAAAGATTCAATTGGATCGACGAACTTTGAGAGGATCGTTGATGGAGGACAGTAGCACAGAAGATGAAGAGTTGCGTAAATTAAAAGAAACAAACGCGTGAGAGGGAAAACGAAAGGGTTTAAAAGTATTTATAGGCAATAATGACGTCATGTGAGAGTGGTGGTTGGTATTCGAATCCCGAAGTTCACGCGTCGTTTGAAATTTAAAACGCCATTGTCAGTTGGGTCAAATCATCGATGCAAATCAACCGTTTGTGGCTGGGATTTAAAGTTAGTTGTCCATCATTATTACACATTTAAGAGCTACACGACAAAAGGATCCCGAGTTAAACATATCTCACCGAACGAATGGTTATCGTTTAACCAAGTGCTCGGTTTGAATGTTTAAGGGGGTATTGTTATTGGTATAATTTGAAGAAATAACACGTCAGCATAAACAACTATTGACATGTCAACCAAAATCGAATCAACCTAAAGTGATCAGAAAATAACCCTATAATTCTGATCAGAGTTACTTAGATGGTCGGGTTTTGGATACCCGACCAAGATAATTAGATTGATCGGGTTATCATGATAACGATCAGGGGAAAATTAACTGATCAAGTTTAGTTACTTGATCGGGTGAAGATCCCTGGTCGGGTTTGGAGGACGATCGGATAAGCCACACGTGGACAATGTCTAGATACGATCAGATGCTTAGCATGTTGATAACATTATTATGACTAAAACACATAAACAAGAATCCTCCTCAAATAAGGTCGCAAGAAGCATACTCTGACAAGGAAACAAATTTCCATAAAGAGTTATCAGAACACTAAATAGGCAAAATCCTAATGCGATTAAAACAACTCCAACAAGTCAGAGTTTTATTAAATCACTATTACCTTTCTCTTACTTGTACTCCAAGAACTAGGGTTCTATGCGTGTATAAATAGACCTAAAAAATACCCAACAGGGGTTTGCGAATCATTAATGATTCAAGAGAGCAAGTAAGATTGTGTGTGTAATTATAATCATATAGTGATTTTTCCTCTCGCTGTCACCGGCAACCATGGTTTTTTCCCTTCCAGGTTTCCACGTAAAATCTTGCTTGCGTGATATCTTTTATTTCTTTTTGATTCAATTATATAATTGCAAACCTTACATGTTTTGTGTGACGTGTGATTGAATTCATATAACCCAAAAATCGCCGTCAACACATACCTTCCTACATTATCCACCAAATTAGCATAGGTGATCGAGCCTTTTTGCCTTAGACTGAGTGATAATTGGTTGTGCTATAAACTGTTGATAAATGCAGCTACAACCGCATCATCGTTAAGGTCTTGCACCTCTGAGACTTCCTATGAGAACCAGTTGAAGTAATCCTTTAACTTTTCGTCCTTCCTTTATCTTAGGGTCGAGAGGACATATATCGACTTCCTGCGCTGGATATTTCCCATGAACTACCTAGTGAAGGCCTGTATCAATTCCTCAAAATTACGAATCGATCCGCTTGCAAGGCCACCAAACCATCTAGACCTCTGATCTCCTAACGTTTGAGGGAACATTCTGTAAAGGAGTGCGTCATCATAATCGTACTATGCCATTGCACTTTGATATCTTCTAACATGCTCCAAGGGGTCAGTGTTGGCCTTGAACTGCTCCACATGCGGCATTCTGAATTTTTCTGAAAAACAAGCTTGTCTTATGGTGGTAGTGAATGGACTATCAAAATTTCCAATCAACAGATTCCCGTGTCCTTGTCTCCGTTCCAATGCTTCTATCCTTCTTAGCAGAACTTCTTGCTCTCCTTCCGGTTCACCACGTTCGTCTAACTTCTGGCGGATGATAAGGCCATAGGGATCCCTTGAAGTTTGTCTAGTGACCTGAGTGTCACGAATGTTATATTTAGGTGCGTGGTTTATTTCCCTACGCCTCATAAAAGGCGTATCCTCATCAGACGAAGCTGATTGATATCTCATCCCGTTACCACCATACATATTGTCTCGATCATGACTCGTTCCTTGCCCATTCTTCATTCTTGCATTATCATGCACGTTGAGCTCCCTTTGTCCTCTTTTATCCTGATCTCCACTTTCTCTATGGTCTTGGTAATCTTGGTGATCGTCCTGCTTCTGGGACCGTTCCCTCTTTCCGCAGCGATCTGCTTTATCTCTACCAGGTTTCAGCGTCGCATCTGGGGTCGGAACTACTATCTCTGACAGTATCCTGGGGTCTCGAACCACCGCCGGTATAGACAATTGGAATGTTGAGGTTAAGTTTGCAGTAGCAATTATATTGATTCCCTATCTGGCGACGTCTTCGATCACCCTCCGCAGGGATTCTTGAATTTGCCGAAAAGGATCGGAGGAGATACCAGGAAGAGCGTCCAGAGAAGATATTGTGTCTTGGCCGACGGAAGGCGGAGTTCTGGAGGGCAAATATTCTCCAACATTACCGATGTTTACTATGTCAATATCATCGATACCACGGCGGGTACCGGTTTTAAGCGGGGATTGACTCTCATCTCTACTGTTAGCCATGTCACTGTTTCACAAGTTCTTTGTGGTTAACTTAGCAAAAGTTAGTTCAAACCCCCTCCTTCTAAGGCCAATTGTTGACGGTGATTTTTGGATTACGTACAATATACCACGCGTCACACAAAGTATGTTGAATTAACAGTTGAATAACAAATCAAAAAGAATAAAACGGATCAAGCAAAGAAGATTTTACATAGTAAAACCTCAAAGTGAGAAAACATCCACGGTTGTCGGCGACGGCTAGAAAGAAATTCACTATGAAGAATAAAATCTTACACGCTCAGCATTACCTGCTCTCTTGAATACCATAACCACTTATCAACCCTTTCTTGGGTGTTTTTAGGGTCTATTTATACATGTATAAGACCTTAATTCTTGGAGTACAAGTAAGGAAACGTGATGGTGTTTATTTAAGACTGATTAGTTTTTAGAATCGTCATTATCTTCCTTCATGTTTTACGTCTTCCATGATTTGAAGGAATTAGATTTGTTGCCTGATTCAGACTCTGATATCTATAAGGAAGTCTGTTTCCTTATCAGAGTATGCTTCGAGATATCTTATTTGAATAAAACTCTTTCTTTACGTATTTAAGCCTTGATCTATCGTTATCAGTATGTTAAACATTTAAGTGTAGTTGGAAATCGTCCACGTGTCGCTCAACCGACCGTCTTCCACACCCGACCAAATCATTTCTCCCCCGACAAGGAATCAATACCCGATCAGATAACTAACCCCGACCATTCGAATCTATCCAACCATCTTGGGATACCCTGACCATATCTTATTACCTTGGTCGGGGGTTTTAAACCCGACCATCTTAGTAACGATGATCATCATCGGGGGTTATTCGTTGATCATCTTTAAGCTAGCTCATGAAATCTCTGTTTGTTGACATATCGTTTGTTGTTTCCATGTTACACATTATTTATGCTGACATGTCATCTTTCCAAGTTGTACCAATAACAATATGCAATATATCAGGAGAGCTTATGCCTCTGGTTTATTATGTCCTTTAGATATTCGTATTTATTTATATACAATATATCAGGAGAGCTTATGCCCCTGATTTATTATGCTCTTTAGATATTCGTATTTATTTATATGCAATATATCAGGAGAGATTATGCCTCTAATTTATTAATCTCTTTAAATAATCACATTTATTTATATGCAATATATCACGAGAGCTTATGCCATTAACTTAACCTATATATATATATATATATATATAGTTCCCTATACAAGATGACTTATACCGTCAACGAAACTTATATATAGTTCTGGATTCAATTATTATGCTATTTATTTATTCCTGTTTATTTTAATAGACCGGAAGTTTTGAAACTAAATTGTGATTTACAGAAAAATGGAAGTTGTAAGTATACCTAAACTTGCGAATTTGTAGTTTGATGCACTCGAAGTATCGGGAGATAATTATATGTCGTGGGTCATTGATGCAAGATTGTATGTAAAATCTCAAGGCCTATATTATACCATTGATGATAGAAGCCAGGCTATTGAACGTGATAGATCCACAACCATGGTCATAATTCGTTATCATCTAAATGATAATTTGAAGGGTCATAATTCGTTATCATCTAAATGATAATTTGAAGGCGCAATATCTTACTGTCACAGAACTTGAAGATCTATGGCAAGAACTAATAAATCGTTATGATCATCAGCCATATGTTATATTGTCAAATGCTAGATACGAATGGTAGCAATTACGGTTTCAATACCACAAATCAGTCTTTGAATATAATTCCGCTTTGTTCAGAATCACCACAAGGCTGAAATTGTGTTGTGGAGATGTATCTGAAAAGGATATATTGGAAAAGATATTCACAACTTTCCATGCCTCAAATATAATATTACTACAGCAATGTCGAGAACGCAGATTCTCAAAATATTCAGAACCAATCTCATGTCTTTTAGTAGCAAAAAAAATAATGAGCTACTAATAAAAAATCATGAATCACACCTAACTGGTTCTAAAGCATTGGTCAAATGAATGCAAATGATGGTGTTTGTTATATGTGTGACTGTTACAATCATTGGTCAAATGAATATAACACACCTACACATCTTATTGATCTTTATCGAGAATCAATCAAAGAAAAGGGTGAGGCCCTGTTTATAGCCTTCAAATAGTATTACCGCTGGTATAAAATGATGATGATGAAAGCAGGTGGAGTGGATTAGGTGAGAGGGTAAGGAGGTGGGTCAAGTGGGGTGATCAAGTGGATAGGATAAGGAGGTAGGAGTTCACACACTACAAAGTGATACTTTTCCTGGATTATTTTTCAGTTCCACCTAAGTACAAGTTGTAACTTTACTATTTTTTTCCTCATGGATCTTTTTGATTTATCAAAGGTATACATAGAATAAGTAAGGCCGAGTGCAAGGAATATTATTATTGAAGTAACGGAGGTACTTGTTTTTGGATGGACTTATTGTCCATATTCTTGTGTTCAAACTGAAAAATTAAGAATCAATTGTGCTATAATCATGTTTCCTCGTCATATCATGTAATAATCTTATCACAGGTTAATCATGTACTTGGATTTTGGCGGTGGATGTGCCATAGATTTTGTTAGATTCTCATTCAGTTTTTGCCTCTCTTACACTGTGTGAACAGAGAAAGTCACAAATAACTATAACAAGTTTCACGCTAAACTGAGTATATATTATATATTGTCATGAGAGAGATTTTGTTGAATAAACAAATTTTATTCACTTGATGGAAAATTGATGCAGACGGAAGCTTTGAGAAAGACAATCACACGATTTCGAACAACCTGTGTTCTTGAATCCTGTTGATTCCAACGAATACCAGGAAAAAAGAAAGGAAAAACTGAGTAAAAACTCAATAAATTTTATTTTACCAAAAACTGAACTCCAAAACCTAAAACAAATTAGTTAAATAGGAAAAGAAATAATCCGACTTCCACAAGGAATCGAAGGTCTTCTAGATAACTAAAAACTACTAAACCAAATCAAAAAAGAAATCCTATCTAAAAACAGAAAACCAAATAAAAATGAAAAACTATTAAATTGTCGCGCAAGAAACTTAAACTGTCCGTAAAACAATCTAAACGGCCTTTTTTTAACCCCTTCCAAGCCTAGTCACGGGAAACGTAGTTTCGGTGAGAAATTGTAGAGCACGTCCCGAGCTTTCCGAAAACATATTATAATAGCGAATCTGAGCCCGTACGCAAAAGTTATGACCCTCCAAAATCAGACCCGTTTTGGGTGCTCCAAGCAACCCAAAAACGAGTTTGCAATCCGATCCGCATCAAAAATTGAACAAGCTATTTATGTATGGTAATTGATGGACTAACATGATTAAATTGAAATACTAAGCGCATACAAACTAATAATGATAACAATGAACAAATGACAAAGAACAAATCTGTGAGACTATTTCTTCTTTTTCAAAATTGTAGTAATTTGTCTAAATATGTCTTTCTAATAGTTTTCAAATTTTGAATATAAAATCAAAAAAATTGGTCATGGAATAAAAATAAAGTTACCACTGCCCAATTCGGTTGCACAAATTAATACATAAATGCAAACAAATATCCTGTCTACTGATTCATTCAGTTAGTTCCCATCGAATCATTGAAGAACCGAATATCAATAAATTTAAGGTTTATTTGGGTAAGAGGAACTTTTATTATATGAAAGACGCTAAGGACATCGAGCAATTAGGCCGAGGAAAGTTTTGAAGTCTCAAAATCATCATCTTCTTTACTTGAAATGCACCTTATCACTCACTAACATTATAATCTATTTTCTAATTTCCAAAATTAAATCGAGCTAGCATAGCGATGGAGATCAAGTCGTGGTCAAAGATTTGTAAAAATCATTGTGTTTATAGTACCTTTATTTATACAATTTTATTAATCATGATGATGATGAAGGCATTTGCTTGATTTTGGGGATTTGATGATGGAGGCATATTTTTTAGGATTCAAATTATGATTTTTATTTGTTTCCTTTTTGTGGTTTTTCTATTCCTAAATATTGGAGCATTGTAGCTATTTAATTGCAGAGTTGAGTTGATTAATAAAATTTCAATTATGAAATTTCTTGTGTCCGTTCTCTCGGTATTCATGTAAATCAACGAGTTAATAATGTGTTTATAGTCCTGAGTATTCCTAAAAGCAACTTGGCTTGATCACCCATACCGACGCTGCATCATTTTGGTATCAGAGTCATGTTTGTCTAGTGGTTTGACTATCACACATATATCATGAGGTTATAGGTTCGACGAGTATGTCTCATTTCCCGAATCTTGAATTATTGTAATATCTATATTTTTTAAGTTACCATACAAGTTTAGTATAATTACAATACAGTTTCTTTCCAATAAAATAAAAATAAAATATAATATAGTTGTTATAAGCGTGGCTTTATTTATTTATTGCCACTCAAAAATAGTTCTCATCACGTACATTTTACTCTTTAAACCCATCATGAAGAATGATTTACTCCCCCAGACCCTAAAAATATACTAAAACTAACCCTAAATATTAATACGCCTCTGGGGGCTTATTAATAATCACTTTAGAAATTAAATTTCTCGCCCTAAAACCCAACTTATTTTGACTAATGTTTCGAGTTATATAGCATTACACTTTTATTATAAGTTTTTTTTTTAATCTCTCCACGAGTTTGACAACGTTTTCATAAAGTGTCTTATTTACCATACCAACAATCTATCATTCTGTTCCAATTTCTTTTTTCTTTTCTTTAAAAAAAAAAAAAAAAAACCGTCACAATATTGTCTCACATTTTTACAACTCTAGCGTGGCAATCTGTTATTGGTTCCTTAAAGCCATTAACAAGGACTCTACTGGAGAGAATACGAACCCATTAAAAACTTTTATCTACTGAATTGAACCAGTTGTGTTGTGTGAAAGGTAAAGGAACTCTCATGGCTTCAGCTATTAGCAACTCTACAAATCATCTGCTAAACTTATTATGTTCACGTATAATTCCTCAAGTTTCATCATACCCATCTACGGTTTTACAAATTTCAAAAGCTACCTCTTTTTCAGCAAAGAATATTGCTTGTGGCAATGTCAGGAAGGCACCAAAACCCCTAAGAGCATCTGCTGAAGGTCTTTGCTTACCCTTCTCTCAGTTTCTTCATTTTCATTTTTCATCTTCCATAGTACTTTAACATGGGTTTTGTTTCTATTGAGTCTTAGACCTCTTGAAAGAGTTGGTTTTTTTTTTTAACTTGTGTATTTGATCAGGAGAATTGTCTGTACTTTGAGTTAATTATACAATGTGGTGGTGTTTTTTGAGAAAATTTGATGGTATAACATATATAGTACTGTTTATATGTGTTGGGAAGAGATTATTTGGTGACTTTTCTTTGAAAATTTTGAATATGAAAAGATATGGTAAAAGAAAAGTTATACAAGTTAGAAATATCACCACAACTGAAATTGAGTCCGTATTCATCTTTTTAGGTAATTAAAATGTTACTGTAAAGACTTGTAGAGGAGATGCAATAATGGATAGCTTCGTTTTAAGACGAAAAGAAGATATAGATCTTGAACAATTGCATGCAAACCTTTTGGAATTGATTGAAACACTTTGGAGGAACCTTGGTTTTGGAATACACATAATAAAGTAGCACTTTTAACTCTTTGCATTATATTGATAGATTAAGGTTTTGCATACACAGCCGGTTTTAAAAGGATAGAGTAGGCTTGAGTAGTTCGTCTTCATATCGTGGAGGCAGAGGATTGTGATACTGTGTTATTCTATATTTTAAATTCAATAGATTTAAGCCAGATTTAAGATTTTTCTTACATATTACAGGAGTTCCTATTCCTACTGAGTTGATTGAAGACTCAAAGTTTGTCCCCTTAAAACCTGATGATGCTACATATGGTCCACCTGTAAGTTCTGGTTAGTTCCATATATTCTAGTTGTCATAAATGTTTCAATTCAATTTGTTTACTTTGATATTGCCTACAATGATAAAAAAGTACTTGGTTTCTAGGATTCTGATCCTCTGGAATTCACAAGATTTCTTTGTCTAGAGTTCTCCATTCCCTGAACTTTGGATTAGAACCAGCATCTAAGATATTTAGACATTATTACTACTAAATGCATTTTAAATCCGTGGATCTACTCTCCAAACACTGATATTCGTAACTTGACCATGTGAGATTTTTTAAATGGAGCAAGACCCAAGTTTTCCGCATTAAAATAATCCAAACTCATGGATTTCTGTTCTAAAATAGAAACGCTTCTTCTCCGTTGCATGTATTTGTGTACCATAATTTTGCTTGTAACAACTTGCCTCAAATTTTCAAGCAAGGTGGATTTTTTTTTTGAATGGAGCTTTCCTGTTAAGAAATTTTCAGTCAAGTATTTTTCGAGTTCATTTCCCCTTTTCTATTTTGTTGAACATTAGATCTCTAGCTTTTGAAATGAATTTGCTAGATATTTGGGATATTATATTAATATCAATCTGCAACCACGCCATGGACTTTTTATTGAGAGAAAATTGACATCCAACTCTGAAAACAGATAGTAATCCTTTATGTTTTTGGTTGCACATATTAGCCAAAATGATATTAAGAAGTCTGAAATTCTTGTTATGCAGGCTTTGTTGCTGTTGGGCTTTGAAGTGGAGGAGGAAGTGAAGGTGACTTTTTTTTACCTTTATATTCACATAGTTGCTTAATGCCGTGACTACATATGGGAAATACTGAATCTTTTCATGACTTCCATGATCAATCAGAGGTTTCTCATGGAAAACTTTCTGGTTGTGTAGTGAAGGACCTAACTGATTTTGCAATGGCTGCTAACATAGATAATAAAGCTTATACAACTAGTATGAACAATCTTTAACAACAACGTTGCAAGTACTAAGCATAATTGTATTAATTGAGTTCTATGTGAAACTTAGCATAGAGTATCATTATGTTGCTATGTTTTAATCCATTATTCATGCATTGGCTGGAATGGACCTTCATCTCTGAAAACAGATTGTAAATGCCTTTGTGAGAGAGACATGCATAGCTCTAACTTGCAAATAACTCTTAATTGTGTTTTGTTAGTGCAGATACGGCAGTTATTGAAAGACATAGATGGTGAATTCTTGGAGGTATTATTTTGCATTAATTTTTGTGTTGATACTTTGAAGAAGTTATAGAAAGAGTTGAATGAAGTTTCCCCAGTGACAGTAGTCGGAAAGCTTTTAAACTGAGCTTGTTTCCAAAGTATTTCTAAGTTCCTGCCTTACATTCTATGAATTTCACATATCAAATCAAATTCTTTAAATAATTCACTCTTTCAAGTTGCCAATTCGTTGTTTACTTTTGAATACATTTGAATCTTAAGCCAAGGAGTTGCTTAAAAAAAAATTGTTGATAATTTTGGCAGATATCAAGAAACAATGTTGATTTATTTCATTCATATGTGCTAAGCTTCCCTGTTATTGTCCAAACATTTATTACTGTAGGTTATCTTTTGCACAGAAGACATGATTCCTCATTCACTTTGGGAAGCAATGCATACAAAGCAACCCAGTTTGGAAGCATTGAAGGTTGAAACTTCAAACTTTCGGGGGACTTATATGTTCTTGTTTTCCACCTTTTGTATGTTTTTTCTCTTGGTCCCATTCACATCCAAGAATAGTACAGTGTACAAGCTTTACTCAATATTTCTAAGGGAAGCCTATCATAATTAAAAGTCAACACTCCTTGAATGAATTTTGATGAGTTTGTGACAAAGCAAAGAGTCAGAAATTGGATAATTTATTAGGTTCAAAACATCTGAATCAAGTATATCTTGTTTTGTTAACATATGAGTAAGAAAACTTCTTTCCCTTCATCTCCTATCAGCATATGGTGTCATTATAAGATCATGATAAACTTATATCTTAACATGAGTAAATTTCGATTCATGCGTTTCTGATGTTTGTCTAATTGTTGTTTCTGAATTTTTCGGCTGTGTCAAACTTTGAATTGCCTTGTTTATCAGTAATAAGGTCCAATTTTGACCAGCTAAAGATGTAATCAAAGCACAGCAACTTGATGGAAAGAGAATCTGTTTTCATTTCTAGTAGAAAACAACTGATATGGAAACTTATAGACCGGATGAATTCTTTCATAAGATGACTATAGTTAAGTTTTTTTTCTGGTATATATATTTTCTTAATCTCATAAGTGTATTGTTCTGCAGATTGCGCAATCTTTGCCACGGATATGCTTCTTATCTGGTCTTAGTGGGGAGGAAATGATGATGATCATCGATGCATTTCCAGAAACTGGTATGTGAATGGAAAAATTACATTTCTCTATGACATTAATGATGTCTCAAATCAGATGGGAGTTTGAATAAACTTTGTCCAAAGAGTTGTTGATTTCAATAGGGAAAAGAGGAATCTATATTCCCAACAATTTTTGAATAGCATAGGGTTGTGTATAAAAATGTATGCTGGCTTTGATTTCCATATTCACCGTGCAACCAACTTGAAAACGATCTTCTCTTCCACGCAGGATTAGAACCACCCGCATTCGCAGCCCTTGTTCCCAATAGTGCTGATAAACCACTTCAGGAGTTGATCGAAGAGGTTATGGGGGATCATGAAATGCTGGTAAGTTGATTTGTATTTCCACATTTGTATAAATATCTGTGCGATCGCTATTAATATATTACTAAGCATTCATTTAAATTCCATGCAGACCGGAGAACAATCCAGCCCAATGTAGACAAAAGCAGGTTATATACTTGAAGACTCCAGAATTTTGTTTCCATCCATGAGAGTCTATAGTTGATGGTGTACAATATTTAAATTTCTTGTGTAGAGCCGGGGCATACAAGTGACTTGAAGAGCTTGTACATCAGTAAAAATCTTCTAGATTATTACAAATACTATATTCTGATCATTTCATTAATGTACAATTCACAAATAAATAGGAAAAAGTTATGGTTAACTAGCAACTACAAATCAGGAACACATTATTCATTCCCTTAAAACTAGGAAGTGCAAGTACTAGATAAATAAACAACATCCACCACAATCAATAACTTGTCTAAAGTTAAGGACTTAATGATGTTAATGGCTATCTAAATTAAATTAAATAAATTATAAAATTCTTAATGAATATATATATATATATATGCAAATAATTTTAGATATAAAAACACAGAACTTAACATTACACATTGAAAAAATGGCATTAATAAAGATAGCAACAAAATGTGTTCGGGGCTGAAGACCCTGACCATACTCAGCAGTACTTCCTAAACCACAATCTGAATTTGTGCCTGCCCCTTCCTCCATCTCCCTATGAGTATTCTTTGATAATTGGTTTTTCACTTTTGTGGATGAGTATGGAACATCATAAGACAGAAGCTTACATGCTTGTGCACCATTATGAAATTGTTGAAAATCTTGTAAAAATTAAAGTTTACCTTCATCATATAGTATGCAAACATTGAGTTGGGCGGTATTTGTTCCCATCTAGATTTTCAACAATTTCAAATAGAAACACAACCACTTCTGTCTTAGTTGCACCAAACTCATCAGCAAATATGAAAAAACAATTATCAAAGAACGCTCATTCGCGCAATGTTCCTTTTAGGAGTGATGGGTTTGATTTTTGATGAGGTTAAAAGAGCTATTTGAAGTTGTTAAGGTTTTAAAATGTCAAGTCATTCCTCTCTGTAGGTAGGAATGGAGTGGCACATACCTTAAGCTGCTTTGCCTTTTCCTCTAAGGAGGATTGTGTTTGGCTTCTAAGCATGTTTGTATTGCTTCTCCTTCTCTTGTTTAATGATAGCCATTCCTTTTAAAACAAAAAAACAAAAACACGCTGGCAAATGTGAAAATTCAATTAAGAATTCAGATCGGTAAAGAAAAAAAAAATTAATAAAATTGAATGTTTAATTTTACTTGGTATACATTTCTACTTGCAGTTTTCCTATAATATGCAACGTAAAATTAGATATTTTTAAAATTCATGTGTAAACTTCGTTCATATCATACAAACTAAATAAACTTCTAAACTAAGCATCTAATCTTCAAAAAGAATTTGAGATTGCAATCATCTATAAAAGTCAAGCACATATAACTTTACTGATAACATTTTATCTCTCAAAACTTCTATAAGAGCAACTCCAACCCTGCTCTATCTTCTGCGCCATCTTCATTTTGCAGCAAAAAACTGCCTCCAACCCAGCTCTATCTTTTGCGCCAATTTTGTGCAAGTGAATAGTGTCATGCAATATCTGGCGCGATACTGTTCATTTAGTTTAACTTTTTCTTTTTTTTCTTTTTTGTTTTTTTTTTTAAATTGTAAATTGAGTTTCGATTGGTTGCAGATAATTATTTGTTGATAAATAATAATAAAAAAGGGAAAGAAAGGGAATATTATTTTTAGTGTAAATTTTGGAGCAATGGGTTGGAGATGGAATAGTGGAATAGTGTAAAAGTTGAACAATTTTAATGCAAAAGTTGCTCCAAAAACACTATTTGGGTTGGAAATGGTCTAAGTAATCAAAATCTTAAAAGTAAAACAGAAAAAAAATTGAAATTTTTTTTGAACAAGTTACCGAAATATTTTATCATGCCAACAAAAACTTTCAAATTCTAATATAATAAAGCTCAATTAAGTTCTACTTCACGTAAATAACAATTAGGATTATCATATCTAGTGTATCACATTACGGATGTTGCATAATTTCATAAGTCATCACACCAAAAAAAAACACACAAAGTGAAAATCTAAGAGAGGTTGCGTGAGAGAGTACGTGGGTGAGTTTTGAGGAGGCTGTGTGGGAGAATTGAGCGATTTAAATAGGTAAAAACCAGGGTCTTCCGTGTAAGAACTTAGAGGGATTTTATTGTAAAAAACTTGATTCTGAGGGGTAAATACAAGGTTTAAAAATTCAAAACAAAGGAGAATTTCACAATGGATTACAAGAGAATTTGAAGTTAAAAAAACAAAAGTAAAATTCACAATGAGTAAAAAGTGGAAGAAACATGGTAAAACCCACAAGGAATCTAGCAAGTAATATAGAAAATAAATTGGGAAAACATAAACAAAGTTATCAAAAGATTTTATCAAACCAATAACTTTCAGTGTAAGAACTTAGAGGTTCTTAATGTAAAAATCTCAGTTTTGAGGACCTTCAGTGTAATATTAGGTTCTTCTGCATAAGGATCTTTTTTCTTGGTATTACTGGTGTGATTCAGTCAATGCTTTTCACTTTGAAAATGAGTCAATTTTTTTTAAGATGATATGGAGAAAATCATGAATCAGATAATCAAAATCTTTTATGAATCAAAAGATTCTGATTTGAATTCAAAAAGCATTCATCGTGATAGTTGAGAGAGTTGATTATTGTTCTAGCCTAGTAAAATAAATAAAAAGGCCAATTTTTTTTTTATATGACATTACTCATTGAATTTATATATATATGTATAAGTGGAATGATCTTATTGTAATTTTGGGATACAAATTAGAATTCTAAGTTGAAATGGTTAGTGTAATATTGAATTTTGGTAGTTGTTGGAATTAATAATAATGTGCAAGTGAAATAGAGTTATAAATGTAGAGTAATTGAATAGTGTTTGTTTGATCAGAAAAGCTACACACACCAATGAATCTGGGAATGCCCTAAAAGCAAAAGATAGAGTTATAAAACGTTTACTTGTTTTAGATTTATCAACTACTCATTTACTTGTTTATCAGATTAAAAATTCAGATATTAATAATAAGTTTGATATATACCGATTTGTATATATAAACGAGCTTGGTTCAGGTTTTTATTGCCATATTTTTCATACATTATTTTGTATTATTTCCTCTAACTTTTATCAGTTAAATATTGTCTATTTCTTTCTTCAATTACACACAACTGCCCTAACAGGTTTTTGTTCAGTTTAATTAATACTCTATTCTCAAACAAAATCCCAATTTATCAACAAGTATATGACAAGATCCGAATCAAAATCTTTTAGGTATCATCCTTAGACCTCATAAAATAAAAGAAAACCAATTTTGTTTTGGTTATACGATATTACTCATTGAAGACTCAATCCCAATGTAAGACAAAGGCAGGTTATATACTTGAAGACTCCAGAATTTTGTTTCCATCCACGAGAGTCTATAGTTGATGGTGTACATTATTTAAATTTATTGTGTAGAGACAGAGCATACATGTGTCTTGAAGAGCTTGTACATCACGAAAATCTTTTAGATTATTACAAATATTTTATAATGACTCAACTTTTCGGTTCTTTTTTTTTTTAAGGGTTGAGAGGTGTGGTTATCACCGGTTATGTTGTAACTATAATTATTCAATTCTTGAACACCCACATATATGTATACTTGCATTAATCAGAATTTTTGGTGGTGGTTATTTGGAGTCGGATCCGAAAATATCTAATTTACGTCTAAATTTCTTGGACTTTGAGAAATAATGAGTGAAGCTAATTTGCATATTCTCAAAATGGGTCATTTAGATTAATCTCATCTAGAACAGAACAACAATGTTGAAAAACTTACTATTATACTAAAAAGATCGAGACAAATTGTCGAGAATGAGCTTCTTTAGTCCACACTTCTGAAGGTGTAGAATTCACATTTCACAATACAAAATTATAAATAGAAATCCTAGCTAATACCCGAAACACATTTGCTCAATAACACTTGTTCTTCCTATAACTTTCTTTAAAAGTAATATATGCCCTTACAACTACCATCAGTGAAACTTTGTTCAATCTTGTTTTTTTTTTTACCGTGGTGAAACTTTGTTCAATATTCGGAGTTTTCACAAAATCTCAATGTATCTTTGACCGATGTACTAAAAGTCATGTGTTCAAACAAGGTCAAAAGTTCAGATTTCATAACTTATTTTATACTGAAGACCCTTAGAAATAAAATATTTACATTGAAGTCCCATGTAAGTGACAAATTACATTCTCATGTAAAAATGTTTTCGAAGATTGTAAGTTGAAATTCATGTCATAATGTGGTTGTATATGTAACTTGTTCAATCAATGGATTTTCCAGTGTTCTAGTAAACACTAGGCGCTAGTCGGGCGGTAGAAACTTTGTGAAACTTTGCTCAATCGTTTTTTTTACCATAGTGTAACTTTGTTCAATATTGAGAGTTTTTACAAAATCTCAATGTATCTTTGACCAATGTACTAAACGCCATGTGTTCAAATAAGATCAAAAGTTCAGATTTCAGAACTTATTTTATACTGAAGACCCTTAGAAACAAATATTTACACCGAAGTCCCATGTAAGTGACAAATTACATTCTCATGTAAAAATGTTTTCGAAGATTGTAAATTGAGATTAATATCATAATGTGGTTGTATATGTTACTTGTTCAATCAATGTATTTTCTAGTGTTCTAGTAAATGTTAGGCACTAGTCATGTGGTAGTAACTTTGTTAAACTTTGTTCAATCTTGTTTTTTTATCATGGTGAAACTTTGTTCAATATTGAGAGTTTTTACAAAATCTCAATGTATCTTTGACCAATGTACTAAAAAGTCATGTGTTCAAACAAGATCAAAAGTTCAGATTTCAAATAAGGGAGAACTAAAAATTGTTGCCAAATACGCAAATAGCTTTTAAGAGAGAAACGGCTCTCTTTGAACAATAATGAGTTGTGAGAATTTTTGTCTCTTTTTAATTACTTGATCATTCATGATTCATATAATGTCACCAAAGCTATTATTTTTTCTTTCATTTGAACGTTGTTCCAAAAAAAATCCTATTAAATTATCACAAATGTTGAAACTATAAATTATTTTTTAAAATATATTTTTATAAATATTGACTAAAGCAACTGAAGGAACATTTTGCATTTTTGTATTGAAATTTGAAAAACAATTAATAAAGTAGTACAAAGCTAATAATTTTCTAATTTATTTGTCACCGATCACCTTGATTTTCAATAAAAGGATTCACATGATCTCTCTCATACATTGTGTGATGAGTACTTTTTTTTCACGTAGTAAATAAAGATGATGCATTTGATTAATGAGAGAAAACCTATTAGAAACATATTGACTAAAAATGATATTCATTTGAACAAAATTACATTGATCCCAATTAAAAATCCAATGAATCAAGAATTCCAGATTCAATGGAGCAATGGAATTCAACTACTTCTTTGTGAGTTTGTAGAGAAAATGGTGACAAGAATTGCGTGTAAAAATGACTGCTACCTGTTGAAAATATATATAGTAAAAAAGCATTACTTATTTTATAAGCTTTTTACTATTTTCAGTTTTTGAACGTAATAACTAATAAATTAATAATTACAGAAAATACCAGTTTTTTTTTTGTGGAAAAAATACCCGGTTCTTGAGTTTGGCATTTTACTTGACAAGTTATATTTCTACATAAAATAATAATAAAAATAATAAACTCCTTCTTGAGTTTAGTATTTTTTTACTTTTCAAAACTTGGTTGTATATATAGTGAATCTTGTTTTTTTACCATGGTGAAACTTTATTCAATATCGAGAGTTTTCACAAAATCTCAATGTATCTTTGACCGATATACTAAAAAGTCATGTTGTGTTCAAACAAAATCAAAAGTTTAGATTTCAGAACTTATTTTATACTGAAGACCCTTAGAAACAAAATATTTACACTGAAGTCTCATGTAAGTGAGAAATTACATTCCCATATAAAAAATGTTTTCGAAGATTGTAAATTGAAATTATTGTCATAATGTGGTTGTATATGTAACTTGTTCAATCAATGTATTTTCCAGTGTTCTAGTAAATGCTAGGCGTTAGTCGGGTGGTAGAAACTTTGTGAAACTTTGTTCAATCTTGTTTTTTTACCATGGTGAAACTTTGTTTAATATTGAGAGTTTTCATAAAATCCCAATATATATTTGACCGATGTACTAAAAAGTCATGTGTTCATACAAGATCAAAAGTTTAGATTTCAGAACTCATTTTTTATACTGAAGACCCTTAGAAACAAAATATTTACACTGAAGTCCCATGTAAGTGACAAATTACATTCCCATGTAAAAATGTTTTCGAAGATTGTAAGTTGAAATTAATGGCATAATGTGGTTGTATATGTAACTTGTTAAATCAATATATTTTTCAGTGTTCTAGTAAACGCTAGACGCTAGTCGGGCGGTAGAAACTTTGTTCAATCTTGTTGTTTTTTACCATGGTGAAACTTTGTTTAATATTGAGAGTTTTTCAGAAAATCTCAATGTATCTTTGACCGATGTACTAAGAAGTCATGTGTTCAAACAAGATCAAAAGTGTAGATTTCAGAACTTATTTTATACTGAAGACTCTTAGAAACAAAATATTTACACTAAAGTCCCATGTAAGTGACAAATTACATTCCCATGTAAAAATGTTTTCGAAGATTGTAAGTTGAAATTAATGTCATAATGTGGTTGTATATGTAACTTGTTCAATCAATGTATTTTCTACGTGGTTGAGAGGTCTAAACTGCGGTAGGCAATACACGACTTCTTAAAGTTGCGGAAGGTATCAAAGTGTATGTTCAGGACCTAGGAGCTAAAGCTATCATATTTGTTTGAATATTATATATATATATATATATATATATATATACACACCTCAGAATTATTATTTTTTTGGTTATATGATATTACTCATTCAATTTATATCTATGTACAAGTGGAATGATCTTATTATAAATTGGGATACAAATTAGAATTCTAAATTGAAATGGTTAGTATATTATTGAATTTTGGTGGTTGTTAGAATTATTAATAGTGTGCAAGTGAAATAGAATTATAAATGTAGCGTAATTGAAGTGTATGTTTGATTAAAAAAGAGCTGGACACATTGGGCGAAAAAAGAGAGGAGGAATCTGGGAATTAAATAATATACTAAGTTTATTTACTTGTTTACACACCAGGGGATATAAGTGACTTGAAGAGCTTGTACATCAGTAAAATCTTCTAGATTATTACAAATATGTTATAAAAGCATAATACTTTTTTTAGTTTCTAAATAGTAACATATCAATATTTCTATTCATTATGGACCTATTTTTGAAACAAATTGAAGAAATACATATTCACATCTCCAATATAATTATCTAAAATCAAATATGTATCCATTTTATGACCAATTATAATAAAATAAAGAGTAATTGCACAAACCTCCCCTAAATTTAAGCCTAAGACCTTTTGCTCAAAATTACATAAACCTCCCCTAACATAGGTTGACTTCCGTTAAACTTAACGTTTGACGAAAATTTTAGAGAAAAAATGAAATGCCCTTATTTGTATGATTTTAAAACCTAAAATAAGTAATCAAACAATTATTATATAATAAAAATTTACAATTTTAATAAAAATAATGAGGATAATGTTATTATTTATTTTTAAGATATTCATCACCTATTTTCATAGATATACTATAGCATCTCCAATGCAACAATGGATTGTGAAAAACTTATATTCCAAATATGCTAAATAGACATTTATGTCTCTCCAATGCAGTTGTTGCTACTCAATGTCAAACTGATGTGGCAAAAAAAAAAAGACAATATCAAGTTAAATGTTCACTTTTAGAGGCTCTTTTAGACATCTATATTGTAGGTCAACTCAGCATTTGGAGATAAATATAAAAAATTATTAAGAAAGTTGTTCAATTAAAATAAAAAACAAAAAAATAATAAGATATTAATAAATTAATATTTAAACATGAGCATTGGAGACAGATTTTTTATTTGGCTGTAGTCACTTTTACATTGGAGATGCTCTTATATAATATATAATAAAAATGTTGAGGATAATGTGTGTTGAGGATAATGTACAATTAACCCCAAAAAAACAATAATAACATTATCATCAACATTTTTATTACAAATTATATAATATATCTCTGAAAATGGTGAAGAATATCTAAAAAAATAATAACATTATCCTCATTATTTTTATTATATAATATTTATTTAATTATTTATTCTAGGTTATAAATAATACAAATATGGGCATTAAGGTTATTTTACCCTAAAAATTTGGTCAAAGTTAAGTTTAACGGAAGTCAACCAATGTTAGGGGAGGTTTTTGTAATTTTAAGTAAAAGGTCTATTTAGCTACAATTAGACTATAACTCGGGGAGTTTGTGCGATTACTCCATAAAACAATTATTTCACTCTCCCTTTTTATTATACAATTAAATGAATTCTAATATTATCGGTGGAAAAAGTTAGAAATCCAAGTCCGCATTTCTAGTAGAGTTTCTAGAATTAGAAACTCATCTTCATATTTTCTAACTTTTTTTTGCCACATCATCTCCATATTGAAGTTAGATAATTACAGTAAAGAAAGTTTTTCTAACTTTTTAACCATATATCCTATGTGGTAGTCAATTTTTTCCAAACACATATTTGTATTGAATATGCTTTAATCTTCTTAAGCTAGGAGATTCGAATCTGGGATCTCAACTAATATTAAGAGGTGTGGCTACCAACAGGTTAAACCTACTTGCGACTTCAATTATTCAGTTCTTATACACCCACATATATGTGCTTACATTAATCAGAATTTTGGGTGGAGGTTATTTTGCTTGGGATCCAAATTTCTGCACTACAACTAAATTTCTTGGACTTAAGACAATCGATGAATGAAGTTCTGGCCAAAAGCATAGGAAGATGAGAAGGAATGAAGTTAATTTGCACATGCTCAAAAGGGTCATTTGTATCATTCTCATCTAAAACAGAACAACAATGTTGAATAAACTTTACTATTACACTAAAAAGATCGTGACAACAGTCAAAAATGAGCTTCTTTAGTCCACACTTCTTAAGGTGTAGAATTCACATTTCTCATTACAAAATTAAAAATAGACATGGGGTCGTACGAACTCTCGCTAAAACCTGAAACACAGTTGCTCAATAACACTTCCTCTGCTATCAGCCTTAATGAATTATCCTATAACTTTCTTTACAAATTACCACTAGTGCGTCTGTTTCAAATTTACACACCCAGTGCTTCTTTTAGGATATACTGTGTAAACAGAAAATGCACATATTTCTAAAAAGCAAAAGGAAAAAAAACATAGTTTCAGGCTAAGCAAAGTGTTCTTTTGAATGAACATTGTACAAAGATCTATTCATGCTGCAGTGATGTCCACATTGGAAAACTTGGAAGTTATGTTCATAATGCAGGACATCAATAGCTCAATCTGCCACCAGTTGTCGTGCTGTGAGTTTGTTCTTTTCAAAATTGTGGCAATTTGTCTGAATTGTCGCCATAGTAGTCAAATTCTGAATGTAAAACAGAAAATCGATCACTAAATAAAGAAAAAGCAAAGGTAGAGCACAACCCTTGTAAACCAAATACAATAAGCCCAGCAACGTGCTAATATAATACACAAAGGACCAACAAAAAAGTTGGGTGTTTGGGCATCTTTGATTAGTGTTCATTAATTATTCCATATTTCCATGCACATTTATTATTAAAAAAGAGTTATCAAACTGCTAACCAGCAATAGACAATAGTATTCTTGAATCCCCAGTGTAATCAATCACTCATTAAGTAAATAAACACTTATTTGTATGAATCAATTTAATATAATATTAGTATGCATACATATATAGATAGATATATCTTGTTTACTGAATCATTTGGTGAGTTTCTTTCACAGCATTATAGAAATGACATCAATAAAGATAGCAACAAAATGTATTCGGGGCAGCAGACCCTGACCATACCCAGCAGTGCCCCCTAAACCCAAATCTCCCAGACATTGTGTGAATGGCTCTGGGGCTGCCCCTTCCTCCATCTCCCTCTACTCCCCATCCACCCCTTTCCCCGTTGGAGAACGTTAATCCTTCACACTACCCCACCAACCCACCAAGTCGAACAATGCGCCATATTCACATTAGACATTAATCGATCCCACCAAATCCCAGCATCTTCCCTTCTTCCAAGTCCAAAGCAAACAAATTAAACCCTACATCAGTTGCAAGTTATTTTTCTCACCTAGTCTTCTTTTGAAAAAGCTTCAAGTCAGAATTTCATTTTAAGTTGTAATGTAAGACAAGTTCAAATATTAGAGATTTTTAAGCTCATGTGTAAAAGAGAGGAACTTAAGGTTTGAGGTTCAAGTTAAAAATCAAAATTGTCTTATCGATAAAACTTGACAAATGTGAAAATATTGATATAAATGGTCACTGATTCATATTACCCATGAACCATAACAAAAAATGTCAAATCGTGGCTTGGTTCATCTCTTTCCACATCCTAACTCCTCCAAATTACAGTCTTGAACTATTCTAGTCATTTAGTCCACCAAATTCTACCAGTCCCCTGAAGTTCAGCCCAAGCAAAAAAATTCAAACTTCATTCATATCATACCAACTAAATAAACTTCTAAACTAAGCATCCGATCATCCAATTTTCAAAAAGAACTTGAGATTGCTGTCCATCTATAAAAGTCAAGCACATAGAAGCATAGAACTTTATAGAAAACATTTTCTCTCTTAAAGCTTCTATAAGAAACTTGTTATGAATAATGATGATATTTCCACACTTTCAAGTTTCAAGACCTCAATGCATTGAAATTGAACACAGATAACTAACAAGCATTCTACATTCACATTTTCAGAATTTCCTTTCTTCCTAGATATAATTTTCATTATCAAGCCAACAATTTGCTAATTAATATTAAAAACAACAAAATTCAAATACAAAAAAAAAAAGAAAAAGAAGAAGGAAATATACCTGAAATCAATCAATCCTCTTCATCACTCTCATCACTAAAATAACTAACTCTTTTCACTTTCTTCCTCTTCTCTTCACTCTCACTCTCACCCAAAATCAACCTCTCCTGCGCCCCACCGTCCACCACCGACGCCCAATTCCCATCATCAAATTCCAAACCCACTCCGGCTTCAGCTTCAGCTTCGGTTTCGGCTTCATCTTCATCGTCCATTCTCCTCCGCAACTTCTTCGGCACCGGGCGTTCTCTGGATCCAAGCTGATTCTTCGGACACTCGTAGCTCAAATGCCCTTCCTCTCCACACTCGTAGCACTTCGACTTGTCCTTGTAAACCCTCTTCTTTATAAACGTCGCGGCCCGGCCGTTGTCCGTCGCGATGGTGGCCGTGACGGTGCGACCATTTAGGACCTTGCCGTGAATCGCATGTGCGGCGTTCTGCGCGTCGCCGATTCCGACGAACTGGATGAAGGCGACGCCCCTGGATTTTCGGGTGGCGCGGTCTTTCAAGACTGTGACGCGAGCGATCTTGCCGAAGGTGGAGAAGAGCGTGTGGAGATCGGAGTTTGTTAGGGCGTAGTCGAGGTTTGAGACGTAGACCGTCGATTTCGAGGGAGCTAGGCCTCCTGAACCGCCGGATTTCTTGTGGGGTCCAGTGGTGGTGGTGGGTTGTTCCGATGTTGATGTGACGGAGGAGTAGCGGTAGTAGAAGGTGTCGTCTTCGTCGCTGTCACTGTTCTTCTTTTTCTTTTTCTGCACCATTTTTTTTTTGTTCTTCGAGGAATTGAAGGGAAGTTTTTAACTCCAGATAAATTTAAAAGGAAAAGGCCAAATTGTACTAAAGTACCCTGATCTTTGCTGAAATTGCAAAACGGTTGATCGGTCCAAATTTATATAATGTACAAATTACCCCTAAGAAACCTATTTTTTTATTATCAATTATCACAATCATTAAAATAAAATATCTTTAAAATATATATATATATATAATAACACTAGATTTCCATTTGTTTAACAATTTATTTAGTATTACTTTAATATTTTTTCTTGTTTTTTGTTTTGTTAAAAAATACTATAATTTCATTTTCGTTTATTAAATTCATACATATAATCAATTAAGTCTCGCGCATTTATGTGTTTTCGAGACTTATTTTCGTGTTTCCGATAATTTTCAAGTAGTTTCCGAGACTTTTTTGATAATTGTTGAAACTTTTTTTGTAGTTTTCGAGATTTTTCTGAGACTGTTTGTTATTTTTGAGACTTTTTAGATAAAAATAAAATTTTTTGAAGCTTTGTGCAATTTTTAAGACTTTCTGGGTAAAAATGATTTTTTTTTGAGATTTTATTGTAGTTTTTGAGACTTTTTAATGATTACCGAAATGAATCCCACCGGAAATTATGTTATGAACCAAAGTGGCTTAAGAGACTCAGGTGGTCAACCCAATTGTGGGTTAGTTGACCGACTCGATAGTAAACCCTTTTGTGGGTCAAATGAATGTCCCGACAGTGAATTCGTTTGTGTCACCAGTTTTGGTTCTTATGAACTATATTGAGAAACCGGACAAATTTAGTAGTCTGAATTTCAAGAGATGGCAACAAAAGATGTTGCTCTACAATACCATATTGAATCTTGCGAGATTCTTAATTCATGAGGCTCATAAGGCTAACAGTGGTGACGAGTTGGATGTGTAAGTTTAAAATGGTGATTATTGTCAGAATCAATTCTTTTGAACTTCAAAATTGTAATTATCAATTTAATGATGATTTATTTCTAATAATTCCGGGTTAATCGAAATATTAAATTTTGAATTCGAAACAGAACTGAGTTGACTTTAATAAGGCCAATTTTAATGAGAATTAATTTCCAAATTAATTCAGCTGATCTCCTCCTGATATTATGGCAGATTAATCAAACTTGAACACAAGTGTTCCACTTGGGACTCCTAGTGCTAATCCAACTGTCAAGCTAGACACTTCAGCTGTTAATTCAGTGCTTATGGGAGATGTGCCTATTTGGGGCCGAGTGTGGCAACGTCGACTCAGGCCATCAACTCATTCATGAGAAACATGGCAGATCCGGTGATGAGTCAGTATATAAGTCACATGAACTTTTAGTGGTGGCAGCAAAAGATGATGTTCTATTTGACCACACTAAATCTAGCCAAAATCTTGACTGGAAATGTTCGTAAACCCAATAGTGGTTAAGAGCGAGATGTTCAGGTATGGAATGCTTTGGATGTTCTATGAAAAAAAAACATACTGAATGGGATGTCAGACACGCTGTATAGCGAAAACAACAAAAGAACTGTGAGAGTCGTTAGACCGAACACACAAGGCTGAAGATATTAGATCCAAAAGGTTTGTTGTGGACCAGTTTCTTGATTACAAGATGGCGGACTCTAAGAGCTTCAAGTGATTAAACATGAGATTCATGTCGAAGGGATGACCCAAAGTGAAACCTTTTAGATGGCTGATATCACAGAGAAGCGAACAGCAAAACAGAGTTGCTGAACAAGAAAATCATTCATTGAAATGAAGAATGTAATGCTGATAAGTTCTGGATTGCCTCAGAACATGTGGGGTGAAGCTATATTGTCTAGCAATTACCTTTTAAATAAGGTACCCCGAAATAAAGAAGACAAAACCTCATATGAATTATGGAAAGGAAGAAAGCCTTCATATAAATTCTTACGAATGTGGGGGGTGTCTTGCCAAAGTGGATGTACCTATACCTACGAAGGTGAAAATAGGTCCGAAACCCATTGATTGCATCTTCATTGGATATACACATAATAGTAGTGCTTATCGATTTTTAGTGTATAAATCTGACATCCCAAATATACATAAAAAAAGCACAATAATGGAATCTAGAAATGCATCGTTCTTTGAACATGTATTTCCATGTAAATCCAATGATGAAGCTAGTGGTGAACTCTTCAGAAGGACTCTTGTGGAAAGAAACTATCAAGAGTGAAATTGATTTCATCCTTCAAAATCATACTTGGGAGTTAGTGGATCTTCCTCCGGGATGTAAACCGCTAGGGTCCAAATGAATTTTCAAGAGAAAAATGAAAGCAGATGGATCAATTGATAAGTATAAGACCAGACTTGTAATTAAAGGTTACAATCAACGAGAAGACCTAGATTACTTCGATACGTATTCTCCTGTGATGAGAATAACCTCTATTAGGATGATATTTGCAATCGCAGCTTTGCGAAATCTCGAAGTACATCAAATGGATGTGAAAACAGCTTTCTTGAATAGAGATCTAGATAAAGAGATCTACATGAAATAACTTGAGGGTTTTTCCGCTCCAGGACAAGGAAAGAAAGTCTGTAAATTGGTGAAGTCTTTATACGGTCTAAAGCAAGCACCAAAACAATGACATGAGAAATTTGACAATTCTATGATGTCAAAAGGATTTAAAATCAACGAATGTGACACAGGAAATGGCTATGTCATTTTGTGTCTTACGCTGATGACATGCTTATTGTGGGTAGTGATGATAAAATGATCAAATCTACCAAGGATATGTTGAAATCAAGATTTGATATGAAAGATATGAGACCGACTGGTGTAATGTTGGGAATGAAAATCTCAAGGATATCGAACGGACTCATTCTCAGTCAGTCACACTATGTTGACATGATTCTTAAGAAATTCAACAAAAATGATTCTGGAATTTTCAGAACACCAGTAGATACAAATCTACACCTATCAAAGAATAAGGGTGAGAGCGTCTCTCAAATAGAATATTCTAGAGTGATAGGAAGTCTGATGTACTTAATAAGTTGTACAAGACCAGACATTGCTAATGCAGTCAGCAAATTAAACAGTTACACGAGTAATCCAGGAATCGATAACTGGAAAGGAATAGTAAGAGTACCAAAGTACTTACGATTCACTCGTAATTATGTACTGCATTATACCAGATATCCTGATGTCCTAGAAGGATACACTAATGCAAATTGGATATCTGATATGAAAGATTCAAAATCAACTAGTGGATATGTGTTCACACTAGGAGATGCGGCTGTATCCTGGAAATCCTTCAAACAAACATGTATAGCCAGATCCACCATGGAATCTGAGTTTATTGCCTTAGATAAATGTGGTGAGGTGGTTGAATGGCTACGCTAATTCTTAGAGGATATTCCAAGATGGCCAAAGCTTGTGCCGACGATTTGCATCCAATGTGATAGTCAATCAGCAATAGGAAGAGCACAGAGCAACATGTATAATGGAAAGTCTAGACATATACGTCGAAGACATAATACCATTAGACAACTACTCTCAACTGGAGTTATCTCTATTGACTATGTAAAGTCAAAATATAACATTGCGGATCCGCTAACCAAAGGGTTAAATAGAGAATTAGTTGAGATATCATCGAGGGGAATGTGACTAAAGCCCATGAAATGAAAGTCAATACAATGGAAACCCAACCTAGTTGACTGGAGATCCCAAGATCTAGGTTCAATAGGACAACCAAGTTGTATGGCTTAGTTGGATCACTGTGGGAGTTACCCTACAGTCTATTCCTATGATGAAACAGTGATACCTGTAGGGAAAAGGTTAAACCATGTTTTTAATGATTCTTATGTGTCAAAATTCCAAGCTATGGAAATCTGAGCAGAGTAATGCGGGTTACTCTTAATTAGGAAATCACCTATGTGAGAGAGAAGTGGGGCCGCTTCTAAAAGAGGATAGTAAATGGCTATATTCTCCAGAGACTCTCACAGAACCAGACTCATGTTCATGTCCAGAACGAACATAACAATGAGAACCAAATTGGGTCTGGAAGATGCCTGTGTAAGGTGTGCTATCGTTTACATAAAACGGCAGAACAGTTTAAGGATATCATATCTACTGATCAGCCAGTAAAGTAAGCATACATTTACGAGGGAAGGTTCAAATGGTAACACCTACCTATCCTATGCAGGTTTCGACCGTTTGAACTTACCAAAAGTCATCTCTCGTGTCTCCTATGTCAATTTCATTCATGTGGGGGATTGTTGGAAATTTTGTGATGAACACACATTTTGAGAGTATTATTTAGGTATGATTGATTCCATGAAAATGGAAGATCAAAGTATATTCGAATTCTCCTTCGTGAGAGCTTCGAAATGATATACTCAAACTCACAAAATAATTAATGGGTGAATGAGAAATTGAGTCTCAAGGTGAGCCTATTGTGTAGGGAAAAATGTGCATTCCACATTGGTTGGGGAAAACACTTATATGTGGTATATAGGTGGTTGTGTGATAGTAGCTTATAAACATGTGTGTGGGTGCTACCTACATACATGAATGCTGCATCGATTGGACCATGAGAGTACAGTCGATTTTTTGCTACTATTTTAAATTTCTTTTTTCATAAATCAACTTTTTATTGATTAGGAAAGAATGAATTTAATTTATTTTTCCCTAAGTCAGACGGTTTAAATGATAAGGAAAAGTTTATTAACAAAATAGTCAATTTCCGTTTTGGGTTATGGAAATTAATTAGATTAAGGAAAGAGTTGATTTCCTTTCTGGATTCTGATACTTACTTGATCACTAAGTAATCAGAATCAGTGTTTAATTGGGAATATATCTTTTGGAAGATTATTCCTTAATTATTTTCCTTTATCATTACAACCGTAGTAATTAAATATTTCCTAAATCAATCATACTGATTAGATTTTCTATTTAAAATCCTAGTATTTTCCTTATAATTCGATTATTCTGGAAATCATGAAATTAAGAGAAAATATTGTTCTTTTCTTAGTTCTTCTGTTCTTCGTATCTTGGTAAGTTTGAATTCAATTTGAGTTTGCTGAGAGTGGTTTGTGTTCTACACATCCACTGTTTAAATCATTGTATCCTAGGAGACAATCGCCATACACATACGGTGTTAGCCGGCGAAATTGTCTTAAGGACACCGTGTGAAACACAGACCTCGATTTTCCTAACGTGATGTTTTCTGTTTATTGTTTTTTTGTCTCTTGCAGATTCGAACCATATTGTTTTTGAGCAATACAAACAACAGTTTGTTGATCAATTCAATTGGCAGTGGCAGATGTTTTAGAGAAAAAGTTTGGGGTGAAAATTTAGTGGTAAATGTGAAAACGAGTGCATCGGGAAGAAAAAGCCTTTTTGACTTTGTTTTCTCGTTTCAAGGTGGGAGATTACGGGTTACTTAAGATTTAACATTATACAATCATTAATCAATTGATGAATAAGCATTTAATTAGGTGTAACTTGTACTCATGAGTCATGAATCTGAGAAGAATGTGAAAAGAAATTTTTTTTTACTGTGAATCGTGCTTAGTATATACATCAATTTTTGACATTCATCAAATTTTGATGTTTATGTTGTTTGTATTGCTCAAAAACAATCTGGTTCAAATCTGCAAGAGATAGAAAAAATAGTAAATAGAAAACATCACGTTAGGGAAATCGAGGCCCGTGTTTCACACGGTGTCCTTAAGACAATTTCGCCGGCTAACACCGTATGTGTATGTTGATTGTCTCCCAGGATACAACGATTTAAACAGTGGATGTGTAGAACACAAACCACTCTCAGCGAACTCAAATTGAATTCAAACTTACCAAGAAACGAAGAACAGAAGAACTAAGAAAATAACAATATTTTCTCTTGATTTCGTGATTTCCCGAATAATCTAATGAGGAAAATAGACTAGGGTTTTTATAGAAAACCTAATCAGTAGGATTGATATGAAAATACTTAATTACTAGGGTTGTAATGATAAAGGAAAATAATTAAGGAATAATCTTCAAAAAGATATATTCCTAATTAAACATTGATTCTGATTACTTAGTGATCAAGTAAGTATCATAATCCAAAAGGAAATCAGCTCCTTCCTTAATCTAATTAATTTCCATAACCCAAAACGGAAATTAACTATTTCGTTAGTCAACTTTTCCTTATCATTTAAACCGTCTAACTTAGGGAAAAATAAATTAAATTAATTCTTTCCTAATCAATAAAATGTTGATTTAGGAAAAAAGAAATTAAAAATAGTAGCAAAAAGTCGATTGTACTTTCACGGTCTAATCGGTGCAGCATTCATATACACAATACACGCCCATACACATGTTTATAAGCTACTATCACACAACCACCTATATACCACATATAAGTGTTTTCCCCAACCAATGTGGGATGCACATTTTTCCCTACACAATGGGCTCACCTTGAGACTCAATTTCTCATTCACCCATTAATAATTTTGTAAGTTTGAGTAAACCATTTCGAAGTTCTCATGGAGGAGAATTCGAATATACTTTGATCTTCCATTTTCATGGAATCAATCATACCCAAATAATACTTTCAAAATATGTGTTCATAACAAAATTTCCAATAGTTTATTTTTTTTTTAAATCAAGATAAGATGAGGTTGGTCCGGTGGTTAAACCTCTCACACCCACACCACGAGGTTGTGTACACCCATATCTAAAATTTAAAATTAAATCATTACTGTAAACACTCATCTTAATACTACTAGTACCCTTATTTAAATATGATTTTATTCATTTTAGTATATTTTATTTATAAACTTTTTTAAGTTATTAACATACTCAATTTCACTTGTTGAGAATTCACAAAAATTCGATCATCGTTCCAGCAGTGAGATATGTGCCGCTATATTTTTTTTGAAATTACTTCTCACTTCTTGCTTACGGATAGAGTACATAACAAAAAAAAATAAATAAATAAATACGTAGCCACTCGTATTGATCATACAATTCAGAATAATATATTTTCTCGATTGCCAATATGCCTAATAGTATTATTATAATAACCCTATTACTGTAGTTGTTTTGATGTTTCAGACACAACAACCAGCTTTTACATAGTTTCCAAAACAAACGCATTCAAAAACAACGATAATCCACTGATTATGCATTGTTTGTCGCACGACCAGTACCTCGGTGTGCATATGCTCTGGACGAACAATGAATAGCACTGGAAATTTGGTATTGCAGTTGGACGGTGAGAGACGATGGATTCTATTTCTTTAGTGAGGAGAAACAAAAATAATCAGAATTTATGATTGGTGATGAATTGATACATTGTATCAGTACCCACCAAATAAATCAGCCAAATAAAGAGTCTAAATATTTATAAAAAAAAAGCCAAATAAAGAGTCTATATATTTATATAAAAAAAAAACTAGCCACTTTTTTATAGTTGAAATAGCATAAAGGTTTAATTAAGGTTTATTTTTTTATTTTTTTGTAAAGAGATATAGTTAAAGATATGAGTATAATTAATAGGTGTATTTATTTATTTTTAATTAAACTAATTTGTCTTTATTAGTAAATTTATATTGAGATATTTTTATAATTAAATTTTTTATTAAAATATGACTGTGTTTATCAAATTTATGGGTGTCAATATCGGTACTCAAACCTGAATTATTGTAATATTTTATATATATAAAAAATTAAATACTAAGCTTTTTTTCTAAAGTATTAATATGAAGTTATTTACTTTACTACAGCTTGGTGGGCTGCAACCACTATTAATAGACCGAGCCAAAACCATTGTCCATGTACACTTATAATTGTTCTTGAATTAATTGAAATCCTATGAAAAACAATTTTTTTGTACGACCCTTGAGGATTAATTTAGTATTACTTTTGAGAAGTTAAAATTATTTTATTTTATTTTATAATTTTGACATAAAATACTATCCGGTAAAACTTCTAAAAGTGATTAATTGATAATCTGACAAGTTTTGACGATTTTGAGAAGTAGATTGGAGGTTACTTTTTGAGAGTAATTATAAATAATCTATTTCAACATTTAATAACAATATCATTATCATCCTTATAAAATCAAGTTAAAATTATTTATATACCTTATTTCATTTTAAAATTAAATATTCTATTTAAATATTGATTTGATATACAAAATCTTTTAAAAATAATTTTTTTGTTATTATGGAATTTTTTTTCTTTTTAATTTTAATATTATATTTACATATTGATTTAATATATATAATTAATAAAAAATTTGAAATAGAATTCTAAAATCATATCTATTTTAGTTATTATCAACACATATATTTATATTGCTTTTGAACTATATAATAATTTTAAAAAATACAATTAACCGAATATTACCGATTAATTTCACAGTTCATTATTTTTTCAACACAGCTAATGGTGATTAATAATACATATTTTTAACTCATATAATTAACGTTTTGGGTAAAATGATCGATGCGACTGTCAAAATTTTAGCTAGAGTAAACAAAATACCAGTAAAAAATTGATAATTTCCATGATCTTCGCCCTAAGGGAAATAGATAAACAAGAACTAAAAAAGTGGGCCAGAACTAGAGAGGAGTCCTTGAAAATGTTTTAACATGAAATACTTTGTCTCTATGTGTCGTTGGCTGAGTCGCTTTTATAATGGCTTGTCTTGTCTTGTCATAACAACAACAGATAGAATCATACAAGGAAACCACAAGTGATAGGCACCGATAAAAAAAAAATTGTAACGGAGAAGCTGCACTGGGAGCATGAATTTGTCCGTTTGATCTTCAGGGATATAAAAGGTGGTTTCAGAAGATCAGGAACCTGAAGATTGTTCTGCATATGTCTATTCTTCTGCTTCTAGGGCATCCTGTAAGTGATTTTCCCTTTTATCTGCTTTGTATTTTTATAACCATTTGATGTTTACAGATTTTGATTATATTGATAGGAAACATTGTTTTGCTAGATGGGTTTTGTTTTTTAAGTGATTTCTGATGTGGGTAATGAGATAAATGTCTGATCTTTATCTTTGGTTTAATGGGTTCTCTTTGAAGATGTTGCTGTAGAGAAAGCTGATAGAAAAGATTAATAATTTGGTGAAGAGGATTGTTTTATCTTTGAATTATCTGGATTGGTGGTGATTTATAAGATACTATATACTTAACCCTTCATTGGTTATGTATTTGCCTATCATCAGTGGTTTTTTTTTTTTTTTGAATGATTTTTCTCTAACGTTTATGTGACATAAGTATGGATTTGGGAATTACTTTGATATATCAAATTCATGAGATGCTTATACTATATTTTCTTTGTATTCCTGTATTGAAAAGCATAAAGGAAAATAATGAAAGATAATTCCTGTTCACACTTTAAGACTAGACCTTGAATTATGTGTTGGTATAGAAGCTGGTAAGAGATGAATGTAAAGCCCTTGGGTCATTACCATTGTCTACGAATCCCTTATGGGTACCTACATGGCCAGAGGCCATTGTTTCATGATTCCCAAAGATTGTAGGGTTTGCTGGGGGGTCCAGTTCCGAACTTGAGTCTGCTCATCGGGTTCAGGGAATTCTGAATTATCAAAAGAAAAAAAAAATTACCATTGTCTACGATATTTTCATGAATGTTAGGACAACTATTATGTATAATCATGGGAGGAAAAGTCAGAAATAGAATACATATTTCTAAGTTTAATATTTTAGAAGTTTTCTTTTTGGACATTTCAAATTTAAGTTGAGATATCATAGATTTGGTGTAAGTGATGGCTTTACATGGATAGTAAAAGAAAGATGTGATGCTCCATGATTGTAAGTAAATGATGCCAACTGTTAATATAAAATAGGAAGAAATAAACACATTTAATCAAGTAGTTGAGATGAGGCTTTGTTAGCTTTAGTTCTGTATATTTCAATGTGAAATAAGCCTGGAGTCATACAATCTATAAATGCAACATAACAACATACGGAAGATTTGTTATTTGCTTTGAAAACTAATGGCGTGCATAAGTCTTTTGGTCTGAGAATTTACTCTCCTTTATAACTTGTAATCTTGATGTGGAAGTGGTTGACTGGATAGCTTATGTCCTAAACAAGCATGGAAATAAAAAAATAAAAAAAAATTGCTTGAAATTTTCCACTGGAAAAGAGGAAGTAAAGTTGAGCAAGATATAGAGTTGACTCTTAATTTACCTTTTAGGTTGAAATTTGTTGTTGCTGATACTGATACCACTACTTTTAAGGTTTTCTGGCTGTTCAAATCTCTTTTCGCTATCATTCTAGTTGGCATAGAAAGGCTTTGTGGGTCAGTCTAAGCTGTCTAAAACATAAATAAGCCAAATAGACACAAGCATTGTCAATCTTATTTCTACTGCCACCGGAAGATCCTTTTGTGTAAGTGTTCATACACGGATAATGGGAGCAAGGTATATTAATCCAATATTGGGATTGCACTCCTGTCCGTTCTGTTCTTCCTAATTCTTTGTCGGTTTTTCCAGGGCTGTATCTCCTTTTCATCACCTGTATCTCTATCTCACAATTTTGCTTTCCAGCGTATCCTCAAACTGTTATATAAACAATCTTGTCACAGTTTCTTATATGAAATGTCAAGTAGAACCATGTTTCCATTAGCCATTCAGAAGTCCAATATGACCTCTATAAGTCTCAGTCAAAGACAAATTGTAACCAAAATTGAATCTCATAGCTAATGGTGCTAAACCTGTAATAACAATTGGTAGCATGCTTTTTACTCCTTAAACTATGGCATTCATTAATTTCTGAATCTGGATTTGTCTGGATAATGTTAATCAACTATGTTTAAGTGCTTAATTTAACTATTCTTCTGTTTCTAGCATATTACATTGAAGGTAAATAAAGAATTTAACTTATCAGTTAGTATATTATCTGTTTGTAGTTATTGCTGGAAGTTGCATGTTCTGCGCTGCATTAATGTAGGTCCACAGAAAGCCTAGAACGTCGTGATAACTTATAAGTTCTCTTCTAGATAGATGCCAACCATTTTGCCAATTTTCATCTCTAATTTTTTCAGATTTATATTCTAACCTCTACCAACTGTTTTTTGTTTGAACGCATTTATTTGAGTTGAATTGTGATTGCTGTGAGTTTGTGAGATACACCAATGCTAGAAATCACCAAAAAGTATCCCAGATTTTAGATACCAAATGATGTTCCGTCTTACTTCTAACTGCCCCAACAATTATCATATTATCTCGTAACCCTGTCTCGTTAATATCAGAGTAGTGACAATGTGATACCCTATCATTTGGGATCTAAATATGGGTTTTTGTTTGGGATGTCTAGCTACTCTATATAGTAAAACAACATATACAGAAGTTGTATTATTGTTGCCGTGTGCAAGGAACTCGATGTGAAACTAGAATATCACACAGGTACATTTGCAAGTGTGTGTGGACAAGATCGCACGTCCTTCATTATAAAAGGGTTGTTCATGTGGCTCTTTTTCAGTTTTTCAGTTTTTCAGTATTAGTGATGGTATACCAAATAAACAAATATTTACATTGAAGAAATTTCCTTCTTTAGTTCCATTTCACTATCTCTTTGTTCTTCTCTGAAATGCACCTGCCTTTTTATTTTTGACAAATCAGTGATGAACTACTATTCGCATTCACCAAGATGCATGGATTCTCCACTGTCGATGGTTTTGTGGAGATAACTGAAAGCTTGGCAGAGATGATTAAGTATGTGGCAAATGAGCCCTCAGTTGGGCTTTTTTATATACAGCAGCACACTCAGAGTGCAGTACCCAACCTCGTTAATCTGAAGAACATTGTTGTGGAGAAGTCTCACGAAACAAGTTTGCATACTGAAGACTTGGAAGACTCTAACACCATGGTAAGGTCGATGAAAGAATGCGGTTTCGTCATAGCCGATGATATGATTAAAGATATCAAGAAATCTCTTGTACTAATGTCAACAAAACAACCAAAGAGAGGGTTGATTCACAGACAAACTTCTGGTTTTCAGATGAGAAAAACTAGCCCTTGGGCATCAGTCTCTTGGGGCCGCAGTTCAGTTTTAGCTCCACAGGACGATGAAAAGAATAGTAATTATTTTTCAACTGTATTCAAGTCAGCAAGAGAAAAGGCCAACAATTTCAAGTGGCCACAGCCTGAGTCTAAAGATACGACCGTAGCCCAGATTGAGCAGCTCCTGCCATATCCTCCTCAACTACTGTCGTTTGCATCTGCAGAAAGTAGTTCCTCTCAGCCAGATATGGAAGCTGATGAATTGCCCGTGTCAAGTCAGGTTGTAGATGAGCCCCATGAAGAAGAAGGGAAGGAAGAAACGGCAGCTGATGCCAGCTCCTCTCATCATAATTTATTCTCATTGACAGAAAATTTTGATGATTTTAAGGCAGATAAAGAAGCTAAACTGGAAGAATGGTTGAAGAAGACTGATACTAACCTGGATAATGATCTTAAGAAAGCAAGTGAAGTGTTAGGGCTTTAGCTAGCTTGACAGCATTAAGGGTCCCTATCGAAGCTTTAGTTTGTAAATATTGTTTGTTATAAATTATCCCCGGGTGGTTATCTAAATACTGCTGATTTGTTGTGTCATTAGATATTCGTTTGTTTTTTTCTTTCTGTAGGTAAACTTAAAAATTTTCTACTCTAATTCTTGTTGGTTAGTTGAACTTCTCAACATATTATACTTGGTGTAGCAATGGTGTTTCTAGGAGATGATTCACCAAAAAATGAAGAGTGTTTTAACACAATGAATCTATATATACTGTTCTTTGACATGCGAGTTTGCTAATTATTGGATTATACCTTTTTTATTGCTATCAAATTTGATGATAGATTATGAAGCAAAACCACCTGTTAAATGGATTTCTAATTGGGCATTATGCAATTATTTTGTTCTCGTTTCAAGGAGTTGTATTGTTTATGAAAATCAAGCCTTGTAATATTCCCTAATATCTTAAGAAAATCATGAACACCACACTGTAATAGATAGCAAAATGCCAGCTCCTAAAATAAGTATAAAAATTTAAATAATTTTAGGCATTGTAATTTAGATACATATCACATATGGAGTTTCTATTTAATTCACTGACATAGAAGACATGATTTCTTCTTCTTCTGTATGTAGAAGACATGTTTGGTTGTTGCATGCCTGCATTTCTGGGGTTTACATAACTGTACTTTTTTTAATGCTTATCTGCTGTTTGGTTTCTCTGTAAATGTTGTAAATCTGTCGAATTTCAGATTTTTTTTTCTATTATTATTCTTATAAATCGCTCTTCTGTTTGGTTTCTCTCTGTTTATTTTTTTCTTTTCCATTTTCTCTAAAACCAAACAAGTTTTAGATTCCAGCATTTCTAGAGTTCAACTGTTGGTTATTGATTATCATATTCTTAATTTTTTAAATTTTGGATATTAATAGATCTGGATCTGCGTCTGATTTATCTTTCCTTTTTCTCTCGTGGAAAATTGGTGGATAGAGTGAACAAGAATATTTTATCAAACACGAAATGATGTCTTTTAGAGTTAATTGAAAATAAAAGATAATTTAATCAGATTCTGACCATACAATTTTTTAATTGACAATAACATTTTGCTATCTATTACAGTGTGGTGCCATTGGATCCTGTAAAGCTCAGCATAGTTTAATAAGGAAGTGGTTCAGCAGAGATCTTTGTCCAATTAGCTAAGTTAAGAAATGATCGTTGTCCGATTAGCTGAGTTAAGAAATTACAAAGTCAGTGATTAAAAGAATGCCATTTTAGACGTAAAAGAAGTCAATTAGAATTCCCGAGAAACTCGCTCATAGTGTGCATTAATTGTAAACATTCTAGAAGAAATAAAAAAAGGTTTCTCTGATTTTCTATCATCATAATTTTTTCCTTTCACTTTCTTTTGCATTTTCCTAGAAAATGACTTGGTTTAATAACATGCAGAAACATATCCACCCATGAAGATGGATTTGTGCAATTTCCACTTATATTCAATCGCAATCCTCTGATATCATTCTGTTTGTAGCATCAAAGTACCACCCCTACTAAATGTCAAAGTAACAATGGCAATTTCAAACCCAATTGTAAAGTTGAATTGTAAAAGTAGAGATGTTCTAATTTGATAGGCCAAAGGAAATTGAAATTAAAGTATCAACTTGATGAATAAAATTCTAAACATTACGAAATTTCATTTGGCTCAATCTAAAATGGTCTCCTATGCTAATATGACAAGCGTTAATTGTTCATTTCCAAAAACTTAAAAAACCAGTCGAGTCCACCTCAATTCGCCTCGGCCAATTCCGGCCTTGAGGCAGTGAGGCCTAATTAAGGGCTTTTATGTCAAAAAGAAAATTCATTAAAGGCAAAATTTAAACCTTACAGCCTTCCTTAAAAACGTGCTATAAGACCCTCACTAAACGTGCTATAAAGGCAAAATCAGCTCTCGGGTATTTTATTCTTCTTCTTTTCTCCCCCTAAAAGTACTATTGTCTTAAAAATTAAAATGAAGTAATCAAATTTTTTCATACGAGTGAGATAAAAGTTAACAGTGGGACATTTGTCAATAATTGTCCGATAATATATAAGAATACAAACTAATTGTTTTAAAATAAACAAATCAAAATTTTCACACGAGAGAAGACAATTAATTACCTGGAGTACACTAACAGCATAATACTTGTCCATAATTGTCTCTGACATGTCTTGAGGCAAATGCTCTACCATAAATTCCACGTACTGATTTAATACAAAATCCGAATTCTGTCAACAAATCTTACAATTTGCATAACTATATACGGCTAACAATATATGGCAATTTCTTAGTATATGTAATGACAAGACTCACAAGAGCAAAATCAAACATCTACTTGATAAATCTTCAATAAGCCAAATCATTTTTATATACTTTTGATGTAATGCCACCATCCCAATCGGGTCAAAAACTTAAATAGCCCTTTTTTGGATGAGATTTGTGCAAATAGCACTACATCAATAAGTCTTGTTTTAATAGCACTAAAAATTGATTTTGGACAAAAATACCCTCATATTAGGGCAACAGACATCAACAATTGAATTTACTTTTAACTTTTCCTCCTTTGAAATTTTTTACTTCGTTCACTGAGGAAATTGTTTCTTCAACGACAAACCCATCGACGGCCGACGGCGACGAACAAACAGCAACGAGAATCCATTGACGACGGCGACGAACAGTACCGCACCGGCAGACAACCGTGAAGACTTCGACGGCAGCGGTTACAAGCCAGCGACAAGTAGATCGAGATCCCGTCGATAGAAACCAGCTTCGATTTGAGGTAGTTTCGTTTGGGTTTTGTTTTCAAATTTGATATTGTTGATTTTTGTTTCGTTTTTGTTGATTTCGATTTAGTTTTTTGTGAATTTGATTTTCAGTGGTCATGTTTTGTTGTTTGAATGAGTGGTGGTATTATTGATTTCGATTTTGTTGTTTTGTTTTGAATTTGTTCTATTGTTTGGTAGATTTAGGTAGGTTGGGTGATTTCGTTTAATTTGTTGAATTGTTTAGGTAGTTTGGGTGATTCAGGTAGTTTGGTAGATTTAGGTTGTTTGAATTTGTTCTACTGTTTGAATTTCTTCTCATAATCAGTTTCAGTTAAATTAGCATAAGGGGTCACTTATTTGACATGTATTCTGGACTTTAATTATGTGTAAGAGACTTAATTCTATATAATCTAAACTCATTTAACATGTATAAGAGACTTTAATTCATGTGGAATGGAGAATTAATTCGTGTGAAATCGATACTTATTTATGATTTATTCGAGACTTAATGGTATTTATTCGGGTTCGGGACTTAATTGTGTATACTTGAGACGTATGTAACTTGTAATCGTGACTTAAATCATGTTTATTCGTGACTTAATTCATATGTGTTCGAGACTTACTGGTGTATATATAGAAATAATTGTTTCATCGGAGACTTAATTGTTTGTAATATTATATATGCAGATGGTGAATCTTAAGAGGCTACTGAAAACTCCCGAATCGGATTGGTATAAAGGAACAATTACTTGCCACAATCACATCGAAATCCTTAAAGTAATAGACGATGCACTTTCCGGCATAGATGATGGGGGGGGGGGGGGGGGGGGGGGGGGGTCCAAAAGCAGAGATTCATGGACTCATGTTTTGGACATTTCTTACGTATGCATCAAACTATGCAGTTTTCTGGGACGATTGTGCATAGCTTGCTTTTGCGGGAGATACATTACGATGGCAGCCCAGATGAGATGCGGTTCTTGTTGGGAAACGTGAGTGTCCGTTTTTCAAAAATCGAGTTTTGTCTAATTACAGGGTTGAAGTTTGGAGTCGTGCCTGACACGACAGAGTATTTAGAGGTGGAGAATGGCATACACCAAAGGTGTTTTGGTGGTCGGAATGAAATAAAGTTTGAGGAAGTGAAGGAAAGGGTACAACAAGGTGAGTGGACAGAGGAGCTTGACGTTGTGAAGTTGTGTTTGTTGTTATTGCTTCATGTATTTTTGATCGGAGCGGATGAGAGAGGTAGCGTGCCTATATGGCAGGTGCGGCTTGTAGACAACTTGGACGCATTTGATAAGTTCCCATAGGGTTGCCTTGTCTATAGTTACTCTATATATGGGTTCAAAACTGCGTTGTTCGGTCGAAGAGGGCGATCCAAAGGAAAGGATAAGCACTCGAAAGAGAAGTACAACATGTGGGGGTTTTCGTACGCTTTATTGGTGAGGCTTACAATATAATTATGAAACATTTTAGTTATAATTTTTACTTATCTATTATTATATTTGCTAACAATTTTTTATTACCTGAATGTTGTAGATATTTGCTCTAGAAGTGATTCCAGCATTGGCTAGGGAATTCGCCATTCATCATAACGTTGACCCATTTCCACGTATTCTGAAGTGGGAGTTCACGAGGCGACCCCGGCCGGATAAAGTCAAAAAGATTATTAAGAATAGGGTAATTTGTTTCTAACCTATTGGATATTATCATCGATTCGAATATTTTTTTTGGTTGTCAATGTTTGTATCTTATATTTGATTTTTGAATAAATTCAGATGTTTGCGGAACCGGAAATCACCCCTACGAATCAGGAGGTTGGACAGTGGTACTATGAGGGGGTACAAAACGTTGAGGATTTGTATCCGGCTCCCGGTGCGTTAGAAAATATGTTAGATGAGTACGATGCACATCAAGGCGATTGTAGCACAGACAATCGTACACCTCGACAGACTAGACCCAGCAGTGCTGCTGAGCCTAGTGGGACTGCTATACCTACACCTACCACGGGTGTAGGTGACATTCCTACCCCTCCACGTCGACGTTTGAGAGCAGGAACTGTAGGGGGGGGGGGGGGGACTAGTGGTACGTATAGTGGTACTGTGAGCTGGATTTTATGCATAATTTTAGTTATGTAATTTATATTAGTAACTTTTAAATGTTCATTTCAGGGACCACCTGGAGTTCATACGCATCGCTTGGAGTCAGTGATGCAATCATTCCAAGAGTTACGAGATGAGGTTCGAGATAGTGAGTCACGTATACATGAGCGGCTTCAGATAGTCTTGGATGAGGTTCGAGATAGCAACCGACGTACAGAGGAACAACATGCTGAGATGATGCATATCATTCGTACATATAGGCATATCGATGAACAACACCATACTCCTCTGGGTGACTCTTTTTACATGCCCCATCATGCTCGGTCTGATCCTCCATGTATGGACCATGGTCATCCATTGGATCCTCCAATGATGGCCCAACAAACTTCAGAGGTCCAGGATTATCCATTCATGGCCCAACAAACTCCAGAGGTCCAGGATCCTCCAGTGATGGCCCAGCAAACTTTAGAGGTCCAGGATCCTCCAGTGATGGCCCAGCAAACTTCAGAGGTCAAGGATCATCCATTGGTGGCCCAGCAGACTCCAGAGGTCCTGGATCCTCCATTAGTGGCCCAGCCGACTCCAGAGGTCCAGGATCCTCAACTGATTGCTCAAAAAGGTCAGGATACTTTGGCTAGTACAAGTATGGAGGAAAGACCAGTACGCTTGAGGAAACGGGGCTGGCAGTTGACCACTCCATATACTGACCCATGTAAGCCTAAGAGGGCTAGGTCAGCAGCCCATAAATTCAAGCCAAATGAACCGGTCGCTGCGGAAATGTTGGCGGAGTACGTAACATTTAAGGAGGACCCAACTGGGAGGTAATTTTAAGATACAAGTCTTTTACATATAGGTGTACTTAAATGCTGGCGGAGTAAGTAACATTTATTTTGTTCACAGACGCGATGTAGACGTAAAAGTCATAGTTGATGTCCCTTGGTTCGTTCAATTTGAGTCCAACAACACTGTTTTAGAAGACACGGTATGAAGTATACAATTATTCAAGTTCTCCTTCATTGAAACTATGAGATTACATTGTCTAACAATCATGTATATGTCTATATTTTTTACAGCATCTGGAAGCCTATTTGAAGATAGTAAGGAAGCGTCAACGCATGTTTCCAGAAGTGTAACAGCAGAACGTCAACATCATAGATCCGTATCTTTACGTAAGTACTTAGTTTTTCTATTACTATACAATTTAGCATATTTTTACTCTACCCATGCTTAAATTACAGTTTTACATGCTAATTTGGTGGGAGCAATTAATGCCTGCTGGAACAACGGATAAACCTTTTATAGAATGGCCAGTGATATCTTACAAATGGACCAAAGAACAATTAGCATGGGCCAGAGGGAATAAAGATGACGGCTGTCGTCCGTGGAAGGAGGTCGATACGGTATGATAAGGATGGCATCTATTTATTGTTTTTACATCGGATAGCTCGCATTGTTATTTATCCTCTTTTGTTTGTGTTGGATCCAGCTCTTGATTCCGATGAATGTTGGAGGCGGTCATTGGTTAATGGCTAGCGTGGAGCTAACACTATGATCCATCCGTTTGTATGATCCGTGGCAGCAGGAGGTTCAATACGAAATCCGGAATCAACAAGTTGCTTGTTTACGGTATTCTCTACCTTTGATGCTGAATCAAATTGGTTTTTACAAAAAGAGGCGGGGGAAGAACACAACGATGTCTCCAGAACCGTTTCATATGGTTGTAGTAAGCAAACATAACATTCCCCAACAAAAAACTGGGTAAATAGCACAACTTTAATGATTATATACAGTATTGAATTCCTTATTCTGTTTATAAGGTAATTAACAATTTCTGTACATCTTTATAGTGGCAATTGTGGAGCACACACTTTAGCTTTGATTGAGCATATTGTGGCAAAGAGAAAGAAGTTCAATTGGACTGATGACCAAATGCCACAGATGCGACAGAAAATGGCTGTGGAAGTATTTTCCAACTCCTCCATTGTTGAAGACCAGTGAAGTATGTTATGTATGGATGGACTTTTGAATGGTTATTGCAAATGTTATTATGGATGGATTTTTTGTTGATTATGAATGTTATTGTATGTTATGTATGGATGGACTTTGGAATGGTTATTGACCCAACGTTATTATGGATGGATTTTTTGTTAATTATGAATGTTATTGAACAAAATTTGGGGTGGATTTTTGGTTAAGTTCTATTGACAGTTGATTACATTTATATTGAATTGTGGATGGACTTCCAGTAAGTCTCGAATTACGAGACTTATTATGTAAGTTCGAGACTTATTGTTATCAAATTCGGGACTTAATAAAACAATGCGTAAGTATTTCGAGACTTACTGGTACGTAATGACATCGTCAATTGCTGATTGATGTCCCAGTAAGTCTCGAATGGATTATAAATAAGTCTCGAAAATTATATAAATAAGTCCCGAATTTGATAACATTAAGTCCCGGTATTCAATTAAATAAGTCCCGAAATTGGTATAAATAAGTCCCGACAATAAAATAATTAATTATTCACCATATCAAAACTAGTCAAACAATAACATTAATTCTGATTGATGTCCCAGTAAGTCTCGAATTGATTATAAATAAGTCTCGAAAGTCATATAAATAAGTCCCGAATTTGACACCATCCACTTGCAAATTACAAACCAACAAATGTCTAGCTTTTACAAAATCCGCACATAACACCTACTAACCATCCACTTGCAAAATGAAAGCATTACAAGTTGTTGTCTCCAACGATCTCATCCATTTTTGGGCAAGTTTGTTTGTTATGCCCGATTTCATGGCATACACTACATTTTCGACGATATGCATCTGGAATAGTACTACTGGAGCTGGGGCCAGGATTAGGACACCTCCTGGAATTGTGACCCTGTGTTCCGCATTTTTTGCATTTTTGTTTGCTAGGCCTCTCAGAGACGGACTGAAAACGACTTCTTCGGGGCCGACCAGATTGTGTTCTGATATCCGGCGTTAAGACAACCCGATTTTTGATGTCTGGAGGAATTACCCAAGTATTTGGATGGCCCACCGGCATGATCGGTATAGAATATGCATCGGCAAGGACTTCCTTTTTGTAGTAATCCGCACATAATGAAGTGTAATCCAAGCTTCGCTCCCTGTGAATTTAACAACAAATAACATTCACCGTAAGTGCAATCATAAAATGTGCATGTATTTTCCGAAAACAATATATTACCTAGCAGCTGCGAGTGCATGAGCACAAGGTAGATGATCAAGATCGAAAACCTTGCATGTGCATGTCTTTTCCAACAGGTTTACTGTCCACTGGTCCCCCTGTAGCTTCACTAGAAATATGTTCCAATCAACGTGAGTCGCGGTCATATGATTACACTCGGCTATTCGCTCCAAAATCTCTGCATGTGCAGCGTCAGTGAGTTGTGAACGCATGTTTACTGCAGCTTGGTGACGATTGTAAAACCATTTCTGGAGCATGTTCCTAATGAACTCTGCTAATGTCATCACTGGTAATTTGCGGGCAAATCGTAAGCATGAATTAAGACATTCAGCAACATTGGTTGTCATCATAGAAAATCTCCTCTGTGGACAATAAACACGTGACCATTTATGAGGTCCGATTTCCAAGACATATTCATATGCATTCTTATGCAGCTTCTTTAACTCTTCCATCTCTCGGTCATAATCCACTTGCCTGTATGCTCTGGCAGCTCGTTGAAATAGTTCTGCAACATCTTTTCTATGGAACTTTTTCCTTACATTCTCAGAAATGTGCCAAATACAAAATACATGGGTTGCATTTGGTAAGACTTTCTGTATCCCAACTTCAATGCTTGCATGACGATCAGACACCAAAACCAAATCGTCGATATGGCCAAGGGCATCCTTCAATGTCTGTAGAAACCACTCCCATGAACTGTTGTTTTCGGAATCCCCATAACCAAACGCTATAGGATATACTTGTTCATTTCCATCTTGTGCTGTGGCGACAAACATTGTACATAAGTATCTCCTCTTTAAATGTGTACCATCAATGGCAATAACAGGACGCATACATCGGCGGAAACCTCGAATTGAAGCTCCAAACGACATGAAAAAGTACAAAAATTGATTATCATCTGTGCATTGTATATCCGTGATCGTGCCATGATTTAGTTGTTCCAAAACATAAGCAAAAGATGGAAGCAACTGGAACGACTCCTCATGTGTTTCATATGTCAATGACAATGCATACTGCAAGGATGCATGTGCCTTACTGTACAAGAGTTGGATCCTATACATAGACTTCATATCTCCAATGATGTCTCTAGGACACATGATACGTCCGTCGTTATCTTGAAGTCTAGGGGCTATAACTTCACCAATGATGACTGCACTAGCTTGTCGGTGGCGCCGGTGAACCTCTTCCAATGGACAGCTATGCTTGTTTTCAAAACTTCTTACTTGAAAGTATGTCCCCTCGGACACCCTAACTGCTCTTAATTTCCAGGTACAATTTTCATGTTTGCAAACCAAATGTAAAACGGATTTGTTGGACCGTTTCACCTTCCATTCAAAATTCACTCTCATCACATGAATGCCTACTAACCGTTTTAAATCCTTCTTCCTTGGGAAAAATTGTCCCTTGTAAATCATAGTGTTAGGTGTACTAGAACCCATGGTGCTCATGTCGCCAAACGAAAATGACTCTGATCCAGGAATGACCCACGTTGTTTGATTGTTCGAACTAGAAATGTTATGCTCTCCTTCCACGCGTCTTCCCGATGCATCATGTTGTTCAGGACCATAAGCAATATCAAAGCGGTCGTCTAACTGCGGTTCCAAGTCACGGTCAAAATGAGGTCCGGTATGAGGTGCATCAAGGTCAACTGCCTCGTACGAATCATGGACAACATTATTATCAGATTGCCGTGTTTCTACGGGAATTTGATTGATTTGAATGTCTTCACCCATGACCCATTCCTCGTATCTTCTTTCAACAAGTGAAACACACACTTTCGGAATTACCTTGTCTTCCCCTAATAGAAACTGAACGTCATCATCATCCGCTATCATAGTGCGACATGTACTGTCTGGACCAACAGATATTGATTCTATGTCATTTCATATCTGTTCGGATCATGTTTGACAATGGCCTTCACAACCCCCAGCAGCTCTTCATATGTCAAATTCTTCCGGACATATACACCTTTATTAATGGCGCCGACATATCTTTGGCTTCCATCCGGTAGTTCATTCCATCGTCCATTATATGATATCAATATTCTAACTTGATCCATTGTCCTACAAACAAATAACAATATCAAATCAAATTGCTCACCATATGAAAACTAGTCAAAAAATAAAAGTAATTCGGATTCATCCCAGTAAGTCTCGAATTAATGGAATTAAGTCTCGATAATGATATAAATAAGTCTCGAAAGCGATAGAGTTAATTATTCACCATATGAACACTAGTGAAACAAACAACAACAATAGTAGTTCATACCAGTAAGTCTCGAATTAATGGAATTAAGTCTCGATTTAATATATATAAGTCTCGATAATGATATAAATAAGTCTCGCATGTGATATAAATAAGTTTCGATAACGATATAAATAAGTCTCGGCTTTGACATAAATAAGTTCCGAATAAATAAATCTTGCTACGAGTATAAATAAGTCTCGAACATTATTTAAATAAGTCTCGAAAGCGATAGAGTTTATTATTCACCATATAAAACTAGTGAAACAAACAACAATAACAGTAGTTCATCCCAGTAAGTCTCGAATTAATGGAATTAAGTCTCGAATTTAATATATATAAGTCTCGATAATGATATAAATAAGTCTCGCATGTGATATAAATAAGTTTCGATAACGATATAAATACGTCTCGGCTGTGACATAAATAAGTTCCGAATAAATAAGTCTTACTACGAGTATAAATAAGTCTCGAACATTATTTAAATAAGTCTCGAAAGCGATAGAGTTTATTATTCACCATATAAAACTAGTGAAACAAACAACAATAACATTAGTTCATCCCAGTAAGTCTCGAATTAATGGAATTAAGTCTCGATAATGATATAAATAAGTCTCGCATGTGATATAAATAAGTTTCGATAACGATATAAATACGTCTCGGCTGTGACATAAATAAGCTCCGAATAAATAAGTCTTACTACGAGTATAAATAAGTCTCGAACATTATTTAAATAAGTCTCGAAAGCGATAGAGTTTATTATTCACCATATAAAACTAGTGAAACAAACAACAATAACAGTAGTTCATCCCAGTAAGTCTGGACAATTAAATAATTAAGTCTAGAAACATAGATAAATAAGTCTCGAAAATAATATAAATAAGTCTCGAAAAAAATACAATTATGTCCCGATACGAGTACACTTATGTGTCGAAATCAGGACTTATTTTCTGGAAAACCAGTTTTTCAGAAAAGACAGTTTAACAACAAAAGACAGACTTTTCCACAAAACCAGATCGAAATGGAGAATTAGCTTCACTTTAACATATAGATCTAACAAATTGAAAGTGAAAGTTTCCATACCACAATTGAAATGGAGGAAATTTACCTTTTCAACTCTTCAATCTTCAAACCTTGGCATAAACTTATTGGATCTACTCTTCAAATCTGGGCATTTTTGAAAGATTACCTCAAAAATTGAATGAAAAATTATCAAACAGCAACGAGAATTTACAAATGAATGGAGAGAAAATGATAAGTAGAAGAACGGTTGAAAGAAGAGAAAAAATAGAGAAAATGTTGACTGAGGAAATGATAAGTAAAATTTGTAAGAGTAAAAGGAGGGGCATTTTCGTCAGCACACCCTTTTAGGTGCTAATAAAACAAGACTTATTATAGTAGTGCTAGTTGCACAACTCAACTTCCAAATGGTGCTATTTTGAACCATTCCCTCCATCGGAATATGTATACTTTAAACCTTTAATTTTTACTGTTTTACATAAATCATCAATAAAATCCTTTGCCTCCGCAGTCTAATGAAATAATAAAAAGAAAATAATATAATCAGGTTGAGAGAAAAATCGAAATTAGGAGAAAATTTTGAAAAATCATGAGATGAAAATTGAACTTGCAAGAGGTCTACTCTCACGACACGTCAGATAAGGAGACCAGACAACAAAACTTACTAGATTATGTTCAGAGATCTGCATAAAAACACAAGTATGAAAAGGGATCAAAATTTTTGACAGTACAATATTAGATATGTTTTAACTTGTAAGATAAAAGATCGTGTTGTTAACGCAAAACACTCATAGACTAAAAAAAAAGTATATAGAGCAATGAAAATTAAACTTACCAAAGATTGAAAAATATCAGCCATGTAACTCATTATTTTCTTGCCTATGCAAACCTCTGCTATGATATGATGACAAAATTCACGTTAAATGTTAATAAACTTTAACATAAACAAGAAATTACATATTCATAGGACGATAGGAGATCGAGGTCATACCTTTAAGGCACTGCAGTATGGTGCCCAAGAGGGAGCAGCCTTCAATTTCCATATTTTCCTTTCTATCTTTTTTTAATTACTAATGTGTTTAATTTTAAATTTTTAAATAATCAATATTTTATATTTAAGTAATAAAAATTATTACATTTTTTTTGTTCCACTTGTGATGATAATTACGTAGTTAATGTGTAAACAATGGGAAAGTTAGTCCATATCATTATCTTAAATGGATGAAGACTTTGCCTCCAGACAGTTTAGACGACCATACTTCGTTAGGATTTTTCTTTTTTTAATATATCACGCATCAGATATTGATTGATTGATCGTTGCCTCACATTAGACGGTGGTTATTTCTTTTGAAATTTTGAAGCCAATAATTTTTTCAATAGAATTCTGTAGGAAACATGTTGCACCCTAGCTACCTCTTATCTTTCTAGCATACTTAAGGCGAGAGTTAATTTGAATTTAAATTCCATAAATAATTCCATTCGTGAAATAAAAACAATTTTATAAATATGATACAATTACAAGTTTTTTTTTTTTTTTTAATGGCAAGATTTATAAAACAAACGGAAAAACCGCATCGATACAAGAGGCCCAAGGGGCAAATGCACGGCGAAAAAAGCAAAACAAAGAAAACCCACCCCAATACCGTAAACAAGTTGAAAGAACAACTCAACAGTCAACCAACGTAAAAACGAAAACCAATACCACCTTTGACCCTAGCCCCTAAACCACAGCAGTCAAAGCAAACTTGGAACTATCCTTTGACTACATTTTTCACTCTAGCAACTCGGTCCACTAACACTTCATCTAGAACACTGAAATCGAAATCACGAGTCCCACTCCTAGTCTTCATTTGGTGAGATTTTGAAGGAAAAAAATTCTTATTACTCCGCCTAGAAATAGACGAGCACATAGAATCACCATAATCCCCCACATTTCCTTTCCAAACAAAAGGTTCCAAACCCCCCAGATCGACAAAAAGATTAATAGCTAGGTCACCAAAATTACCCCCTTTCAAATCTTTGTCTTCTTTGAAATTACTATAAAACGTTTGATTACCAGAAACGGCCACACCCCATATGACCCATCTTCAAAACCAAAGACCCTAATACTCTGTCCATTGGCCAAATTACTCTCAAAACCTCCCAAAGAAGCCACCATATAACTGTTATGAATAGTATTTTGATTTAGTTTCAAGAATATGATATTATATAACATAAAAAACTAATTTTTATGGATATATCAAAGGGTCTATTGGAACTTGCTAAAATCAAAATTCAAATATATCACGCCCCGAATAAAAATTGATATCATCCTTAAATCTTTACATACAAAACGACACTAATGATCTTCAAATCTCTTAATTATAAGAAACAACATATGAAACTTTCTTACACAACAACTTGATATGAAACTTTCTTACACAACAACTTAGTACGTATAGATGTTTCCTTAAAAAAATAAAAATAAACTCAGTATAGATGTTTGTGATTTAAGCCAAAATAATATAAAATAATGTGAATGAAAAAAATAATGTGATTTTCTTTCCATTTTTTTACCACACACAAATTATAATATATATTTTTAAAGAATTATTAACATTTAACAAGTAATGATTAATTAGTAGGAAAGCATTTTTTTTCCCTTTCCCTTGTCAAGCACTTAAAGCCAAAAATGACTAATACCATCCACCGTTGTTTAATTAGCGGTAAGAACGCTAATTCAATCTGACAATGTTTTCGAATCATTGCAACTGTATGTGGTATATATATATATTATATAATGTTACCGGATATTTATTACATATCTAATTTGAAAGTAATGTGTAGGCAAGAAAAAATCAGTTCATGAACAGTTGAAAAGATTGGAAATTATATCTGTAATGTATGAAGAACACTTAATTTGCCTCCTGCCCTCCAGCTTGGTCAACAAGCTATGGAAAGTTACACGATCATATATGGAATATCAGCCAATTATTTTCTCATAAAGCTTTATGGGATGTTAAAACGTAAGAGTGAATTCAATTATAATAAAGACTACATGTTGTTTCTTATAATTATGATACTCGACGATCATTAGTGTCGTTTTGTATGTAGTGAATTAAGGAGGATATTAGTTTTATGGTATATGATATATTTGATCTTAACAAGTTTGGGTAGACCCTTTGATATGTCCATAAAAAATAGTTATTTTATTATTTTATGTTTTATTAAATTATAATCTTGAAACTAAATCAAAATAATATTCATAACTTTTAATTGTATCATATTTTTAAAATTATTTTTATATAACAAATGGAATCATTTATGGAATTTAAATTTAAATTAACTCTCACCTTAAGAATGCTTGAAAGATAAGAGGTATCTAGGGTGCATCATGTTTCCTTTAGAATTCTACTGAGAAAATTATTGGCTTCCAAATTTCAAAAGAAATAACCGCAGCCCAAAGTGTATCAATGTTAAATACACTCCTCAACCTTCCAGATGTTTGTTCTCTTACAACTAGAAATAACTTTATTATTTTCCTCCTTAAATCGTTACATACAAAACGACACTAATGATCTTCGAGTCTCTTAATTATAAGAAACAACATGTGACACTTTCTTACACAACAACTCAATACGTATATAGATGTTTCCTTAAAAAAAAACACTCAATATAGATGTTTATTTGTGATTTAAGCCAATATAACAGAAAATAATGTGAATGAAAAAAAAAAGACCACACAAAAAAAAATAATAATATGTGTCCGAACGCTTTAAAAGTAATTAACTTTTTATAGCTGTCAAACACTTTGTTTTTTTTTTTTTATAATTTGTTTTGTTATCTTTTTGTTGGTTTGTATGGTACAAACCACATAAGTCATTTGCACCATACAAAATTTTTTTTAACAAGTGTTAATAGATCTTTAAAAGGTCATTATGGATCAGCAGAGGATCATGTGATTCCTGTCCTTGTAGGCTTGTACCAGAGACAACGCCATTAACTTGACCACAAGAGCAAGGCAAGTTACACGAAAGTCTCTCTTTAATAGGATTAATACATATTATTTTATTAATTTTTTTACTGTACAAATGTCTATATAGAGCCAAACAATCCAGGAATTCACAACATCATTTCAAGCTCCTTTTTTTTACAAAACATGGCTTCTAAAACTTGCTTACTTTTTGGCTTATGTTTTCTTTCTTCTGCGATTTTTCTACCTACAATTCAATCAGAAAACAATAACCCTTTTCAATTCTTGCAAAGCCTAGAAAATGTCCAAAAGATTGATCACAATTATACTGGAATCAAAGACCTCAAAAAGTATCTTAAAAAATTTGGATACTTGAAAAACTATGATGAAAATGTTCCTGCAGGCCTTGAAGATGCTCATGACAATGATCTTCTCGCCGCCATTAAACTATACCAGCGAAGTTTCCGTTTGAATGTCACCGGAGTCCTAGATTCCGACACGGTGACACAAATGATGAAACCCAGATGTGGCGTGCCAGATCATGTCATGATCAAACCAAAAAACCATGGTCATCAGGACGATAAGGGAAAGTCTTTCCACACTGTCGCTCACTATCAATTCATCCCAGGAAACCCTAGATGGTCCAACAAGCAACTCACTTATACGTTCAGTTCAACTGCTCAAGTTCCGGATGATCTAAACGTAAGGTCTGCATTCAAATCAGCTTTTCAAAGCTGGGCTCAAGTGACCGATTTCAGCTTCGAAGAAGTAGCAGCTGGTGGTTCTGATGATGCAGATATTGTGATCGGATTTCACCGCGGATACCATGGAGACCGCTATCCATTTGATGGGTTTCAAGGCGTGTTGGCGCACTCTACGCCACCAACTGTTGGAACTAGTCATTATGATGCTGATGAGAATTGGAGTTCGAATTCGAACCCTGGACTTGATAAACTGGACTTGGAATCAGTGGCGTTGCATGAAATCGGACATGTTCTAGGGCTAGGTCATGAAACACGCTTGCGGGAGGCGGTCATGTATCCGACAATTAGCTATGGACAGACAAAAAGAGTTTTGAATGATGATGATATTCAAGGTATAAGAGCCCTCTATAATTTGTCTTAATTTTCGAGTAATATATATGTCCCGGATTTATCAGATACGTGATACGGTACTTAAGAAAAAGGTTGTACATGTATACACAACCTCTAACAATAATGTTATTGAAGCCTCTATCTGTCATTTTAATTTGCAAACAGCATTGAAAGTATTGTCAACCAGTCTTGTACCTTTGAGGAGGATCTTTATGTTAAGAGTTTAATAACAAATAAAAGTAATTATGCTTTTAATATATCATGTGGATAGATAGCAGACTCTCAAGTCTCAATTACAATGATTTTGAATATTATATTTGTGTTGAAAATTAGAAATAATTAGCAAACCTATACATTTCAAAGATTCCAAGACAGTACACAACGTCAAATATGAATTGACAGTGAATGACGCTCATTCAATTTGATATTTATTTTGGATTCGAGTTGCTGTAATCACAGGTGCTATATCAAATTAAAGAAATAGAAAACTATATGTACTCCGCGTTTTCAATACCTTATTTGAATGATAAACCAAATTCTATCAAAAGTCAAACTCAAATTAGCAAGACATAATATCGCATAAAGAAAGATGTCATAAATTCAGAAAGACAATGGCATTGACCCAATAGAATTGGCCTAAAACCAAAAGTGATAATGCCTACATGCACTACAAGAAAAAGGGTCTTCTCTGAGAGCCAAAGGTTGACAAAAAAAAAGGTTAAAATGTCTTAGGAAATGCTCAATTCCGACGGGAAAAGGCCGTCGGTCTCCATCGGAAACAGTATCGTGGGAAATAACCCTTTTCTGACCATCCCTCGAAAATATTTGTTGGAGATGGAGGAAAGTGGTTGTTAGAAATGTTACAAAAATTGGATCAGGAGAACATTTTCAATTGTCTTTGCCCTCGGAAATAATGCATGTCATGGTTGAGAAAAAAATCGATAAATATTATGGTCTTTATTATTGATAAATGTGATGGTCAAAAATAAAAAAATTGCTGGAGGAATGATTTTGGATCGAAAATAATTTATTTTTTCTTGTTGAATAATGCTATGAAAAATATAAATTTTTTTTTGGTATATTGCCCTAAAAATGCTCAAATTATAATTTATACTGATTACAATGTATGTAAAAAAAGATCATGAATATCAAAAAGAAAAAAAAAGAAATAGACATCTACAAATATTTATAAATGAATATAATTGAAGTATAATGTAAATTAAGAGTGAATTGAAATACATAATCTTAAAACTATCAACTTATAACATAAGAATACACGCTAATAATTTGTTGGCATCTCTCATTCTCTTGCCCTTAAATTTGTTGTTGCAATAGGTTACTGAGAGTCCAATTTGTACTGCAGTGGAATAAAACAATAAATAAATAAATGTTTCCAATAAATATATACATACACATTATCATATAATTGAAAATATAAAAGTTATCAAAAAATATAATTGAAAATATAAATATATTAAACCAATAAACGTACGAAAACTTACATGAATTTCCATGACGTTTTTCACTAGGCCAAACTCCATCCTCTACTATATGAAAGTTTTGAAACTCAGTACCACAATAAATATAAAACACCTACAACAGTCCAATTTTTTTTTAAAAAAAGAATCAGTAAGAATGTGAAAATAAATAATTACATGTATATCTATTTAATTCTACTTCACAATCACTACAAGAAAATGTTAGGAATTCGAACCAATGATCGCGGAAACGTCATACCTAATATACACCCATAACTCATAGCAATGAATAAAGTCTATAGCAGAAAAATAAGATAAGAGAAAATAAACCAATCAAGACACAAGATATACGTGGAAAACCCAAATCGAGTAAAAAACCACGGGCAGTCAGGACGACAGAGAAAGTTTTACTATATGATAAATTGTTACAACCATATACTCCAGGAATCTCTTTCGCACATCAACCCCAAACCATGCTCACAACGCTCACAAGATCCTCACCAAGAACCCTTCAATATCCCCTAGGTATACCTTGAATATCACCCACGGATCTTTAAATTGATCCATTGATATTCCCTTGGATCCCTCCCTGGATATTCCCTTGAGTCTCTCACCCGGATCTCACCACTCTCTGATGTTACATGATGTTTCTTTTTGCTCTACGCCCGAAATCTAATAACATAGATATTAGGTTGTATTTATACTAGTTACAGGGAGTTTAAGAGAAAAGAAAATCCTACTCCTGACCGTACAAAAATTACTTGTTCCACATAAATACTATTTCCTATTTATGACAAGTCTTTTTGTAAGTAGAAATCTTTTCCTTCAAGCACAAGACTTTCCTATTCTGCATGAAGACAAACTCTTTTTCCTTTTTTGATAAGCACAAGAACTTCCAAGAAGAAAACCTTTCCTATTTTCGTGCAACTTCCAGTACCTGAACAAAATACGCCGTTACCACGGTCTGGGTCCCGGTGTGCACCCCTCCCTACACCACTGAATACTTCTGGAAACTACCGCTCAGTAAATCGCTGTCTGTGTCTCTTGCCTACGCCGTGGTCTACACCACGCTATACTTATCGGAATTGACCGCTCCATGTGCCGTGGTCGATGCACCTTGTCCGCATCGCATTCCATGCCGCGATTCCTTCAGGAATCTATTTCTTCAGTTCTTCTTCGTTCTTCAAGCCTCCTTTAAACATCATCTTTAATCTTCCAAACGTATCCCACGTCTCCAGGAAGTTTCACATCAGTTGAGTCTCGTTTGGTTCACATTGGTTTCACTTGAGAATACGAACCAAAACCTGACAGAAAATAATCTAAGGCAACATTCAATTAGCAACATACATCATGTGAATGTTGCCAAAAGTCAAATATCGCAACGCCCGAAAAATGCATGTTGTAGAATTGATTTACAACAACACACAAACGCAAGTTGTCAATAATAGGAGACATATTGCAATGTATAACTGATGAACGTTACGAAAAGTTACGTATTACAACACCAATGCAAGTTGTTAAAAAACCACAATATATGACAACACACATTTTATGCAAATTGTTAAACAACTTGTCCTTCGCAAAACAGAAGTTTGCATGTTGTCAAACTATAACCACCAGGTCAAATTTAAGGTGTTCATTAACTTTGATTAAGTGTAACTAATAACAACCGAGGTTAATGTTTGGAAATGTTTATTCATAAGTGCGTGTTCAGAACATGTAGGTTGTCTTCATGTAGATCATGTGTAATTAATCACTTATAATAATAACAGTGATCATGTTAAGTAAAATATAACTTGTGATTTAAGGATATTTATAATAATAAAAAATGAAATTTAAAATCTTAATTAAAATATCTATCTTTAAAAAATCGTAATTAAATTTAAACATTTATTTTTAATTGTAAATTTTTTGTATGGCATAATAGTTTGTGTTTAGTAATAAAAATCATTTAATATCTTAAGTCTTTTATTAATATTGGGTGCACAAATGACACATTAAACCGATTGTGGGAGTAAATATTAGAGGCACTCATGTAGTGCTTGATCTCGGTAGATCCCGACACACCCCCTAAACTGTTTGGTGTCATATTTAATAACAATAATAATAGCCCCCCTTTACAAACCCTTAATTATTGTAATATTTTTTAAAGAAATTGTTATATGAAATTTATTTTATTTAAATTGTTTAAACTTACTTCATTGTTTTAATACTGAAATTTATTCCTTAAAAAAATACTGAAATTTATTGTTTTATGAAAAAATATATATATATATATATATATATATATTATAATTTTGATGTACAATCTTATATTAAAAATGATATATTGTCATATTCTAAGTGCCTAATTGAGTTCAATGTTAGTTTCATCATGCAATTGTTCACACAATATCTTTCCCTATAAAATCTCAATCCAACCTTATCTCTTCCACTACCACTCATTTACTTTATTTTTTACTTTGTCCTTCATCACCTTTCACCTTATTCACCTACAACTTTTACTTTCCAATCAACCCTCACTCTGGCCATTTCCGGTCAACTAAGATGACGCCAACAACGTGATGCTGACACCGACGCCAACAACATTGAGTCCTTACCAATATCCGTTAGAGACCTTACAGATGCCTCTTTGTGCCATCTATTCTTCAGCTTCTTGTGGTAAGTTATTCTTACCAAATATTCTTCTTCAAGTTTAAGTTTTTTAAGTTTCAATTTCTTTTGTCTTTAGAGGATTTTTTTTAGAGCAGTTGATTTTAGCTACCTTAACCACTCTCACAAGAAAATAAATTGAATTTTGTTAAATCAAAAATTAATTGTAACCTTATCAGAGAGAGGGAAGATGATGTCTTTTTATACAATGTAAAGGTAAAAACAAAAATACAAGGAAAAAGACAAATTGACAGAAGAAGGGTAGGTTAGTTTGGCTTGTATTTAATTTATATACATAAATTATTAGTGATTTAGTTGTTGATTTAGTTATTTCTATTATATATATATATATATATATATATATGTGTGTGTGTGTACGTGCGCGCGTTGGTATTTAATTTGTATCCATATATTATTAGTGATTTAGTTGTTGATTTAGTTATTTTCTATTGTTTATATATGTGTGTGTGTGATATATTATTAGTGATTTAGTTGTTGATTTAGTTATTTCTATTATTTTTATATGTGTGAGGGCGCTTGTATTTAATTTATATACATATATTATTAGTGATTTAGTTGTTGATTTAGTTATTTCTGTGGTCTCCGTCTCTCTCTCTCTCTCTATATATATACATGTGTGTGTGCGTGCTTATACACACACACGCTTGTATTTAATTTAAATCCATATATTATTCGTGATTTAGTTATTTTCTATTGTTTATATATATATATATATATATATTTATGTGTGTGTGTGCACGCGCTTATATTTAATTTATATCCATAGATTATTAGTGATTTAGTTATTTTCTATTGTTTTTATGTGTGTGTGTGTGTGTGTGTGTGCAGACGCTTGTATTTAATTTATATCCATATATTATTAGTGATTTAATTATTGATTTAGTTATTTTCTATTGTTTATATATACACATATATATATATATATATATATATATATATATATATGTATGTGTGTACGCACGCTTATATTTAATTTATATCCATATATTGTTAATGATTTAGTTGTTGATGTAGTTATTTTCTACTGTTTTTATATACGTGTGTGGGGTTTTAGATTAAGACGTTTGTGGTGTGGAATTTTAGCTAGGTTAAAGGTTTTGAAGTTTCAATTTCTCTTGTGTGTGTGTGGGGGGTTTTAGATGAAGGCTTTTGTGGAAGTTTAGTCTATGTGTAGGGTTTTAGATTAAAACTTATGTGGTGTGGAATTTTATTTAGTATTAATGATTTAATTTATATCCATATATTATTAATGATTTAGTTATTTTCTATTATTTTTATATTTATGTGTGTACGTGTTTGTATTTAATTTATATCCATATATTATTATCGACTTAGCTATTGATTTAGTTATTTTCTATCGTTTATATATATATAGTCTTTCTATTATCAGTTCGAACTGATATAAGATATATCAGTTTCTTACATGTGAGCCATTGGATTTAAAAGATGCTTTGACAAGTGCATATATCCAAGTCAAAACATTTAAATCTAATGACCTGCATACAAGAAACTGATATATCTTTTATCAGTTCGAACTGATAATAAAAAAATTATATATATATGTGTGTGTTTAATTTATATCCATATATTGTTATCGAATTAGTTGTTGATTTAGTTATTTTCTATTGTTTATATATATATATATATGTGTGTGTGTGTGTGTGTGTGTGTGTGTGTGTGTTTGTGCTTGTATTTAATTTATATCTATATATTATTAGTGATTTAGTTATTTTCTACAGTTTTTATATATGTGTGTGTGCAAGCTTGTATTTAATTTAGATCCATATGTTATTAGTGATTTAGTTGTTGATTTAGTTATTTTCTATTGTTTTCATATATGTGTGTGCGCTTGTATTTAATTTATATCCATATCTTATTATTGATTTAGTTGTTGATTTAGTTATTTTCTATTGTTTTTATATGTGTGTGGGGTTTTAGATTAAGGCTTATGTGGAATTTTAGTGTGTATGGGGTTTTGGATTAAGGCTTCTGTGGTGCAGAATTTTAGTGTGTGTGGGGTTTTAGATTAAGGCTTATGTGGTGTAGAATTTTAGCTAGATTAAAGGTTAGCTACCTTAACCACTCTCATAAGAAATAAATTGCATTTGCTAAGTCAAAATTCTAACCTTAGCACAGAGAGGAAGATGTTTTGTTATACAATGTAAATGTAAAAACAAAAAAAAATACAAGTAAAAGACAAATTGACGGAAGAAAGAAAGGTTATTTTGGCCTGTATTTAAATTATATCCATATATTATCAGTGATTTAGTTGTTGATTTAATTATTTCTATTATATATATATGTTTGGTTTTGGATTAAGGTTTTGTGGAATTATAGCTAGGTCTAAGATTTTTAGGTTTCAATTTCTCTTGTATGTAGTGATTTTTGTTTTTAGATTAGTTGATTTTAGCTACCTTACCCACTCTTGCAAAAAAATTAATTGAATTTTGTTAAGTCAAAATTCTAACCTTAGCACATAGAGGAAGATGTTGTTTTGTTAAACAATGTAAATATAAAAACAAAAATACAAGGAAAAAGAAAAATGGATAGAAGAAAGAAAGATTAAAAATAACTTGAATATCTGTTTATTTTAAGATTTTTTTTTTAAAATCTAATTGTTGTGTTGATTGTGTGTAGATCACTATGGATAAAAGATGGGTTCACCTAACAAGGTTTATAATTATACCTTACAAAAATTATCTCATATTCATAACATTATTTTTATTTTAAATTGAATGATAAATTTTTTAACCTCATTGTGTAGACTCTCAAATAAATATCACGAAGGTGCAAGAAAGTTTGTTGACATGATAAGTTTTTAACCTTATTGTGTAGACTCTCAAATGAGTATCAAAAAGGTTCAAGAAAGTTTTTTGACATTACTCATGCGGTGTTGGAAACTAAATGAACATGTAATATACTATTTTTCTTTCATATCTTATTGTAGACAATTATTTCTTAATATATGTTTTTACTAAAATGTTTTTTTAGTTACATAATATAATTGCAATGGCGGATGCAGTAGGTTTTGAAGCATTCACCCATTCTCATACATGTACTCCTCAGGTTAAAAATTTAAAATATTATCATTTGTCACTTAATTGTGGACCTATATAGTGTTTCTGATTATCATTAATAAATTATAATTGTTGCAGTCACAACATGGGAGGGTTCCTATGGCACAAGATATCTCACAACATGAAAATGCATGATGACAATTATTACAGTGGTATCCAGATGATGATGTAGGATATCAAGTTGTTGCGGAAAGGAGAATTGCATCTACCGATCCCAATGACACACTACACCACATGCCTCTTGGAAAAGGTTATTGGAAAGTCTGGGTTGATATGGTATACGAAAATATAAATTATGTCCACTGACAGATGAGCATGGAACTCTAAATCAAGCTATCAGAAGTACTGTCGCTTGGTTAAGGGATTACATCAAGTTGTTATAGAAAATGTAGTTTTGTTATTTTTTGAGTTTTGAGTTACTTGATGATATATCACTAACATGAAATTGAGTTGTTGTGACTTGAGATATGTGGCAATAGTTAAAAAAAAAGAGAATATATATAGTATTTTGAGTACATTAATGGAGGTTGGGTGACATAGGAGATATTGTTGACATAAAAGATGTGGAATCAGAAAAATAAGTCATTTTTGAGTTCTTTGCTAGTAGTATTTTGTTGTTGATAGGAATTTGGATCGTAAAATAAGTACGACATATTATGAAATTAATGTAAATGTAATTTAAATGAATGGAATGAAATATAAATCTTGCAAGATAGGTTGTTTAATTAAGTACTCATAATAGCAATTTGCTTTTTTGTTTATGTAAAATCGAAATATATCAATTAGTTTATTATATTAAAAAAAATTAAAAATTCAAAAATGTATTTTGACAACGTTCAAATCATGTTTTGTAAATATCGATCTTTAGCAATGTACAATATTTGTTGCGCTATATATCTACAGTAACATAAAATATCAAGTTGTTTAAACACAATAATTTTCACATAAGTGCGTACTGACAGAATTATATAAGGACATTGAATGTAAGCCACTCGTTTTACATATCTTGACTTGATATATATGCACTTGTCAAAACTCTTTTATAAATGAGTGGCTCACATTCAATGTCCTTATATAATTCTATCAGTGCGCACTGACAGGAAAAAGACTGTGTTTAAACATCTTTAACAACGTTCTGATTTTGTTTTGCTATATATCTACTGCAACGCACTGCATTTGTTGCATTACTTATTTACAGCAACGCACAACACTTGTTGCTGTAGACGTTTATAAACACGTACAATGCGTGTTGTCATAAATCTTTTTAAAAACGAACATTATGTGTTGTTATAAATATCTACAATGTGTATAGATGTTTCCATCAGTTATAACAACGCGCGCTTCACATTGTTATTGTTGGGGAAAGTGCCCTAAGAACAAAAGTTGTTAATCTTTTTGCTGAATTAATAAATAGATTTACATTTTATTTTATATTTGTGTACATTTAATGTTATTAATATTGTATTAATGACATAAAATTATATGATTATTAAATGTAATATTAAACATAGTATATAAGATGTTATATACATGAGGATTATGTTTAAATATAATAATTGTAATTGTCCGTTATTAATAATTAAAGTTGGGATCTTTAATTAATTAAAATTACTAGTATGGTTCATTCCCATTAAGAATTGAACAGTCTTATCCGAAGTGTTGATGTGGTGACGTTAGAATGAAGGTACTTTGTATAATAAGATTATACAGGACGTGGACATGATAAATTGGAATCTTTAATAATCTCCGTTTTAAACAAAGTATTCTCATTTATCAAATCAGATTATCATATATGGAACGATCTTAATCCTGAATATTTAACAGACTCCTACTTATAGAGTTGTGTCTTTTGACTTACTCAGTATGATTTGTTTATAATGTCAAACCTAAACTTTGTATCTTGGAGACATAATAATATATTTAGTCGGGAATGATAATATACAAAATGGAATCCATTCCTTCTTAAATGAAGTTAGACAAATAGCTCTCTTGAGTAAATGATTTGGGTCTTGAACAATAGAGCACTCAATTTATGATAAGATCATAAATAATTGTTCATTAGAGAATCACCGGAACTCAAGGATAAAGATGTAATTGAGAGGTCAACGGATTTGAACCTAGCTCAAATTACGAACTATTAATGGATGATTGATCTATATGTAATGATTATATCAGTAGACTGTTCGATTTCTATTCGTGTAATTAATTCTATAATGACAAGAGTGCAATTCCAACTTTTTAGTTGAATAATTTTAGAATTGATAAATCAGATAATTAATTAAAGAGTTTAATTAATTATTAAAGATGTATGGGAGCTTGAAATTATAGGTCCATGTGTCCCCATGTTATCTCCATATCACTGTATCGAACATTAAGGTATAAAGAGGCTTAGTGATTAATTTGGAATTAATCATCTATACATAAAGTAGTTTATGCATTGTTTAATTAATTGTGAATTAATTAAATATTAACCGTTTTATTTAATTAGTTACGAATTAATTAAATGTTATTTAAATATTTAATTGGATGACACAGTGTGGTAGGATCACACTGTAATTTTTAAAAACTACACGGTGACAACCACTGTGCAATTTCGAAAACAATAGTTTCAAATTATTTGTTAAATTATTTAATTATTTGAATAATTAGATTATGTCAAATAAAATAATTATTTAATAATTGAATTATTATGTATTTAAATTTTGAATTTAAATTAAACAGATAAAGATGAAAAGCATAAATGATATTTTCCCTTTATCAGCTGAATTGATATTTGTCTGTTATAATAATGATTAAATAATTGTTATTTAATTAGGATAATTGAAATTGTTTTTTAAACATTCAAATAAATTGTTTATTTTAATGTTTAATTAATATTATAATCCAATAAGGTTTCAATGACTATATGATACAATTTGACTATGAGGCAAATAGCTCTTACTCTCTCCTATAGCAAGAAAGAGATATAGTGATGATAAGTTTGTTTTGTCTTTGTTAGAAAATCTCTTTATCTTATTACTGTGTACATTACGTGTACACAACATTCAAAATACCAGGAAGTCTTCTTGGAATGATATATACTAGAAGACGAAAAAGCAAAGTGATTTTTTTTTTTTGTTTTTCAAACGGGTGTACAAAGAGAAAAACGAGAGAGAGAAAATAAAAAGATTTCTTTTTAAGTTCATAGCCTCTAGAAAAATATTATGAGAGTGTCTCTAAATACTTTTCTTGTTGTCTCATATGATGAGTACATAATTAGAACAGAAAATTCGAGAATCAATTATTCTGTTTAAATACCGAGACGCCCACCCGTCCGTTCTTTGGTGTTGAAGATTCGGCGTGGAAGAACTTGGTTCGAGGGAATCACGAAGATTCTACGGTAGAACAATTTGGTTCGAGGGATTCGCGAAGATTCTACAAGGGTAACGATTTCTTCTTTACTATTTATAATTAAATTTTATAATCTATATAATCATAACGATTCGGCTAAAACGGTTATGTTTTATGGAAAAAATTTAGAACCGGGCCCACTGCCTTTCCCTACCTTGTGCCAATTTTAGTTTTCGGAACCAACAGTTATTATATCTACGACAACACGCAGTGCAAGTTGTAAAATGCATATCATCTTTTGGCAACATGCTTATCAACAACATGCGAGTGCATGTTGCGGAAAGTTTTCGCAAAACACATTGCATGTTGCGGTAGAACTAATTTGTTGTAGTGAATTAAACTATATTCGAATACAAGAATAAATTTATAAACAAATCCAAAATCCAAGTTCTTCATAGGCATTTTATTGAACATGTTATATGCAATCCCTATATCATCAGAGAAAACATAAAGCAAAACAAAGAGTCTCAAATAATGAAAATTAATCAACAAACATTAACACCCAAATAATAAACCAATATAATAAAAATTATTTTCTCCTAAATTTCTTGCAATTGTTATTGTAAAAGACTTACCAAAGAAGTGATTTGTACCGTAAGAGTCTTCAATAAAAAAAATAACTGTTTCTTTTAAGAGATTTAGTTGTAGGTTTTAGAGAAATTACTAAAGATTGAAAGAATGAGGAGTTAATAATTAGGGTTAGAATAAAAAGAGAGTAAGAAGCGTAAATATTAACAAAATAAAACTGTACGAGAAAATGGTAGGAGATAGTAGGCGGCTTGATGGAGATAAGTAGGGTTAGAGATAAATAAAAAATAGGAAAAAAAGTAAAAAGTGGAGAAAGAAAAAAAAAGGAAAAAAAAAATTGACAGGAGGGATATGTAAATAGGATTAAAAGGGAAAAAAAGGGAATTAGTAAAAAGTGAAGTTAAAATGTTAAGTGGGAATTGAAAATTATAGGAAAGGAAATATAACAGCTAAAATAAACAGAATAAATATATATAATTGTGAATATAAATAATAGGGAAAAAAGTAATATATTGAATAGAATATATATATATATATATATATATATATAATGCCATTTTTAATCAAACTAATTAAAATTTAACATGATAATAGTATATTTTATTTTAATTTTTTATCTTAACATTTAAAAAATAATAATTCGAAATTTTATGCATTAACAATAATCGTCTTGCATAATACAATGAATCCTACCCATATAATATTGTATTTCCAAGCACTAGGTACTTGTGGTCGGAAAAATCTATTGTATTTCTGAGGGGTAGGTATACGCGGTCGGAAATAGTATTGGCGCCTAAACTTGGCGCCATTTTCACAATATTTTTGAAAAATTTCGGTATTATTTGTGAGGGCATTTATGTTGTCGGAAATGATATGCAATATTTTTATCCTTTTTTGACGACATGATTTTTATGGTCAGAAAAACAACAATTTTTGACTAAATTTTGGCTCCGTCGGAAATGTTTGGTCGGAAAAGACCATTTTTTTCTTGTAGTGATGTTTAAGCATTATAAACCTACAATTATTCGTTTGATATTTTTTTTATACTAGTCATTCTTATGTTCTTGTGTCTATACATGCAAATTAATTCGGTTTGAAATTTTCGATATATACTTAATATATATATATATATATATATTAAGTGTGTGTATATATATATATATATATATATATATATATATATATATATATATATATAAAGTCATTTTCTCCTCAGTGTGTACTGATATAACTTACATCAGTGCATTGGATGTGGACCACCGATTATGGAGATGTTTTGACAAGTGCATACGCTTTGAGTCAAAGTATTTAAATCTAATGGTCCACATCTAACACACTGATTAATTTATATCAGTGCACACTGACTTGAAAATTTATGTATATATATATACACATACACTATCGCCCAATATCATGGTGTTGAGAAAGCTCATTCAGATATATATAAAAACTATAGCCTAATATCATGGTGTTGAAGAAGCTCATCACTACAAAAAAGTGACATATAGTGACAAAAATCATTTGTCACTACAAGTGAAGAAATTGTCACAATTTCAATATTGTGACAAAAAAAGTGTCATTAACAATTCGTCACTTTTACCCCGTCATTAAAAGTATTTGTGATAATTTTTTGGTAATTGTCACAAATCATGACTTTTAGTGACATATTATCATTTGACCTTAATTAGTGACAAAATAAAAATTGTGTCAATAAATTTATATATAGTGACAATTAACTGTTTGAAGATTTCGTTACTATACATCTTCTTAGTGACAATTAACTATTTGAAGATTTTGTCACTACACATCTTCTTAGTGACAATTTATTGTTATAATCGTGTCACTATTTACAAATTTAGTGACAATTAACCATGTCAAAATCGTGTCACTATACATAAACTTATTGACAATTAATTTTTTAAAAATTGTCACTATACACATGTCAAAATCGTGTCACTATACATATACTTATCGACAATTAATTTTTTAAAAATTGTCACTATACACAATTCCAATGACAGATAACCATATGAAAATTATGTTTGTTTTACACAAATTTAGTGACAATTAACAAGAAGATAATAAGTTACAAATTCAATCAAAGTAAATATAATGATTCATTCAACCATTATTATAATCGTGTCACTGTTCACAAATTTAATGACAATTAACGATATCAAAATCGTGTCACTATACATAAACTTATCGACAATTAATTTTTTAAAAGTTGTCACTATACACATGTCAAAATCGTGTCACTATTCATTTACTTATCGACAATTAATTTTTTAAAAATTGTCACTGTACACAAACTTAGTGACAATTAACCATATAAAAATTATGTTTGTTTTACACAAATTTAGTAACAATTAACATGAAGATAACAAGTTACAAATTCAATCAAAGTAAATATAATGATCCATTCAACCATTATTAACTACAAGAAAACTTAAATATAAAAAGTACAATAAGGGAATCATGACACTAGTCCCCAATTTTTACCTTGCACATAGATGACCAGAGCACAAGAAAAAAAGAAAAAGGAAAAAGAAAGTGAAAATATTATATATATTACAAAATAGTTAGTGTACATACACCAATTTGCTACAAATTTCAAGATAAAATGCATTACATCAATTATATTCGAATAACCATGATGAAGATTCTTCAAGCCTCAATACTAGAACACTTTCATCAATAAAAAGATTGGAATAAACTTTTCGCCTACATATAAACTGCAATAGATGAAAGTATATTATTAACACCTCAATTAGATATAATTTTTTTTTAATGCTGCATCAAACAATTGGTTGTTTCATAACAATCATTTAATCAAACAGTTACTATGCACATCAACTGATATTGACATGTACTGTGGAAATCTAAGAACAAAACTATAAATTATAAAATAATAATTATGGGTTCCTGAAAAAATTTAAAAATAAATTAAAATAAAAAACGTTTCAAAACATATATGTAAATATATATATATATATATATATATATATATATAACATACCTTGTTCAATGAAACTTTCAATATATAAAACTCGATTTTGAGATTCCGATTCTAAAAAACAAATACAAGAAAACAAACCCTAAAAATATTTAAGAGAAGCTTATCTATTCTATCAAGACAAAATTTTTTATACAGTCTTGGTAACTTCTAAAGATGAAACACAGATTCAAACCTAAAAAGTGTTTTTAAGGAAAAGTGAAATTAAAGAGGAAAAAAATTAAAAAACAAATTATAATTAAGAAACATCCCTAAACATACACATATATGTATATAATATTCAACATTAAAAAAATATACCTTATTCAAAGAAACTTTCATTATATGAAACTCGAATTTAAATTCCGACCCTGAAAAACAAGTACAAGAAAACAATCCCTAAAAAATTAAATCAAGAGAAGCTTACATTTTTCTATTATGGCAGAATTTTCTCTACGATCTTGGTGACTTCTATAGATGAATCACAGTTTCAAACCTAAAATCTAGATATGGCATTGACAAAGGGAGAACCAAGACATGTGAAGATAGAATAAGGAAAAATAACTACCACTCCATGATTGTTGCATTTTTTTTCCAAATAAAATAAATTTAATTGATTCTGATGCTTTTTAAAAACCTAATTATTCATAAAATAAAATCTTTCCTTTAAGGGTAATTTTGTGACTAATTATATTATTTGCCACAAATTATCAAGTTTTTTTAACTAATTGTGAAAATTATTTTAAAAAAGTCTCAATTGAACAAAATATAATGACAAATAATAAATTTGTTATAAAATAATACATACTGTGATACATTTGAAATTTGTCACAAGGAAATATGTCACTATAAGTCACTTTTTTTTGTAGTGCATTTTGATATATAAAAAAAAAATAGTAAAATATACTCACTTGCCATGTGTATTTTATACATTGGTACAACAATTTTGCAAAATAACTATCAAGTGTATAAGCACTTTTACGATTGAAATAACTTATGTTCTGCTCTTCATTATTTCAAACAACTGAAAAAATATTGACAATAGGAGGTTTTTATCTGATACAGAAACGTCATGGGGTAAAGCAACGTTTTTGCAAAGGTTGGAGGAAGAAATAATAATATACCTTTAAAAATTTTCAAGTATAATAAACTTGATTGGTTTTACAAATGTCCATATTACGAGACAAGAAAATTCCACGGTAAGTGGACCTAGTTTTGCATGATTGATATAAGTATTAATGGAAATATATGAGGACATTGAATGCGAACCACTCATTTTACATGCTTTGACTTGGTGTGTATGCGCTTGTTAAAACTCCTCCATAAATGAGTGGCTCACATTCAATGTCCTCATATATTTCCATCAGTGCGCACTGACCAGAACGAGACCATATATGTTCTGGACCGTATATATATAACCATTTTTTCCTCGGTACGTATTGATATAAAATATATCAGTACATTACATGTATGCTATAGATTATAGATAAACACTGACAAATGCATACAGACTGGGTCAAAGCAATTGAATCTAATGATCCAGATCCGAATCCAACACACTGATCAATATTTATCAGTGTGCATTGAGGTGAAAATTATCCTATATATATATATATATATATATATGTATATACACACCTTCATGCATGAAATATGAATGCAACTTGGGAAGACAACGAGAAAAATACTAAACTGACATTGACAATGTCCTTGGTCTAAAAATGAAAACTAGGTCACACATCGAATGAGATGAAATTGATCCAGCAATAATATGATATTATACTATTTATACCTATATGGCTATATTATGAGGTTATGAGTTTGAATCCTTCATGATCCTTTACTCAAACCCTGAATTTATTATTGTACTTATTAAAAATAAAATAAAAATTATGATATGATATGCTTATTTCTCTTCAATGCAAGATATAAAGATCGTATAGTCAATATAGAAAATATATCAAGTTTTCTTTCCTTTTTTTTATTACACACAAATTATAATGATTTTTTTAGAGAACTATTAACAACTAATGATTGAGTAGTTGGAAAGCAGTTTTTTTTTTCAATGTTACTTGGTGGCAGGAATGCTTATGTAAGAATGTTTCGGATTAGAATCGTTACCATCTCTGTAGTATCATAAAATAAAATAAAATAAACAAAAGTTACTGAATATATATTTAATACATGTCTAATTGGAAAGTAATGTGTAGGCAAGAAAAAGATGAGTTCGTGAACAGTTGAAAACATTGGAAACTATATCTTCAATGTATGACGAGGACTTAATTTAATTGCCTCTAGCTTGGTCAACATGGAAAGTTACACGACCATATATAGAAATGGAATATGAGCCAATTATTTAAAGCTTTATGCATGGGATATTTAAAGGTGAGAGTGAGTTCAATTATTACTTGTAATCAGGCTTATAGCTATCATCTTTCTTTTTCAGTTTTCATTTTTCATTTTTCTTTTCAATTGAATTGATATCAATCGGATTTAGAATTTATCAAGACTTGAGAAGATGAACCACTAAAAATATAAGGGTTAATAGCACCAATGTCCCATGAACTTATAGCACGGTAGCAAAGTGCCCTCTGCATTTTTTTTCTTGGTATTAAACCCCCTGAACTTTCATTTATTGACAAAAGCTGATAGAAGTGAAACGGACGTCAAGGGAAAATTACACTTAGACACCCTGATTATATGAATAATTGCATTAAAACTGAAAAAATATAATAATATCACACAAACACCCTTTGACATGTTTAACTAATGTCCAATAAATAAATAATAATAATAATAGTAATAATATTAATTATTTTTTAAAAATAAATAAAATAATAATAATAAACTTTAAAAATAATAATATTAATATTAATATTAATAATAAACTTTAAAAAATCAAAATTATAATATATTAACAATAACAATATAGAAAAATTAAATTAAAAATATATGGAACCCAGATTTCCAAATTCCAATTAAACAATTAAACTACCCATATTTCCAATTAAACAAAAATTAATTTAACAAAATATTTTTAATTTAATTTTTCTTTATTATTATTGTTAATATATTATAATATATGGAACCCATATTTTCAAATTCCAATTAAACAATTAAACTACCCAGATTTCCAATTTAACAAAACTCACATCTCATCATCATCAAAAAATAAAAATAAAAATCGGTGCTATTAACCCAAAATAAGAATGCAAATTAAAACCCAGAAAAAAAAATCAAACCCGAAACCATGATATTCTAGAAACCTAAAAAAAAAACCCACAAACATACTATTCTGGAAATCTAAAAAATAATCAAACCACCTACATCTGGAATCGAAAAAAAAAAACAAATTCGATATCTTCATATTCCAGATCCAACCTAGATCTGGAATCGAACCCAACCCAGATGATGGTGTGGATGATTGAATGTTTGAGAGATTAGAGTGACTGAGAGTGAGAGTGAGAGTGAGAGAGAGTGAGATTGATGGGTGGAGATTAGGGGTGTGCAAAAAACCGCCAAACCGAACCAACCCGCTTAACCCAACCCAAACTTTATGGGTTGGTTCGGTTTCACATATACAAAAATTATTAATCGGTTTGTCATTTAACAAACCGATCAAAGATTGGTTCGGTTTGGGTTGCTAAAAATAAAAATCATATAACCCAAACCATCCCATATATTTAATAAAAGTCAAATCCATATTTCCCGGGTTTTGTAACTTTTATTTATACTTATTTGCTTCTTATATAAATAAGTTTTTTTTTTCTTTCTCATTCAATGTCGTCAATCATTTGGTATTGTAATATTCTTCTTTCTTTTATATATTCTACTTTTTTAATAAATAAAATATAATTACTCCTCCCTTCCGATGCATGTTAGAATATGAGTTTTATTATGTTTTATTTTTTATTTTTCTACTATGATACATGTTATTGTTAATGGTAATAATATATTATTTTCAATTTTTAAAATAATTAAATAACACCTATATTTAATATTTTTATATTTAAATAATTTTGTTACAATAATACAAAAAATGATTTTTGGGTTTAAACCTAAACCGATAAATCTACCCAAACCAACCCGACTTTTTTTGGTTTGGTTTGAATCGGTTTGATAAATCACATTGGTTTGATTTGAGTTGAAATATAGCCAAACCGAAACATATTGATTTGGTTTGACATTGAGCTTCAACCCAAACCAAACCGAAAATGCACACCCCTAGTGGAGATGGTGGGGAAGATATTATATTGTTCTTGTTTTTAAATCAAAATTTTAAAAACTACCAAAAATAAACAATGGATCTCTAGTAAATGCTAAGAATGTTTTTAGGAAGGAATTTTTGTTTCAATGGAACAAAATATGGAAAAAAATTAACAAAACAAAATCTGGAAATTTTTTATACAAAATAAAATCTGGAAATTTTGTTTAACAAAACCCAAACCCAAACTCAACTCCCACCCTTCCTAAAATCAACAACCTCCTTGTCTTCTGGTTCAAGATCTGAGGAGATTTGTGGAGCTGAATACCACGCGCCGCATCAGAAGATAGAGAGAGACTTGAGCTTGACTTGAGGTCTGAAAAAGAAGAAGAAGAAGAGAAGAAGAACAGAGACAACGAAGAACATCGTCGAAGAAGATAAAAAGTAAAAAAAAATGGAGGTAATGAAGAATGGGAAGTTTAAATTTTTTCTGAGTAATAAAGAAAGGAGAGAAAGAGATAGGAGGAGAGAGATTAAGAGAAGGAGAAGTTAATTTTTTTCTTCGGAATTCCAAGTAACAGAGAAAGAAGAGAAAGAAATATGGGAGGAGAGAAGGGGAAGAAAGATATTTAATCGTTGATCGTTTTTATTTTTTTGATGATGATGAGATGTGGGTTTTGTTAAATTGGAAATATGGGTTGTTTAATTGTTTAATTGGAATTTGGAAATCGGGGTTCCATATAATCATATATTATAATATATTAACAATAATAATAAAGAAAAATTAAATTAAAAATATTTTGTTAAATTAATTTTTGTTTAATTGGAAATATGGGTAGTTTAATTGTTTAATTGGAATTCGGAAATATGGATTCCATATATTTTTAATTTAAATTTTCTTTATTATTATTGTTAATATATTATAATTTTTATTTTTTAAAGTTTATTATTAATATTAATAATAATATTATTATTATTATTATTTTTATTATTTTTTGGACATTAGTCAAACATGTCAAAGGGTGTTTATGTGATACTATTATATTTTTCCAGTTTTAATGCAATTATTCATATAATCAGGGTGTCTAAGTGTAATTTTTCCTTGACGTCCGTTTCACTTCTGTCAGCTTTTGCCAATAAATGAAAGTTCAGGAGGTTTAATGTCAAGAAAAAAAAATTCAGGGGGCACTTTGCTACCGCGCTATATGTTCAGGGGACATTGGTGCTATTAACCTAAAATATAATGGGGTGATTGCATAAATAGCCTTTCCTAGGATTGAAAGATCAAAAATGTCCAGCTTTGAAAAAACTTTAAAAAAATAGCCTTTCTTGAAGGTTAATTTGCATGAAATGGCCATTGATGGACTAAAATACCCTTCTCACTTAAATGACTATAATGACCAAATTACCCCCAAAATTTTCTATGTGACCAAACAACCCCTCCTTCCTACGATCATCTCAATTCATCACCCATTTTCAAACAACGTTCATCGGCAGCTCCCCCACACTTGCAATCGCTCAAACCTAAGACCCCCTTCCTTCATCACCCATACAAATCATCTCCTTCATCGCTCGAAATTGCTTGATTCTTTCTGAAACCCATTCTCCTTCATCGTTCAAACCCACCCGAAATTGCTCAAACCCACTCAAAATCTTTCTCTTTCTTTTTTTCGGTGGAAAATCTGATACGGATGTCGCTTAGGAAGATCAAGATAACACAACATCAGCTGGTAAGCATGCCATGTCTCTCTATAAGATTATATGGGTTTGAATGGATACCTACATTGTTAAAACAAACCTGGAAAATATGTAGAGATTGATAGTTGTTCATTCATCCAATTTTTGCAAGTTGTTTTTTGATAGCTGCACGAAATTACCCTTCTCACGACTGATTTTCCTTGAGTGTGCATGCAAAATAAATTTTTGTTGACATTCAGTTGAGTTCATAGTATTTATTGACAACCCAATACAATTGAGTTCATAGTATTTAAACCAATTCAATACTTTTGATGCCAAAAATGTGGCTTTTAAAATAGGCACAACAAAGCCACACAAAGCAAAAGGAGACAAGAAGAAGAAAGAAGAAAAATGTATGTTTCATTCTCTTATATGAATTTGTTTCTTTTTGGTGACTGAGAAAACAAAGAAAAAAAACTCTGATGATTTATTGTTGTTATATACATTTAAACGCAGTTGAATAATTATGGTGATATAAGGAAATACCACCAAAATGATTTATTGTTGGTTTCTGCTGTTGGTGTCTTGTTTTGAGGGGTCGTTTTTGTTTTTGTTGTTTTGGTGCTGTAGGTTAGTCATGTATTGGTGTATGTTTGGTGTCTGCTTTGTCTCCTGGGCGATTGTGTCCTCAGTTTTATAACCAATTCAATACTTTTGATGCACAATGGCCCTTAAAACAGGCAAGTCAAAGCCAAACAAAGCTAAGGGAGACAAGAAGAAGAAAGAAGAAAAAGGTCTATTTCATTCTCTTATATGTATTTGTGTAATTGCATCTTATTTTCTTTTCATTCTTAATTTTCTGTATGGTTTTCGAGAAAATAACTCATACCTTGATGAGTATTTTTGTTTGTATTCATGCTATTTGAAGCTTATATCAATTCTTATCAAAATTTTCTCATTTTCTTTTCATTGTTGCTTGCTGCTGGTGGTGCCTTATTGTGGTGCTGTAGGTTTGTCATGTCTTGGTGTATGTTTGGTGTCTGCTCTGTCTCCCGGGCAAGTTGTGTCCTTGTGTTGTTCGTTTATTCTTGTGCAACTGTGCCTTTATCTGCTTGTGTTTGGCTTGTCTTGCCATTTGAATAAAATTGTTAAAAAAAACTATGATCTAATGTGGGTCATGTAGTAAGGTGAAGATTTTTGAGGTTTTCAGTGCGAAGAGTATATTATTTGGAAGTTTTATCTGTTTTAGTTTGCTGCAAGCTGGGATTACGAGCACTATTTTGATGTTGCATTGTCGTTGTGTTTTCATGTTACATATTGCATTGTCAATGTCATTTTATGTTTCTTATTCACATTACTAGACATGGCTTGAAATCATCCATGTACATGGCTTGAAATCCCTTCGATATGAGCTTGATTTTTTGATTTTGAAGCCCGGGAATCCTACTTATAGGTAGAATCCTCACTTGATCAATATGTGACTTTAGAAGTGACTTGAACGAAGTCGCTTATAAAGGCGCATATCATTCTGTCCAGATTTTCTTCCTTTCACCCCGGGCTTGAAATTCCAACTCCCGTGCTTTAAAGTCCCACTCCCGGGCTTTAAAGTCCAACTCTCGGGCTTCAAAGTAAAGTCTAACTCCAGGGCTTGAAAGTCCAACTCTCAGGCTTGAAAGTCTAAATCCCGGGCTTCAAAGTGCAAATCACGGGCTCCAAAGTCCAACTTTTATCCCCAATCCATGCTAGAGTTAGATTATGTTCATGATAGAGTTATATTCAAAGTCCAAAGTGCATATACTGTCGTTGCTCTTGTTCTTTTGGTTGTAGTGATTAGGAAGTGTTGCACATTATCTTAATGATGTTTTACGTCTTTTGTATTAAGCCTTATTTGTTCGGTCATACCATTTATTTTGATTCGTTTAATAATGTCATTACTATTATGTCTCACTGGATGCTATGCACAAATTGTGTCATCCATGTACATGGCTTGAAATCCCTTCGATATGAGCTTTATTTTCAATTCCCAAGCTTGAAAGTCCAACTCCCGGGCTTTAAAGTCCAACTCCCAGGCTTGAAAGTCCCACTCCCGGGCTTCAAAGTCTAACTCTTGGGCAAGTTGTGTCCTTGGGTTGTTCGTTTATTTGTGTGCCTCTGTGCCTTTATCTGCTCGTGTTCGGCTTGTCTTGCCATTTGAATAAAATTGTTAAAAAAAAACTATGATCTAATGTGGGTCCTGTAGTTAGGTGAAGAGTTTTGAGGTTTTAAGTGTGAAGAGTATATTATTTGGAAGTTTTAACTATTAAAAGTTGCTACAAGCTGGGATTACGAGCACTATTTTGATGTTGCATTGTCGTTGTGTTGTCATGTTACATATTGCATTGTCAATGTCATTTTATGTTTCTTATTCACATTACTAGACATGGCTTGAAATCATCCATGTACATGGCTTGAAATCCCTTCGATATGAGCTTGATTTTCAATTCCCGGGCTTGAAAGTCCAACTCCCAGGCTTGAAAGTCCAAATCTCGGACTTCAAAGTCTGAATCCCAGGCTCCAAAGTCCAACTTTTATCCCCCATCCATGCTAGAGTTAGATTATGTTCATGATAGAGTTAGATTCAAAGTCCAAAGGGCATATGAAATTCGGGATTTCATAAGCCAGAGCTTTTACTTTGAAGCCCGGGAATTAGTTTTAGAAGCACATGAATCATGAAATACCGTCTTTCATAGAATCTATTTTTCATTTATCTAGAATTTTTGTCCAATTTTAATTATTATTCAGACCTCACGGGAGGTAACTACATGAGGTAGCCTTCCATTGGAGATGGATCCCCATCCCGAAACCTACTTCAAAAGACCATGTCCTTCATAGGTTGGGAGACCGATACCACAATTGGTGGTAAAGGTAGGATATTAGTGGGAAAAATGAATAGTGAGGTAAAGTACATGGGTAATTGTGTTTTTTTTTGTTTTTTTTTAAAAAGAAAAATAATTTAAAAATAAAATTCTTCATTTCTTAAGCCTGAGATTTTATTTTGAAATCCGGAAATTAGATTTTGAAGCCCGGGAATCCTGCCTATATGTAGAATCCTCACTTGATCAATATGCGACTTTAGAAGTGACTTGAACGAAGTCGCTTATGAAGTCGCATATCATTTTGTCCAGATTTTCATCCTTTCACCCCGGGCTTGAAAGTCCAACTCCCGAGCTTGAAAGTCCCACTCCCGGGCTTCAAAATGCAAATCCTAGGCTTCAAAGTCCCACCCTAGGCTTGAAAGTCCAACTCCTAGGCTTTAAAGTCCAACTCCCGGGCCTGAAAGTCCAAATCTCGGGCTTCAAATTCCAAATTCCAAATTCCAAATTCCAAATTCCAAATTCTAAGTCCAACTTCTATCTGATGGTCTTCAATATGCATTAATTTTGTACATTCCTTCATGTTCATATCTGAATGAGGGTAGTTATTTTTTTTTAAGGGTATACACGTATGATGACGGGTTTGTTAGTGCACTGTGATAGACATTGGAAGGGTAACCAGTCCATGGGTCTGATTTCTTTCGCATGATTTCTAACCAATAAGGAGAAAGATACATATAGTGAATTGTCGGAAACAATATTTCACAGGATTGGGGTCAAAAGCGACATATTCGAGATAAGGATAAGTTCACAACTTAAAATAGAGAATGAGAGATGTACATTATCAATTATGATTGATGTTGATGTAACATGTTTGCTTACTTATAAGCAATCATATTGGCATGAAATTAATGTCAAAGTGGTAGAAATATCTGTACCGGAAAAGGCAACTAAAATGTATTTTGAACTCCGATAAAGTCAAGAAAGACAACAATCAACTTAGCATGTACGTTGTCGGCTCTAAAACCCACAAGTAATCCACAATCCCTAGTTGGTACTCCACATTTCAAATCAGTGAGTGGTAGCAACCAACCATTTGGGTCTGTTCCTTCACCTGGAATTACATCAATAAAGAAAGATCATGGGACTCCAGCATTAACAAACAAGCATGCAGATGTGGATAACACAGATAGTTCTGAAACATCCTATACGGAGGATAGACTGGTACTGACGGTGATATCAGTAATGACCCAAATAGTGTTTCGAAAGTTCCCTAATGTGATGGGCAAGTGGAAACAAGTGCTAGAGAAGCCCCAACAGATAGCGAAGAAGAAAAAAGGGGCCAGTGGAGCACCCAACAGTTCTGCACATTCTATGACATCACGGTGGACAATACCAGGGTCTGAACTCTACTTAATTCAACATGTTTGATCAAAGGACTTGTTTGAAGACCAAGGTGACCAAGGTAGCCAAGGTCCAATATACAAAGGATAGATCTTTAAGGACAAGCAAACCTTGAAAGTGGCTTTAGGGTTGTATGCATTGCAAGAGAGGTTTGAGTATAAGGTTAGAAGATCGAATCATACACGATTCGCCGCGATATGTAGAAAGAGAGATTGTGAGTGGGTTATTACTGCAGGGAAGTTGAAATTGGGACTTACTGGCATGTTAAGTCCTTGGTTAAGGAGCATACATGCATGAAGACCTACTAACCGATTTAAATCGATTTTTTTTTAGAAAAAATTGACCTTTGTAAATTAAAGTGTTAGGTTCACGTGATCCCATGGTGTTGTTCACTTGACCAAATGAATACAATTCAGATTTGGGAATAACCCAAGTTGACTAATTATCGGAAGCTGAGAGATTAACATTTTTCTGGACATCGCTTGACCCCGGCAGATCCGATGCACTACCATAGGGATGGTCACCTAAATGACCATAATTTGTCTCTATATTGGGCTCCACATTCACCTCAAATTGACGCCTAAAATAACCGTCAAAATGAGGTTCAACATCAACTGCAAGGTCAACTGCTGAAAATGGGACACTGCAAATGTTTTCTGCAACTTGAGGATTTCCATCATTATACGTCCCACTCTGTTGTGTGAACATTTGGTTACTACCGCTGACAGATGAATAATGTTAGGGATTTCCATCAAGAGGGATTTCATTACCCAGTTGTGGTGATTCGGGCAACTACAATATTGATTTTAAACAGGTAAGTTCCTATGTAATAGGGGAACTATTTTCAAGAAAAATTGCCGATCCTAGTTGCACCATCCATCAGAAAGATATAATTTTTGAGATGAAGGATCTGCACGTCTGATGTGTAAAATTGTGTTATAAAATACTGACTCGCAAGTGCACGAATCGTGAAGATAAGCACAGCGGCAAGTAAGGATCGTTCCCACAAGGAAAAGAGATTTATTAATTAAAACTAATTCTAATTAAAGTTAAATTAAAGCAACCAAAAGATTTGTTGATGATTGAATTAAACTAAAGCTAAATTAAACTAAGAAAACAATTAAAGAGAATATGGTTGTGATCAATGGCAAGAAAACACTAGGTCATCAATGATCCCCAATTATGAACACTCAATGTATGAAATTAATTTGTAAACAAGATTCAATCAATTCTAGGGTTCATTCTTTGTCTTTAATGTGACTATTACCGTTCGGTCGCGGGCTAAGTCATGTGCTTCCAACCGTTATTCACCCTATGGTCAAGGTGTGAATAATAATCGTAAACCCATTAAGTGCAAGAAATAAGAACCAAATTCTACTACTTTGTCTTGGTCAGACTAAAGATAAAATTCATTCATTCAAAAGATCATTAATTAAGATTATGTTTGGTCAAAACTAACCCTAATTCTCAAATAGTCTTAACCCTAAAATCATGCCAAATAATCATCCACCCTTTGGTCAAGGTGTGAACAAATATTAAAACTAATGAGGATTAAGCAGTTAAGAACAATGAATAAATCAAGACTTGATTTGATGAAATAATAATTAATCCATTCATGAGCATTCGCAAAAGGTTCACATTGATTCCCTAGTTATGAGATTAGTTACACATCATGAAAATAAAAAGAAAAGAGATTGAGCAGAGAAAACCCGAGATGATCATCAAAGAGCTCCTCCAATTCTTCTTCATCTTCTTCCACAGTGGATGGATGGGTCTTGAGATGATGTGTGGTGATGGAGTGATGGGGGACGGCCCCCTTGGTGGCTTGGGACCTCTCTTAGCTTTTCTCTCTCGAAATTAGGGTTCACAAGGGTTTAAATAGGCTTTAGATGATACGCCAAGTCCTTAAACAACAAGGAAATTGGTTCCCTTTTGGAACTCTACCTTTTTAGGATTTAATTCTTTCCTAATCCACTCAAATTGATTACTTATTGAAAGATGATAAGGATTAGGTGTCAACTTGCTTTCCAAGACTCACACTCATGTCCAAGAAGGTAATATTTCCCGTTCCGACAACTTGCAAAACAAATCCTGTCACTATTTACGGAATTATAACTGATCTGACCATCGGATACTAAAATGGGCATAACTTCATCTAAGAATATCGGAATTGCGATCCGTAAGTGCTTCGGAAACTAAACTTCCGGGGCTTTCCGTCCATAGGTGGTAGGGCACACAATTCAATTGGAGGTGAGAGATATGGCCCCCGCAATCTGGCTGTTCTGCACTGGCCAAATCAGCATTTCCCGGAATGATGTGCGGCATAGACCGCGGTTGAGGTTGATGCCTGGGAAGCGGTATGGATCGCGGAAAAGAATATAAAGCCTACTGAAATGTACCGCTGGACGTGCCACGGTGGAGGTCGTGCATGAAGAGCGACCTACACAGCGGTGGATGACAGCTTTGCTCTTTTTCTTCACATTTAAGCTCTTTTCCTTGAAAATACCTTCAAACACTTCATCTAAGGAATGTGACCTACACATGCTCAACAAACACATAAAATATCTAATTTCACCCAAAAACAAAGCACAAATAATAGGAAATGGGGACCTAAAATATGTATAGAAATAGACCGATCAACGGCATAAACCTCTTATACAACAAAGCCTACAGGTTGAAGGACCGTGCTTTGCATAAAGCATTCGGCTATCCGTGGGAGTCATTTAAAAAAGTTACAGGCATTTTTTTACATGTTGGAACAATTCAACCCTGGGACTGTAACTAAGTTTGAAACTGACTCACAAAACCGGTTCACTTATGGATTCATGGCACTTGGTGCTTCTATAGAGGGATTCAATACAGTTATTAGGCCGGTTATAGCCATCGATGCTACTCACCTAAAGGCCAAGACTATGGGTGTTTTGTTAGTTGTTGTGTGCATGGACGGTAATGAGATGATATACCCTTTGGTATTTGGGTTTGCAAATTCAGAGTGCACAGAGTCATGGACATGGTTCTTGAAGCAACTTCGCGAAGTGATCATGTATCCCGAACGAGTGTTGATAGTTTCGAACCGACACACAAGTATCTTTGCAGGCATGGAAGTAAGTTTTCCTGATGCAGCACATGGGATATGTGCATACCACTTGTATGACACTATGAATCCTTCTCTCAGTTAGAAAAAGATTTTGACTTTTAATCGAACAATTAATTAATTAAATTAAATTAATTTCCATTTGATTAATTAATAAAATAAAACAATATATTAGACTAATTAATTTAGCCTTGCCACCCAAGTAAATACTTGTGCAATACATTATTTTTCCATTTTATTAAATCCATTGGACTTTAATAAAAAGTCCACACGTGAACTTGACATATTCTTACTATAAAAGAAACAAGTCCACATGTCTTAAATTTAATACATTAATATAATATAGCATCCCATTTATTAAAATGTGCAAATTATATTCTTAATGTATTAATGGAATGCTAAACGCACCCCATTAGGGCCGCCCAAAGATTCCTACATCCTTGGTCACCCATTCCAGGCTTTTGAAGATTTACCGCGTGTCTTGATCACATATGACCGCACCTCTCCAAAACATTTAGATTCCAAAATCCAAAAACAATTCTAGATGGACCCAGAAATTGGTCCGGTAGAATATATCAAGTGATCCATGCAAGTTCGTGCGGATTGGGGATCTTGGCGGGCTATCTAATTTAAGCTTCAATAGACATAACCTAATCACAATCAACAAATGATTCACTTAGGTCCAATCTATTAATTTTAGCTCATTCCACTAAAGAGCTAAAATTGAACTCTTAAATAAAGATAGAATAAGATAATATTTCTCATTCGTACCCTAGACAATCTTATTGGAGATAGTTTATCCTCCTGAAGAATATCAGTAATCGCCAAGAGCTCATAGACCGCCTATAGCTCTCCTAGTTATCATATTTACTCATATGACCACATTTTGAACTTGGATATTTTGACTTGCCCAGAAGTCATGTTTCAATTGATACTATTGAACACTTAACGTTAAGATTTCATATCCAATACCTCAAAATATCCATATGATGATATTCTATTCACATTTAATAAATAGAGCCACAATGTCCATATCTATAAATGAAGTCCTCTATCGATTAACAAATGAATACCACCAAACTATCGATGATAACCTATGTTATATAATCGTACTCATTGATAGCTCAAATGATAACACTTGTCACCATAAGTCCATCATTGTTGATGGTGATTTTTCGTTGTCACTATCAACGAACTTGTATCAAGCGAAAATAAGAACAGATAAGTATAATACTGTAAGAAAATAATAAATCAAGAGACACAAATACGTGGTAAAAACTCCTTTTAACTGGAGAAAAATCCACGGGTTGTTGCTTGAGCAACAAAGTCAAATCCACTATGAAAAACTCAATTACAAAGTATTTCTCTCTGATTTCTCCTGCTAATTCTCACCTCCCCCTATTATGTTTCTTACAGGGGTATTTATACATGTTATTGCTAGGGTTTATGGTACTGCTAGGGTTTGGTGTTCTGATACCCATATTTTGTGTGATTTCCTAGTTCTAATTGAAGTCTGTCTCTTTCTGGAGTTTATCCTGTTTCCTGTTTTGACTGAGTCCGAATCTGCATCGGATTCCTTGCCCTTTATTTGCGGGAAATCTGTTTACCTTTCAGTTGAACTCTGATAGTCGTATCGTTGCTTATTATGGAGTTACTTGCTGCTGATTCTGTCCATATGTTTGTGAAGTACTCGTCTTCATTATCTGATCCCGAGCATGACCGAGTATGCCCGAGCCGATTTCTTCGTCTGTGGTCGGGTTGCTTTGCTCTTTGCCGAGTAAATTCCCTTGGGGAATTTCTACCCTTTAACGCTTGACTTTTCTTGACTTTGCTTACGTGGCCCCTTACTGTAATGACGTGTCCTTAATGATGATTTTTACCTATAACAATACCCCCTTAAATATTTGAACCGAATGTATCTTGCTTACTCGGGATAAATATTTAACTCTTTCATGACTTGTTCTCGTTTATTGTCTTCTTCATCAATGTCGGATTTCAAATTCCTCGTTCGTTTCGAAACATTAATGGCGTGCCTTAATTACGCCCGCACGCGTTTGATTCTTTTCTTATTCGAAGATCTTTTGATGGTGACTGACTGTCTCTTCGACGGCTCGGTGCCTCTCTTTACTGCCACCTGTCTTCTTTTGTTTGGCCGTGGTACGTGGCATTTATGAGACGCGACCCTTCTGTTCGTGCCCGTACAGCTTACGTCATGATTCTTATCCCAATCTTTCCCGCTTCTGCTCACCTACCCTCTCTAGGGTTTCGTGTCTTGGGACCGGTTGCATACTTATATATAGAAGTATTGCTTCAAAGGGAAAACCCCTATTCTCTTTCAAGTTTTTACCATTACTTCCCAGATTTCTGCCATCGCTTCCATGCCTGTAATCTCGTCCTGCAAAGATTTATTTCTTTCGGTTTCCAAACCTTTTCTCGACCTTCTCGAAGATCCTGCCGTACCTCACGTCTCTTCAATCCTTTAAGGTTAGTTCTCATGGATCCCTCTGCTAGACATCATCTTTTTACTGTTGCTATGATTGCCATTGAGCAAGGTGATACTTGTACTGCTACGGCTGTCCACAGGTTGCTTGGTGATCCAATTCCAGATCAGCCCCGATTTACAGACGCTGACGTCTCCGGACTCAACTTGTCTGGACTGCGTCGTGAAGTTCCACCAGCTTCTTCCAGTTAGTCACAGCCTGGATCCTATCAGCCTGATACCGATTCCAGTTCTGCTTCTGCTGCTTGTGATAATTCTCGACCGTGGAAAAGAATGGGGAAGAAACAAAGCAATCGTGACATCAACAAAGGTTCCTTTGTTCGGGAAAGCCGAGTCGAGCCCTAGAGGGTAGTCGAAAAAGACATTGAGGACGAGCATAGGGAGGCTCGTATCGTTTTCTCTCCCGAGAGAGTTTGCGCTTACGACGTTGAGCCAAATGTGGTCGGCCCCGAAGAAGTCACTAAATACACGAACCGTTTTGATTTGGACAGCAACACTATCTCATTAAACCCTACTAACGGTCGGGCTGCGTGGAACCCCCCGCCCGGTCAAGTGGCGATTTACGGGGCGATGCTTTCTTGCGGGGTGACGCTTCCGCTTCAGTCCTTCATTACGTGGTTTTTGGCTGAAGCTCAGCTCGCCCCTGCTCAACTAACTCCGAACAGCTATCGGATCTTGATGTGCATGTGGCACATGTGGCATAGGATGGGACGACCACCCCCGACTCCTCGGGAAATTAGGCACTTCTATTCTTTGAGGCCTCTGGGAAAGACCGGGATTTACTTCCTGCTTTCAACTCAGCCCGAGAGTTGGGTCCCCAAGGACGTGATCGTGAAGAACAGGGTGATGCCGACCGCTGAAGAGAAGATGAAAGGGTTTGTTTGGGGCTTCCCCACCTCAAACAAGTTCTGGAAGAATAGTTGGTTCTTCGTGGGTGGAGACTGGGGACGGTCAATTTCTTTTGACATTGAGGGCGCTCAGATGACTCGTCGGGTGCCTCGGTACTTCTGCGCACCCCAGTGGAACCACACGACTTTGTCTTTTACGAATGAAGAACTCAAAACTTTAGCTCGGGCGGCCTTCCGTCCCGTGGAAAAGAGGGGCAGACCTTACCTCTTCGATGAGAAGAAGATGATAACAGCTCGCCTCTTCTCTCAACTTTCCACACACCTGCGTCGCTGTAAGTTCTCTATTTCTGCCTTGCTATTTACCTGCTTTATCTATTTGGCTTTCAGCTTCCTAAAAAAAAAAATTAATTTTTTTTTTAAGTGTGCGACATAGATGTAGTGTGCGATGCCCAAGCCCGCCGGATGAAAGGCATTGTGGAGGTGAGCCGGAGGGAAGTTAAACGTCAATAGGATGCGGGGATAGCCCCTCCTCAAGGTGACTCCGATGGGAGTTCTTCCGAGGACATTCCCGAGGGGGGTGTAGGCAACGTGCCGGATTATATGCCTGAGGAAACTCAGAATCAATAGTGGGCCGCCCATGCAGCTGATGAAGGCAATCAAGCAGGTCCTTCGACAAAGGGGAAGGAGAAGGTTGGAGAGTCTTCCGAACCAGCTACCTTCTCCTGTGGAACTAGATCTCCTCGGCCTGCTGTAGTCGAGCCGAGTACCACTTCCCCGGATGCGGAAATTGCCAGGGAGCATCCGGACGTGACAGTTCCAGAGATTCTAATTTCTGCCGAACTGAACACTGCGCCGTCTGGAAGTGGTGCTGAAATGGGGCGTTCCGATCCGGATTTTGAGGACCCCACAGCAGACCTGAATACCCGTGGGAGGCAACCCAGAAAAAGAAAAGCCTCGTTCTCACCTGGCCGTCCAGCCCCCAAGATTCCTCGAGTAGTTGCTTTCGTCGAGTCATCCTCAGATGAGGAGGGGGTAGCGGAGGCTGTTGAGAATGAGAGAACAATAGAGAACTCTCCTCCACGGGATCAGATGAGGGACTAACCTGGCGTCCCCCTTAGTTCCCCTCAGGCAATACCTACTGCTGGGTTCCCCGAAGCTAACCTTGGCGATCCTGACCCTTCAACCCAGTCTAGCGTACCTACCCCCTAGACCATGTTGAAGGCTATGGCTTCGGGCCAAGCATATATAGGGGAGGATCGTTGGAGCGGTCTCAGGGTCGGTTCGTTATCTGATCGGCTCTGCCATTTCTTCAACTGCGCTTCTTATGTGAGTAACTCTTAGACTTTCATATTTATCTCTTTTATTGCTACTTCATTTTTGTCACTTGTTATTGGCTTGTTGCAGATGGTAGCCGAGATGATTGAAGTCTACCAGACTAGTGATGGTCAGACGGAGAAAATAAGGAGGCTTGAAGCCTAGTTGAAGGAGAGTGAAGATCGCCGTGCTCGGACCGAACTGGCTTGTCAGGAAGGGACCAGGTTGGGTCAGGTGCTTCTGGACCAGTGCTTAGCGCGTCAACTAGAGGCTGAACAGAAAGCGTCTTTCGCTTCTGAAGAGGCCCAAACCTTAAAAGACCAGTTGTTATCTACTCAGGAGGCTCTACTCCAGGCCGAGCAGACAGCTGAAGATGTAAAATCCTCCTACGAGCGCCGGATTCAGGACTTGGAACGTCAAGCCTTAACGGTCAAGTCCCTGTCGAAGAAAGCTAGGCTGGAGTTGGAGATTCAGGGGGTCGATTGCTTCAAAAGATCTCCAGCCTATGATGCTTTACTTCTCCGAGAATTTCAGAGGGGAATGGTCTTGGCCGAAGAATTTTTCAAGAAGAAGAACAGAGCAACTGATCGGGCCAGGGCCAACTGGAACCTCTCGGTCAAAAAACATGTGGATGCTTCTCTAGAATCTCTTCGGCTCCAGATGAAGACGTGGCTAGCATATTGCAGAAGTAAGGGAAAAGAGCCACATCCCATGCACCTGGAAGTTCCCACTGCTGATTCCTTCTCAACTTTCCATGCTTGTGAGAAAGTGGGGATCGACGGTGAGGCTTCTGACGTTGGGCCCGTTCCCGGGGTAGATTATAGCGCTTGGATAGATGACGACGCCCCGGAAGATGTGATTGTTTGGCCTTCTGATGACAGCCTCCTGAGTGAGTACGTGATGGAACCGGACCCGAGCATTGGTGGAAGTAGTTCTCAACCGCCGGCATCTTTTTGATTAATTTTCTTTCTTTTTCTTTTTTGTAACATTGTTTTTTGTAACAACCGTTGTATATTCTTTCGCTTATATATAAAAAATCTATTCACTATTCTGCCTGTCCAGTTCTCTGCATGATAAACGTATAAACAAAAAAACAAATGAAGCATAATTTGTTCGGTCACCTATACTCGGCTCATAGATCTTAAGAATTTTTGGAACTCTTAATTTCAACCAAGTACTTGGCGACTACCAAAGTTAACCGAGTATCTTATTCAACTGGCAACTCATTTATTAAGCCGAGTATCTCATTAAACTGGCCGTTGATTTATTGGACCAAGTATCTTATTTAACTGGCAATTTTTCTTTTAAAGCCGAGTATCTTATTTAACTGGCAACTTTTTTAAGCCGAGTATCTTATTTAACTGGCAATTTTTCTTTAAAGCCGAGTATCTTATTTAACTGGCAACTTTTTTAAGCCGAGTATCTTATTTAACTGGCAATTAATTTCTCTGATCTTGTGAAGATCGTTTTACCCTAACGTTTCGTCGAGCTCACCACAACCATACGTCAAGGTCCTTACACAAGTCACCTAGGAGGTCTCCCGGTTTTGTCTGTGCAAGGTTTCGTCCAATCGTTGGTGGTTATGTTGACCAGCCAACACGACTGCGCATCTCACCAGTCTTCCTGACGGCGCTCCGAGCATTTTTCCAGTTATCCTGGTGCCTCGGTTTTGCCTTTTGGTTAAGAAGTGCGTTTGCACTGCTTAAACCAGGCGGGCGTGCTATTCCAGCTTCTCAGCCCTTCAAGAACTACTTGTCCGCTCTCCCGTGGCCTCGTAGCGCATGATTATTTTTGAACGAGATTTACTCGGATCGGTTTGTTTTAGGTGACTAAATTTAGTCTGCTTGTTTTCGGACGAGGTGGCCGCTGTTGTTTTTGCCTTATTTGAACATTCTTTATCGTGGATTTCATCGTCTTCAATGAATAACCTCTTTATTAGCAAATGAACTTTATTAGATAATAATAAGAATTAGAAATCTCTTAACATGACTATAATTTAGTTAAAGCAAAGCTAAAATAACATTAAACATGAATGAGCTTGTCAGGGGAAGAAAATCTTGAGATACTGAGCGTTGCACGGTCGGGGTACTAAGCTGCCTTCTGGGTGAGCTATCAGGTAGGCTTCGTGCCCTGCAACTCCCTTGATGATATACGGGCCTTCCCATTTGTCAGCGAGAGATCCTGCTGACTTGTCCTTAGTGTTCGGGGACACCCTTTTTAGCACTAAATCTCCAAGCTAGAATCTACGCACACGAACATGGGAATTATAGTACCTTGCAGCCCTCTACTGATACGCTGCATTTCTCACTTGAACTGCGTCCCTGATTTCTTCAAGCTCGTCTAAGTTCCACTGCAACATGTTGACGTTGTGCTCGGGGTTGTATAGTTGCACCCTGGGTGACGTAAAGGTTGTTTCCGCCGGGATTACAGCCTCTGTTCCGAATGCTAGTGCAAAAGGGGTCTCCCCTGTGGATGACCTGATAGTCGTTCGGTATGCCCATAGCACCTCTGGTAGTTTGTCTGCCCAACTGCCTTTCTTTGCTTCCAACTTTGCTTTCAGTGTGTGCTTGATCACTTTGTTCACAGCTTCAGTTTGGCCATTGGTTTGAGGATGTGCAGGTGACGCATAGTAGTTTGCAATCTTGTACTCCTCGCACATTTCCCTGAACTTGCTGTTGTCGAACTGAGTTCAGTTATCCGTTATAATGATGCTCAGGATTCCCAACCTATATATGATGTTCTTCCTGACAAAGCTAGTAGTGTTTGCCTCCGTGATGTGCACCAATGCCTCTGCTTCTGCCCACTTGGTAAAGTAGTCTACTGCCACAATTGCGTACTTTGCTCCTCCCCTTGTTCCTGTGGGCATTGGACCAATCAGGTCGAGGCCCCACATGGCAAAAGGCCAAGGGGAAGTTAAGCTTCTGAGTAACTCTGGGGGTTGCCGAATGTCGTTTGCTATTCTTTGACATGTCTTGCAACTTTCCGCGAATCGCTGTGCTTCAGCAAATAAAGTCGGCCAATAAAAACCTTGCCGAAGTACCTTGTGTGCTAGACTCTTACCCCCAGTGTGGTTTCCACACACCCCACTGTGAACATCTTTCAGAATCTTGTAGGTTTCTTCTCCGGCAACACATCTTTGTAACACCTTTGAGAACCCTCTTCTGTATAGTTCTCCCCTTAGAATTGTGTACCGAGTTGACCTGTACCTGATGCGTTTTACCTCCACAGCATCCTCCGGTAATATGTTTCTCTCCAAATACTCTCTAAGCTGGGTCGTCCAATCACTTGGACCTGACCGGATTTCTGACACCATGACCTCTTCAGATTCTGCCGTACTTGGTTTGGTCAGGTGCGCCACTGGTATTGCTTTCGACCTAATACTCGTGGTGGCTGAGGTTAATTTAGACAAAGCATCTGCTTTTTCGTTCTCCTCCCGAGGGATTTGAAGGATCCTGTACGCCTTAAACTTTTTAAGCAAGCTCTTTGCAATGTCTAAGTAAGCCATCATATGCTCCTCCCTCGCCTGGTATTCATCCAGCACCTGGTTAACCACAACCTGGGAATCGCTATATACCGCCAACTCATCTGCCCCCAATGCTATGCAAACTCTCAAACCAGCTAACAAAGCTTCATACTCTGCTTGGTTATTAGTTGCTTTGAAGTCGAACCTTATGGCGCATTCCACAGCATCCCCTTCTGGTGTTGTTATGACTATTCCGGCCTCACTGCCATGGGTGTTCGACGATCCATCCACATGCAACTTCCATTGGATTTTACTCACTTGTTCGCCTTCTATCATCCTTTGTACTTCCATATCTGGCTCGGTGAACTCTGCTATGAAATCGGACACCGCTTGTCCCTTAACTGCAGCTTTTGGGGTATATTTGATGTCAAATTCACTTAACTTAACCGCCCACTTAGTCAATCTTCCCGACAGTTCTGGCTTTTGCAGGATAAGTTTCAGCGGGCAGTCGGTGTACACCTCTATTGCATGCGCTTGGAAGTACGGCCTTAGTTTTCTGGCTGCCGTGACCAAGGCGAGTGCAACCTTTTCGGCTGGTGAGTATCTAGTTTCTGCTGGCAGCAACGCCTTGCTGGTATAATATACCGTTTTTTGCACTCATTCCTCCATCCGAATCAACACCGAACTTGTCGCTACCTCTGTGACTGAGAGGTACAAGTACAACGTCTCCCCGACCACCGGCTTTGAGAGGATGGGTGCTCGCCCTAAATACTCTTTCAATTTCTGAAAGGCAGCTTCGCATTCTTCACTCCATTCAAGGCCTTTTCCTTTCTTTATTGCTCTGAAGAATGGGGCGCATTTGTCTGTCGACTTTGCTATGAATCGGTTAAGTGACGCAAGACATCCTGTTAGCCTCTGTACATCCCTCAGCGTCCTCGGCGAAGCCATATCTTCCAACGCTTTGATCTTCTCGGGGTTCACCTCAATCCCTCTTTGATGTACCTGAAAACCAAGAAATCTCCCTGATGGCACTCCGAACACACATTTGCTCAGGTTAAGCTTCATTTTATATCTCCTCAGCACTTCGAAGGTCTCCCTTAAGTCTTCTGAATGCCTCTCCGCTGTGACACTCTTGGTCAACATATCATCCACATAAACTTCCATGTTCCTCCCGATTTGCCCGGCAAAAATTCTGTTCACCAGTCTCTGGTAGGTTGCCCCAGCGTTCTTCAGCCCGAAAGGCATCACCTTATAGCAGTACAAACCCTGATCTGTGGTGAAGGCCGTCTTTTCTTCATCTGCTTTATTCATTCTGATCTGATTGTATCCTGAATAAGCATCCATGAAGCTCAACAATTCGTGCCCAGCTATTGCATCCACCAGTTGGTCTATTCTCGGCAATGGGAAGCTATCTTTCGGGCAGGCCTTATTCAAATCTGTGAAGTCTACACACATTCTCCACTGATTATTCTTCTTCTTGACCAGCACCACATTGGCCACCCATTCTGGGTATTTGACCTCCCTTATCGATCCTGCAGAAAGCAACTTGCCTACTTCATTCTTAATGGCCATACTCCTCTCTGGATTGAACAGCCGTCTCTTTTGCACTACCGGGCAGAACTCTATATTAATGGAGATGGATTGTGATGTCACTTTTGGATCTATCTCGGGCATATCTTCGTGGCTCCAAGCAAAAACATCCTTGTAATCCCTTAGTAGTGAGACAAGTTGGGTTTTTATACATTCACTCAAATTTACCCCGACTTTCACCGTCCTGTCTGGATCTTCTGGGTCCAATGCCACCTCTTCGGTCGGCTCATCTTTCTTAGCTTCGGGCTCCTCTCTGGGATCCAACTCAAAATCCTTCGGTACTTCTGACTCTTCAGTCTCATCAGTTATCGGCTTGGTTGTCACATTGTATACCTGGTTTACTTCCCTATCCTTGTATACTGACAAATTTGCCCTTCGAGCTACTTCTTGTGATCCTTTGACCACTCCAACCCCAAACTCCGTTGGGAACTTCATCATTAAGGCATAAGTCGCTGTCACCGCCTTAGCTTTATTCAAGAACGGTCGGCCCAATAGGGCGTTGTATGGCCAATTTTCTGTGTCGACGACTACAAAGTCGAGTAACACTATCTTTTGGCAAGGAGCCTTCCCAATCTTCACCGGTAATTTCACTGTGCCGAGCGACCTTACCTCCACTCCGCCAAATCCTCTAAGAGGTGTAGGAAAAGGCTGCAGGTCTTTCCTGTCCAGCCTCAGCTGGTCATAAACTTCTGCACTCAAAATATCCGCTGAGCTTCCATTGTCGATCAAAATCCGATGGACCTCCCTATGGCCAATACATGCGCTGATTACCAGTGCATCGTTCGGTCTTACATCTACTCCATGTGAGTAGGCCTCTGTGAATATGATGGGATCCCAACCTCCATTGATCTTCTTTGGGTCGGGTTCAATAGAGTTGACACCTAGATCTCTTTTAGCCTCCACGGCTTCCCGAATTTCCTGGGTCCTCTCCCTATTACTTTTGCCCGTTGATGGTCCACCAAAAATCGTGTTGATCGCTCCTTCATCCTCAGCTTTCTTGGGGCTAGGTTTTCTTGCCCGACCATCCTGTCGGTTATCTCTCTGTCCATCTACCTTGTCGGTTTTCCTCAGGACGATATCTTTCAAGTGTCCTTCCTTGATGAGGGTCTCGATGTGATCCCTAAGTTGAAAACACTTGGAAGTTTCGTGGCCATTCTCCTTATGGAACCTGCAATACTTGGTGGTGTCCCTCCGGGCATAGGATGACTGCCTAGGAGGTTCTTTAGACATGTTCTTCTCCTCTAGAATTGCCAGAATTTCCTCTTGATCCTTCCTCAGTGGGGTATAGTTTGTATATCTGCCTTGGAACTTCTGCCGCGGCTGATCTGTCTTCGGATCATATGCCCGATGACCATCCCGACTGTCCCGTGTCTTATTCTTTTGTTTATCACCTTTCGCGTCGGGCGTCTTTGCTTGGTCCTTGGCTTCAGACCCTTCCGGGCATCTGCCATGCACGAAGTATCCTCCCTTGGCAATTTCTTCTTCCTCCGCCAAGGCATAGCCCCAGCCATATCCATCATGTCAGCGTAACTGGTTAGACGGGCTCTTCTCAGGTCAAATGACAGCTGACCATTCTGGAGGTTATTGATGAATGCTGCAATTATAGCCTCGTCGTTTGCACTTCCAATCTCATACACTTCTTGACCTAATCTTCCCAAATACTTCTTAAGTGACTCATCATTTCCTTGCTTAAGTTGAGACAAGTGGGCCACCGACTTCTTTCTGTGCACATTCCCGAGGAACTGCCTTGAGAAAGCCTTACTCAGCTCGCTGAAGTTACTTATGCTGGCCGTTGGTAACCTGCCGAACCACCTAGAGCCCAGATCCCCAAGAGTTTGAGGGAAATTTAAGCATAGTAGGGCATCATTGTAAACATACTGGGCCATGGCACTCTTGTATCTTCTGACATGTTCCTTAGGGTCCGTGTCCTTTTTGAATTGCTCTACATGTGGCATTCTAAACCTCTCCGGGAATGGCGTCCTCAGGATCCTATTGGTGAAAGGGCTCCCGGACTCATCATCTGACAACTCGTTACGCCCATATCGCCTGACTAACGCATCCATTTGTCGGCATTTGTTCTCCACTTCCCGGGTCAAACTCTGTATGAGTATATCTCTGTCTCCCTCCGGCTCCGCCACAACATTGAAATTCTGACTTATAGTCAGTTTTTGGCCTCTTTCTTCCGGATTCGATTCTCTTTGATCCCGATTTAAACCGTGCAGCCGAACCGTGCCCCTTTGGCAATTATGATGATAATTCTGCTCACTCTCTCCCGAGGACGACGATCGATCTCTCCGATGAGTACGCCTCCTTAGACGGTCTCTATCCCTAACCGTCTGGTCATGACCATACCTTCTGTCCGAGTCATTCTCCTCTCTACGTTCTCCGCTTCCCCTGGTTGGCCTTTCAGAAAAATCACCGGCCTGTCAATCGGATCACGGCTTGCCTTTATGGGTGCATCAGGCGTTGGTATCACCACTGTGGAGCGCAACCTCGTTGCTTGCTGATTTAGGGCAGAAAGATTGTGAGGTGACATCAAACCTTCCGTGGTGGAGAGATCTACCCCTTGCCTTGCAGCGTCTGATATAAGTTGCTGCAAGGAAGCGCGGAATCGTTACGCAATCTCTTCGTTAGTTGGAGGAAAACGCTGAATGCCAGCCAGGGCAGTTGACTGATCTGCCGTTGCCAAGGTTACCTCTGCAGTGTTAAGGGTGGCATCATCCTCCAATTCATCGATTGGCAATCCTTGATTATACTTGGAATCGCTACCATCTCCTTCGCCAGCCATTGTCACAAGTTTTGCTTGATTCCCCCTCCTTCTAGCGCCAATTTTTGATGGTGATTTTTCATTGTCACTATCAACGAACTTGTATCAAGCGAAAATAAGAACAGATAAGTATAATACCGCAAGAAAATAATAAATCAAGAGACACAAATACGTGGTAAAAACTCCTTTTAACTGGAGAAAAATCCACGGGTTGTTGCTTAAGCAACAAAGTCAAATCCACTATGAAAAACTCAATTACAAAGTATTTCTCTCTGATTTCTCCTGCTAATTCTCACCTCCCCCTATTATGTTTCTTACAGGGGTATTTATACATGTTATTGCTAGGGTTTATGGTACTGCTAGGGTTTGGTGTTCTGATACCCGTATTTTGTGTGATTTCCTAGTTCTAATTGAAGTCTGTCTCTTTCTGGAGTTTATCCTGTTTCCTGTTTTGACTGAGTCCGAATCTGCATCGGATTCCTTACCCTTTATTTGCGGGAAATCTGTTTGCCTTTCAGTTGAACTCTGATAGTCGTATCGTTGCTTATTGTGGAGTTGCTTGCTGCTGATTCTGTCCATATGTTTGTGAAGTACTCGTATTCATTATCTGATCCCGAGCATGACCGAGTATGCCCGAGCCGATTTCTTCGTCTGTGGTCGGGTTGCTTTGCTCTTTGCCGAGTAAATTCCCTTGGGGAATTTCTACCCTTTAATGCTTGACTTTTCTTGACTTTGCTTACGTGGCCCCTTACTGTAATGACGTGTCCTTAATGATGATTTTTACCTATAACAATCATTTATCTCATGATTGAGATAAACTCTCTGATTTTCCTCAAGTGAAAACTTTTATCTATTGACGGTTCTGGATAAAGTATTTCACTGTAATCCTATTCAATGCACCTAGTGCACTAGATTCTCTTGCCCAAAGACACTACACTTTGATGATTTTAGACTCATCATAACACATTTGATCACACTCAAATGCTAGCAAAAGAATCTACAACTTTAACAAGGTAAAGACTCCCAACCTTTATCTTAAGTTGTTAACATTGTTCAAGACTAACTAAAGAATTGTGTCTACCTCATACATATCCAGATATACGAACAATTCTTCATCTTTCATAGTCTTTTGACTTTATGATTATTTACTTTTCACAATTATAATAATTAAACTATAAATACTATAAGATTTGTTAATCTAGAAATCACTATATTAATATAAAAAGATTGTCAACTACATCATTACAATCTTACTATTAAGCACAATCCTAACACGGGATTCCCTATTGTGAAGCCCGGGAATCGTGAAATACCGGGCTTCACATAATCCATTCTCCATTTACTTATAACTTTTTATATTTTTTAAAAATTATGCGGACACCGCGGGACATAACTACATGCGGTGCCCTTCCATTGGGGATGGATCCCGGTCCTGAAACCTACTTCGAAAGACCATGTCCTTGATAGATTGAGAGAAAATTGATAGTAAAACTAGGAAATAGTTGGGGGATTGAAATGGTGAAGTGTAAGTGTAATTGTGTTTTTATATTTTGCTAGAATATTATAGCAAAAAAGGAAACTAAATGAAAGGGAACAAGTATGGTGAAGTCTCCCAACTTTTATTTTAAAAAATATAATAAAGAAAAAAAAAACTTTTTAATTATTTTCTCCAATTTTCAAGCCCGTGATTCCTTTTTGTGAAGCCCGGGAATCGTTAAATATCGGGCTTCACATAATCTATTCTCCATTTAATTGTGGTTTTTTTTAGAATATTATAGCAAAAAATGAAACTAAATGAAAGGGAACAAGTATGGTGAAGTTTCACACCTATTAACTTAAAAAAAAATAAAGAAAAAAACTTTTAAATTATTTTCTCCAATTCTCAAGCCAGGGATTTAATTTTGAAGCCTGCAGATGTTATGTTTGGAGGCCGTGAATCCTGTCCAAAATTAGAAACATTAACCAGATCGATATGCCGCTTTAGAAGTGACTTTAAAAAAGTCGCTTTTTAAGTCACATGTTACTCTGCCCAGATATTTAACTTCTCCAATTCTCAAGCTCGGGATTCCCTGTTGTGAAGCCCGAGAACCTGTTATGAAGCCTGGGAATAGTAAAATACAGGGCTTCACATAAAATATTCTCCATTAAATTGTGTTTTTTTTAAGAATATCAGAGCAAAAAAGGAAACTAAATGAAAGGGAACATGTATGGTGAAGTCTCCCACATTTTAACTTAAAAAAAATAAACTTTTAAATTATTTCCACCAATTCTCAAGCCCAAGATACCATGTTGTGAAGCCCGGGAACCTATAATGAAGCCTAGGAATCGTGAAATATCGGGCTTCACATAATTCATTCCCCATGTAATTGTGTTTTTATATTTTGCTAGAATATCATAGCAAAAAGGGAAAGTAAATGAAAGGGAACAAGTATGGTGAAGTCTCCCAACTTTTATTTTAAAAATAATAATGATAAAAAACTTTTAAATTATTTTCTCCAATTCTCAAGCTCTGATTTCCTTGTTGTGAAGCTCGGGAACCTGTTATGGAGCCTAGGAATCGTGAAATATCGGGCTTCAAAAACTAGCTCCCGGGCTTCAGTGTAAGAATTCATAATGTAAGCCTGGGAATTCATATGTTAAGCCCGTGAATTAATAATACGAGATCATGAAATTATGAAATTAATCATGAAACTAACAACATAAATTCCCACAATTAAGGTCATATGACAAAACTAACAAAGAAGTTAGAAAACTTCAACTAAAACATAAACTAAAAAAAGAACATGGGTGGCATGGTGGTGTCATGAATCATGATCTGCCTACTGGGGGGTATTCCCTGATCCACTGGCCTCACCAGCATTAGTCCGGCGATGCACATACGAAATCTGGAGGCCTGAACCAGCTAAACCGTCTGAAAAGCATCCATCATGTTATTATGATTTGCAAACTCTCTCATGTTGGCCTGCTGGTTGGCATCCATTTGTAAACGCAAACCTTGAAGCGTTTTTAGAATCTAATTCAACATCGGCCCATAATCAGCTCACTCTGCATCTGGATCATCTCCAAGGTTCTGCTCATTATAGTCCACATCCTTTGGGTCGTCCTCATCGCCAGATCCATACACGTCATCCTTATTGACACCCCTCGGAATCACAAGTGGAGGTAGTCCTCTATGCCTAGCAACGCCATTGTAACCCCTTTTGCCCAAGTTTCCTGTTGGTGGAATCATTGTCCATCCTCCTAGTTGCACATCAATACCGGCCTCCTCACAAAAATGTGTAATCAAACAAGGGAAAGTTAGTGGACCAACATTTGATTTCCCAGCTTCGAAAATACTTTTCATGATAATTTGCCCTACGTCTATAAGGAGCAGATTTTTTGCACAAAAGATAACGAGCGTTCTCATAAGTGATCTTGGTGCGGTGCATCGTGGGCAACAAGGAGAAACTGAAGAACAAATACCAAATGGCAGCCTCTATCTTTAGTTCGTTGTACAAAATGGGAGTTTGATATTCGTTCCACACAGGACAACCATCTATCCTCAAGTCAGCAGCTAATTGCCCATTACAGGGCTCGAAGAACTCATGAATTGGAAGGCCTTCAATCAGTCCATCGATGTTATCTATCGTGTCAAACCACTGGTTAATCTTAGTGGCTGTAATTAGGACTTCCCTCATGTGGACCATCACTGGCACCCCTTGATAAAACTGGTATGGGTTCATTGTAAAATAAAACTCACGGACCAATTCCAGTGACCCCTTGTTTGGGGTCCTAGCAAAACCCCTCCAACCCATAGTATTTACTGTCTCTGGTATCCAAGTTGCACCAAAAATTTCCAAGTTGATACCCCTCTCCGCCAAACTTTTCTACTACCAAAATTAGCCTATCTTTTCGAAAAATCTGGGTTTAGAGGCTCCGTAGAGGTGCTTCCCTTACCTTTCCCTTTGGGTGACTGCATAATGGGACCTTTTCATCTCTTTTTCGATTGCCTACAACCATCATTAGCAACTTCCTTCCTCTTTCTCCTATTTCCCATCTCCAATTTAATAAAACAATACCACCACACACAACAAAATGCACAAGAATCTTGGCCAACACCACAACAACAAAAACTATAAATATTCAAAAATTCACACAACACATAAAAAAATGACCCTATAACACTTATATAAGGAAACCCAGGCAACACAAAAGACAAGTCTCTAAATTGTTCTCAAACTTCCCCAAACTCCTTCAAGAAATCTACTCAAATATAATCACTACAATGTGAAGAAAATAAGAACCTATATGCTTCAATCCATCACTTAAACAGAGGGTTCGTGCTTCAATTTACCTTTTGTTGAAGACCCATTGTTCTTGTCTTCATCCAAACTCCATGTCCGGTCCCCTAGAATCTCCCTTTACACACATACTTTTGGGTTCTGAGTTGCAGTTCCCATACAATCTGAAAGCGAACACAAGAGTGAAGAAGACACACACACTCACACTCACACTACACACAACTCTCACTGTCTTCCTTTTCAGCTTTTAAATTTGGTTAAAAATGGAGCGAATCATGACCATTTCAAAGCTGATGCTTGTATTCAATTAGCTAATTATAGCTTTGTTAACCTGGGTTTTGGAAGAATGATAGGTGGGAACTTGGATCTGGAGAGAAAAAGTAGCGGTTGTTTGAGACCAAAGCAAGTTAGCAGAGGATCGTGCAGGGGAGAAAGTTAGAGTTTTTATTGCTTTGTACTTGTTTGTGATTTGCTCTTTGAATGGGTTTCATTTGAAAAGAGGTTTTAAAAGCCCTTGTATCGAATTTCCATCTTGCAAATCATGGGAACCCTGTGCTAATTCGTGTCCCTACGAAATCTGTCAAACGGGGAATTCTCTCAACTGCCCAGACCTATACAATTAAAAATCAAACAATGTTATTCTACACCTAAATATTGTGTGCAATGTTTAAAGGACTATAGAATGTGATACTATTACCTGAAATGGTAGAGAAAATCTGAATATATTGATTGTATGGCAGTTGGATGTATTATTCTTCTCAGCATCCTCCTTTAGCTTTGGTAAATCCATGTCTTCTTTTTCTACTACTTCTTCATCTTGTACTTATATTTTCTTTGTCACCCTTTCCACCGCTTTGTTTTTCTTCTTCTTCTTCTTCTTCTTCTTCTTCTTCTTCTTATCCTGATTCTCTTCCTTATTTTCTTCCTGCTTCTGGCCATTATCATCTTTCTTCTTTCCTTTACCTCTCAATGTGTTAATGTGATTCTGGAGTAAACCCTTGAGCCGATACATTGTAAAATTGTGGATGTAAGAGCCCCATAAAAAAGTTTTGAAGGCATTCTCATCCTCAACTAACGCAAACAGCCAAGCCGGTATGGCTTTTCATCAGTCCTCAGTGCCAAAGAATTGGGAGACCATTAATATGTATGCCATCTTCAGGGCATCTTCACCATCCACATTCGTGAGCTGGTTAAATGTGGCAAACAACAATTCACATGATGGCCTTTTTGATTTGAAATATCTACTTACCATAGAACCGTCAACAACATTTTTTTTTCTTGAAATCTTTAGGTAGGGGGGTCATGTTTAGCCCACTACACAGACAAAACTTTTTTCTCCCGAAAAGAACATTTTGTCTCCCTAATCCAAACCACATATCATCATCCTTTTGTCGGCGGGGAAGAATAATCTCACGTTTGAGAAGGTTGTAGATGAGCATGCCATGCATGACCAAGGGTTGAACCAACTCCAAGTAATGGCCAAAAGGCCATTCCTTAAACCTTTCCAGCATGCCACACCGAAGTAGGATAGCCTTCAAATCCCTCATGAGGTAACGCTTGTTTTATGAGTTTATTCTTGTGTTGATCCAATCTCTATGGTCCAGGAACCGCCAGAGTTTTTCGTTTGGATTAACATGCATCTGTTTAATAACAACAACAAAAAATTAACACTTGAGAAAAAAAATATTTATTTTATTAATGTAAAGAGAAAATGAGACAATTGAATGAGACAATATTTTAAATATCTCTAAAAACTTTCTAGCAAACAACAATATATGTTCCAACCTCAGCCAAGTTAAAAAAATCCAGATCAAAACAACCAAATTTAAATGATAAAAACAACCAATGTGCATTGAATTTCAGGCCCGGAAATTGGATTACAAGCCTGTGAATTCTTACTTGAAGCTCGGGAATCCTTAATTTCATCCCCGGGAATTGGATTTCAAGCTCGGGAATCCTTACTTTCATGCCCGGGAATTCCTTACTTTAAATCCTGAGAATTGGTTGTTCAAGCCCGGAAATTGGTTGTTCAAGCTCAGGAATTGGACGTTCAAGCCCTGGAATTGGACTTTAAAGCACGGGAATTGGAAATCATGCTAATGTAACATGATAACACAACGATAATACAACCCAAAACACAGAAAATAAACACAACATTCAATATATGTTCCAACTTCAGCCAAGTTAAGAAAATCCCAAATTAAAACAACCAAATTCAAATGATAAAAACAACCAATGTGAATTAAATTTCAGGCTAGGGAATTGGAATTCAAGCCTGAGAATCCTTACTGTGAAGCCCGAGAATTGGTCTTCCAAGCCCGGGAATCCTTAATTTCATCCTCAGGAATTGGATTTCAAGCTCATGAATCATTTCTTTAAAGCCCGAGAATAGAAAGTTCAAGCCATGGAATTTATCTTTCAAGCCCTGGAATTGAACCTTCAAGACCTGGAATTGGAAGTTCAAGCCCAGTAATCGCTTGTTTCGCAGTACCAAAAATACCTCACTTGGTATACACAAATCGTACTGAATTGTATAACGGAAAACAGGATCGTTCCTCAGGGAAAGAGAGGATATTTGACTATATTTAGGATATGTACACTAAACTAAACTACGTGCGAGAAAGTAATTCATTATTGGTTTTGGAAGATGTTTTGGAAGATAAATTAAATTAAACTAAGCAAATACAAAAGCAAGTGGCTAAGGTTGAGTAAGTGGAAATGTATGGGAATGGATATTGGGGGAGTGAATCAACAACCCAAAAGATTTCCTAATGTAATGAACTAGTCCAGTTAAGTGCTTTAATCCAACTCAATGAGTGTTCTAAAATTGATAGAAATCATTTATAATCCAAATTCAAACCTTAACTCAAGTAAGCCCTACTATGAGTCTTGGTAAGAATATCAATTAAAGTTCCTACTCAAGTGAGCCCCACTATAAGTATTCACTAGATAAATTCTCAAGAACACATTCAAAGTATCATACCATATAAAACATTCAAAAATATATATGTTCCATTTCATAGATGCTCAAGGTTGGAGAATGAGTTGAAAGCCATTCAACCCCTAAACCACAACCTTCATATGTGAACCACATTTACAAGCAAAACTAAATTGAGACCAAATATTAGCTAAATCATGTAAAATGGCAACTTCAAAGCAATGAAAATGAAATAATCCAAGAGAGAATTCATAATAACATATTACTAGTACAAATACATAGAGATATCATATTAATTGTCTCATTAATTCCCCAACATAAAGGTTTAGTAACACATAATGGAAATATAAATAAAGAGAGCAAAGTTGAAGAGAAAACCCATGAAAGCCTTCACAAAGTCTTCTTGTTCCTTGATGAGCTTGAGATTCCCTTGGCCTTGATGAATCTCCTCTTTTCTCTTCAATAAATCTCCAAGATGTGGATGGGTTTTGGTGTGGATGATGGGAAAGTTTTGTATTTGGTTATGGAAGTGTGAAATGGGAAGGATTTGGTTGAAAGTGTGAAGGTGATTTGGATATAGGGAGAGGCATGTATGGTAGTGAGAAGTGTTGGGAGGTCTGAAAATTATGTTTACAGAAGAGGAAGGAGGTGTATTTATAGTTAGGGTAAGTTTAGAGATGATTTGGTAGAGAAGGGACGAAACCGCCCCTCAATTTCGAGCAAAAATCCGACCTCCAAGTGATGTTCGGCGGTCAAAACGATGGGCATGGTGCTAACTGAATTGGCCGCCAAAATGTTGTTCAAAGTTACTGTCCTATTTCGGCAGTCAAAACGGCGGTTTGGTTGCCAGCGGAATTGCCCGCCGAATGCCATTTCTACTCTGCGATCTGGTTACTCAAATAGGCATAACTTCCTCTAGAAAAGTTGGAATCATAATCCGTAAAAAGTTATGAAAGCTAGACTTTCGTACCTTTCTAAATATATAAAGATATCATTGTGGTTCGATCTGAGCATGGAGTTATGGTACCCACAAGTCGGACGTTCTGCACATGCCTTTACAGTTTTTACTCTTTTTGCACTATTTTGCCTCCAAATCTCCACTTTAAGCACAAACCCCTCTAATTCTTCAATAATGCCTGAGAATACTTAAACACACGGTTAACTAACTAAAATTGCTCAGAAAACATAAACAAAATTTAAGTAAAGGGTGTGCAAAATGTGAACATTTAAAACGCGATCACCCGAGAATACTTACTTTCAAACCCGGGTTTTGGACTTTAAAACACGAGAATTGAAAATCATACTAATGTAACATGACAACACAACGACAATGCAACCCAAAACACAGAAACAAACACAACATTCAATATATGTTTCAACCTCAGCCAAGTTAAGAAAATCTCAGATAAAAACAACCAAATTGTATGTTTATGACAGCGTCGCCCTAGACTCAAATATAATTGTATGTTTTTGTCAACAAAAAAAAATAATATAATTATATGTTCAAGTACAAAGCAAATTCATAATAAATACAAAAATGTTGCTCCATTTTGCTTGATTAGTATGATTACGTAAACATTTTTTGTTTAAAACTACATGTGATCAGTGATACTATGTTTATTTTTCTTGAAAAACCTCAACGGTATAATAAAGTTTTAAAGAAAAAAAAATAGAGAGAAAAAAAATCTAGTTATAACCTATGGGGACATAATCGATCTTATTCAAATATCTTATTACAATATATATTTACGAAGGAAAAGAAACCTAATACTACATGTAAAACACTAAAACCATTAAAGTGATTTGTATACGTATACATACATATATATATATATGTGATTTGGATTTATACTCATCATGATCATGAAAGAAATTATAAATCATGATCATCCATATTAATAATGTTGATATGTTATGATAAAATACAAGATGAACAAAACAACCAAATTCAAATGATAAAAACAACGAATATGAATTGAATTTCAGGCTCGAGAATTGGATTTCAAGTCTGGGAATCCTTACTTTGAAGCCAGAGAATTGGTCATCCAAGATCGGGAATCCTTAATTTCATCCCCGGGAATTGGATTTCAAGCTCAGGAATCCTTACTTTAAAGCCCGAGAATTGAAAGTTCAAGCCTGGGAATTGGACATTCAAGCCCGGGAATCCTTACTTTCAAACCCGGGTATTAGACTTTAAAGCACGGGAATTGGAAATCATGCTAATGTAACATGACAACACAACGACAATGCAACCCAAAACACAGAAACAAAACAACATTCAAAAACAATCATCTAGCTCAAACACCTCCATTTTAAACAAATGGCATATATCCAAATTGTCAAAGTTTTCCATCTATTATGTGAAAAGATGTTCAAAGTTTCCTATCTATCATGTAAAAGATGTTCTGAGTTTCCTATCTATCATGCAAAAGGATGTTCAAAGTTGGTTAATGCATGTTCGATAAAATAAAAAAGAAATATAATAATAAAATGGTCATTTTAGGGAAGAGATGATATATATAGATAAACATACAGTTAAAGAATAATGATGCTTGCTTTAAGAAAAGGACAATAATGAAAGATAACGGTTTTATCATCAAAGATGTTTGTGTTTAATGTCTGTTAGCGTGTGTGACTCGGTAATTGAATTATGAATTATGAATAGAAACAAGAAAAACCCCATCAGTAATTGAGACAGCTTCAATACTATAAAAATGATAAATATAAGAAAAAAGATAAAGGGAAATCACAATCACCCTACAAAACATCAGTGCATACTTAACTTTTTTTCATTTTATTTGCTTACAATTTAACATACTTTTCTTAGCTTTCAGTATACTTGCCTATGGTTTCAACACTCACGAATATTCATTTAGCAAACTGCCAAACACATACAAACAAACTGTTTTGTTCGGCCAAAATCCAACAAACCCTCTTACATTCTTAAGCTAATTATTCAATCCAACAAACGCTAAAATCATCCCCTTGAAAAACAAAACAGAGAAATACAGTAGCAGTGAAGTACAATCACAAATCCATACACAAGTTTAAACATTCAAATAAACTCTCTTTGAGAAAACTAAAGAAAAAATGAAAAACTAAACGGAACCAAAGCAGTAGAAACGAAGAGATACATAACATTGAAAACAGTCAGTAAAAAATAGTTATGTGTACTTAAACATCATCACTATAAGTCTATAACAACACAAAATAAAACAGTAACATAATGTAAATGAGGGAGACAGGACAGAGAGAGACTTCTGCACACTAATTACCTTGAAGCTCGATTGGGTTAGAGAAGGTTAAACTCTTGCCTTCTTAGTGTTTGACTACTGCATTTCTTCTTCAGATTGCAAGTGTCAATTTAACATAAGCTTCCTCTCTTCAGCAATTCACACTCATCCCAATATTCAACCTGAAATCCGACAAGAAAAATTCTCAAAACTATTACTAAATTTCCAACAAAAAGAAAAAGCTGATGACAAACCAGAAATCCGAACCAAAAGTATCACATGAATCGATTTTCAACATGAAATTCGAACCCTAATTTCAAAACCAGACAGTAATGTAATAACAAACAAGAAATGAAAACACAAAATCGAAAACCCTCATGACAAAATCAGTATCTCGTGAAAAACTTGGGTATAAATTAGTAGGGATAGAAGAAAATGGCCTTTCCTAGTACATTATAATTAAGTATAAATAAGAGTAATTGAGTAAACGATAGAAATCAATGTCCTTACCGGATTTTCGGCGTTTTTTCTTTAGATTTGGGGTCTTCTTCTTCTTGGTTAGGGATTCAGATTCTTTTGACTGTTGGTCGGGGTTTCTTCTTCAGATTCGCTTGTAAGGAGTGTTTGTTTTGGGGGTTCTTGGGGCTGTTTTGGTCGGGATTTCTTCTTCAGATTCGCTTGTAAAGTTCGTTCCTTCGTTTTGGGGGTTCTGGGGTTGTTTGGGGTTTGTTTTGGTGGGAACTATGAAATAAGGGTGACGAGGATAAATAAGTAATTTTGACTTTATCTTTTAAGTTAAAAGGGCACTCTGGTAATTGATGGAAAATCCCTTAAAAGGGCACTCTTGTAACTTCCATCTTTTTTTGGACATTTTTGTAAGTTTTTTTAAAGGTGAACATTTTTTATCTTTCAATCGTAGGAAAGGTCATTTTCATGTATTCCCACAAATATAATTTAGAATATAACTTTCACTATTTAAAAAATTATCCAAATACACCCAATAGCATCTCAAGTGAACAAGATTTTCCACTTGAGATGATAATAATGTAGTAATAATGTTTAAGCAAGAAAAAGAGTGTAAGTTGAAATTATGCACAAGTTTCTGACATGTCACATGACCCCACTCCAATTAGTCCATATCATAATTTTTTTTAAATATATTATGTAAATTCAGATTGTTTTTTTTTTTGAAAGAAAAAGACCCGAACCCACGATCTCATAAGGTAGGTGTAAGGGGTTTTACCATTTGACTAATCTTATCATGTCTTCTTCATTGTCGCCATCATCATCATCTTAAATGGATAAAGACTTTGCTTCCAGCTGGGCATGGTAACAGTTTACGTACACGACCACATCTTTTGGAATTTGGAAACCAATAATTTTCTCACTAGAACTCTATATGAAATGATCTCTAAAAAAAAAAAAAAAAAAAAAACCTCTATATATAGGAAACGCGATGCACCCTACCTCTCTCTCTCGTTTTAGCATACTTAATGCGAGAGTACTCCATGAATATGTAAAGAGGTTTATTACGGGAACCAAATAATTAAAATTGATATCCTTAAATCACTGCATAGAAAACGCCACTCGTGATCGTCGAATGTCTTAATTTTATATAAGAAACAACATATATACTACACATTACACAACAACTCAGTATAAATGTTTGTGATTTAAGCCAATATAAAGGTTAAATGTTCAAAATATCTAACATTTTAATAATATAATTTATGAGCTGTATTTGAAATTATTTTAATAATTGAAATTAAGGGCAATATTGGAACTTAAAAAATATACAGTTTTAGTCGGGGTGCGAATATCATTGCACATTCAGTCTGCTTCGTTGGGCTTCAGTTTTATTAGGGATCGGCTTAATACAAATACTAATGATTTGTTTTGCAAAATTTAGTTCAAATAAATATATAATGACAGATTATTTTTATTTTTATTTAATTTTTATGTGGAGATATAAAGATATTAATATGTTTGGATCAATGAACTATATTAAGTATTAACTAGTCAAAGTGTCCAACACTTTATTGGTGCATATTTAATTTGAAGAATGTGACTATATATTTGAATTCAATCTATTTTTAAAATGAATTGAAATAATTCAACTCAATTATATTCAAATTAATTTAAAGGATGAATGGGACATAATCTTATAAGACAATTACTAAATAGTTTTATTATTTCAGTTAGTTTTTGACTTATTTCATTAATAATCAAATTGATACCTATTTTTTATGGGTGGCAAAATGGGCTACCTAATCACAGCCCATTAATTTTTTTATTCAACCCTAATTCAGCCGGTTGAGCTTATCCTATGACATAGATTGAAACCCAAACACGCCACATTAATTAATGGGTTATCTAATAAAAACTATTTAACTCATTAATTTATCGGTTATAATAAATTATAATTCTATTAATTTATTTCTGATTTAAATTTTAAAAGTAATTTTAAGTCTTTTAATTTATTTATTTTTGCACAGTTCAATCCAATAAAACTTATTTAATAAACAAAAATAATAAAAAATAACAAAAATGTTGATTCAAAATAAAATCTCATAAAAACATGTAAGTAATATATCAAGACTTGATTTAAAGAAAAATGCTAATTGGCATTGATATCCCCTAAACTATGTTCGAATTTGCACCTTACCCCTATATTTTTTGTTCTTCATTAAACCCTATGAACTGTCATAAATTGGTAATAGGTGATGGAATTGTAACGTCGTACATTTTTCTGTCATGGTAAATTGCACTAAGTTCCGCTTATTATATGCATAATTGCATCAAACCGAAAAATATATAATAATATGACATAAATATCCCTCTGACCAAATTTTAAAAATCAAAATTTAAAAATCAAAATTTAAAATTGAAATAATGGTTAACTAATAATAAAATTCTAAACTTTTTGCTAAAGAAAATTAAATAAATAGAGAAATGAAAAAATTAAATTGATTTAACAATTATTTAATTTATCTTTTTTATTTAAATATCTCTAAATATAAAACTCAGATGAATATTTAAATTATTTAAAAGAAATTATCATTTAAATTATCTTTTTTATTTAAACTAACAGATGGAATTCAAAAACAAAACATAAGAGATACTCATGTCCCGTCATGCAGCTGTTTTTCAGTCTGTTTTAGTTTTTGTTTTCCAAAAACAATTTCGAATTCGCGTTCGTTAACCGTTTTTCATTTTATTTTCAAAAAACGAAAAAATATGAAAAACAAAACTAGTGTAAACAGTGAAATATTTGAAAAACAAAAAAACGTTTATTTTTGTTCGTTTTTGTTTTTCAAAAAAATTATCAAATTTTTTTTTCTTTTTTCTCATCCACGAGACATCATCTTCCATCTTACTCATCTCCATCTTCTTTGGGTAAGCATTCTCTGAACTTCAGTTTGAACTATGGAGTCCTCGGTTGATTTCATGCACTCAACGTTCTCTCTCCGCCATCAATGGTCTTGCATACTGATATTTTCTGGTCTACGTGTTCTCAAGCTAACAGACTGCAGTTCATGAGACCAGAAATCTGCAAGGATAGGATACAAAACAAAATAGAACGATTGTCTTTGAATAATAATGTAAACTCTGTATTCTACTGGAGAAAAATCTGCAAGGATAGGATACAAATCAAAATAGAAGGATTGGATGAAAATAATATATGATTCATATCTGAACCTTCATCATAGAAGTTTTTTCTTTTTTTAGGAGTTGGGGTATTTATGAGTTAGATTCATAATGCATCAGAAGATGTATAGTCAGACCACTTCACAGGACATGAATTTGCTTTTGAAACATTAATAATAATAATACATTAATACTCAACACACTGAAGTCTATATATTCACAGAATAGTAAACAGAAATGTAAACACAATAACCACTAGATCAACATGCGTTTTAATAGATACAAGTCTGTTTCCCCCAGCACTTGTAGCAAGTGTTTGAATCATGATCCTAAATTGGCAATCTCCAACAGATGGATCTTTAGTGGTAATAGTTGAAAGGTTTGGAAACCTGCAGGCACTATCAAGCTGATTATGTATCTGGTAGTAACTGTTAAATGCATATGAGATGTTGCCAATAGCATCCAAATTGCTACAGGAAGTTCCATATCAAAGACTTGTGCAATCAGCATTCGCACAAGCATAACTCACACTAGATGAATTATTTGTAAAATTAACAAACGATGAGAATAAAGTGGCTAATAATTTATTTGTAAAATTTTTAAATGAGTGTATAAAGAAATTTTTTGGGTGGCATAGTTGATAATTAAAATACAGTTTTTAGTATGTGCTACCAGACGCGTTTTCAGATTTCGAAACTGAAACCAAAAACACGGTTTTCATTTTCATTTTTGTTTTTGAAAAATAGTAAACAAAAAACGCATACAGCCAGTAAACGCTTATAGTACTAGGGTTTTTCGTATACCTAAGGATAGGTACAGGCAACCCAAAAACAAAGGCACGCATGTTCATTTCGATGGCCTAAAAAGCCAGTTAAAGCAAAAGCCATAAGCCATCTAAAAAAGAGAAAAAAATATATTAGAAAATAAAAGATAGATCTGGAAACTCACCAGAGCAAGAAAAGGAGACAAGTCGTCTCTTTGGGTGGTTCTGCAGATGGAATGTGAAGAAAAAGGAATAAAAAAGATGAAACTGAAGTATTTTATATATATATATATATATATAAATAATAAACCCAAAACCAACAGCCCAATCCAAGCCTCTTCCCAAAGAGACTCCAAGGTGTTTCGAACCAGGGTTTATGCCAATCATTTTTGGAAACGAGAGAACTTCCATTTTTGTTTTCATAAAATGAGGTACGATTGAGATACTACTGCAGACTTTGAAATTAAATGTATAAATACTCCGGATTCTTTTTATTGATATTACAGAAATATTTATACTCATTTACATAACGGTAATACTCAAATTGTTGACCTAGACTTCTGGTCATAACATATATGGAAAGCATGATTACAGGGATACTTTGGTAGTGCAGAACTTGTGGTTGTTGAGAGAAATTGTTGGAGATAAGTTGTTAAACAAGTATGTTGTTTGTAGCTAAAGACTCGTTCTATCATATCCCCGCAAGATTGCGTTTCCATCTTGGATGCCAATCTTGGATCTATGTTGCAGAAATTGCTTCTTGGAGACAGCTTTCGTAAGGGAATCCACCAGTTGGTCAGCGATGTGCACATGGGACACGCGAAGCTTGTTGTGTAGCACCTGATCGCGCACAAAATGGAAATCCAGTGCAATATGCTTTATACGGGAATGAAAGACGGGATTCTTGCAGAGATATGTGGCCTTAATATTGTCACAATAGATGGTTGGAGGAGCAAGGACCGATTGATGGAGTTCTTCTAGAAGGTTGGTAATCCAGTTGAGCTCAGCGGCAGTGCTAGCAATGGCTCTGTACTCTGCTTCAGTTGAACTTCTGGCAATGGTACGTTGTTTCTTGGAAGTCCAACTAACTGGAGAGCCACCAATGAAGACAAGGTAGGCAGATGTACGTAGAAGTAAAGTCATTTGAGTTGCCAGCCCAATCCGAATCCCCAAAGGCATGAAATTGTGGGTTGGTGGCCTTGCGGAGAAGAATGCCATGATGGATAGTGCCGGTAAGATATCGAAGCATTTGTTTGACTACGGCCAAATGATGAGTTGTGGGGCTATGCATGAATTGAGAGAGTTTATTCACGACATAGAAAACGTCAAGACGTGTGATGGAAAGGTATTGTAGGGAGCCAAGAACCTGGCGAAATTGAGTTGGGTCAATTTTGGTGCTGCCATCATGAAGAATTAGTGAATCCTTTGGAGACTGAGGTGTTGTAATTGATTTGGCTTCAAGCATGTTGGTTTTGGTGAGAAGATCAGTAATATATTTTTTCTGGGAGAGGAATAAGTTGTGAGAGGTTCTCATGACTTCAACAGCATGAAAATAGTGGAGGGATCCAAGATCTTTAAGTGAGAACCGGGAAGAAAGTAAGCGGATGAATTGAGTGTTCACGTTTTGTTGATTAGCAGTGACAATAATGTCATCAACATAGACAAAGAGGTAAACCAAAATAGGGCCACTGCGATAGATGAATAAAGAGTGATCAGACTTCGAATTGACAAAATCATGTTGTACCAGAAATTACCGAAGTTCTTAATACCAGGCCCTTGGAGATTGGTGGAGATTGAAGATGGCCTTGTGCAATTTGTAGACATAGGTGGGGTATTGAGAATGTTGAAAGCCGGGTTGCTGCTACATAAAAACTTCGTCAGTTAGAGTATCCTGTAAAAAAGCATTGTTAACATCTAAGTTGACGCAAGTCCCAGCCACGGTTTACTGCAATGCTAAGAATGACCCGGATAGTAGGAAGCTTCACAACAGGGCTAAATGTGTCAATGAAATCGATTCTTGGACATTGGTGGAAGCCCTTGACGACAAGTTTGGCTTTGTGCCGGGAGATTGTTCCATCTGGATTGCGTTTTATTTTAAAAATCCACTTGCATCCGATAACGTTGTAAGAGTGATGTATGGGTACAAGCGTCCAGGTCTTGTTTTGAAGAAAAACAGTGTACTCTTCGCTCATTGCTTTTCGCCATTCAGGGAATTTTTGGGCATGTCTGAGAGATGTGGGTTCAGGAACATGGGGATTAACAGTAGTATGCAGATTCAGGATTTGACTAGGTTTGAAATATTGTTTTGGGACCTCGTAACCATTTTAGGTGGAGAAGCGGGACATAGAGGAGTGGAGGAGGTAGGAGATGAAGAAATTACCTGAGTGCCGGACGAAGACGTGACGCCTTGGTCGCGTGACTGAGCCATCAAAGTGGTCGATCCATCATCAAGTGCTTATGGATCGCTGGTGGAAGTGTGGGTGTGGTCATTGGTGGTAGAGCAATATTGGAGTTGTGAGGAATATTATTTAAATTCGAGTCGGTTGGTGGGACATGTAAAGTAGGTGGGTGATCATGATGTTTTGGAAGCCAATGAGAGGCTGTGTCAGGGGGAAAACAGCGTGCACTAAGGCTTTGTTTGGTAAGATGGAAAGATGGAGGAAGGGAGAGGGTAGGAGGGAGAGGGATGGGAGGAGAGCTCCAATCCCTTGTTTGGTTGGAGAGAAAAGAGAGAAGAGAGGAGAAGAGGAGGGAGCTCTCCTCCCTTCGGGCCCACCAAAACCAATCCCTCCGATTATGGAGGATGAGAGAGGGGAGGAAAAAATGGAGGGAAATTACAATAATGCCCTCCAATTTTTTATTAACCTCCAATTTATTAAAGGGCAATATAGTAATTTTATAAATTATATACCAATCCATCCATTCAACCATCTTTCAATACCAAACAACACGAAGGATTTATATTATCATCTCCATCCCTCCTACTCTCTCTCCCCCTTAATCCATCCATCCCTCATACTCTCTCTCCCTCTTACCAAACATAGCCTAAGAAGAATAGTCCGAAGTGGAAATTGTTGTTCCACAAATAAGACATGGTTATGAGTTGGGGGATTGTAGCAGAGATTAGGAATTACGTGGCAAAGAATAACCTACAAAGACACACGGATGAGAACGAGGATGGAGTTTTGTGGGTGCAAACAGGTGAAGCCATGGGTAATAGAGGCAGTCGAAAACCTTTAATTTATTATAGTTGGGAGATATGCAAAATAAGGCCTCAAACGGAGATTTGTAGTTAAGGAGTGGAGTGGACATGCGGTTGATCAGAAAAGTGGCAGTGTGAAAGCCAGCGGACCAGAAGGTGAGAGGGAGTGAAGCTTGATGCATAAGAGTAAGGCTGGTTTCGAAGAGGTATTGATGTTTGCGTTCAGTAGAACCGACTAGTTGACGAGTATATGGAGGCAAGACTAGATGTTGGATTCCATAAGTGGTGAGTAGGGTGGAGAGACTTTGAAATTCACCACCACCATCTGAGTATACTGTCTTGATGGTGGCATCGAAAAATTTTCTACAATTTTTTTGAATTTGGTAAAGACATCGGGAACTTGAGATTTGAGTTTGAAAGGTAAAACCATGTGTATTTAGTGTAATAATTAACAAAAATAATATAGTAACGAAAATTGTCATAAGAGAGAATTGGTGAGGGACCCCAAACATCCGTATAAATAATTTCGAAAGGAGAATGACAAGTAACAATAGAACGACCAAAAGGGAGTCAGTGACTTTTATTACACAAACAAGGATTACAAGGTATTGAGCTAGGCCTAGAGAACTTAAAAGAACAATTAATCTGAAATTTGCATTGAATAAAACGGGATGGGTGGCCAAGTCGATGATGCCAGAGATCATGTGAAGGTGAAGAGACGGCAGTGTTGAAAATTAAACTTGACTTCCAGACATTCACCATCTAGCAGCCACTAAGCTTGACTTCCAGCTGCCACCATCCAGCTGCCACCTCCTGCCAACCCCCAACTACCACCACCAAACAATTGAAGCTTATTTATGACTTTGTTTCATTGTTTGAATTTATTTTGTTTGTGTTTTTTCTCATCTCATTTCCCAATATAAAAGAATGAAGATTGTATTGTAAAAGTGTGGAGTGGTGTAAGAAAATATAGAGAGATATAAAAAGAGTTTGAAGTTTCTCCTTCTGTTGAGTGCTCGAAATCTCTCTCGGAGGTGCACCACAAGTGACATCAACCACATCATCCCACCAACAGTGGTATCAGAGCCCAGGAGAGCCAGAAATTTGAAAAACAGAGGTCAAAACCGAATTGGCCCAGAAATCAAAGTGCTCAAAATTGATTTTTGATCACACCAGAGTGTTCTACTCATCGATAGGAGTGCAAAGGTGAAAATGTCACCCAACTCGGAGCTCCGACGAAGCTGCACGCGCCCCTTGAAGTTGGAGCGTGATTCCACGCTCAGCCGCACCTCCGGCGCGTCACCGCCACGCGCCGATCGTCTTCCTCGCCCGATTTGCAGGATCCGACTCGACATCCGACTCGGTCGCCAGCTCCAACCCGTGACTCGACCCGGACCTGGGCCCGCTGGCTTGCTGCCGCAGTGCTGACGTCACTAACGGTGTTACTCGCCCAGAATATTCTGTCCACCAAAACAGAATATTCCGTTATCTCGATTGACTTTTTACCAAAAGTTTGACCTCACATTCCGGATGCTTCTGAACTCGTTTTTCGACAAAACCAGACTGGTTTCCAAGGTTTTGGACCATTCCAGACACAGCCGTCCACTCGGTTTCTACAAATTCAGACTCCATAATAGTGTTCTAAGCATTTCAATTCTCGATGGCCAAAGGAAACGCGAATATTGTCATCCCAAAACTCACCAAAGACAACTAAGATAATTGGTGTATACAAATCAGAGCTGTACTAGGTTCTCAAGATGTCATGGATATTGTGGAAGATGGATATACAGAACTCGTATCCAAAGAAGCTGACGGAGAATTGACAGATGCTCAGACAACAACTCTCAAAGCCGATCGAAAGAGAGATTGTAAAGCAAAGTCCATAATTTATCAAGGAATAGACGAGACCACGTTCGATATCATAGCATCCTCTGAGTCGTCGAAAGAAATCTGGGAAACTCTTCACAAGACCTACAAAGGTGCTGACAAAGTGAAAAGAATCTGTCTTCAAACTCTACGAGGTGAGTTCGAATCCCTACGGATGAAATCTAATGAATCCATTGCTGAGTTCTATACATGAGTTATGGTCATTGCGAATCAGCTAAGAAGAAATGGAGAAACTCTCATCGACATGAGAATTTCAGAGAAAATTTTAAGATCATTGGATCTAAAATTTGATTTATAGTTGTGGCACTAGAAGAAACAAAATATCTGGAGACGATGTCTGTTGAAGAACTAGTGGGTTCATTGCAAGCCCATGAGCAGAATTTCACAAGAAGAAGTGACGACAAAGTATTGGAGCAAGCTCTCCAGTCAAAGTTCTCCCTCAATGAAAAAAGATACGAGCAAGGGGGAACCTCACAACAAGGAAGAGAATGAGGTAGAAGATCTCGTGGAAAAGGTTATGGAAATGCCAAAACCAACGGTAGAGGCAGAGGAGGAAGAGACACAAATAGAGAAGGACGTGGACAACAGAACTATGTCCCACGAAGAAGAGGACGTGAAAGAAGAGACGGGGACAACAACCGTCCAAACATTGACAAAAGAAATGTTCAATGCTATAACGGCCACAAATATGACCACTATAGCAACGATTGCAGAGGTAATCCAAATGAGGTAAATTAAAATTCTAACTTTGTAGAGAAAGAGCAAGTTGAAGGAGAATCGTTGATGTTGATGGCACACAACTCAACCTATCAAAACCAAAATGTTTGGTTTCTTGATTCTGGAGCCAGCAACCATATGACTGGCAGGAAAGACTTATTCACTGAACTTGATGAGAAAATTCGTGGAGAAATCTCATTTGGAGACCTCTCAAAAATCTCTATCCAAGGAAGAGGAGATGTCATGATCAAGCAGAAGAATGGAGATCATGTATTCATCTCCAATGTCTATTATGTTCCAGACATAAGGACAAACATCCTAAGTCTTAGACAACTCTCAGAGAAAGGTTATCATATTAACCTTCAAAATATGCAACTCACCATCACAGATGCTCGAGGAAAGCTGGTTACTCGAATCCAGATGACGAAAAACAGAATGTTTCCTCTCGCAATTCATCATGATACGCCAAGGTGTTTGACAACCATCATCAATGACAAAGATTGGTTGTGGCATCTAAGGTATGGACATCTCAACTTTGAAAGTTTAAAACAATGGGGAAGTAAGAAGATGGTGAAATGATTGCCAAATATCCATCACCCAAATGAGATGTGTGAAAGCTGTGTTCTCAGTAAACAACACAAAAATAGCTTCGAAAAGGAGGTAAATTGGAAAACAACCATGCCACTTGATGTGTGTGGTCCATTGACGCCAGATGTGTGTGGTCCATTGACGCCAGTATCAAATGGACAGAATCAATACTTCCTTACTTTCATTGACGACTACAACAAGAAGACTTGGGTCTATTTCCTAGGAAAGAAGTCTGAAGTATTTGATCACTTCAAAGAGTTCAAAACTCTTGTGGAGAAGCAAAATGGCTTTTACATCAAAACACTGAGATCAGATCAAGGTGGAGAATACACTGCAGGTGCTTTCCAGGAATTCCTTAAGCAACAAGGAGTCAGACATCAGTTTACACCAGCTTATACTCCTCAGTTAAATGGTGTAGCTGAAAGGAAGAATCGAACAATCCTTAACATGGTCAGAAGCATGTTAAAGGATAAAAAAAATACCCAAAAGCTTTTGGGCAGAAGCAGTTTTGTGTGCGGTATATCTACTAAACAGATGTCCTACAAAGAGTCTAGATACAAAGACACCGCAAGAAGCATGGAGCACTCACAAACCAAGTGTGAGTCACCTCAGAGTTTTTGGCTCAATTGCCTACATCAAGGTTCCAGAAGCGAGAAGAACCAAGCTTGAAGATAAAGGTGAAAAGTGTATCCTTGTTGGATACGGTGACAGAACAACGGGTTACCGGCTATACAACCCTGTCACCAAGAAAGTGATCTTCAGCAGAGATGTCATTTTTGAAGAAAATGAATCCTGGAATTGGGATCAGACCAAAGCTTCCAGAAGTGTAGAGTTGATACCTGCAGAAGAGACAAGAGAAGTGGCTAGAGATTCACAAATACCTAGAGATCAGCAGACTCCTCAACGTGGTTTCCCGTCACCACAAAGGTATGATACTCCATTACCAATTGATCGTGACTTCTCAGATATGAGGCCTAGAGGGACACATAGCCTAGAAGATCTATATGGAAATACAGAACAGGTGGAAGAAGATATTACTTTGTATTGTCTGCTGATGACGAGTGATCAAGTTAGCTTTGAAGAGACTAACCAAAAGGAAAAGTGGAGAAGTGCAATGGATAAGGAGATTTGATCCATTGAAAAGAACAAGACATGGGAGTTGACTAATCTCCCAGAAAGCCGAAAAACTATAGGCGTGAAATAGGTCTACAAGACCAAAAGAGATGCAAAAGGAGAAGTCCAGAGATACAAGGCAAGACTTGTAGCAAAAGGCTATAAGCAAAAGGAAGGAGTTGATTACGGAGAAGTCTTTGCCCCAGTTGCCAGACTATAAACCATCAGATTGTTGATATCATTGACAGCCCATAAAAGTTGGAAAATTTACCAACTTGATGTAAAGTCAGCATTCCTGAATGGCTTTCTTGAAAAAGAAATCTATGTGGAATAACCACCTGGATATGTGAAGAAAGGCAGAGAAGATAAAGTGTGCAGACTGAAGAAAACTCTATATGGTTTGAAGCAAGCACCTCCCGCATGAAACATGAGGATTGATGATTACTTCCAAGAGAGCGGATTTGAGAAATGTTCGTATGAGCATGCACTATACATGAAGAAAGAGACTGACGGAAGCTTGTTATATGCATGCCTATATGTTGATGACTCGATCTTCACCGGTAACAATCCAACCATGTTTGAAGATTTCAAGCGGAGAATGGTAAAAGAATTTGAGATGACTGACATTGGTCTAATGGCTCATTTTCTCGGCATTGAAGTTGTGCAAAATGAAAAAGGTATCTTCATCTCTCAGAGTATCTATACAAATGAAATTCTGAAAAGATTTGGTATGGAAAAATACAATTTTGTCACAACTCCAGTAGAAACAGGAATAGAGTTAAGAAAGAATGAAAGAGGAGATATTGATCCAACCTATTTCAAGAGCTTGGTTGGAAGCCTGAGATACTTGACGTGTACCAGGCCAGATATACTCTATGGAGTTGGACTAGTCAGCAGATACATGGAGACTCATGACCAGTCTCACCTGAATGTAGCAAAGAGGATACTCCGGTACATAAAAGATACTGTTAATGATGGAATATTGTATACCAAAAGTGAAGATTACAGGTTGATTGGCTATTCAGATAGTGATTGGGAAAGAGATCTGGATGAACGTAAAAACACGACAGGTTTTACGTTTTTTATGGGAGATGCAGCGTTCACATGGTCATCCAAAAAGCAAGCCATTGTGACACTGTCATCATGTGAAGCTGAGTACATTACTGTCTGCTCAGTTGTTTGTCATGGTATCTGGATCAGGAATGTGTTACAGTACTTGAGATTTCCACAAGTAAATCCCACAGAGGTCTACATCGACAATCTGCCAGCGATTGCGCTAGCAAAGAATCCAGTATTCCATGAAAGAAGCAAACATATTGATACGAGGTATCATTTCATCAGAGAGCATATGAAGGATAAAGAGGTGGAACTAGTCTCTTGCAGGACATATGATCAAGCTGTTGATATTTTCACCAAGCCTCTCAAACATGATGTGTTTTCAAGGCTAAAGATAATGCTCGGTATGGCAAAGCATGGAGAGTCAAGTTTTAGGGGGGATGTTGAAAATTAAACTTGACTTCCAGACATCCACCGTCCAGCAGCCACTAAGCTTGACTTCCAGCTGCCACCATCCAGCTGCTACCTCCTGCCAACCCCTAACTACCACCACCAAACAATTGAAGCTTATCTTTGACTTTGTTTCATTGTTTGAATTTATTTTATTTGTGTTTCTTTCTCATCTCATTTCCCTATATAAAGGAATGAAGATTGTATTGTAAAAGTGTGGAGTGGTGTAAGAAAATATAGAGAGATATAAAAAGAGTTTGAAGTTTCTCCTTCTGTTGAGTGCTTGAAATCTCTCTCAGAGGTGTACCACAAGTCACCTCAACCACACCATCCCACCAAAAGGCACTATATGTAGCTGGATGAATGGAAGCAAGAGATAATGGAGATGACCTTTCGTAGACGTTGTCCTTATTCGAGCCGTGGACCAAGGATACCCCCGTATTCAAATCCTAAACAACAAAATAATCAGGAAAAATTTCAATTGACGCTAGATTATGTTTGCAAAATTGAGATATGGAGAGCAAACTTTTATGAATGTTGGGTGCACATAGAACATTATTGAGGAGAATATTTTTGTTATGAGATGAAAGACGAGTAGAAACCAATGTGAGAAATAGGAATACCGTTACCATCACCGACCATGACATCCGCCATATTCATAATGAACTACGAGATTTTGTAAGTCGGAGGTAATATGATGCGATGCTCCAAAATCAACCATCCAATTAGAGCGACTGTTAGAGTTATCAGTCACAATGTTGTTTACTTATAGCCGTAAGGTAAGTAGAGACGGACGGGGACGAGAGTGGCACACCTTGGTAGTGTGACCAACTTTGTCACATAACTGGCATACAGGGCGAGACTGATTGGTGGTAGAATTTGGATGCCATGTTGAAAGAGTGGAAGGAGAGGACCATTGGCCGCCTATGTTGTGTGTCCACATTGACAGATTGGGATGTGAAATGGGTCCGCGATTATTGGTGTTGGACGAATGGACGATGGAGAGGCTAAGGAGTTCATTTTTGCTCACCCCCATCTCAAGGGGGTGAGCATTACCCCCTCCCGAATGAATGCCATGTGTTCCGAAATTAACCCAGGGTTAACAAATATTATTCTACCCATTTTATCCATGTTTCAATAATAAAAAAGCAAAGAAATTAACAACTATATCTCCAGAAATCACTGATATTTGAAATCAAAATATATTCACCACAATCAAAAACTCCACCATTTTCCAGAAGAAACCTAGAAACCTCATCACCATTTCCCACCGGCTCCCAAAGACAACCAACGTGTTTTCATTCTAATATTTAACCATACAATTTCCTTTTGTCTGGTCTCATAACTCTTTGACCGCCCTCACGCTCCCTCACATTTGTGTTTTCATTTCAACCTCTTCATCTAGTGCTTCTTTATTGATTTCCGATTTATTTTTATTACTCGCCAATTCACCATGACAGTACAAAATTTTCAATTGGATTTTCACCTCCATAAATTTGGTATTAAAATTGAAAGAATTTTTTTTTTTGATAAAAGGTAAAACAAGAATGAAAAGAATGAAAACATATAAATATTCCAAATATTCGTGGTATGTTTCTGTTCAATGGGTAAAAAAAATGATTGAAGTGGATTTTGTGATGTTTGAATTACAGTAAAATGTTGAATTAATTTACCTTTGCAAAAATCTCTTGAATCTACGGATGAGAAAAGAAGTAAAGAATTGAGAGATCGAGATGGTTTTTGTTGCAGAGGAGAAGTGGAAGAAACGGGAGCATGTAGAGATGGATTTTAGGGTTAAAAATTAGATTTAAGAGCATCTCAAAAGCAAAGAATTAAAATCAAAACAATATCAAGAAATTTACTTTTTTGGTTTTTTTGTGTGTTTTTTTGAAGATATCAATCTCTCTAAAATCTTCAAAAAATTAATTTAAGTTTTTAACATATTTACCTATCTACCCTCGTTTATTTAGTGAAATGTCTACTTATTAGATTATTTGTTAACCTTAAAAGCTTAAGGACACATGGCATTCAGTGGGGAGGGGGGTAATGCTCACCCCTTTGAGAGGGGTGAGCAAAAATGAACTCGAGGCTAAGTTTCCTTGGTAGGATTTATGAGGAAATTGTTTGGCCATCTACTGTTGTTGGAGTTGTCAGGCCACTGGCGACTCCTATAATTGGTCGGACGTTGTCTATTGTATTTGGTAGTAATAGGAGTGGCAACCTTCTTCCCTTCATCATGCTTGAGCAACGATTCATGATCAAGTAATTAATCATGTAACTCTTCAAAGGTCATAGGAGTTTCTTTTGTGCGAACTGTTGTATTGAGTTCCTAATAATCACTGCTAAGACCATTAAAAGTGTGTGCTAGAATTTCTACATCAATGAAAGGATGACCGATTAAAGCCATGTCATCAATAATGGTCTTTATAGTTTGCATGTAGTCGGTGATTTTCTCAGATTTCTTTTTGGCTCATGTCTTAGTACCTGTGGTACATTTGGGTAATTAACACCAAAGGTCGATAAGCTATTCAGCAACTTCTTTTCTAGATCTGAGAGAGTGTAGTTGTTAGGATGTCTCTTTAGATACTCAATAATTTCAGTTTTTCCAGTATTCAAGTTGAGGACGGTCAATCCCATAGAAGAAGATCATGCATCAAGTATAAGGGCCTTTTGCGCATCATCCCTACAGTTTTGGATCAATTGGTCAAGTCTGCTATAATTAAGATACGTATCTAGAGGGAAAAAAAGAGTAAATTAGTGTTAAATTACATACTATGGTTATCTTTAAGAAAAGATTTAACATATATTAATACTCGAATTAGTTTCATCTATTATAGAAAAAGATCGTAGACTTAGTTTATGGTCATCCTCAAAATCCTGTATCATACGCACTATGGCTCCAAACTGCAAATACAATAAAAAAAATAGATTAAATCTTATACAACTTATTTAATAGGAAATTAAACAAAGAAAACTTACCTCTTCTAGTTTAAAAGGAAAAACTTTTCGTTTGGCAGAAAGCCCGATTACAAAGAATCTGATACCATTATCTTTTGCAATCTTGTTTAAAATTAACCTACAAGTCTCGGCGATCATCCCAACACTTACAACTTCCTTGCCAACCGATTTCATTTTGGGCTCATGTTTTAGTACATGTGGTAGTTTTAGGTAATTAACATCAGAGGTTGACGAGCTATTCAACAATTTCTTTCCTAGATCTGAGAGTTTGTAGTTGTCAGGATGCCTCTTTAGATACTCTATAATTTCAGCTTTTCAAGTAATCAAGTTGAGGATAGCCAATCCCTTAAAAGAAGATCACGCATCAAGTATACAGGCCTTCAGCTAATCATCCCTATGGTTCTGGATCAATTGGTCCTGCTATAATTAAGATGCGTATCTGGAGGGGAAAAAAGTAAATTAGTGTTAAATTACACATTATGGTTATTTAAGAATAGATTTAGCATTTATTAACACTCAAATCAGTCTCATCTATTACAGAAAAAGATCCTAGACTTAGTTTACGGTCATCCTCCAAATCCTGCATCAAACGCACTATGGCTCCAAACTGTAAATACATTAAAAAAATTAGATTAAATCTTATACATCTGTATTAATAGGAAATTAAACAAACAAAACTTACATCTTCTAGTTTAAGAGGAAAAACGATTCTTTTGGTAGAAATCCCGATTACAAAAAATCTGATACCATTATCTTTTGCAATCTTGTTTAAAACTAAACTACATGTCTGTGCGCTTATCCCAACACTTATAGCTTCCTTGCCAATTGATTTCAATTTGGGCTCATGTTTTTGTACCTGTGGTGCTTTTAGGTAATTAACACCAAAGGTCGACGAGCTATTCAACAACTTCTTTTCTAGATCTGAGAGTTTGTAGTTGTCATGATGCCTCTTTAGATACTCTATAATTTCTGTTATTCCAGTATTCAGGTTGAGGATGGCCAATCCAATAGAAAAAGATCATGCATCAAGTATAAGGGTCTTCTACTCATCATCCCTACGTTTTGGATTAATTGGTCTAGTCTGCTACATTTAAGATACATATTTGGAGGGAAACAAAAAGTAAATTAATGTTAAATTACACAATATGGTTATCTTTAAGAAAAGATTTAACATATATTAGTACTTGAATAAGTCTCATCTATTACAGAAAAAGATCGTAGACTTGGACTTGGTTTACGGTCATCTTTAAAATCATGCATCAGACATACAATGGCTCCAAACTACAAATATAATAAAATATATATATTAAATCTTATAAGACTTGTTTTGTAGGAAATTAAACAAACAAAACCTTCATCTTCAGGTTTAGGAGGAAAAAAAAAATTTGGCAGAAAGCCCGATTACAAAGAATCTGATACCATTATCTTTTGCAATCTTGTTTAAAATTAACCTACACATCTCTGCGCTCATGCCAACACTTATAGCTTCCTTACCAACCAATTTCTTTTTGGGCTCGTGTCTTAGTACCTATGGTACTTTTAGGTCATTAACATCAGAGGTCGAAGAGCTATTCAACAACTTTTTTCTAGATCTGAGAGTTTGTAGATGTCAAGATGCCTCTTTAGATGCTTTATAATTTCAGTTTTTGCAGTATTCAAGTTGAGGATTACCAATCCCGGAGAAAAAGATCATGCATCAAGTATAAGGTCCTTCTGCTCATCATCCCTACGGTTTTGGATCAATTTGTCCGGTCTGCTATAATTAAGATACGTATCTGGAGGGAAAAAAAGTAAATAAGTGTTAAATTACACACTATGGTTATCTTTAAGAAACTATTTAGCATATATTATTACTCGAATTAGTCTCATCTATAACAGAAAAATATCGTAGACTTAGTTTACGGTCATACTCAAAATCCTGCATCAGACGCACTATGGCTCCAACCTGCAAATTCATTAAACAAAATAGATTAAATCTTATACATCTTGATTAATAGGAAATTAAACAAACAAAACTTACATCTTCTGGTTTAAGAGGAAAAACTTTTCTTTTGGTAAAAATCCTATTACAAAAAATCCGATACCATTATCTTTTGCAATCTTGTTTAAAATTAACCTACATGTCTCTGCGCTTATCCCAACACTTACAGCTTCCTTCCCAACCGATTTCATTTTGGGCTCATGTCTTTGTATCTGTGGTACTTTTAGGTAATTAACACCAAAGGTAAGCTATTCAACAACTTCTTTTCTAGATCTGAGAGTTTGTAGTTGTCAGGATGCCTCTTTAGATACTCTATAATTTCAGATTTTCCAGTATTCAAGTTGAGGAGGATCAATCCCGTAAAAGAATATCATACATCAAGTATAAGAGCCTTTTGCTCATCAACCTTACGGTTTTGGATCAATTGATCCTGCTATAATTAAGATGCGATCTGGAGGGGAAGAAAGTAAATTTGAGTTAAATTACACACTAAGGTTATTTACAAATAGATTTAGCATACATTAATACTCGAATCAGTCTCATCTATTACAGAAAAAGATAGTAGACTTAGTTTACGGTCATACTCAAAATCCTGCATCAAACGCACTATGGCTCCAAACTACAAATACATTAAACAAAATAGATTAAATCTTATACATCTTGATTAATAGGAAATTAAACAAACAAAACTTACATCTTCTAGTTTAAGAGGAAAAGCTTTTCTTTTGGTAGAAATCCGATTACAAAAAATGTGATACCATTATCTTTTGCAATCTTGTTTAACCTACATGTCTCTGCGCTTATCCCAACACTTACAACTTCCTTGCCAGCCGATTTTTTTTTGGACTCATGTCTTAGTACCTGTGGTACTTTTAGGTAATCAACATTAGAGGTCAACGAGCTATTCAACAACTTCTTTTCTAGATTTGAGAGTTCGTAGTTGTCACGATGCCTCTGTAGATACTCTACTATTTCTGTTTTTCCAGTATTCAAGTTAGGGAGGGTCAATCCCGTAGAAAAAGATCATGCATCAAGTATAAGGGTCTTTTGCTCATCATCCCTACAGATTTGGATCAATTGGTCTGGTCTGCTATAATTAAGATTCGTATTTGTTAAATTAGTGTTAAATGACACACTATGTTTATCGTTAAGAAAAGATTTAGCATATATTATTACTCAAATAAGTCTCATCTAATACAGAAAAAGATCATGCATACTTAGTTTACGGTCATCCTCAAAATCCTTCATCAGACGCACTATGGTTCCAAACTGCAAATATAATAAAAAAAATATTAAATCTTATAAGACTTGTTTAATTGGAAATTAAACAAACAAAACCTTCATCTTCTGGTTTAAGAGGAAAAACTTTTCGTTCAGCAGAAAGCCCGATTACAAAGAATCTGATACCATTATCTTTTACAATCTTGTTTAAAATTAATCTACATGTCTCTGCTCTCATCCCAACACTTACAGCGTCCTTGCCAACCGATTTCTTTTTGGGCTCATGTCTTAGTACATGTGGTACTTTTAGGTAATTAACACCAGAGTTCGATGAGCTATTCAGCAACTTTTTTTCTAGATCTGAGAGTTTGTAACTGTCAGGATGACTCTTTAGATACTATATAATTTCAGTTTTTCCAGTATTCAAGTTTAGGATGACCAATCCTGTAAAAAATGATCTTGCATGAAGTATAAGGGTCTTCTGCTCATCATCCCTACAGTTTTGAATCAATTGGTTTGGTCTGCTATAATTAAGATATGTATCTGGAGGGAAAAAAATTAAATTAGTTTTAAATTACACACTATGGCTATCTTTAAGAAAAAATCTAGCATATATTATTACTCCAATTAGTCTCATCTATTACAGAAAAAAAATCGTAGACTTAGTTTACGGTGATCCTCAAAATCCTGCATCAGACGCACTATGGCTCCAAACTGCAAGTATAATAAAAAATATATTAAATCTTATTCAACCTGTTTAATAGGAAATTAAAAAAAACAAAACTTACATCCTCTGGTTTATGAGGAAAAACTTTTCGTTCGCCAGAAAGCCCGATTACAAAGAATCAGATACCATAATCTTTTGCAATCTTGTTTAAAATTAACCTGCATGTCTCTACGCTCATCCCGACACTTACAGCTTCCTTGCCAACCGATTTCATTTTGGGCTCATGTATTAGTACATGTGGTACTTTTAGGTAATTAACACCAGAGGTCGACGAGCTATTCAACAACTTCTTTTCTATATCTGAGAGTTTGTAGTTGTCATGATGCCTCTTTAGATACTCTATAATTTCAGTTTTTCCAGTATTCAAGTTGAGGATGGCCAATCTCGTAGAAAATTATCATGCATCAAGTATAAGGGCGTTCTGCTCAACATCCCTACGGTTCGGATCAATTGGTCAGGTCTGCTATAATTAAGAGACGTATCTGGAGGGAAAAAAAGTTAATTAGTGTTAAGTTACATACTACGGTTATCTTTAAAAAATGATTTAGCATATATTATTACTTGAATTAGTCTCATCTATTACAGAAAAAGATCATAGACTTAGTTTACGGTCATTCTTGAAATCCTGCATCAAACGCACTATGACTCCAAACTGCAAATACAATAAAAAAAATAGATTAAATCTTATACATCTTGTTTAATAGCAAATTAAACAAACAAAACTTATTTCTTCTGGTTTAAGAGGAAAAACTTTTCGTTTGGCAGAAAGTCCGATAACAAAGAATATGATACAATTATCTTTTGTAATCTTGTTTAAAATTAACCTACATGTCTCTGCGATCATCCTAACACTTACAGCTTCCTTGCCAACCGATTTATTTTTGGCCTCATGTCTTAGTACCTGTGGTACTTTTAGGTAATTAACACCGGAGGTCAACGAGCTATTCAACAACCTCTTTTCTAGATATGAGAGTTTGTAGTTGTCGGGATGCCTCTTTAGATACTCTATAATTTCAGCATTTCCAGTATTTTAGTTAAAGGTGGCCAATCCCGTAGAAGAAGATCATGCATCAAGTATAAGGGCCTTATGCTCATCATCCTTATGATTTTGGATCTATTGGTCCTGCCATAATTAAGATGCGTATCTGGAGGAGAAAAAAGTAAATTAGTGTTAAATTACACACTATGGTTATCTTTAAGAAAAGATTTAGCATATATTATTACTTGAATGAGTCTTATCTATTACAGAAAAAGATCGTAGACTTAGTTTATGGTCATCCTCAAAATCCTACATCAGACGCACTATGTCTCCAAACTGCAAATACAATGAAAAAAAATAGATTAAATTTTATACAACTTGTTTAATAGGAAATTAAACAAACAAAACTTACATCTTCTAGTTTTGGAGGAAAAACTTTTCGTTTGGCAGAAAGCCCGATTACAAAGAATCTGATACCATTATCTTTTGCAATCTTGTTTAAAATTAACCTACATGTCTCTGCACTCATCCCAACACTTACAGTGTCATTGCCAACCAATTTCTTTTTGAGGGCATGTCTTAGTACATGTGGTACTTTTAGATGATTAACACTAGAGGTCGAAGAGATCATCCCAACACTTACAGCTTCCTTGCCAACCGATTGTTTTTGGACTCATGTCTTAGTACCTGTGGTACTTTTAGGTAATCAACATCAGAGGTCGACGAGCTATTCAACAACTTATGTTCTAGATTTGTGAGTTTATAGTTGTCATGATACCTCTTTAGATAATCTATTATTTTTGTTTTTCTAGTATTCAAGTTGAGGATGGTCAATCCCATAGAAAAAGATCATGCATCGAGTATAAGGGCCTTCTGTTCATCATCCTTACAATTTTGGATCAATTGGTCTGGTCTACTATAATTAAGATTCGTATTTGGAGGGAAACGAAAAGTAAATTAGTGTTAAATGACACACTATGGTTATTTTTAAGAAAAAATTTAGCATATGTTATTACTCGAATAAATCTCATCTATTACAGAAAAAGATTGTCGACTTAGTTTACGGTCATCCTCAAAATCCTGCATCAGACGCACTATGGTTCCAAACTGCAAATACAATAAAAAAAATAGATTAAATCATATACAACTTGTTTAATTGGAAATTAAACAAACAAAACTTACATCTTCTGGTTAGGAGGAAAAACTTTTCGTAGGCAGAAAGCCCGATTACTAAGATCCGATACCATTATCTTTTGCAATCTTGTTTAAAATTAACTTACATGTCTCTACTCTCATCCCAGCACTTACAGTATCCTTGCATACCGATTTCTTTTTAGGCTCATGTCTTAGTACCTGTGGTACTTTTAGATGATTAACACCAGAGATCGACAAGCTCATCCCAACACTTACAGCTTCCTTGCCAACCTATTTTTTTTGGACTCATGTCTTACTACATGTGATACTTTCAGGTAATCAACTTCAAAGGTCGACGAGCTATTCAACAACTTCTTTTCTGGATTTGAGAGTTTGTAGTTGTCATGATGCCTCTTTAGATACTTTACTATTTCTGTTTTCCTGTATTCAAGTTAGGGATGGTCAATCCCGTAAAAAAAGATCATGCATCAAGTATAAGGGTCTTTTGCTCATCATCCCTACGGTTTTGGATCAATTGGTATGGTCTGCTATAATTAAGATTCGTATTTGGAGGGAAACAAAAAGTAAATTAGTGTTAAATGACACACTATGGTTATCTTTAAGAAAAGATTTAGCATATATTATTACTCGAATAAGTCTCACCTAATATAGAAAAAGATCCTGCATACTTAGTTTACGGTCATCCTCAAAATCCTGCATCAGACCCATTATGGTTCCAAATTGCAAATATAATAAAATAGATTAAATCTTATACAACTTGTTTAATAGGAAATTAAACAAACAAAACTTACATCTTTTGGTTTAGGAGGAAAAAAATTTCGTTCGGCAAAAAGCCCGATCACAAAGAATCCAATACCATTATCTTTTGCAATCTTGTTTAAAATTATCCTACATGTCTCTGCTCTCATCCCAACACTTACGGCATCCTTGCCAACCGATTTCTTTTTTGGCTCATGTCTTCGTACCTGTGGTACTTTTAGGTAATTAACACCAGAGGTCGATGAGCTATTCAGCAACTTTTTTTCTAGATCTGAGAGTTTGTAATTGTCAGGATGACTCTTTAGATACTCTATAATTTCAGTTTTTCCGGTATTCAAGTTTAGGATGACCAATCCCATAGAAAAAGATCATACATGAAGTATAAGGGCCTTCTGCTCATCATCCCTACGGTTTGGATCAATTGGTCCGGTCTGGTATTACTAAGAAACCTATTTGAAAGGGAAAAAAAGTAAATTAGTGTTAAATTACACACTATGGGTATCTTTAAGAAAATATTTAACATATATTATTACTTGAATAAGTCTCATCTATTATAGAAAAAGATCGTAGACTTGGTTTACGGTCATCTTCAAAATCCTGCATCAGACACACTATGGCTCCAAACTACAAATATAATAAAAAAATATTAAATCTTATAAGACTTGTTTAATTGGAAATTAAACAAACAAAACCTTCATCTTCTGGTTTAGGAGGAAAAACTTTTCGTTTGGCAGAAAGCCCGATTACAAAGAATCAAATACCATTATCTTTTGCAATCTTGTTTAAAATTAACCAACATGTCTCTATGCTCATCCCAACATTTATAGCTTCCTTGCCAACTGATTTCATTTTGGGCTCATGTCTCTATACCTGTGGTGCTTTTAGGTAATTAACACCAAAGGTCGACGAGCTATTCAACAACTTCTTTTCTGGATTTGAGAGTTTGTAGTTGTCATGATGCCTCTTTAGATACTTTACTATTTCTGTTTTCCTGTATTCAAGTTAGGGATGGTCAATCCCGTAAAAAAAGATCATGCATCAAGTATAAGGGTCTTTTGCTCATCATCCCTACGTTTTTGGATCAATTGGTCTGGTTTGCTATAATTAAGATACGTATCTGGAGGGAAAAAAAGTAAATAAGTGTTAAATTACACACTTTGGTTATCTTTAAGAAACGATTTAGCATATATTTTTACTCGAATTAGTCTCATCTATTACTGAAAAATATCGTAGACTTAGTTTACTAGCATACTTAAAATCCTACGTCAGACGCACTATGGCTCCAAACTGCAAATACATTAAAAAAATAGATTTAATCTTATACATCTTGATTAATAGAAAATTAAACAAACAAAAATTACATCTTCTGGTTTAAGAGGAAAAACTTTTCTTTTGGTAGAAATCCCGATTACAAAAAATCAGATATCATTATCTTTTGCAATCTTGTTTAAAATTAATCTACATGTCTCTGCGCTTATACCAACACTTACAGTTTCCTTGCCAACCGACTTCATTTTGGGCTCATGTCTTTGTACCTGTGGTGCTTTTAGGTAATTAACACAAAAGGTTGATGAGCTATTCAACAACTTCTTTTCTAGATCTGAGAGTTTGTAGTTGTCAGGATGCCTCTTTAGATACTCTATAATTTCAATTTTTCCAGTATTCAAGTTGAGGATGGCCAATCCCGTAGAAGAAATCATACATCAAGTATAAGGTATTTCTGCTCATCAACCTTACGGTTTTGGATCAATTGATCCTACTATAATTAAAATGCGTATCGGGAGGGGAAAAAGTAAATTTGAGTTAAATTACACACTATGTTTATTTAAAAATAGATTTATCATTTATTAATACTCGAATCAGTCTTACCTATTACAGAAAAATATCGTAGACTTAGTTTATGGTCAGTCTCAAAATCTTGCATTAGAGGCACTATGGCTCCAAACTGTAAATAGATAAAAAAAAATAGAATAAATCTTATGCATCTTGATTAATAGGAAATTAAACACACAAAACTTACATCTTCTGGTTTAAGAGAAAAATCTTTTCTTTTGGTAGAAATCCTGATTACAAAAAATCTGATACCATTCTCTTTTGCAATCTTGTTTAAAATTAACCTACATGTCTCTGTGCTCATCCCAACACTTACAGCTTCCTTGCCAACCGATCTCTTTTTTGGCTTGTTTCTTAGTACCTATGGTACTTTTAGGTAATTAACATCAGAAGTCGACGTGCTATTCAACAACTTCTTTTCTAGATCTAAGAGTTTGTAGTTGTCAGGATGCCTCTTTAGATGATCTATAATTTCAGTTTTTGCAGTATTCAAGTTGAGGATGACCAATCCCAGAGAAAAAGATCATGCATCAAGTATAAGGGCCTTCTGCTCATCATACTTACAATTTTGGATCAATTAGTCCTGCTATAATTAAAATGCGTATTTGGAGGGAAAAAAATAAATTTGTGTTAAATTACACACTATGGTTATCTTTAGGGAAATATTTATCATATATCATTATTTGAATCAGTCTCATATGTTACAGAAAAAGATCGTAGACTTAGTTTACGGTCATTCTCAAAATCCTGCATTAGTCGCACTATGGCTCCAAACTGCAAATATATTAAAAAATAGATTAAATCTTATCCAACTTGTTTAATAGGAAATTAAACAAGCAAAACTTACATCTTCTGGTTTAAGAGGAAAAACTTTTCGTTTGGCAGAAATCCGATTACAAAGAATCTGATACCATTATCTTTTGCAATCTTGTTTAAAATTAACCTACATGTATCTACGCTCATCCCAACACTTACAGCTCTCTTGCCAACCGATTTCTTTTTGGGCTCGTGTCTTAGGACCTGTGGTACTATTAGGTCATTAACATCAGAGGTCGACAAGCTATTCAACAACTTCTTTTCTAGGTCTGAGAGTTTGTAGTTGTCAGGATGCCTTTTTAGATGCTCTATAATTTCTATTTTTCCAGTATTCAAGTTGAGGATTACCAATCCCCGAAAAAAAAAAAAAAGATCTTGCATCAAGTATAAGGGCCTTCTGCTCATCATCCCTACGGTTTTGGATCAATTGGTCCGGTCTGCTATAATTAAGATACGTATCTGGAGGGGGAAAAAGTAAATAAGTGTTAAATTACACACTATGGTTATCTTTAAGAAAAAATTAAGCATATATTATTACTAGAATTAGTCTCATCTATTACAGAAAAAGATCGTAGACTTAGTTTACGGTCATACTCAAAACTCTGCATCAGACGCACTAAGGCTCCAAACTACAAATACATTAAAAAAAATAGATTAAATCTTATACATCTTGATTAATGGGAAATTAAACAAACAAAACTTACATCTTCTGGTTTAAAAGGGAAAACTTTTTGTTTGGTAGAAAGCCCAATTACGAAGAATCTGATATCATTATCTTTTGCAATCTTGTTTAGAATTAACCTACTTATCTCTGCGCTTATCCCAACACTTACAGCTTCCTTTCCAACCGGTTTCATTTTGGGATCATGTCTTTGTACTTGTGGTACTTTTAGGTAATTAACACCAAAGTTCGATGAGCTATTCAACAACTTTTTTTCTAGATCTGAGAATTTATAGTTGTCAGGATGCCTCTTTAGATACTTTATAATTTCAGCTTTTCCAGTATTCTAGTTAAGGATGGCCAATCCCGTAGAAGAAGATCATACATCAAGTATAAGGGTCTTCTGCTCATCATCCTTATGATTTTGGATCAATTGGTCCTGCTATAATTAAAATGCGTATCTAGAGGGGAAAAAGTAAACTAGTGTTAAGTTACATACTACGGTTATCTTTAAAAAACGATTTAGCATATATTATTACTTGAATTAGTCTTATCTATTACAGAAAAAGATCATAGACTTAGTTTACGGTTATTCTTAAAATCCTGCATCAAACACACTATGACTCCAAACTGCAAATACAATAAAAAAATAGATTAAATCTTATACATCTTGTTTAATAGGAAATTAAACAAACAAAACTTACATTTTCTAGTTTAAGAGGAAAAACTTTTCGTTTGGCAGAAAGTCCGATTACAATGAATCTGATACCATTATCTTTTGCAATCTTGTTTAAAATTAACCTACATGTCTTTGCACTCATCCCAACACTTACAACTTCCTACATGTCTCTACACTTATCCCAACACTTACAGCTTCCTTGCCAACCGATTTCTTTTTGGGCTCATGTCTTAGTACCTGTGGTACTTTTAGGTAATTAACACCAGAGGTTGACGAGCTACCAACATCTTCTTTTCTTGATCCAAGAGTTTGTAGTTGTCCGGTTGCCTCTTTAGATACTCTATAATTTCAGTTTTTCCAGTATTCTAGTTGAGGATGGCCAATCCCGTAGAAGAAGATCCTAGGTCAAGTATAAGGGCATTCTGCTCATCATCCCTTCGGTTTTGGATCAATTGGTCCGGTCTGCTATAATTAAGATACTTATCTAGAGGGAAAAAAAGTAAATTAGTGTTAAATTACATGCTATGGTTATCTTTAAAAAAAGATTTAGCATATATTATTACTCCAATTAATCTCATCTATTACAGAAAAAGATTGTAGACTTAGTTTACGGTCACCTTCAAAATCTTACATCAGACGCACTATGGCTCCAAATTGCAAATAAAAATAAAAATAAAATAGATTTATCGCATTACCAAACGCGAAAAGGGTAGTATTTTGTTCCAATCACATGAAATTATTTAATCTAATCCATCCTAGCTAACGAAACCCCAGTATTTTTAACCATCATTATGATAATACCAATCCAATGAGGGCACTGTTGTTGCGATACATGAATTAGATTACCAGAGTTCATTTCTCTTATCCAACTACAGGCTACAATCATCCATTAAGATGCTATTGTGCAAAATCCACCACCATTCAATTGTGCAAAACTTTTTCTCTTCTGCTGCCTGATATATCTTGGTCGGCGTGGCTTTAATAGTCAGCTTTGTAATTTTATGTTCAAGTGCCTAAAAAGCAATTGCGTTCTCGTTACTAAAAGTGGTATTATTTATGATAATCAGGCCTTGTAATATTCCCTAATATCTTAAGAAAATCAAACAATTATAAAAATTTAAACAATGTTAGGGCAAATGATATTCATAAGAAAATGTATACGGATGAATGGACAAAAAATTATGATATTGATTATTGATATAAACAACTAAACAGGGTACTCATTTACACTTTTTAGTCTTAAAAAGAATACAATGTGAAGTTGTGATATTGATTGTTGATATAAACAACTAAAAAGGGTACTACTCATTTACACTTTTTGAGTCCTAACAGAGTACAATGTGAAGAGTCGGTTGCATATCTCTCATGTGTGTAAGTTTACACCGTCGTCACTAAATTCAGGCATTCTCGCTAGGGTAATGGTGGACTGGAGACCCTGATGCTACTGGTTTCTTGGTTGACGTTCATCAGATGTTCGGTTTTTCGCTCCATCAGCATAGAGTGCTTGTCACATGACCAGCTGAAAAAGCAACCTACATGATTTAGTCAAAGTTTACAAGTTCATAGGAAAAAAGTTAAAAGTTGACAAGTTTAGGGTAAAAAGGAACAAGATAAATTATTGCAACATATTACCACTTCCGAAAATAACTTTTCAGGTCCAAGGTAGTTTGACATCTCATCTCTGAACAGAAACGTCCATCGGGTCATTGCTTTAACATATCATTGAGGCAGCCCTAACAAAATAAAAGTACTGATTAAATTTTCTATTGGAAAATCTTAGAAAAAGCTCCAACACTAATATACAAATATGGACAAACTGGAACATTTCAATACATGTATCATTTAGTTACATTTTTCATGATTCTGCAAGCACAATTCAATCCTCTAAAAGGAAATTGATGTGCTTGGAAAGCCACTGTGGCATTAAGACCGCCTTTAAAATATGGCGAAAGCTAATTTCAGTCGGTTGGGCAATCAAGGAGAAGATATTAACAAACATTCACTTACACAAAATATCCACCAAATGCACCAAAAGTACATATCTATGAGAGTAAATTTAAAACCCTCCTTACATACCTGAACTAGAAGTGCTAGGTGTTTGATTTGTGATCTTATGTTCCTCTAAAACTTTCCCATTTGTCACATTTGAATTTGGAGGAGTTATTGACTTGTTATGAGGAAGTAGTGATTTGTTTGGAGATTGTACTGGCCTGTTGCCATTATGCACTATTTTAGCCTTTCTGAAAAAATTTAACAAGAAATGAAAGACAGGTTAAGCTTTACTTGATTAGTAAACCAAATATTTGAGATCAAATACGAAACAATAATATCAAGGCGTCAGCTCATACCTGACAAATTTCGGCTTCAAAGTGTTTGTTCTTAGCTTTGAAATTCCTTTTAAAATCAAAAAATAAAATGTGATTAGAAGTTGGATAGGCTAGATTTCATAAGCACAGAAAAAAAAAAAGTTTGAGTCTTCCTAGTCTCACACCTAATCTTGAAGCTGAAGAAGTTGAAGAAGATTTACGACTCCCCCTCTCAGCTTTTATGGAAGCGATGACAGTATCAGCAGTAGGTCCCAAACCTTTTCTCCCAATCAACTTCACCCCAAGTTTTTCACAGAGGTAGTCCAACCTCATCTCGTCACCTCCCCTCACCTCTCTCAGATCAAGAACCTGTTGCCTTGTTAATAAAGTGTAAACATGAAGCTGTTGTTGCTGACTGAAATGTGATTGAAGCTGCTGAAAAAGTAATTTATTTGAATGCTGTTGATCTGATTTCGATCCTTCGTGACTCTTCTTTCGAGGCTCATTAAATGTTACCCTTACAATTGCCTGTGAGTTTGGATCATCATTCTTCTGACTGAAAATAACAGAAAAGCTCCCAAATTCTAAATCAGGTTCCCTGAACCAATCTGCAAGCAGAGAAGCACAGCCATGGGCATTTTTGGATAGGCTTCGGCCTACCTTCATCCTAGAGGCTCGAGCATTAGCATGGTGAGCCATGTTTGCAGCTTCCCTAAGCCCACTAAGAAAAGCTCCATGCATAGTTGCAGGGTACCGCCTAGTGGTGGCTTCCCCTGCAAAGAAGAGTCTTCCATCACCCACACTCTCTGCCATTATATCATAATCATCTCCAGATGCCCCAACTGCAACGTTAGAATACGAACCTAGGGTGAACGGATCACTACCCCATCTTGTACAGACAGTCTGGATGGGATCTGGGACAGTGATTCCTTGAGGCTCATATATATCTGCATGCATTTACATTGCCAATGTTATAATAGCAACTGAATAATCAGATGAAACTCCACAAATTTTAAAAATATTTAACCCCCTCTCCCAAGTAACATTTAGTATCAGATTTCATCTTTAAACAATCATAACTCAAATGGGAAGAATTCATGAACAAGCTAAATAAGCTATTCGTATTAAAACATGAGGCATAGGTGTGATTTGTGAAACACACACGTATTATAAATGGTTGTTAGTATAAAAAGTTCATATATTTTTCTTTCTCAAATTTTCTGGTAATCAGAATTCAAAAAAGTTTGACAAAACATTTATACAACATAGAATAATTTAGATGCAATAGAAATAGACGAACTACCTTTAAGAATTTTAAGAACCTTGGCCACTGCATCTTGCGGGGGCATGTTCTCAAACTTATATGCAGCTTCTCCTGCAACTAAAGCAATCAAGAGAGGGCCACCAGCAACAGACGCATAGCTATAAAAAAGAAAAAACTCCCCTCGTCTGCTCGAATCATCATTCAAATGCCCAAATGTGTCAAAATCTGTTCCCCAGAACACATGGGGAAAAAGCATTGCAACCTTGTTCAACAACCCATATCCCAGCCTCCTAATGGAATCAATTTTCCTCTGAGGCAGCTCCGGTATAAACTTAATTGAACAATTTTTCAAAACACCAAGTGGAACCGTACACAACGCCATATCACCATCATAAACCTGACTCCCAGCAACCACCTGAACCCCATCACCATTATATCTAATAGTATGAACAGTTCTCTCATACAAAATTGGTACATTCTCAGCCAATGCCTGAACCAACTTCCCGTTCCCTCCGGCCAAGAAACAATGATCACCACCCATGTCATAGGGATCGTCCTGGTCCCAAAATGCCAACGAAAGCTTAGACAACAAGCTTGCATTCGCGTATTCCAAATTCGCCAAATGCCAATTATAGAAATTAATCGTTTCAGCATTCACATTGTCTAAAACATCCCAAAAGGTCTCCAATGCAGAACCGAGTGATATATCCACTGCAGCATCACCCATCAACTGTCTCAATCTACTGGCTTTATCCAAAAGCCGGTTAAAATTCGCCTCCACCTTATCATCCATCTCCTTATCCACCGGCTTCCCATCCAATCCGAAAAGCGGACATTTATCCCCAACCTTGTAAAGCAAGCAACCCAACTGCTTGGCCAAAATCCCTAATGGATTCCCTAACGTCCCCGTCAACACACTCCCGCCTAAATCAGCCGAAGCGCTCGCTCTATTCCCTTCGCCGGCCTCCATCTTCTTCGTATAAACCCTTCCTCCAGCTCGTTTCCTCCCCTCTAAAACCGTAACTCTAAACCCTAACCTGAGCAGCTGCCGGGCAGCGGCCAGACCCGCAAGCCCAGCACCAATTATCAGAATTCTCAGTCTATTATTACTGGGTTCCGCCGGAATCTTCTCCTTGATTTCCGGCGCAACCCCGAAATTGATATAACCGTAAGTGTTCAGGTAATTATACGCGGTATCTAATATATAGTGACAGTGTTGAGGCACAGCGTCGACGAACATTTCCTTGTGCACCCAACGCGACACGTTGTCGCGCCATTTCGCTATGATATGGTTACGTACGAGAATGTAATTTACCTGCTCGAATCCGCCGACGACGCGACAGACGCCGAAGTCGATCTCCTCGTCGGTTAGGGAGTCGGCGGGGAATCCGGCGGATAGCGCAGTAAGTGCCTCGGTCGTCGCGTCTCTGTTGATCACAATAATGTCTTCGCCGCCCAAATCAGGCGTCGTCCTTAGGTTAGAATTAGGGTTTACGTTTGCATTGGACCCGTTTACAATGTTGGCGGAGAAATTGGGGAATGTAATAAACGACGTTGTCGTGATGGAGCTGCGGGGGTGTTGGGACCTTCCACGGCGTCGTCTTCTGGGAACCGAGACGGATAGGAGGTGGTTCGTGTAAGAGGACAAGTCGGGTGGGTGTTGGGTCAAGACAGGAGCTGGAGTCGGGGTGGGACTTGGGTTAGGTGGAGGTTCAAAGAATTGAAGGTGGAGAGGAGGAAATTGAGAGAATTCATCTATGGATTGGTTTTGATTTGGAGCTTCCATGCTTGTGTTACAGAGAGAGAAGTGAGTGAGAGAGACGAAGGCGATTATGTACATGGCCCGGTAATGGATGTCAATGGGTCATTTAGGAACGGGGAGGTTCACTATCCGGTATCATACTTGCCCATTTATAATCCGTTGGATGAACTAAAATCCGATCCAACGGTTCATAATTGTATATAAATTTGATTTTTTTTGTAAAAACAAAATACTAAACCGTCTTTTTTCCGATTCAAACAGACGTTATAGAACTACATTTCAATTTTCACAGTTTCTCACTCTCTACATGCGTTTTCAGATTCTTGCTTCCGTTCAATCTCTAACTTGCGGGTAAATTAAAAGTGATTTATTGTTTTATTCTTCAAGTTCTTATTACCATGTCGAATGCTTGATTCATTTCTTCTTGACGTTGTTTTGTTGAAATTTTGATTTTCTTGTTCAATTAAACAAATCTTTTGTTATTATCAAGTTGTTGTATTAATTTTGGCTAATAGTCACTTATTCTATATTATAATTTAATTATGTTCTTGCAGATTTGTCAAATTGATGAAGCTTCCTGAGGATTGAATGTGAAGAAATTTAATTTCAGGTAAATAATGCAGAATCCCTTTTTTTTCTTTTCTCTTTTTCCATTTACATTGATGGTGAAAGTTAATACACGGTAGTTTCTGTTTATAGATGTTTTTTTAGGTGAAGTGAAAGAATATCAATGAATTACGTTGCTTTTTAATGGATAAACAACAAAAAAACAAACTACAACTACTTGCTCTAGCAGATAAAATTGATCTCTTTTTTATCATTTTAAATCTCTTTCCGGGGGATTCTTTATAGATGATAGGTGATGAGATGGTGTCAGATTAGATTTGTTTGCATATACATTGAGCTGTTTCACACTGGGCATTCAAGATGTCAGCTTTTATGGATTCAAAACTCTTTTTTGTACCCAAAAATGAAATCAATTTTTTTTTCTTATGTTTTCTTGATTTGATTGTATTTGATTTATGAAATGAAATCATCCTTAAAGCACCCAAAACGATTTAACTGTAGTTGCACTCATTTTTTGTGGAGCCATGTTCTCAAAATCAAACTTTTCACTCTCTTTTTTACCAGACCCACAACTCAGAATTTGCTATAATCTGTTCTATAAGTTTAAGTTAAATATTGTATTTTTCTTTGTAATTACCCTTTAAAAACTAATTCAAAATTGAATGGAAGGTGAAATGTGTATGATAATTGAGTATGAGTTCAATGTTAGCTGGATTCAAATTATTCATTGATGTCATGTAATGGTGTTGATTCTTAGACAAGTACATGCAACAAAGGACCTTGCTACTTCCCCATCCATCCCTGCCTTGCCATTGCCAACTATTGCTTCGGTTGCTACATGATGAATTTGCCAGTGATATACTATTCATTTTATTTCTTTGCTTTTTCACCAGTCTCTAGTCAGTGTCACACTGTCACTGAGCTACACATCCAATGACAAGTAAACAAAAATCAAATAAAATTTTTGAATCAAATCCAGTAACTCTAAACAAAAACACCCTCCTAGCTGCATGTAAAGGTTACAATGTTTGATGTCTGTACGACTGCTTGAATTTCAGCCTATTGAATCGAACATAAAAATAATACTTGCGTGAAACTGCCTTGTGGGACCTGCAGTGGCAGATGAACAAACAGGAATCCAGACATTATCAATCTCTCTCTCTCTCTCTCTCTCTCTCTCTCTCTCTCTCTCTCTCTCTCTCTCAATTCTGTTAAGCACCAATTTCTTTGACCTGTCTAAATAATTTTTTGTCCTGATGAATTTTGATTGTATTAATTTAGAAATAGAGTCTCAATTACATGATCTTTTGAAAAATTCTAATCCGTGTTCATTTTTTGTTTTAGACTGTAGCACTATGGAATCTCAACAGCGTGTTCAATTTCATATATATGATAACGTGGCAATCATCTTGATACTCTTAGCTGGCATTGGCATTGAGGTCCGTGAGGTTTTCTCACTTTTAAGAATTAGTAAACTGATTCTTTTCATGTCTTGGATATCTGTTGTTAATTCAAATCATAGCTAAGTTAGTTGGTTCTACCTACCTTTGGCATTTCTAATGTTTATGATTTATGAAACAAATTGCTGTTTGGCATGTATGGAATTTTTATTTATTTATCTATATATATATTTGTAATTCTTGCAATGGCGGGATGATCATTGTTAGATATTGATTACTGTGAATGATTGGTAACAATGAAGGGTTGCTGCTGTTAATTATTGATGATGGCAGAGCAGTTGGCGGTGGTCAGTAGTTGTTGACAATGGTGAAGTATACTAAAAAAATGTATGTTAAGGAAGTTGTATATAAATGCCATTGCTTGCTGCCATTATAGGAAAACCAAGTTTTTTGCACTGATATTGACTTGGTTGATCAGTGAATTTTTCATGCATTTCACTACTTGCTTCATGGTTTCGTTTACATAACAAGAACTGTCACTACTGAAAGGAACCTGAGTGCAATAAAGATCAATTTAAGTAAACTGTTGTCTTAAAAATTTCATTAGGCATGGTTTGACCGCCTAATTGACTATCATCAAATAACTGGGAACCAAGTCACTTTACTTCTGGATTGTAATGTGTATCAAGGCATTATAAGTAATTTAATCCCAAGTTGTTCCATTAATGACCGTATTGCAGTGAAATACTCAAATGTAAAGGTTATAGACTTGTATATAGATTTCTGGTGGCTGAAAAAGAAAAAAGATAAGTTGGAAATGTGGTGATATGGTGACTATGTTTTTCAACTTCCTTGATGCATTTAAAAGGAACATCAGATTGCACATATGTACAGATTTACTTCAGACTTTGAATACCATTGATTATAATTTATTCTTGACAAGTTCAACTAAGTACCCAACTTTTCTGTTTGTCACCTATCACAACCTGATCAAAGAGTATTCCATTAAAATAACATTTTTCTTATCTTTTTTCTGAAGACTATGCTACTATTATTATTATCATTACCTTAAACGTCATTATTATTATTATTGTCAGTATTTATTGTTATTATCATTGTTATCTGTGACCGTTGTCATAGTAGTAGAAAACAATAGTCATTTCTTTATGTTGAATGTTGAAATATCACTAGTGATAATACCTATTAGATTGGGCGTAGTTTAAATATGGTACGAGGTTCTAGATAAAAATGTCTTAGGTTAACTCTCTCACTCCCGCTTTAAAATTTCAGGTGGGAAGATGTGAGCCAAATTCTGAATCCAACAACTTCAATACCAATGTTTCCTGTAGTTTCAAGAAACATCTTCTGACATCTTATTTTGAAAAATATGAATGCTTGCTTGATTCAAATTTCCAAGATTTCATAACAAATGAACTTCATTTTCGGATGTGTGAAGTGCTACCAGATGACTTGAGGCTTGTTATAAGACCATCAGTCCTACAGCGCCATTTGATTGGCGAAGGTTCACATCGCCACCTGTCATCATCTATCAGATTTGACATTGACCCGAAGGCAGTATCACAACTATCCATTCATTATTGTGAGGTCATATTTGTTGAAAGACTACCCTCTGGAGTCTTTGCTGACCCATTTGAACTACAACATCTTCTCCAGCGTGGTGGTAAACCCCATTTCTCCTTGATGAATATTAGAATGTGTATCAGAACCATGCTTATTTTGTTTCTTACCTTTCTCAAGGTTAACCAGTCCTATATTTATTGCAGTTTTTGCAGATGTAGCTGTTTTTGGAGATACAAATTTGGAATTGCCTTCATTTCTTTCCAATCGGTCTGCTGTTGAGGTTCACATGAAAGTTGATCCCAATAGCTTGTCAACTCACAAGAATGGATTTGAAATCAAAGTAGACCTTCCACTTCATGCACGGTATCAGGTAAGTAAAAAAGAGATGACGGAATGGAAAACAAATATAGGAACTGTTTTTGGAATTGAAATTACTATTACATGTTGACTTGAAATGCTCTACTATATCTATCTTGGCATCAATTACTTTTTCCTTTCTTTTTCTTTTTCTTTGTTTTCCCCTGATTCTTCTGGTTTCAATTTATAGCAGCAGTTGTACTGGACCTGCGGGTCCTGTACTCCATATGTTGTGGTTTGTAATACGGACGTAGTTGTTTCAAGTATGGTAATGTGTTCATGTAAACACCACAACAAAACTGTCCTAATTTTATACCAGTTTGCACATTTTGAAAATTTTCTCTTTCTAGATTGTTGTTCAACTTTAATGTAAATAATAATCTTGCACGCATTTCTCAAGATTCTAGGAACACATGAATCTCCAACAAAATAGTTGCTCTTAGTAAGAGTCTGTATATTAAGGTCTATATCTTACAAAGATCTTGTCTATAGTGTTTATGTTTATGATGGGAATTGTAGTTTGTTTTACTACATTGACAATCAAACAAGTGTGAAGGAAATATTACAAATAATGGTTATCAAATTTCAATAATTTGCAGCGCCTAGATGAAGGCGGCTATTCAACAGTTGAATTTGGCGATCCTGATATGTTTATGCAGTGCTGCTTAGAAGGAAAGTCGCATAACCAGAGCTGTTATATCCCAACGAGTAATAATGGCACTGAACCTAAAATTGGTGCCGCTGTGTGGAGAATTCCTTCTGGGATCAAGGGGCATGAAGGAGTTGTATCTGTTGTAACTTTCATTTCTGCCTTTTTATCAACTCTTTTGATTGTCTTGACATCGATCTTTTTATCGGATATCAAACGATGCAAAAGTTCGAAACAATTGTAATTTTCTTCAACATTCTGTCTGGCCATATTCTTTTGATATTAATAGTTGTCAAAAACCTAGTGTTTTCTTGATTAACATTGCTTTGCTCAAGGTTTGTGAAAATTTATGCTCAAATTCAAATGAGTTGCTGTAATTAGCACTTCATGATCCACCTGACAACTTATTTGTCTTCTCATTTCTACAAAAATAGTATTATTTTTTTATGTACCTATGTCGATGGCGACTCAAATATGACACATTGTCATATTAAAATAAATGTCTTTTTTAATACCAAGCTATATTGAATGGTAATTTTAACAAAATAGTATTACTCATGTTTTTGACAAATTTTAAAATACATTTAACATTCATATTTTGATTCATTATTCATCTACTAATATCCTTAAATTCAATAATAATAAAAAATTCTAAAGAAACAGATAAAATCATTGTATAAAGACGAACACATTTAAAAGAAGGATTATGTTAATAAGTATCTTCAGGACATATAATAAGCGATTATGTAATAATATATAAACTCGACTTAATTTTTATTTTTTAAAACGTGTTCAGAAGACAAATATGCCAAACGGACTCTTCAAAAAATAGACAACATTCAAAAGTTAAAAGATTAGTAGAAGAAGAAAACTCAATATTTCGGATTAGTCAGTCATGTGACCTTTGCAACAATAAAGTTCAATAATTAATATCGTAGAAAAAAATAACAATTATGATGTGAAATGTAATAATTAGGATTATTAGATTATGAGAAAATCTTAGACACAACCAACAGAGCAATGCATACGGTCGATGGGTGTATGCCACGTAGAAAAGAACATAATCAAATGAGTTTTATTGCCACATGGCATGCACCTATTGGTTGGGATATATTGCATTCGGTGCACGTAAGTTTTTCTCATTTGGAGTTTGGATTCTCCAGTCCGACCGGACCGACCCATTATATCTGGATGCTCCATTTCCAATTTTTTTTTTTGTTTTTCAAAGAATACTAGTCCGAGAACTCCAGATATCTCTCTCTCTCTCTCTCTCTCTCTCTTCTCGTCGTTTTTTTCTTCTTCTGCAGAGATCTCTATTCACACAGCTCGGGATTCAAATGCAGTAATCGCAATCAAAAAGACGTTTCATAGGTACCTTCAACAACTCTACTCGGCTCTTGAAACCGAAATCTCACCTCTGTTTATTCACTTTTTATTATTTTTTTTCGAAATTCAAGTCATTTTCATTTCACGTACAGATAATTGAAGATTTAGAGAACGGTTTTAATTTCATATTTTTTGAGGTATTGGATTCGAGTTCTGATCCAATTAGTTGCGATTACGTTTCGTGTTAATTCCACTTTCTCCTAAGTCACAATTCAACTACAGTTTCATTTTTCTTTGTTGGTTGATATGCATTTGTGTTGCTTGTAGTTGGTTCGTTTTGCTGTTCTCTGTGTTGGATCTGGTACTAATTTATTTCTAAAAAATTTCATTTGTTTGGTTGCTGAGAAAATTAAGGAAAAGAAAATTGTGAATTTTATGCTCTCTGTTTGTTCCAGTCGTGATAATGCATAATTTATTTTGGTGTTTGATTTTGTTATTGCTTGTTCCTTTTTGGTCTACATTGTGGATTGTTTGAACTCTATTTTTACTCTGACATCTGCGTTTCAATTTGTTTATGAGATGTTTTCTCTTTTCAGTTGAAATACAAGCTTTGTTGGAATGAGTTGATTACACTCTTTCAGTTCTACTACATTTGTTGAAGTGCGAGGTTTAAGATGGGGTTTTTCGATGGATTGCCCATTTCACCTGAAAAAGCGGTAATTTAATTTCGTTTTGTTGTTATTGTGTTTGTAGAGGTCTTAAATGTGTTAGGTGTTTCATGTTTGGGATTATTGCATGTTTTTCCGGGATTGATCAGAAATTTCCTGCATTTTTTTATGTTTGAGGTTCAATCCTTTAAATTAAACTGCATATGGACGCCTGATACATTAACATATGAATTTCAGGGGAAAGACTTAACTTACTCACATACTAATTCTTGCAAGTTACAATTTTTAAACTGTCTTAAGAAAGACGTTTAATGCCAGGAAGGAAGCTGTAACAACATGAAGAAATAGGCGACATGTGATGTATACCTCCCCTAGGTTTACTAGACAATCACATATTTTGTCAAAAATTCAAATCCTAGCATATGTTTTAGTGTTAGCCTACTGATGGGCAGATGTCTTATATGATTGTAACATTTCACGTAAAACAATGTCGTAGAATTCATTTTACCTTAGTAAATTGTGGTTCCAGATTTCTGAATTGAAACTTTGTGGTTTTTTGTCCCAGAAAATAATATTAGTGATCTAGAAATTTACTTCTTTTTCTTCTCTTCCCCCTTTTTAAAGTCAGAATAGATGAAAGAGAATTAAATTGTGTAGTTTTGATCAAATAGAAAATAGAAAATCCCATAATTATAAAGAGAATATTGTTTATAAATCGTCACTTGTTTGGTGACATTTGAAACATGTGTTATAGTCAAAAAGAGGGTAAAATTATCGCCAAACTTTGCTGAAAACTGAAAGAAATTTTTTTTAGTCATCTTGAAATCCAAATTATCACGCGCTAGTTACCATCTCTTGGTATTACATTTGAACCATTGTTGTAAGCTACATTGTGCATGTATATGTATGTGTCTGAGGTTTTGTTTTGTTAAATTTAAAACGCAAGTTGTGATCGGTAAAAAAAGGCTACAAGTATCACTAAGCTTTGAACTGACATAATTTAAATTTATTGTGCAATCAAATTAGGCATTCATGCACTAGTTACCATCTCTCTATCATAATAGGAAAATTTAAGCTGCACTGTATATTCCTTTCTCATTTTCTATCATAAATGCAGTATTTAAGGCAAGAGCTTTCAAGAATAGATGAGAATTGGGCTGCTGCACGTTTTGATTCATTACCTCATGTCGTCCATATTTTGACTTCAAAAGATCGTGAAGGTGATGTTAAAGTATTAAAAGAGCAAAATGATGTTATCGAGGAGGTTGTGGATGAAGTTGTTCATGCTTATCATAGTGGCTTCAATAAAGCAATTCAAAATTATTCCCAGGTTTCATAATATTCTTTTTCATTCATTGGTTGGAGTGGTGTATATTTTTCATGATAAAGAGAGTTGGAAGATGATCTTCAATTCTAGTTACAAATTGAGCTTTTATCATTTCTTTTTCCTCCAGATCTTGCGGTTATTTAGTGAGTCTACGGAAAGTGTCAAGGTCTTAAAGGTTGATTTGGCTGATGCAAAAAAGTGTCTTGGCACCCGCAATAAGCAATTGCATCAACTATGGTATCGATCTGTTACATTACGGCACATAATTTCACTCTTGGATCAAATCGAAGGGATAGCTAAGGTTTGTCTGCTGCTAATCCCAACCCTCGACCATATTTGATTAAAATATAACTGCATGATTGTTGTACTGCTACATCTTTTTGATCAATACAACTTCTGTTTTTATTATTCAAAAAAAAAAAAAATTTGTTGGATGATAAGATTTACATATGTGTTTTATCCTTGTACATGATTTGTGGTTGCGATTAATGGGTGCTTGTGTCTGACTAGAAGAATGATGGATTTTTTTCTTTTGACATATGGCTCAGGTTCCGGCTCGTATTGAAAATCTTATTGCAGAAAAGCAGTTTTATGCTGCCGTTCAAATGCATGTTCAATCAGCGTTAATGCTTGAGCGAGAAGGCCTTCAAACAGTTGGTTTTCTTAACTTTTGGGACAATTCATGTTTTTGATGCGACAAGAAGAACTATTTATGTTGTTTAACTTCATGATTTATTTGCAAGAAACTTTTTTGTATTTCGATCTTTTCCCTCCAACCCCTTTATTTTGTCTTTTGACAAAAACATAATAATTTAGGGTGGTTCCAAGTTTTAATAAAAGCTTAGGCTTAAGTTTAGCCTTGTTAAATTTTGACATCAGATTTAATAATCTTATCATACTCTTATCTTTGCTAGCGATATTCAAATTGTAGAGTGCTACATTTTTGTTAGATCAGTAGACCATGAATTAATCATAAAGATTGGATTGTAATTCTTCTGCTCACTTGCCTTGTGAAGCCTCATCTTGTTCCTATACTTTTCCATATGTTGGTTCAAAGTGTCAGCGCCGGAGCTTCGGAGAATCTTTATTTCTTTATTGATAGAAGCAGAAATTTTTTATGCTAACCACTAGATATTTTGTCCTTCTATATTCTCTTTGCTCTCTGAAGTTGTGATATATGGATACCTTGTAGGTATTTCATATAATTATCTTAAAATTTCTGATAATTTACTGCAGGTTGGTGCTCTTCAAGATGTCCGTTCTGAGTTGTCAAAATTGCGAGGAGTTCTTTTTTATAAAGTTTTGGAAGATTTGCATGCGCATCTTTACAATAAGGGTGAATACAGGTATGCAATTTTTTTTTGGTTTGCACAAATTTCTAATTATATTCTGTGTCTTGTAAACCCTATATAATTTATTTGAGGTCTTGAATATATGTGTAGTAATTCTAAAGGTATTCTAATTTATGCTCATTTTTGTTGTATAAATTCCTTATATCTTAAGATGCCGCTACTGATAGCATATTATAAAGTTATTTTCTTAATTATTCTGTTAGATTTGGAAAGAAAATTCACTTCCTAGGAATCTTTAATTGTTTTTTTAAAGATCTTTTTCATATAAAATCTGTATGGTTCTGTTTTCCTTTTTTTTTTCTTGGGGGATGGTGGGATGTGGTGAATGGTTTCAAGGAGGAATACACTGTCTTCACTTGATCATTTAATCCATTAGATATATAAATCCTAAGAATCATATTGTAAGCTCTTTTCTCTAATCGATTTCTTCTATGAAATATTTTTGCCCTTAATCACAATAGTTTTTTGCAGCTCAGTTGCCTCCAGCATGCATGAAAAGGATGACGAAGTTCCAACTACCATAGCTGTTGCATTTACCTTGAATACTTCACAATCTCTTTCTAGAAGAACTAGGCTGAACAATCAGTTTGGTGTTCATGGACAGCCAAGTTCTGTTGATGGAGGGTAAGTTTGGATAATTCTTTTACTGCTAGTTTTGATACCTTCTTATGTGTTTGCTGCCTTCTTATAATTCAACTTCTCCAGATTTTACATCCTTATAAACAAACTTGAGCCATGTCTTATGGAAGAATGTGGGTGTTTAAATTCCTTTAAACTATTAGTCCTCAAAGAATTTGTAATCTGGTAATGCAGTCTTCTTTTCTGCTAATCAGTGGTCAGTTCAGAACCTGCTAGCCTGCGGAATTGGTTCCTCAGATTGTCACAATTACACTAGTCTATCTTATTAAAACATATGGTTAATATTCACTGATGTATTTTAATTTTGGGCTTTTGGCGAACTTATGTAGTAAAATCGAACATTACTAGCTTGCATAAATATGCTAGAAGATTGATTACATTATTTGTTTGATTTTTTTAAAAAAAAAATCTGTAAATTTATATTTGACTTGGTGTTCCAGTTCAACATTTGATGGGCACGATGAGGAAGGTTCTTTAGAACAACATAATGAATCTAGCTCAGATGGTCATGGGGCAGTGATCAATGGTGGTGATGGAAATCTGAAATCTCGTCAAATTCCATTGTGGCTTTCAAATTCCACTCCAGATGAATTTGTTGTATGTGCATTGTACTGAAACTAATTATTTCTCAAATTTAATCATGTTTTTTATTCTTCTGGGCTGAATGCTGGATTTTTAATTTGAATTTAGGAAGCAATAAAAAAAAGTGATGCTCCACTTCACGTGAAGTATTTACAGACCCTGGTGGAGTGCCTCTGTATGCTTGGCAAAGTTGCAGCTGCTGGTGCTATGATATGGTTGGTTGTCTTGCTGATACTCCTTTCAGTTTATTTTTAGCATGGTTTCACTAACTTTGTTTTCCAAAGTTGCTCTTCAGATAAAATTCGTTATAGTTTCATACATAATTTGTTAAAATTTCCTTCCTCACAACAGCGTGTCTATGGTTTAGGCTCAAGAGTCCTTGGTTTTTACACAATTTCTAGTACAACTTGTAAACCATCAATTACATGAACTTGGGATGGCTGAGATTTAATGTTATAGGTGTTATTCTCCTTGTGGAATAATTATGCAAGTCAGATTTAAGCTCAACAGTTGAAATGCTACTATTATATCAATGAAAAATCTATATTTACCATTTGCTCACTGTGATTTTGCATTGTTTTGCAAGATTAAGTCGAGAGAGCATCATCAATGAACTACTTGTGTGTATATTTTATTCAGGATTGTGCTTTAATGCTTATGAAATATTGTTGAAGGAGATAAATAAATTGATGAACTCTAGTGCAGAGGCAAATAATCTGCACCTTAATTTCTGTGGTGACTAAATAGCCAAATATTCTTGATCATTTTGGATTTGCATACATTTAGTGAACCAAGGACAACTTTTGTTTTCATACTTCTAGCATTTTCATTTGTTAACTTCTTGTGAATTGCATTTTATTCATCAATTTTGTTCTGTAACAGCCAAAGATTGCGGCCGACAATTCATGAGATTATAACAGCAAAAATTAAAGCTCACGCAGAACATATTAACTCCTCAAGGTCTACCATTGGTCAGGCTGCACAAAATGGTGTTACTACTATCCATTTCATGAAGGGATACTTGGAAAGCTACCGGTTGCCGAAACAGAAGCGTCAGAATGGGGTATCACTAGCTGGTACTCTATTGGCAGCGAGCCCTGTCTCACCAGTGATGGCTCCCAATGGAAAAGCGCAGGCTGCTGCTAAGGAACTTCTTGATTCAATTTTGGACTCTGTTGTTAAGATATTTGGTAAGACACTTGCTTACTATGTCTTTTTTTTTATTTTGTGGGTAAATACCATTCAACTCGCTTGCTATGTCATTACTTCTTTTATGGTGGAACTAAATTTAACAAGTTGAATTTTTCAGAAAACCATGTTGTTGTTGGAGAGCTGCTGGAATCTAAGGTCAGCCAGCAAATTGACATAAACACCCCAAAGTCAGTGGTAACAGATGTAAACTGGAATCCTGATTCATCATCTCAAGTTACTGGTGGCTACAGTATTGGTTTTTCCTTGACAGTTTTACAGGTAGTCTCTCTGCTTTAGTCTGTTGATGCTTGATAACTTAAATTTCACGTGGTAATAACTAATTCCCAAAGATAATAGTATCTATGGTAATACCTTTGACTTGAAGACCTCTTCTTCAATATTTTCTTTCAACTTATATAATTTTTTATATAATGTGGAAAAGAGTGAATGCCAACAACTTATATGTGAGATTCTAAGAGCAACTCCTGAAGCCACGTCTGCAGATGCTGCTGTACAAACAGCTAGACTTGCAAGCAAGGACCCTTCCAAAGAGAAAAGGCAAGTAACTAGGTCTCATATTGGATGATACCTTGAAACTTTCTTTTGGTTGTGCTGCATGTCTTTTATGTTTCGAGTAAACTACAATACTACATGTATGATATTTGATGTATTTGCTACTGCCCTATTACATCTCTCTTTTGCATAGTATCGTTATTCAATCATGAGACATTGATGGTGATGGGTTGCAGGGATGGATCAGAGGATGGTCTTACATTTGCTTTTCGCTTCACAGATGCTACTATATCAATTCCTAACCAGGGTATGCAGCAGACTGTACTATTATGAATGATACTTGTACCTTTTCTAATCTCAATATTGAATATGTAGGACATCATATCTTCATGGTTATTTGAATTTTTATTAGGTTCTTTGTTATTAATTGTTGTAATATGGATAGTGGATGGATGGATGAATGGTGGTCGGTTTATCATATTGCTTAGTTGGAATAACCATGTAAAATATTCATAGCTATAGATGTGCCAGTTTTTTGGTGTCACTTATCAATTATGGAATTTATGAATTGCCTTGTGCTTAAGGTTTTGTAACTAGATTACACATGTAACATACTGCATGAATAAAGCCAGTGTAAAAGTGTGTAATGAGTGTTTAAATACTATTATCAGGCCCTATTGAATAGCTTTCCATGTTAGTAACTTCTTTATCCTAAAGCCTTCAAGGAAAGACCCAATAATAATATTTAAGCACTTTACACACGCCCTCACATGCAAACCAACGGGTTTTGCCATATGGCTCTAACCCAAACATAAACACATAGCAGATTCATATATTTAATAACAAATACAAATATAATCATGTTAGAGAACTCGAACCTATGCACTCTTGGTAAAATCAGGCCCTTTTACTATATTAGTAACCACACAACTTAAAAGGTTTAGTTGTTAGAAAAGAACCCAATGATAGTATTTCATCACTGTAATAATGTGAAACTCTCGAAGTTGAAGATTGTTAATGGTATCTACTTATTGTATGTGGGGGTTTGTGACATTGTAACTTCCCGAATGCAGGCATAATATTGGTTTGACCTAGACAGTCACCTGGAATGGATGCAATTTAAACTGTTTATTACCTTCTTATTCTTCTTACTTTTTTTAGTAGGTCAAAATTCATTGACAAGCAAGCTGGCTTGGTGATATTGTTTTAAGATTTACATATGCATAAAGTTTGCTTTAAAATATAAGGAATCTAGTGATAGCATTGTTTTTGTTGGTTCTTTTTATCATACGTCTATTTCTTTCATTCTCCCTTCTCTTTTAAATGTATTTTCGAATTCTTTCTCTTACTGGCCTTGATAGCTTGTGCTTCAATCCAATGTGAGAAGGCTGCAGTACATTTCGCCTCGCAAATTTTAATTTTTTTTTTATCATTTATTTCTGATAAGCTGCTTTCTGGACTATTTATTAACCTTTCATCATTGTCCAGGAGTTGATCTCGTTCGCCAAGGGTGGAGTAGGAGGGGTCCCAATGTATTACAAGAAGGTTATGGGTCTGCATCTGTCTTGCCTGAACAAGGCATATATCTGGCGGCATCTATATACCGGCCTGTTCTTCAGGTTTGGAGTTGTCATAGATTCATACTTATTGACATTATAGATTGCCTGTTTACCTTGGGTTCTCTGATGCACTTTGCAGTTTACAGATAAGGTTGCTTCAATGCTGCCAACCAAGTATTCCCAGCTTGGGTAAGTTTGGAAACTAATATGGCATTTTCAAGTTCAACAATTTGTTTGTGAACAGAAATTCATTTTCTATGAACAATCTAATTGGCATTTAAGGTTGGTGGTTGGGTTTTTGTTCCAGATTTTGATAGCTGATTTTTTATTAGTTCTTGTATAGTCTTTTGACTTTCTGTAGATGGCTTGTGGACTTTTTGTTCCCTTGTTCTATTCCCTTTTGTTAATTTAAAATCGTTTTGTTTCCTATTAAAAAAAGAATTAGATGTAGAACTATCTCTTAAATTTGTCTGTATAGCTGAAGTTGGTTGTGTGGAGAGGGGAGGCCATAAAAATGTTCCTGCTTTGTCTTATTAGGGGGTGCCATAGTCCTATCATTATATGTGCAACAATTTAGCCTTCCCTTTCTAATTTAGGGTGGAATTTTAAATTGGATGGTTGAGAAACAAGACAATCATTAATATATATCCAAAGAGATTAAAAAGTTATATTCTTTAGCAGTTGTCATTTTAAGTTATGGTAAATATGGTCCATATTGTATAGTTATAGGTTATTTGGTGGAGATCATTGAGCAATTAATCTGAAGTGTCTACATGTTTTATTTCTTGTGGTTTGGTTGAGTGCCACCCCAGATCGTCTCATTAAATACCTTGAAAAGATTTGGATTATCTAAATGGAATTCTATAATCACTCCCCATATCTTGGCCTGTATATGAAAAGTTAATGATTGTGGCAGAGGTAATAGAGCTAAAGTCCTTTGGCATGCTGTGTTATAGCTGGAAAAGAACAAGAGAATTTTTGTACACTGTAATCTAGAAGATACTTGTATTCTTCTAATAATTTATTATTATTATTATTATTTGAATCTCTTTTGGCTTTTAAGGTTGTGAACCCTTGGTTCACTAAATTTTGTATTTCTAATTATCTTACTTGGCAATTGAAATTTAGCTTCTTATAGAGGAAAAACATATGAAAACATTAATGTAACCATTTAACAAACTTTTGGGTTTATCAAAAATCTTGCATAACGATTTCTAGTTGTTTTGTTGTTATATGCTAATTTAAGATTGGGTATATATATATCTAGTCTTTTTTCCTATTCTTTCTTCACTCTTTCCCCTTTGTATAGGGATTATGTGTGCATTTGTTTGTAAAATGTTGTAAAATGTTACTGTTTCATCAAATCATAGTCTAAAAAATAATTACATAGAAAAGCCTATAGATACCTAAACGTATTCAAATTTGAAACAAATTCACTTAAATAGGAAAGAGATAAAAACCTTATTCTAATAAAGCTATAAATCTCTAAAATATAATATTTTCTATTCTCGATCGGTTTATATTAGTCTTCCAACTTTTGCCTTCATAATATTTTGAATGGATTCAGTTGCTTCTTGTTAAGCTGGTCATGTCATAGCTATATGATCTGTAACTTATGTATTTGCATGGACAACTTTGGTTCCTTATTTTTTATGTCTGTAGGGATTATTTGGGATTATTTCTGTAGGGACAACTTTGGTTCCTTATTTTCTTGTTAAGCTGGTCATGTCATAGCTATATGATCTGTAACTTATGTATTTGCATGGACAACTTTGGTTCCTTATGTACCTTTGCTTATTTTGTCAGATCCAAGTTAAATAATGTATGTAGATGTTGCAGTTCCCTTATGTTTTGTTGCTTTAATTTTGATAATTTTTGACTTCTTAAAACTGCAGGAATGATGGATTGCTAGCCTTTGTGGAGAACTTTGTGAAGGACCACTTTTTACCAACTATGTTTGTAGATTACCGGAAAGGCGTTCAGCAAGCTATATCAAGTAAGTTCCATGACTATTGACTATAGAAACTCAATTGTTCCATATTAATCCATAGGAATCCTAACCTCTCATTAATCATTATTTATTCCTATTAAAGTGTAGCTCGGTGGCTTTGTTTAGGCTTTTTTGTCTTTGGAAGCTGTTTCCTTCCTTTTTGTTAAGGACATCTTGCACTCTCTTGTATATCACTTTGTTCAATACAATCATTTTTGTTAAAAAAAAGGAAAGAAAGAATCATATAATCTAACTTGATAGTAACCAACATACCAATAAGCTTAAGCTAATAGGAAAGGACCTAGCAATAGTATTTAAGCACTCTAACACACCCCCTCATGTGCAAGGCCAACACCAACAGGCTTGCCACGTGGCTTGAGCCCAAACACAAACATACAACAAATTCAAATAATCACGTGGGGGACTCAAACCCAAAACTCCTAGGAAAACAAAGCTCTAATACCATGTTTTTTTTAGGGAAAATACCATGTTAGTAACCAACATAAAAGCTCAAGCTGATAGAAAGGGGCCCAACAATATTATTTTAGCACTCTAACATAACTCACTCATAATTTGCATGTATCACTAGTGCTGTATAGTCAGCTTAAACATGGAAAGGTTGCTAATTGCTATCCTGATTAAGAAATCAAAGGTTAAACTTCAGTGAGAGGTCATTTGGGTGTGATACTTGAGTGCCCTATATGGTTAGAAGAGAACTAGCACAATAAACTTTGACTATGTTCATATGAAAAAGGATATTAAGCATAAGAAACAAATCAAGAGAGGGAGTGTCATTGTTCCAGAGTCTATCACTACTCGCTCATGTAAACAGAAGAAAATTCCTTGAAGATTAGGGCACCCACTATATAGGCTTAGACAGCAAGTACAATAATTCTTGAACTTACTACATGATGCATGGTGATTAGGCTTTTCACTCTTATCTTTCTGCTATATAGAGCTCTGATTTCCAGAAGCACTCTTACAGGTCCAGCTGCATTTCGACCACGGGCACATAGTATTGCTGCTTATGTTCCATCAGTTGAGAAGGGTAGACCTGTCTTACAGGGGCTTTTGGCAATTGACTTCTTAGCAAAAGAGGCAAGCTTGACTTGCAATTTTTTATTTTCATAAAATTTTCTCTTAGACAAGTTCAACTTGGTCCATTCTGTGGATTCACAGGATTGGACAACGAAGTTTACTATTTATGCATCATTTTAGAAAACTGATTTACATTTTGCATCAGGTGGATTTCAAACTACAATAGGCACTCTAATAATTTATAAACATGGTGTGAGAAATTATAAAACTATGAATTTGTGGAGTTTCTTAATAACTTTTGTTATCTCTTGGTAAAAGGGATTTATTATTATTCAGTCAATCTTTCTTGACCACAATTTGATATAAGTGATACTTTATCTGCTAATATTAAAGGAAGTATTGACCAATTTTTGTTTTTTTGAATTGATAAGCAGTTAATGCCCATCAAATTCCTTATGCCAAGTATAGCTGTTAGATTGACTAAAGTCTTGTATCTTGTGATGATGAAAGTAAACAGGAAATCCTCAAAAAGAACCTCTTTTTTTTTCACTTTTTGTATGTCTTTGTATACTCTCTTTTTTGTAAAATAACTTTTTGTTTGTTTCCTATACAATTAGCCAATATTACTAATTATTTATTTTTCTAGGTATATTAGGTTTGTGTTTTGACCAAACTACCTTATAAATCGATTTCTCTGCATGAACACTTGATCTATAAACTCACGCAACCTATAGTCTTGGAAACATGACTACCTATAATCTAACTCTCAAGTAATTTGACCAGTAGTCTTGGACAAATTGTTATACTTTATAACAATAAATTTAATTGTTATAAATTATTAGTAAATATTAATTATGCTTCATAAAACTTGGTTGATTTGGCAAAAATTAATAATTATGAGAACAATCTTTATTTTCTCCTCAAATAATTTTTTTGTTTCCTATAGAATAATTAAAAAAAAAAACTATTTGAACAATCAATTGTATCTAATTTTCTATTATTATTCTCTCTAGGTAATTGGTTGGGCTCAAGCAATGCCTAAATTTGCTGCTGACCTTGTGAAATATGTGCAAACTTTCCTGGAGCGAACTTATGAAAGATGTCGGACTTCATACATGGAGGCATGGCTATTTCTCTGTTTTATTTCCTTATTGCTTAGAAGTTTGAACATCACCAATATTATTTTCTTTCTAGATAATTTTTTAGTTATACTATGTTGTTTCTGTGCTGTCCCTTTTCCTTTAGTGAACTAGTAATTTGTTTTTTGTTAATTTTGTTCACATCTTCTAATTGTTCACATTTATGGATGATTAAGATGGTGGTTACACTTGAGTAGAAGTGGTGTATGGGGATGAGGCTGGAATATTTGTTAGCGGTACTTGTGGTCATTTCCTCCATGACTGATTTGGACTCTAAATAAACTGATAATTTTTTTAATACAATTGATGGAATTAGGTTTATCTGTGGTGCAAGTGAGCTAAAATGGAGGCTAAGATCTGTAAGATACTTCCTCGTAATTCATCATTATTGACTCATCTTTTGTAGGGCATTGACACTACAGAGTGACTTCTTAAGATACTTCTTTTCCTTATTTTTTTTGAAAGATTCTTACGATACTTATTAATCTTTCAAAAAAAAAGATACTTCTTCAGGATACATGTGTGATAAGTAGAAATACAGATCTCTACTGATGGAGGGACATCCTGAATTCCTGATAGATCTTGTGACATATGTCTAGAAATCAGGAGTCCTCTGTTACAATTGCTAGAGTGATCAATAATCGAATGACTAGAAAAATGAGAAGCTGAAGCCTAGATAGAGACAGATGCAGACAAGATTACGAACAGTGCTTGGTCGGATGGAGAAGTGGAAGAGGGAGGAAGAGACTTCAATTCCTTGTTTGGTTGGAAAGAGAGGAAAAAAAACGAAAAGTTGGAGGGATTGTCTCTCCCTCCATTCTACTAAAGTCAATTGCCTTATAAGTGGATAGATTGGAGCTAAAAAAACATTAAATACAATTTTACCATTTTACTTTGCTTTCTTTCCATCTCTACCAAACACGTGGAGGGATAGAGAAACTCCCGTATTTTTCGCCTTCTGGCATCTCTTTTCCTCTGCTTTTTTCTTTGTTCATACCAAGGCAATTTATGAACTAAGAAAAGTGACAGAAAGATATTCAACATTGAAAAAAATATTCAATTAAGAAAAAAAAAATAGTTTTTTCATGAATATACCATGACGGAAAGATATTATTGCCTTGGTAATATTTCAGGCAGTTCTTGAAAAGCAAAGTTATATGCTTATTGGGAGGTATGATATTGAGAAGCTGATGCGAATTGAGCCAGCAAGTGCATCTTTACCAAATGCAATTGGTCAGTCAAACATTCAAAATACCGTTGCTGACACTGAGACTGTTGAAGTTGAATCGGAACTGAGCGAATTGTTATTGAGTTTGCCGCCTATCAGGCAGGTATGTACATGTGGTAGCTACTTATTTTTCCAGTTAAGTTCCAACCTTTTATTTTATTTGAATGTTACTTGCCTTCTTGCCTGTCTAGATTTCTAATCCTCTTTCATATTTGGCTATTAGATTTTCACTTCCAGACAAAATTTGAAGTCTATAGTCTTGCTGTTAAATTTGTCTTCACAGCATTGGTTTTCTTCTATGTCTCTCTTATGCAGGAGAATCTAATACGTGATGATAACAAACTTGTTTTGCTGGCCTCCCTGAGTGATTCATTGGAGTATGTTGCGGATTCAATTGAAAGGCAAGTTCATTCATATAGTTGAAATCATAAGTGTGCACCGATCTTAATGAAACCTCACTAAAAATATCATGAAGGAAATTTATCTTACATATTACTGCCATACGTTTGTTACATATCATGAAGGAAACAAAGAAAATATCATGAAGGAAATAACTTACATATTACTGCCATACGTTTGTTGTGGTTAGGGAACTGCAGCAATTTGGACTTTATCTTCTTGGTCAAACCTACTTTTATTGCAAATGTGACTCGTCACAAAACATTGTTATTTAAAAAACTCATTACTAGAACGTAACTTCCAATAGCTTATGTGGATTATTGTTTAATGTAAATAACAGGCTTGGACAAGCAACCTTCAGAGTATCAAATCAAGTAGAAGAGCATAGCAAGCATGGTAATACTCGATCAAGCAGTAAACCTACAAGAGATCTGGCATCATTTGCTGATGAGTACAGAAAATTAGCAATTGATTGCCTTAAGGTTTTACGTGTTGAGATGCAGCTGGAGACAATTTTTCATATGCAGGTTTGTGAAACCTATGTAATTAAAAATAATTGACCTGAATTAGATTTAGATTTTAAAGAATAACTTTGCTAAGGAAATCTCTCTAATTACACCTGAGGATTATGATTTATACAGGAAATGAGAAGTAGGGAATATTTGGATGACCAAGATGCTGAAGAGCCGGATGACTTTATTATTTCACTCATTGCACAGGTCAGTATCTTGTACAGCACTTTTTTGAAACCCAGGGAACAAGGGAAAGGTCAGTATCAGGGGAGTTCTGGATATCAAAAGATAAAAAATAAAAAAAATAAATAGACACCTTATATAATATTAGTACATTAAATTTACCTTCCATTGTTGTAGTGTCAGTATTGCTGCTAGATAATTGTTGGGTTCTTATACACATTAAACACATTTTTTATTAAATGTCCACTAAGAAAAACTCAAGTGGGTGATTTGTGTTCTCCTTGATTCTCAATAATATTGACCAGTAATTACAAATTAAAACAGTAAGGATCTGTAAATTTTAATGCTGGGTGACATTTCATGATAGCCATTTCTTAGAAACATCTTGAGTTTGTTATGTTTTTCCTTTTTGTGGAAAAAGTGGCGAAGACAAGGAGACAATATTTGGCTAACATATAACATTTTTTTTATTCAATCTTCATGAGATCTTCAGGAAAATGTTGATGCCATATTGTAATGCTTTCATAGCTACCCCTAAATACAATCAGCTTCTTGATTTCCTTCTCTGTTATTGGCCACATATAATTTGTTTGGTATAGTATTTTTTTTTTTTTTTTTCAAAAATGATCTGGTATATAATCAGATATGGGAACAAGGTTTCTTCCTACCATCAAACTATACGCATCTGTCAGAGCACCTCTTAACATGATTTTCTGCTTCCACATTCACCATTCAAATTAGAGTCTTTATCTGATAAAATTATTTATTCACAGTCCCAACTTAAATCTCTATTTGACCTGTGTGAATTTGAATTATTTTTAATGACTTTACCCATCTACAATTCATTATTTGAATGCCATTAATTCTTAACGCATGATATTTTGTGTATGGGGTGATTATAGGAGGAAGCTCATTTCCACGTGAATTTTATCTATATGATTTTTCATGAAATATTATGTGTGTTTAGAAGCCAATCTTACACTACCTTTTTCACTTCTTACCCATAGATTACACGTAGGGACGAAGAGATGGCACCATTTGTTGCAGCAGTGAAGCGAAATTACATATTTGGTGGAATATGTATCATTGCAGCGAATGCATCCATAAAGGTTTGTATGCATTCCTTGCCTCTATAAGTTGTGTTAGATGATAAAGTTTTATTATTATTTAAAATAAATAAAAAATTAACTTCTCTTCCATTCTTGTTCACTGCTAATGGAAAACTCAATTGTCTTATTAGGTTTTGGGTGACATGAAATCTATTAACCTTTTTGGGGTTCAGCAGATATGCCGAAATTCAATAGCTTTGGAGCAGGTAAATCTTACATTGTATATGCTATGTTATTCTCTGAAACTGTTCACTTCCATATTTTTTTTTCTAAAACAGTAACTCTGCTCTAAGGCAGTTTTGTAGTTGATTGATTTGTGTTTAGATGTGGAAGCATCTTGCTTTTCCTGTTGAAACCCAAGTTTGCATATTATAATTTTAAAACTAACTGGCTTTCTTTAATCAATAAAGCTGGCCCTGATGGTTGGAATATAACTCCGATTCTTAATTTTGCTTGGGTTGACATTTTTCAGGCCCTGGCAGCTATCCCCTCAATTGAGAGTGAAGCTGTACGACAGAGATTAGATCGTGTCCGTACCTATTATGAGCTGTTAAATATGCCATTTGAGGCAAGTCATTCGACTCATTATTTTAAATCTCATTATTTTATATCATGTTAAAATCTTTGTATTGCTCTCTAATACCACTGTTTTCTCCAAGTGCAGGCCTTGCTTGCCTTCATTACAGAACATGATTACTTGTTTACCCCTGCAGAGTTAGTAGCAATGACTATCTATCTTAATTTTCGTTATAGACATCAACATCGTATATTTTATTCGGTAATGATTTACTTCTTTTTTTTGGCAGGTATGTTAATCTTCTGAAGGTCCAAGTCCCGGGAAGAGAGATTCCCCCAGATGCACAAGATCGAGTATCAGAAATTTTACCCCATTAACATTCACTTAGATGGATTTGTTAAGCATCGAGGGTGGTTCACTTGGGATGATGCGCTAGCATGTATAGTTTTCATATCACAAAAGAGCAGAGATGACACAGCTGATGGCCAAATCCTTTTCCTGTCAAACTTTGCTGCCCAACCTATCCAACTACGTAATGGTAAATTTTTGTCATATATCATCATCGGTTCGATATGAGGGACAAGCTCTTTTGATTGCTTTTGTTATAATTTTATTCTTTTGTGCAGTATCAATTTTGTATGCTTGTGTTACAAATTTGGGTTATGTTTAATGTTTGGTAAAATTAAAATTGAGTTGGTGAGAGAGGTTCAGAAGAGCGGTGCATAAACTCGTAAACTCCTTTACTTTAGAAGATTATCTACTTGTAAATTATTCATATTAATTCTCATAAGCAGCATTTTTGTTTTAAGTCTTGCCAAATGCCCCCTTGTCTTCCAGGAAGATCATACAAATCTAATTCAATCAATTATCTTTAAAAATTGCATGAAAAATGACCTATGTTTTTCATTCCGTGCCCACGATATATCCAGAATCATCAAACAATTTTATTTGAAGTTTAAACTGACTTTTAAATTTCATTTTGTTATGAATTGGTCCAGAGTTCTTTACTCCTGGGAAGGTGGAAATGTTGTTGTGATTAATTATGTTAGAGTAACTTGATAAATTACTAAAAGTCTTAAAATCTGACCGTAACATTATGACATACCGTACAGAAAATTATGCGTTGAGTTGATAGAAATTTAAGCTACATTTCTGCAAGTTGAATATAATGAAATTTAGATATAATTAAATATTCAGAGAATTAATATTGTGACAATTATATACTATTTTCTGGTTTTAAATTACATTTTAAGTTTGTTTCAAGAAATTTCTGTTTTTTTTTGTCTTCACACTTATTTTTAAAATATGGAAAAAAAAAATAGTTTGTAAATTAAAACCTTAGATCATCCCGGATATAGACGATATGAGGTTAGTCCGATGGTAAAATCTGTATATCTACACCACGAGGCTGTAGGTTTAAGTTATCTCCCTCCTGTAAAAAAAAATCAAAATTTATATAATAGTAGAATATTTCAAAAAAAAAAATCATACCAGATATCGGGTAAATAAATAAATATTGTTCACTTAGAGCTTTACACACAAGTTCTTCGACTGTCAGAGAGTTAACTCAAGCATCTTTTACTTATGGCCCATGGCCCAATACGCGTGAACAAAGCAACAGTCACAAAAAAATTGGTGTGGTAAATAATCCCTACACTACACTTATATTTTAACAAACTCGGCCAATCCCTTTAAACACTTTTACATTTTCCATTTTCCTTTTTATTTTTTATTGTTTATAAAATCTAACACCAAATTGGATAATCATTAATGGATCACAATTATGTTAGGAATTAGAATCTGCTGAGATCAAGCAGGTTTGCATTTTTGATTTTTATAATATGGCACATGTTATGGCAATACATACAATACTGGACCATCATGTTAGCTGTTAATACATTACTTTTATATGCATATAAAACATTGCGTTCTACAATATAATATGGTAATCATTTCCTTTCACTTTTTTTTTTCTTTGATCCCCTTAGTTGTTCGTTGTGTTCTCTCATGCATAGTACAAAATCCGAGGGGAAGAATACTGCTTTGCTTGACTAATTAAGGAGGATTAATGGGAAGGCCAAACTGTACATTTGATTGTTCATGTCACAAGCATCAGGCACGTATATCAGCTTTGTAATTTTGGGTTCAATCTAAGTGTCTTTTTTGCTAAGTTGCGGATATCTTCCCTTGAGGACTCAGCTGATATTCTAACAAGTTCTTTCGCTCCGCCTCTATATATGAAATCCTTAGCATTGTCCTCTGCAAAGGAAAGTAGAATAAGTTAACTGTATGGGATCTGGAAATCGTCTACAACAAAGAAGATTTCAGAACCAAATGTATTAGAGATTCGAATAAGTAGGCTTATAAACAAATTAGTTTCGGGATAAAATCAATAATGAACTCAACAATTCCTCAATGCTGAACTTTTTGGGAGTGAGTAAATTGACGTTTTTCAGTAAATGATTGAAGATAAGATGTTTGTTTTTACCATTTTGTGCTAAATGACAAAGGGCAAGCTCGACATGGCGCCGGGTTGAAGTCGAACTTGTATTAGAGTTGGCAATCAACCATTCTAGAGCCCCCTCTTCCACTAGAAGTGAACGACCCTTTCTATGTCCTGGAATTAAAAACATGCATCGGAATTATAATGGCAGAGATGAATGATATGGGCACGATTACATTTACAAAAGGATAACATGAGTAAACCTTGAATAATTCCTCGGGATTCACATTTTGCGAAGTTAGCCAATCCTCTAGCAACCTGTGCAATGACATCACTATTCCCAGATCCAACCATTCCCAAGAGTGCTTTGATGGCTCCATCTTCTTTCAGCATTTGGTGTAATTTTTCTGTTATGAAAACTTTTCATTAAATACATGATTTTGATGCTCTGTGCTCATAAAACTGTTGTTTAAATATATTTAGCGGAATTAGTACATCAAGATGCTAATCCCTAAAATTAATAAAATACATTCAGTGTGTGAAACTATATTTAGACATAGGAGTTGACATATCAGTTTCTTGAACAAATGACGACATGGCATAACAAAGAGATCAACAAAATAACTTCAAAACTTATGTTTAGACATAGAAGTTGACATATCATTTTCTTGAGCAAATGACGACATGGCCTAACAAAGAGATCAACAAAATAACTTCAAAATCACTTTTAGCTTACCATTTCCACATAAATTAGCAAGTGCACCAGCTACCATTCTAAGAGTCTGCGGATCATCAGTTTTGTATGCTGTCTCTGCTAGAAGCTGAGCACCTCCTTTGCTCATTATTAGGCCTTGATTCAGTTCTGAGAAGAGTCAAAACAAAAAACAAGTTAAATTTCAGTTTTGTTTTACTGTCAACACTATGCAATACATAACTGCCATTATCGTTCAGTAGGTATACTATGGTGCAAAATGTCACTGGAGCAATTCCTGGAAATTTAACAAGTGAAGGTAGACACAACAAACAAGATGGCAAGAAACTAGACGGTTTTGTGTTATTCACATAAGTAAAACAAATAACAATAGAATTTGTATCTCCATGTCTTCCTTTAAAGCATTAATTAGAAAGGAAAAAGAAAATTAAGGTCATCAATGATCAACATAAGTAAAAGAATACAAAGAATCAGGATTACCATTCATTGCCAAATTGGCAATGGCTCCAGAAGCCACTCTAAGAATAGTTGCATTTTGGGACGATTGCAACAGTAAAAGTAATGCTTCTAAACCACCTTCCTCCACAATTTTTTCTTGATTAATATCTGAAAAGACAAGAAACCTTACTGATACCAATAGTTCAACCAAGGAGCAAAAGGGCTTAGAAGTAACAAATCCATAAATATTTAACCATGCATAGGCAGACTTGTACACACACACACACACACACACACACATATATATATATATATATATGTAATTCAAGCGCATATATATATGTGTACATATTTGTAAATTCTACCTTGGTAAAAAAATTACAAATTTTTCATGGCTGTTGAAAATGCAGGCACTTTGGATATTTCTGCATCTGAGAGTCCAAGAATTTAAATGTTCTAATAAAGTTCACTTGCTAAATCAAAGTTTTAAAATTTTACCAAAACTTTGTGCAACTAGAAATCTGTTCAAGAATAGATAAAAAGTATTTCTGGCACTTCTAAAATGGAGGGTACATATGCCTCTTAATTGAAATTTCTCCACTTAGTGAAATTTAATTTGAATCAAAAGGGGAAACCAGAATCTACGACTGCCTTTTGAAAAATATTATTATGTTCATGAAATTGACCAAGTATCTGGATTCAAAATTTGGCAAGGATTTATAGCAGATTCATAAGAACGGAAGTGCTATTTTAGCAAATGAACATAAGGTTATATTTTTGTGATTTATCAAAACATCTCCTGATGTCACCATATATTCTTGTAAGAATGGAAAATGAAAAGGAGTGGTTGTGTTTCTTGGCTTCACAGCCTTCACATCTCATAATGCTACTTTTGTAAGCATATGCTAGGTCAAGCAGTAAAGTATACTGATTGATGAGGTATATAGAGTAGGTCCTAGGTTCAAACTTTTATCAATAAAAAGATGAAGGATGGAATAGAGGCCAAGAAGAAAGACAATAATTAGAAAAAAGGGAGGCTGCTATCGAAGTGACAAGTGATATCCATATGCAGCACAGAAGAAACATAAATCATTATTAAAATAAAAAGACTTGTGCAACCTTAGATTGAAACAAAAGATTATTGTCCCCAATTCATTCATATACTTCTACAAGCAGAGAGTGGTGTACCTTCAGCAGCAAGATTTGCTACCACTTTCACAGCATGAACTTGGACGTCTGAATCTTCAGATTTTAACAACTGTAATATCTTTGGAAGCCCAACTGCATTTGTGAAGCCAAAGAACTTGTAAATTAAGACATCTAAACAAGCAAAATAAGTGAAGAAATGTCAACAATATGTATAATATATATATATATATATATATATATCTCTTGCCTTCATCGCATATCTTTGCAATAGTAGCCCTCTGGCTGGAGATCATCTCCCTCGATGGGGTGGACTTGTGTAATACCATTGGCGTCCCAAGTTTTGAAGATCCTTTTCTAATGTAATCCTTCATATATGGTTTCTTGTCCTGTGAAATCATTATGATTTAAGAAATAAGATGATAAACCAATATTTTTCAAAAAAAAAATGATAAACCAACAAGTTTGAATCCCTTGTAAAACTGCATAAATAATTAACCTCAAAATGGTCATCATTTTCAGGTATAGTATTCTTTAGTTTGACCAGCTCATGTTCAATATCCTTCCTCTCCTTCTCTTCGACTAAAAGTCTTTCCATTGCAGCATGAAGCTCTTTACTCATTATTTCCTGCACAATTCCAGTTTTCGTAAAAGACATAAATAATTAATTAACGTTCAACTTCATAGCTGATGGTAGTTGTCTCATGACTACAATTCAATCAAAATTAATTTAAAATGAAGAAAATTTATAACCAAGCACGTATAGCTTCATTAGACAATCATACCTTCTCTTCAAGTAAAGCTTTATATTCTGATTTCAAGGACCGAAGTTCATTAGCTGCAGATTCATGTAGCTGATGCGTTTCTTGTAACTTCACTCGTTCATTGATATCTTTCTGCCCCTAGATTTTAATATATAATGTTTACGATAACTATAGTTGGATGGAGGATTCTCGAAGGCAAATAAATTAATTCAATCAAACTCAAAAATATAAGAGCTACAAACAATTTGCCAGCATAAAAGAAACTAAATTGATATTATTAAGAGAGGACTGAAATCATAGTTTTTAAAAGTACCAGGACTATCTAAAAGTAAAAGAGCTATAAATTGCAATAATTATGATGGAAACACATCTTTGACAAAGAGGCCTATTGTGGTAGATTGTTAAAAATTGATGTGAACATATGAGCCACAGTTGGAATATGTTCAACAAGAGCAACTAAATACTTAATTAAAAAAAATTTGATTTCAAAAACGAAAATTACACTTCTATGTAACCGAAATGGTTATTCCAACTTCTCATTCAAACTGAATAACATCTGTTCTTTTCAATAAAACATTCTAATTAGAAACCAATGCTGCAGAATGAAGACATCCACATGAGCAAATACACAGAATTAGGCCATTGGCTACAATTGGAGGACCTGCTTGGATCTATATTTTTTGTTTCTGTTATGAAATTTGCAAAAGATGGATAACAAGTTTTTGAATGTATCAAGAAACTATTTTCCTGAAAGTTTTCCTAATAAGGGGCTTAGTTTCAGGAACCATGAGAAGGAAACCTCTGTTCCATTTCGTCTCAAGAAATACAGAACCGCTAGAAAAGACATGTTTCCAAAATTCTGTTTCATCTTTTGCACTTGTTTTCTGAGAAAATAAATTAATACACCAATAATTTTCATTACTTAGTATAAACTTATAGGGAGAAGGCTTATATAAATGTCACCGATAAATTAGACTAAATCCTTATGGATTAATTCAATTTCTAAAATAAATCAAGTGGAAAAGGAAAAAATAAAAAGCAATTAGAGAAATATTATAGTTGTTGTTCTTAACCGACGGTAACTAGGAGAGTGGAACTAATCTGAAACATCAAGAGCCTATGCAATTTTGATTAAAAGATATTGCTACCTGCATTGAGTTTTGATAATCACTTAGAAGTATCTTCGTCAGATCCAACTGCTCTTCCAAAACTTCAATGCCAGCATGCGCGTCCTCTAGTTTCTTATTTAGATCCGTTATTTTTTTCTCATACATCTGAGTGTTGTCTACAAGTGCCTTCTTATATGTAGAATTCTCAATTTCATATTGCTACAAGAAACACAAAAGAAAAAAAAAATAGCATTCAGATTGGTGCTCATGTTGCTAAAATTTGCAAAATATAAACAGCTTCTCAAATGTCACTTAATAAAGAAGGGTTAATAAACATGGCAAGAAGACTGGTCTCAATTTAATCTTCTGAAAAGTCATGGCAAATTGTTTACAATTAAAGAATGTCAAATCTGCATAATTAAAAGAGGGACAAATATATTGATCGCGGGAAGTAATATAATATTTTGAGATGGAGCAAAATAAAACAAAATACCATTGCAGTAGTAAATACATGATTTACAAACCTTAATTGACTTTTGATGGTCACTCGTCCGCTTCTTAATAACATCAACTTGTTCTTCAGCAGTTTCTGATCGGACACGCTCAACTTCTAGCTGCTTAATCAACCCTGCTAGTTTCTTATTTAGATCTGTTATTTTTTTCTCATACATCTGAGTGTTGTCTTCAAGTGCCTTATTATATGTAGAATTCTCGATTTCATATTGCTACAAGAAACCAAAAAAAAAACTGCATTCAGGTTTGCGTTCATGTTGCTAAAACTTGCAAAATATTAACAGCTTCTCAAATGTCACTTAATAAAGAAGGGTTAATAAACATGGCAAGAAGATAGGTCTCAATTAATCTTGGTCATGGCAAATCGTATACATTAAAGAAAGCAAAATAAAAGAAAATACCATTGCAGTAGTAAATACATGATTTACAAACCTTAATTGACTTTTGATGATCACTCATCCGCTTCTTAATAACATCAACTTGTTCTTCAGCAGTTTCTGATCGGACACGCTCAACTTCTAGCTGCTTAATCGACTCTGCTATTTTCTTCTCATACATCTGGGTGGTATCAGCCAGCATTTTCTGATATGCAGCATTTTCAAGCTGGTATTGCTACTAACACAGCACAAAAATCATTCAAGTCAAATTTTCATAAACAAATAGATTGATTCCAGACTGAATTAACATTACCTTAGGGAAACTTTTCTGTGCTCACAGTTTATGAAATCATATAACTATTTTCTCTATACTACAAAGTCAAAGCTCTGATTGAGAAGGAAAAAATTCTGGTCCCTCATGTGGCATAAACATTGTAATTAGTTCTGTCTAGCTCATGAGTTGCTTCTTTCCTTTTTCATTTTTTTTATTTGAAAGTGTTTAGAAGAGATATATGTTTCTTTAGATTTTCCCAAAATTTTTTATTTCAGATAAAATAGGTGCTGCAGAAATTGCAACTATTCCATTTTAAAATTAATGGCCATTGCCACATCCGTAGATGCAAAACAAAACTATTCAACCATTGCTTTGTGACTAAAATACAGGATCAAATTTTAATGTATGAGCAAAACAGAGTGGAGTAAAATTGTTAAGGCAAAATTAGTCGGGGTCAGGTGAATCCCTTTATTCATCCAGAAATAAAAGTTCGAACCACTCTATAAGAGTGAAATCAAGCCCAAGTAAGCTTTTTCTTCAGAAGTAATGAATTTATGGAATTAGCTATAACAAAATGATAAATAAAAAATGAGCATTCTCAAGTCTAATTTATTTTAGCTGAGTAGCTAGATACTTGATATAGACAACATTCTCAAGTCTGATAAAAAAATGTGTAGCTAGATAATTTTATTTTATTATTGACTAAAGTAGCTAGATAATTGATAGAGAACATTCTCAATTCTTTGAAAGGAGGAAATGTACCTTGCTAATTTTTAAATCCCTTTCTAGTTGTGCAACTTTAACACTCATTAAATCTTTTTTATCCTTTTGGTGGTTCAATTCGCATGAGACATCTTTCATTTCCATTTCCAAATGAGTATTTTCCTCTTCTAGAAACTGCAAAGAACAATGTATTAAGAAATAAAAGGACACAATTTTCATAAAAGAATATTATAATGTTAAAACAAACATTTGAATACAGAACACATAAGTAATTGTACAACTTGAAACAAGCATAGATGATTTGACAGAAAATGAGTACATCCCAGGGATAAAAAATGGTATTTCATTAGTTAGAACAAAACAATATATGATGGGAGAAAAGTACCTCACACCTTGTGACTAGGTTTCTTCTTTCTTCATCATATGAGTCTTGACAATCACTGAGCTGTTTTTCATATTTGTATTTATCATTTTCTCTTAACTTCTGTTGCCTCTCAATTTCTGCAGTAAGTTTTCCTACTTGAGTAATTAGGGTGTTTTTTCCTTCATCATAAGAATTTTGACACTCTCTCAGCCGTTTTTCCAACTCGTACTTGTCATTTTCCCTCAATTTCTGTTGCCTTTCAATTTCTGCAGTAAGATGGTCTACTTGAGTCTCAAGCTTCCGGCATAAACTTTCATAATCAAACTCTTCTTTAAGCTTTACCATGTTTACTATTTTCATTGCCTGCAAATGCAGAAATTCATTAAGGGGCCTTATGATAAATTCTTTAAACAATGACATGTAGTTACCATTTAAATCAGTGAAGTACATATCTTTATCCTCATTTGAGGTGCAAGCATTCGTAGATGAATAGGACCACAAGGGAAAAAGAAGAATCAACTAGAACCAGCTAAATGAGAATTAGTTCAAGAGAACCATAACCCTATTTTGAGCCACAACGTATGATTAACTGAATAATACACAAGGTAGAGTCAACCCTAAATGAGAATGTTGACAATTGGAAGAACTCTGGGTGGCAAAAGCTTTGCTAGGCTCTACAAGTAGAACACTGAAACTTACAAACTAACAGTCAACATCCATTTGCTTATTCTTTAACATGTTTCTGTACATAATTACTTGTTCTCACTGGCCTTATGACCTTATCTACTGAAATTTGGCACAGTTCAGGAATACTTGCCGTTATCAGTTCACTTTGCAGATATTAAACCTAAAAAAACATGGTTTCTGTTTCCCAATCAATCAATTCACAACATATGCTCTCCCCTCCTCAGTACTAGTTAGAACAGCAAAAGCAGAAAACAGATATTTATAGTACTTGATTGAGGGGTCACTGCTATCCTCGAGATGCTAACGTGTTTGTTAGAATGCTTAAAACAAATGTTGGGTCCTTTCCTAACATGGTCTCATCACATAACCAGTTTTACCAAGAGTGCCTGGGTTCAAGTCACCCCACATGATTATATCAAATGTTGAGCCACATGGCAAGCTTGTTGGTCTTACACGTGAGGGGGTGTATTAGAATGTTTAATACTAAAGTTTAGGCCCCTTACTAGCAACTTAAGCTTTTAGGTCTAGCGGTTACTACCAATGTTGTTCCCATTATAGTTTCTTTAAAAAGAAAAACCATACATTTTTTTTATAATAACAATAATGATGATGGTGATTAGCAATTATATTTGCATGCTTCAAAGTAATACTTAATATCACAAAAGCATCACAGAAATGTCAATCAGACATTGTACATAATTGGAAGACTGTAGCATCATAGCAGGTATAATGCCGAGAGGGAGAAAATGTTTGCAATAATCAATTAAATTATATGGAAAGTGCAAGCTAGGTTAGCATGTGAAGTCAAATGGCACCTTCAACCAGGATTTTGGGGTTGGGTTGGCAAATGTGTTTATAAACGCCAATCCCTCCCCTGTCCCTCCTCTCTTCTTCGGCAGTACAGCCATCACCAAAAAGTATATTGACAAAATTCTGAATATATAAATTATCAATTTTACGTAACTTACCCTTTGTCCAAACATTATAGTGCTTGCAGTCTCTGCATGATGACGTGCAGACGATCCAATTGTTATTATAAGTGATGTCCTTGCAGAACCTATTTGATTAATGATGAATTTCCATCAGAAAGTTGAAAGAAAAAATAATTTACAAGAACAAGACAGCAATATGACATACAGATACATTCAAAATGTGGAAGGTTTACTTAAAACAAGCGTGGCAGCATTCTCTTACTGTATATACACCAAAAGTGTAATTAAACTATGATAAGAAATATTATTAATAAAAAAACCAAAAGAAATATAGAATAACAGTTGAAATGGAGGATCAATACTATAATTTTAAACGGTTAAGCATAATGACAAATTATGGTGCAATAACATCTAAATGTTATAAGCAGTATGTATTTTCCCAAATCTCATTGTACTTTATTAACAATATTTTAAAGATAAAGTGTGAGAAGTTTTAGGATTACCTCCAAAAGAATCACGAAGCAATCTTGTCAACTTAGAATCCCTTGTAGGTATATGGGGGCTGTTCTCAGCCAGAGCATTTATACATTTTCCGAGGGATGTAAGAGAAAGATTAATGAACTTAGCCTCTTCTAGCAAGGAACCTTCACTGCCTGCAACATGAGAAACTAATCATGTGAATTTTTTATGGTTAAACAAACAAAGTAAGTCCCACTTCAGTTCTTTAAAATTCCAAGTAATTTTCTAAAGCAATCATTAAGCATAATTTGAGTCTCAGGACACATACTGATTTCCAGTAAGGGATATTGTAACACTCTGTAATTTAAAACTGGCAAAAAGAACTAAACATTCATCTCAAGTGATGAAATATGTTTGCTCTAAAAAGTTGTGTTCTAAAAACTGAATGGAAACAACAACACGAAAGGACTGGCAGTTAGTAATGACACAAGTTTGAGGCACAGATATCAATTTAGAACTATTAAAACAAACATACCAGATTTGTCTAATCTTTCAGAACCTGCAAGATCTACAATCAGCAACTTGCTTTTTCTGACTCTAGGTCTGCTTTTGCCACCAGGTAAATCAGGTCTTGTATCTTTCCCTTGAGAAGTAATTTCATCTACTTTTTCATGGACAGGTCTTCGAATATGAACCTACAAGCAAACAAAATTCAGATATTTAAGGTGTGTGTATTGTTCTTAAGAAAGAACATGAGAGAAATAATCACTCAAGATGATCACCATTAGAATTGCGTGACTGCGCGAAGATTCAGTATTTAGCTTCGTATGGGCTGCATGACGATTTGCCTCACCAATTTGCAATAGCTGTAGAAAATGATCAAGATCTTGAACTTTTACTATTGTTGCACCGGGCAATGACACTTCTCCAGTCTTGGGGTCCTCATTAATTGGGATATTATTCTTTTCTGGTGCAAGCAAATCTTGTATTGATTCCATATACAACTGGAAAATAGAAAAATAAAACGAATGAGTGATGATCCATTTCAGACTAGCAACAATATGGCAACTAAGCTCTAAGTTACCACTGAGTCGCACTCACAAGAGTTCGATGAAACGAATAATTTCATTTAGGGTCATTAAACGATATGGGCAGCAACTTAATGTGAAAGCACAATGTAAATCAAACAGAGTAACAGAAGCATGATAGCACGAGGTTTAGAGCACATTAATTTTCTCTGTAATTTATAAAACAGGTGGAAGAGACTGACCAGGACCCTAGAGATAAAAGTACATCTTTCTTTTCTCCATTCCATGTCCAAGTTTGTTTAATCTTTGTTTTATGCTACTATTTTTTTCCACAATAAATGTTCTAAAACTTGACAATATTTTCTACAGAATCCTGAAAAGTTCCCTTTTTTAAAAAAAAATATATGACTATTGAAGAAGTTAAGGCACTATTAAAGCTGGCAATGCACAATCATACCTAACAAAATATAGCATAGCACTTAAAAACAAAATAACACAAAAAAGTAACACAATGACAAGTTTGGGTGCAACATAAACTACAATTCCGCACCTGCAAATAGGAGACTTCCACGCTATCAGAGGTCAGGGACCTATCGGCGATTATGTCTTCTAAAGCTCTAACCATGATACCACGTTCAGATGCATCATCTTTACCCAGTCTGCCAACTGTGTAAGTTTTGCCAGTTCCTGTTTGACCATATGCCATTATTGTCCCATTGTATCCATTCAATACACTCTGCAAAAGTTATCATAATTGCCCACATATTATTAGCATGCCATATGTATCTATTAAGACTAAGTTCTTGTATAACAATGTGAATGTGGAAAGAAGGCGGTGGATTCAAATTGACCAATTAATAATTTTGCATATTCATTTTCTTTCGTATTTTGGATACGAAATGAAGTTAATAATTTTTCATACTCGTAGTTAGAACATATATATATCATCTGGCCTAGAAAATGATGAGGGTGGGGAAGGGGAAGGAGGCAACGAAGAAAGATCATAGAGAATTCTATGTATGTGACATTTAATCTAGTGATAATAGAAAGCCAGATGCATGATGCATATTTCACAGTTGTAAGCCACATGAACTCACCTGATTAATACCACTTAGTGATGTGACTGATAAATTCATTAATGACTTACCTCAACCACAGGTTTTGCCACCACTTCATAAACACGCCTTTGAGAGGCAGTTTCTGTAAAAACTTCATCAAATCGGTAAGATTCAGAACTCCAGTTGTTTTTTTTCAACTTCAATCGTTTTAGCTACATGAAAAAAAAATTGTATATATAATGTGTCACTTTAAGTTAATCCAAACACTCTGATAGGATTCAGAAGTAGTTTACTTAATACACATGTGAAAGAGAGAGAACACTATTACTAAAGAAATACATTTCAACTGAAAGCAGATATTTCAAGTTTTCACCAACATGGAACATTTTCTTTTTTTCCTTTTAATAATTTCTTAAGGGCACATATAAATCACCTCAGGCTGCAACTCAACACAATCAGCAAAATCAGCATCCAATTGGAGATCATCGGCATTTTTTGGACGCAGCCTGACAGTAACCCTGACCCTTCCAGGATCTGTAGTAGAAGTCAAACTATAAAAAACATCATAAAATGGACAAACTGTAATCTAACTTTACCACTATATACAGCCAGTAAGTCATACTCAGCAATAATCTTATAGAAAAACCATGTTTCAAAATCTCTTTTATCGTTTAAGTTCACCATGCTTTAGATCATAGTATCATAATAATCCCAAAATTTGTACACAAATAATTTCAGAGAGTAACAGAATCACATTATTGAAACTTGAGAATATTATCAATAGTGTAAAGACTCAAATATTGCATAACATTTTATCCAGCCATTAACATTCTAGCCTCTTCCCCCAGAAAAAAAAAGGGGCACACAAAAAGATATCAGAACAATGAATATAGCATAAGAATATACAAGCACATGTATACCACATAAAAATCATACACAATAGCAACCTCATAAACTCATGTAGTTTAAGCTCCAAGAGGTGGTGACAAGTTCTTGTAACATAATCTATATGATGGTGGTTTGATAATTGAGAAGAGAAATTAGCAATGTTAGACAATAATAGATGCCAACAACTTGCTTGTGTAGATTATATTTAAATCAGTTGTCCCTAGGCATTGAAACTCTGTTTTTCACTATGGCTATTTTTTACATGATTTTACATATTTTCTTAACACACAACATGCAGCTTAGTGTACTTGTTTCGGCTCCATAAACCAAAACCAGTAATATAATTTATTTATTTTTAGGCAAATTCAAGTAGTCATTTGAATTCACAAAACCAGGTAATTGAACAAATGAAACAAAATGTCGACAAGTCCTCTATTTACACACTTCCAAAATGAACCAAAAAGAAAAGCAAACATATAAATTTCAACAAGAACAAACAAAATATCACCCAAAAAAAAAATCAAAAAATTGAACCAACATTTTCTAAAATCCCAAAAACAAACCTTCTTAAACAACACAGTCTAATTTTGTCAGGCCAGAAAAAGAAACAGAACAAACACACACACACAGAGAGAGAGAGAGAGAGAGAGAGAGAGAGAGAGAGAGAGAACGACCTTCATCGTTGTTGTTGGAGTGAGTCCGAGAATTAGGCGTGACAGAACGCCTAGAAGACGAAGAAGAAGAAGAAGAAACGGAAGACGGTCTATCTTTAGAGGAGCGAAAAGACGGTCCGTTGTTCAAGCTTTTAGACAAGGACGACGAATGTGGAGGTATATGATTGTGATGTTGTTGTCTCTCCGTTGTCGTCGTCGCTCTCTGTGCTGCTGCTGCTGCTCTCGAACCAGAAGCAGCCATCATTTCCACACACACACACACACACACAGAAGGATAGAGAGTAGAAGTAGTAGTAATAGAAGAAATTTGGTTTTAAAAAAAATTAAATTAAAGAAACTAATACATGCTCACAACTCCACAACACGGATAGAGAAAAGGAGAGTGGTTGAGGCCAGCACGATACAAGAGAGAGAGATGGTTCCCGCGTTGTGTTGTGTTGTTGTTGTCAGTGTGTAATTTTTGGGACGGCCATGGCCGATTAGTTGAGTTGTTCATTTTTATTTTTATATTTTGGATTTTGAAATTATACTGATACGGACATTTTTGTTGCTTTCGTGTACGCTTCAATTGAAAGTTGAACAGTTTTGACTTGGTATGTAAATCAATTTTAAAAATCAAATCTTTTTAATTAATTACTTACCCCACTAAAGTAGTAATTAATTTAGATACTTATTAATGATTAATCCCATCTTTTATTTATCATCATTAATTATTTTAAATGTACTTCAAAAAAAAATTATTTAAAATGTGACTATAATTATTTAAAAATGGAGTAGTACTATAATCAAAAAAAAAAATAGAGCATTAATGCAGGTTTCTAGAAATTTTCAAATTTTGAATTTCAAATTATAAAAAGTGATTACAAATACAAGAAAAACTTGAAGCTTGCATCATAAATGACAAGATGGGATTGAAGATACACTAATTACGGGTCCTATATAACGAGTCATATTGGATGGTTTAAGAACATCTACGAAAATATACATTTTAAGTTTCTAATTAATGATACATCAACATATATATATAATAAATATAGATTTGTTATGTTAAAAAAATTAAAATGTATATTCTCATCTTTAATGTAATTATCTAAAACTAAGTATTTATTTATTTTTGACCAATCATCTTAAACATTTATTTCATTTTCTTTCCTCTTTTATTTTATATCAAACATGTATCCATTTTTGATTGATCATCTTATAATATTTATCTCATTCTCTCTCCTTTTTTATTTTACGATTAAATTAAGTGTAATGTTATTGGTGGAAAAAAGTTAAAAATCTTAATCGGTATTTCTATGAGTTTCTAAATTTTGAAACTTAACTCCATATTTTCTAAAAAAAATGTAACATCACCTCCATAATCTAGTTAGATGATTGTATTTGAGGGTTTTTTTACCTCATTATCTAACTATTCTATTTGGCATTCAATTTTCTTCAAATACATAATAGCATTGGAAATACTTTAATTTTTTTATGCTAATTTACCATTTGAATTTTTATTAAAGAGTGCTTATTTAGTATAACAATATCTTGTTTTGAGTCACGGTACTATAAGTATAAGTGGTATCAAGAAATAAAAAAGATTTTTGCAATTAATTTAAAAATTAGTTGTCAACTTAAAAAATGATTCATGAAGACTTTCTTCTAATTTTTTCTTTTAATACGAGAGTGAAGAAAGGTTTAAAAACTTTGCTCAAAAAGCAAAGTGCTTGGTGAATTTGATGTAATAAATGGACGTGTACTTTATGAAAGGTGTTGTTGTCCTTGTCTTAATACGCTTTAATCATTCATGGCTCTTGGCCGTGGATTTACTTCAAGAAGAATGTAGGCCCTTCGATTGGCTACATAACTTATGATTGGGGCCCGCAATGTGAGCTAAGTGGGGCCTCACAGTAGCTTCTATGTGAAAAATTATCGAATGTGGGGCACACGATGTCTGTGATCTTGAGTCTTGACAATGTAATGACAACCAACATGTTCATGCAAAATCTGCGGCTCTAATTCAATTCATAATTCTTCCATTTAAAATAACGTTATAATGTTTTAGTCCCGGTTTTCATAATTCATCATTATATCTATTTGTTTCAAAAGTTGACACCATCTTGGGTTAAAGATTTAGGGGTGTATTGGATTGAGATTTTAATGGACAATTTTGGTGTGTTATGATTTTATAGATTTGTATGATTTTAAAGACCTTTAGGATTATATGGACTAGACTTTCAGGATTCTAAAAGAGTTTTTAGACTTTATTTATAGAATATTGTGATTATCTAGACTTTATTTCAAGACTTTTTGAACTTTTTAAATATTGTCTCTATAAATTTGCTAGTTAACACATATGCATAGATTGAAAAACTCAAACTAGCTAGCTAGTCTGTGCTGAAAAACTCAAACAATATGTACTTTTTTAGAATGTGCATCAACAGACAATGCAAATGCGTATAAACAAATACCACGATAGTATGAATAATAGCATCAACACATTCTTAAAAAGAAGCAGAATAACCATTTTATAGGTATCATATAGCCTAATACCTCTCAAGCCATCTAATTATTGAAAGAAAAAAAAAGTAATATTCCTCCCATGGCCTAATATCTCTCTCCACATATGGTCAGCTATATGCTAAGTCACCATGTATTAGCTTCCTCTCTCTGTTGCTCTTGGGTTTGTGAAACCGGTTCTTCAAATTCCTCGTCAACAATTGGTGATGATGATGATACGGATTCTCCAATAGGAAATTCATTAGATCGACCGGAATCGTTGCGACTTCGAAACTGTCAAGAGTTTTCTAATGTTCGTAACATATTGCATCGACCGACAATCTTCCGAAAATCATAAAGATTTAGCTGCGAAGGGGCCAATTCAAAATCAGAAACTTTATTGAATAAATAACGGTGTTATGATGAAGTTATCCAGAGATAAGTAGCATAGAGACATCAAGATCATGGATGTTCACGGTTTTCACAAGTATTTTAGCATATTGTGATAAATGCGAGCAAGCAACAATGAGCAAAGTACTTTGTGTTAATTGGTAGCAGGCTTTTGGTTTATAGCAGGTAAAAAATAATTTCCAAAAATAAACCAAAAGAGGAACTTTAAATTCAATCTTTTCAACTTTTGTCTATTCAAAGAGGAACTATAATTTTCAAAAGGCTTTAACCGAAAAAAAAAAATGGAAAACAGGAACCACTGATCTTCCCATCTCCATCACTATCAGAGCAGCGGATCATATCAGCAAACTCATCGTCCGTCCATGTAAAATCATGGGCAATTGCAACTCTCGCTTTGCTCCGGCTCGGAATCTGAAGGGTCGGGTCTCGCCACCAGTTTCGCAGTAAAATAATTTGGGGATTCAATTCAAGAACTGAAACAGAGTTCCTTGGCGATGATTTTTTACGATGAGAATTGCATAGCAGATTTGAAGAGAGTGAAAAGTTAGGAAAGTCTGATGGAAGAGTGCAAGACAATTTTGGGGTCTAGGTATTATACATATCATTAAAAAGTCTCAGAAAATTTATTTTGTCATGAAATCCTACAAATCTTAATCTCAATCTAATACCACCAGACAATTTGCTACTTCTAGAAAGTCTGGATTCAATACCATAAGATATTATAGACATTTTAAAAAAATCTTAAAACTCCTAATCGAATACTACCATACTTATCTAACTTATTAAAATCTCAATCAAATACCACCAGACTTTTACTTCCCAAAATTGTCTATTAAAATCTCATTCCAATACACCACCCTTATATTTCTTCTCCCCCAAAAATGGATTTTACTTCAAAGTATAGAAGTGTGGAAGTAATAATATAACCCGGTAAGAATGGGATCGATCATCAAGAAAGGAGTTTTAGAGCTCACAAAAACCAACAACAGTCTCAAAAGTTATCAAATAACAAAGAATTGATGAATGATTGACAAATATAATGATGAAATTACTCAAATAAAAATATGCATGCTATGGTTAGAGATTCAACTATTTGCATGTAAAATGAAGATATATTTAACTCTTTTAATAGCTCAATCAGAATCCACACACAAATGATGTTCAAATAGGAAAGTACAACAATCTAAGTTCGTTTGAACATATATGGAATTATATTTCTTCTCATTTAATTAAATTACAAAGATTACACAATTTTCGATTTAATGGGTTTCAAGTACTCATTGTGCCGGTCACTATTATGAATCAAGATTCCTTTACTAGAGGTGTCGGTATAATTATCACCATGCAATATCTAGAAGTAGGGGTGTGGATGGATCGGATCGGTTCGGTTCGGTTTTAGCCAAAACCGTATTGAACTGACATTTATTCAGTTTCTTAAAATGTAAATTGGTTTGAACCGTTTTGAACATGAAAACCGAACACCTTTATCTCGGTTTGATTCGGTTCAATTCGGTTTTGGGCATATTGGGCTTTGAAGGTTTTTTTATATGTTTTTTAATTTTTTGGGCCTTTAAGTTGCTTTTATGGTATTTAAGCTTCTTTTTTTTTTTAAGAAAACATAATATGTAAAAAACATTTTAAACAAAATGCAATACAATTTTCAATCCAAATATAAGATTTCAATCATATTTAGTCTATATACTCGATCAAAATATAAATCTTCATAATTTCTGTAAAATAGAAGTCAAGAAATGTAGTACATAATGTATTCCAAAATAAAACATTATCAACAAACAATCCATAATAAAATTGAACCTTACAAAATAATTCATTAAGATAATTTGGTTTATTCGGTTCGGTTCGGTTTTGTATGTTCACAACCGAAACCGAACCGAGTTCAATTCGGTTTTCAAATTTCAAATCGGTTTGAACCGAACCAGACACTCTTTTTCAGTTTGTTCAATTCGGTTTCGGTTTTTATGCCCACACCTATCTAGAAGGAATCAAGCATCCATCGATAAAACTGTCTACAATAAGTCAAGATTCTCATACACAATAGAGAAATCAAGTTAATAAAGAAAAAAGAAATATAAATCATATAAATGTATTAACAAATGAATATAAACATTAACCGTATTTTAAGAGTTTTAATAAACCTTTATTTTTCATGCCAAGAGCTTTATCATTTCACCTTAGCACAATGAAAACCAGTTACTTATGTGGAAATAGAAATTGAAATAGAAATGGAGATGGAAAAGCATGTAAAGGAAAACTACTTTTCAAGAAGAAAATAATGAAAGAGAGAAATAATAATACATGCAAGGTAAACTTTGGATGAATCAAGATGAGGCTCTGAGGCCAACTACAACCAAAACCAATTTTCATTTCTTCAAAATGAACTAGATTGGCTCCAACCAATCTTCAAGACCCAAAATGAAGCTTTGTTTTGGTTCTTCAAAACTGAAGGTCCAATTTTGGATCTTCAGTTCACTATTCCATTAAAATAATATTATTTTTTCTTCTCATCTCCTTTTTCATATTTTTAATTAAACTCAATTAATTATATATAATTTTCAATTCATAAATTAATCAGTATAAAAATTATACCATTATGAATATTTTGTTGAGATCTTTCAACGAGTATAATATTGACTATATTTTAATTATTTTTTATTTTAAATTTTGTAGTAATGAACTAATAAGTATTATAATTCAAAACAAATGTTTTCAAATCATCATTTTTTATATGTAATTAACATATATCATAATAATTAACTCAAAATAATTCAGGAAAAAATTTGATAACAATTATAAATGTTAAAATTTGTTTATCAAAATCATTACATGTGAAAAAAGTTAGGTGTGATAAATTATAAAAAAGATTAGAAAATTTTAGATATAATAAAATTGAGTAAATTATTATCTAATAAGATAATGTAGAGAAAACAATTTTATTAAAGAAAGTTTGAAATATTATTTATAAAGTAAAATAATAATATTTTATTATTTAAAGATTGTAAAATGGAGAATGGTTAGAGTAGTAAAATTATTGAGCTTGAATGTTCCAAGAATATTTCATTTTTATTCTTCAAATTAGAGAAAAATTCGAAAACAGGTTGGAGATGGAATATTCTAGAAATACTCCATCTGCAGTCTTCAAATTAGAGAGAAATTTGAAGACTGGTTAGAGATAGATGTGACGCCGGTTCCGGTTTGGTCCAGCTCCAAGTTCGAAACCGACGGTTTCAGTTCCGGGGTCAACGAAACCTCCCTCGGGTAGGTTCCGGTTCCAGTTCCTATTTTTTTTCTTCATATATATTTATTATTATTTATAAAATAATTAGACATGTAAAATTGTAAATAAATTTTATATTTTTTTAGGTCACCTAAAATTAAAATAAAATAAATATATGACAAATTAAAAAAAGAATTTAAAATAAAACTAAAAAAATGTAAAATTGGCATTGCACTTAATTTTTACCACAATTAAGTTGCCTACGAATCCTCTTAAGGTTTAGAGGAATCAAATATCATGTAGTTCTCTTACCTTTTATTGCAGTTTGGTGATGACGTGGTGTGAGGTGGCACCGTAACTAATCGTTGTTATGATCATCCGTTCCAGCTTGGTCATCATTGAAGAAATCGTAACGTGCTTCTTAATCGATTTCTTGTTGTATGTTTTGCATCTTGGTTCAATCATCAACACAAGCTTGTATATGAATTGATTGTGGACTCAAAACCAAACGTATTGCTTCTAGAATACTTCCACCGACCCTAAACTCTTGTTCCACAACAACCATAGAAACTAGTGTTGAAAGAATTTGTTTGGCTATAATAGCCAAGATTGGAAAGTACATTTCATGCTCATTCCACCAGTGTAGGATATCAAGTTTTTGAACATCAGTGTCTTCCATAAACTCAAAAGAGGTACCTAGATAATATTCAACCTTTGAATACGAGGTCGAGCTTGATGAAGAAAAACCTCGTAATTTGTTGGTTTTTTTGGATAACATATTATACTATAAACTCATGAATCCGGAGGATGTTGGGGGATGAAATACATTTTGAGTTTATGGAACATCTATATTCAGTGATGAACCATAAACTCTAAGATATTTATCATATAACTCATGCAATAATGTCTTAATTATAGAAGAAGACATGGTAACATCGTAATCTATTTCTAAACATTGATAATAAACAGTTAGATATTCAGACAAATTTTCTAAACTACAACGTGGATTAAAACACATTACAATCAGATAAATATTTGAAAACTCCTTATAATAGTCTAACCATTTTGATTTCACAGCAATACCGGACTCCGGTAATTTTGTATGGGTTACACAATGAGAAAACGCACCAGCAATATTAACACTCTTAATAATAAATAAATTAGTTGTAGGATAAAAAACACTAGATAAAATGTTAGTAGCATTATTAAAGACTTTTAACAAACCACAAATTTTTGTACAAACATCCCAATGGGTTGAATAAAGATTAATGTGACTAACATTTTATTGAATAAAAGTAACTAATAAATCTCTATAACCATAACTTTGAGGAAGCAATTTTTAAGTAGAATTCCAACGCGTTGAAACATCATGAGGAAATCTAATGGTACGCATACCATTTTGTTTACAAAATTTTACCCATGCTTTTATTATGGAAGAATGTTTCCACAAATGATATAGGACATTTTTAATAGGTTGAATAAAATCTTGGAGAGTATCTAATCCTTTTGAACACATAAATTTAAAACATGGCATACACAACTTTGATGAAAAAATTTACCGCCAAGATGGGGTTTGCATAAATCAATTAAAGCCGGAATAGCTGCGGTATTGTTGGAAGCATTATCAAAACCAAGTGCAAAAATTTTGTTTTCAATTTTATACTCTTCATAAATAATTATAAGCAGTCTAAAAATATTAACAGCAGTGTGTACATCATCAAAAAGTTTAAATGCAAGAATTCTTTTTTGGATAGTCCATGCATTATCCATATAATAACAAGTGACACACAAGTATGAATGCATTCGCCAATGGTCACTCCATATGTCGGCACATACAGAAACACGGCCATTATATTTTTCAAAATATTTTTCCAATTTCCTTTTTTCTTTGTAATAAATATTATGGAGTGTTTCTGTGAGAGTGATTCTAGGAACACGACATGCAACAGGATTTAATGCTCGTTGACAATAATTAATAAAACCAGCTTTTTCACAAAAACTAAATAGTAAGCATTATACTGCAACCATTCTAGCTAACCATTCTCTATGTTTTTCATCACTATATTTAAATAATTGTTGGTTAGGGATAGTGTACCTGGAAATTTAGGATTGTGAACTCGATCTGACCTGTGTGTTTGGATGGTTGTTCATTATATGCTTCTGATATGAGTCATATCTTCCATATTTACCTCACTTAAATTCTTTTTTGCAGTAATTACAAACCACTACAGTGCTTCCATCTGCTTTCGTAACTTTCTTTATATGAAGTACGTAGAGATCAGATTCTGGCTGATTCTATTACTTCTCTTCCGTAGGTGGTTCAAATTCAAAATCTGGAGGGGGATCAAACATATTTTCTGATTGGCTTGTGAAATGGGGGTGGCATCGAGATATGGTTTGGAAATTATTAGAGGGGGTTGAGGAGAGTTTAGGGCTTCAACATAGGCTCGGTGTTGCAGGAACTTGTGATAGGGAGTGTCGTCATAACCGACATCGTCCGTCATACGACCATTACCTTTCATCGAAATGGAGCGCCTTGGACAATCTCCACTTCTACTTGTCATTTAAAAAATTGAATTGTAAAAATCCTTGAAGAAAAAATGTGAAAAAATTGATGGAAATAAATTGTTGGAAATAAATTTGAAAAATTTCTTGGAAATGAATTTTAATTGAGTAAAAAACTAAAAATAAATGTAATTGCAAATAAAATAAATTTTAATAGCCTAGTAATTGAGAGAGAATTGGAGACTTGGAGAATTGAGACTTGAGAGAGAAATGAGAATTAGAGAGAATTAAGAGAAAATTGGAGTGGGGAAAATTGAATGAGGGGGTATTTATAGAAAAGAAAAAGAAAAAAAAAAGTTGTCGTTGGAGGCCCAACGACTCACATTTTTTTTTAATTTTAGAAAAGCCAATCGGGGACTGGAACCAGCGGTTCCGATCCAGTTCGGCATTTTAGGGAACCGGAACCTCCCTGCTTCCGATTCACGGTCCGATTCCGGTTTCGAAACCGATTTTTTAGTTCCAGTTTCGTTTCGGTTTCAAGGCCCACTGTTCGGGTTCGGTTCCACAGTTGGAACCGAACCGACGTCACGTCTAGTTGGCGATGGCCTAAAACTTGATGAGACTGATAAGACAAAGCTCTACAAACACGGTTTGGAATGTATTCCCCCATGTAAAAATCTCTACTCCCCAAGTCGATGTTGACAAAGATTATTATTTTTAATAAGATTTTAAATTTATCCATATTCTAACGGATACTGACCTTTGACTTGTTAATTGTGTTATGGGTAAATTATGCTAATTAAAAAATCTCCATTACACAATGAATTTGTCATTTTCTGATTGACCATTTGCATGTGCGCTCATTTGAGGTTACAATTAGGTTCCAACTTCCAACTAAGATTGCCGAAAGTTTTTGTAATAAATAAATAAAAAAGACTAATTGATACTGACCAACATAGAATTCTCTTTTGTGTTGAGAGTTTTATTCAAGTTATGCATCTAATATTGATCTCCTAGGTCTCGTAAAACCCTAACCCTATTGATGTAAAAAGATTTTTTTTAAAAAAAAATTCAAAGTTAACATACAAATTGACATCAAATTTGTTGATAAAATGAATTAATTTTTAATAATGATCTTTATCCTTATATATATATATATATATATATATATATATATATCAATCACAAAAGCATGATAAATTCCATAGAAAGTTTGCTATAGTAATAAAATAAATAAATAAATAAATAAAAATAAACTTAATTTTCTTTTATTTTATTTTTACAAAGTTGCATTATTTAAATAAAAAGATAAAGGTGACATGTGATTTTTCTTTTTTGTCCTTACCCTCTAATCAAATTATTATAACCCTAATAGCCCTTAATCCTCCAAGTGTCGAAACTGAAAACACCTACTTCTTTACTTTTCGATATTTTAATATATGTTTGTAGTAAATGGGCACAAGTTTTTATCCAACTTGATACCACTTTATAATGTTTTTATACTATGCAGAACGTATTGCAGAGTGTTCATACTAATTTTTTTATAAAAAAATTAGTGTCATATTAGATTATGTCATGGTGATTCAATGACGTCGTATATTGAATCAAGTTGATATTAAATTTTTAATAAACCATGAGTTTGTGCATACATCAGTAATAAAAAAAATTAATTAAAATTGATATTTATTCTTTCAATGCGATAATACATACTTTATTTTTAATTTTTAACACATACCTTTAACATGATCCATAAATTATATACATATATACCCCAAACTTTCCATGAATTAAATAATTATGAGTGGAGAAGTTTTGTTTTTCTTTAATTTGAGTAATTAAATATTGTATTTGCAAATAAATTTTTAGACAAGGGTAGTTTTATTTTTATTTTTTTTAGGGTTGACAATTCATATAATGGGTTGTGTTGGTGTCTATCTAAAATTCTAAATACAACACATTAAATGTAGAATATCCTAATTAGAAAATAGAAATTATATGTTTTGTAAGGGTTGAGAGTTAAAAAGAAAGTGATGTACATTAGTTGGAAGGTGTCAGATGGTCGGTCAGTTGGAGAATCTAGTTTTTGCTTTTCTGTCTCTTTTTGTTGTATTCATCATTTCATTGGCCGGCATTTAAAAGCACTTTTATACAAGCTGGTGTGAAAAGCACTTTTCCTGGTTGACAATTGACATGAGATTGGATTCATCAAATCCAAGCCCTCTCAAATGCACACCTGCATATTTTGAGCTATGCTGCAACTTTTGACTTGTATATTTCCTCCAAATTCTTCAAAAGTTTTCTACTTTTTAGCCACTACTCACCATCCATGAATCCACGCTAATAGAGCTGGACCTCTGTTTTTTTTTTTTTCTTATTGCTGTGAAGATAGATATCTGAATCGCATATATAATAGATCCATTTTTACCATTCTTGCTTGGTTTTTTTTTTATTTTCTTACCATGCAAATTATGAGGAATTCACACAAAAACATGTGCACAGCCAACTGTTTGTAAAGACTAAAGTGTCGACCAATGAGCTACTGATTCAGGTTCAGGGTGATCCCTTTTAACTGGCAAATCCACAAAACAAAAGGGTAGTCTATTTGTTTTTATTCTCTTTTTTCTAAAAGAGAATAAAGACAAATACCCAAGATCTGCTGGAAGTCTGAAACAACCTATCTTTATACGCATTAATGAATGAATCCGGACAGCAATGAAAAAAACCGGATCACATATGCAGAATTAAAACATAAATCAGATGAAAAATTCAAGGCCCAATGTTTTTATTAATTCAAGGACAATGTAGTCACTAACATTATCATAAAATTCCAGAAATATCAAAATTATCATGTACCCATTAATTGTTAGATATTGGGCCTCTATATATTGTTGTGTTTGAGTTAAGAGTGACGATATTAGTATCCCTTTAAAACCGCTTGTACATCTTAAATGTGATTTTTTTTCTAAATTCCAATATTGTCCTTAAATTAAATTAATAATATTTTTATGAAAAGATAATATAAGTATATATATATATATATATTTAACTATTTTACTTTTCTGAATATTTTAAAATCAAACTATTTAATAAAAAACAAAAAACAAAAACAAAAAACCGAAGACAATCTCAATTCAAAAGTGGGAGTCTCCTCCATACAAAATTAACAGTGTTTGTTGAGATTGAAAAGGCGAGGGAGTTTTTTTTATATAAAGGCCATTGAGAGATTTTTTTTTTATTGATATCATATTGTTTCCGCTAAGTGAGGATTATAATCACCTACTGTATTGTATCCATGAGTCCGTCCTTACATAGCTATCTGTCGCAAGACACATCGAATCATTGATTAAGAAAATTTGTCCCAAAACACTTCTTTTTGGCATTTTACCAAGCATCTCACCCATAGTAACTTACAAAATCACAAAGAATCTCATAATATCACTGTAATTATTTAGAATTCATTCCTTTATAATAATTTTATAAAATTGAAAAAAGGGCATATTTGGTCATGTTTGGGTGTGCTTATAAAATATAATATTTTAAAAATTTAATGAGGGTGTACATATGAAAATGGGTGCACATACAATTTTCCAGAGGTGAATACCATAACTCTTGAGTTAATATCTATTGGATCACCATCTACCACAAAAGACTAGCCTTAGTTTAGGGTTATGGGCTAAATTAGTATATAAATGTTATGTTTTCGCTCGTATTCTTAACCGAATACAATGTGAATTAAATGAGATTCAATTGATGTACTATTTCCTAGAGACGTAGGAAACGTTTGGAAGTTGAAGTTGAAGATGATGTTTGAGGGAGGTATGAAGACCTTGAAGAGCGGAAAAGGTTGAAGGGCGCTATCCCTAGCACTGTACATCAGACAGCGATCTAGGGAGTGCAGTGCCGTAGTGACAGCAGTGCTGTGCCTTGCATTGTGCAATGCACATCGGTTCTATTCCAGTGAAAAGCGTTGTCCATTGCACCGTGGGTTTGACAACAGTGAGGACAGCGGTGCGACGGCTGAACAGCAGTTCCGGGTTCGTTTCAGCGTATGAATCGTGATTTTCTAAGATTTAATTTCAGGTGACTTGTACATGATCTAAAACCCTGTATGTCAAGGTTGCCGTATGAATTCTAAGGATAACCCTAATTGTTTCTATGGCCTGATTCCACCCAATGGGAGCCAGAAATCTGGCTTGTTGCAGAAAATGTCAGAAATCATTCAAGCCTTTGGTCCGATCCATGCAAGGATCTTCGTACCCTTGCTTCCTCACCTGCTAGATCGACAAATCTAGGTGCAAAATGCTATGCAAATAGCATATTGCAATGCCAATATATGAATAAACCATTCCGTGATGGTGTTTTCTCCGTGGAGCCAGAGGTTTTGAAGCAACATCCTGTGTTGAATCAACTTGCAAGGCTTTTTGCACAGTTGCATGCTAGTAAAATGGATTTCATCGACTCAGCTCCATTTATAAAAAATCAGGAGTTAGACAATGGAGTTCAGCAGAATACCAATTAGTTCCTGACCTTGCTTCTTTCTTTGCTTGAGCGTTGTCTCAGCCATTCCAAAAGTTTCCAAGGCGAGGACAATTGTTCAAGATCTTTTTCATGGAAGTGTGTCCCATGTAACAACGTAAGAATGAATTTTTTCTAATGCCCGTCTTATGATTTTTCTTGTCATTATTATAATTTGACAGTGTGAGTTAAGTTGATTAGAATTATCTATACCTCTTTAAGTTGCTTAAAATCTTTTGGCTCCTTACATGTATGAACCTTAATGACACAATGGTTGTTTGCTCTTTTTATTTCTTTTCGGTGAAGGAGTGCAAGTAAAGAATTTATCTATCCTATCCTGATTTCTTAAGTTCCTTCATAACAAATGTGGTTATGAAGGAACTCAACTCAAAGTTAATTATGCAATATTGAGCAAAGCAAATAACTAATGTTCGAAAAAAAAAAAAAACCATTAGTTTGCTCAACGCAAAATTGTATAAATAATTGTAGCCGGGCGTTTTTCTTCTATTTCAGGTAGTTCAAAACACTTGCTCATAAGGATGTCAATGGAACGGATTGAGAATAGACACCCTAATTTCCAGCCATGTATCCGTCGAAAATATATATCATCATTCGCATATCTATCCTTGTTTCTAAGTTAGTAGTGGATTCCCATTCAAGGAATATACGAATTGAGGCAAGGATATCCATCCATACCCTATTCATCATTAATAAATGTTAAAAACATTTTGGATAACACCACAAAAACGAATATTAAGAATAATAATACATGCACACATTAGACCTATTATACAAAACATTTATTTTAATTAAACATTTCCATAACTAATCTTTTAGAAAAACATTCCTCTAGCTCCTTCACTAACAATTCTCAAAGGCAAGAAGCAACAGTCTTTGGAAATATTATCAGTAACAAAATGCTGTCCACTGATACATGATATATATCACATCATATAAACACCAAAATGTAATTTATCTTAAGTTAAGTGCAGGAGTGATGGTTAATCTACCACATTACTATGGTGCGGTAGGAGTAGGAGCACCTGCCCACCCCACCGAAGCAATTGCTTTTACTTTTGTCCCAAATGGCAAGGACAAGGCAAGAAACATCTTATAAATACCAAAAACTTACATATGCTGAGCACAGCAAATAACATGTGATTCATATCCTTCCTCAACAATGCAAAATCCAGCAGCTAATCTCCATCGCAACTAAAAATGTTACAGATGTTGCACAGACCTATATTTACATAATAAAACCCTTCAGACACCCTCAATTCAGTTCGTTCTTCAAACACCCTCAATTCAGTTTGTTCTTCTGCCAAATATTAAGAAAAAAATGATAAACAACTCGAGGTCAAATTAAGATCCCCAACAAAGAAAATATATCTTCATGATATTGACTGCCATAAAACACATATGCACAGATATATACATGGTCTAAAAAATATATAATAAAGGTTACCTCTTCTATCTAGCAGGCATGTGAGTACACCAGAAGAGTAATTTACAGATCTATTTGGATCAACTATAGATCAATAGAGATATGCACACAAGCACATACCTTCTTCCGCTTGAAGTTCAATGTTTTGCAAACTTCATTTAATAAAAAAATTGATAAAATTGAGTTCAAAGAAGGTGGACCAGCAAGTCCAGGAGATAACATCAAAACTGACACTCATACACACAAAATATAATAATAATAAAACTGACGAAAGAAAAAAAAAATAGACTACAATATAATCATCTGACAAGGCCTTCCTAATCCTGTAAATGGGAAAAAGATAAATATCTAAAAAAATCTATAGAATCACAAAGTTAGAAAATAAGCCTTCACCTGCGGAAACATAAAGTCCTCTTTAAAATCTTAAAAGATGCTTCTATTTTTCTACATCCAAATCATTAGTAAAATAGTTGCAAATTTGGCCTTACGTTTCACGAACGAATAACCAATTATTACAACAAACAACCTCATACTGAAGTCCTTGTTCATTATGGATTAGTCACCATCAATGCCTAATGTCCTACTGAGTGACTATTTAATGCTAATTCCCTAGAGATTTCCCACATAATTCAACTAGGACAAAGTACAAACAACTAATCTATAAGAAACACATGAGAGCGATTTCTGGGAAAGCTGCATTACACCATTAATGCACAAAGTTTCCCTAATACATCTGAATTCTGTATCAAGTAGGAGGTAAAGATCAACATTCAGCATTCCAAAATGTACATGCCTTCAAAAGTTGTTATCCTATTGGTTAGGCACCTGACACCTATCTCTGGTTTTGAACTTCTTTGCAGCCAACAAATTTTAGCAGTCATCCCTACATATTTATACAACAGCAGAACTATGATCTTCCTACCATCATCGAAATCATATAGAACAGTTTGGCATAACTTGAACTTGGAACTAATAGTTGATAGCTGACAGACTTTAGCTAAAATCAATTCGTCCCGAGATACGGATAGTATATTTGTTCATATGTATTTATGCAGGTATATATAGTTGTACGATCAACAGCCCCATTTTTTTACACATCTTTTCACACGATTTAGTAAGTGTTGGATCTACTATACTTGAATGGTCTAGATTGTAACATATGTCTCATTTCTAATTATTAATTTCTTTCCTCTATTAATATCTTTTATTTTCTTCTCTCTCCTCTCTCTTCCTTTATTCCTAATATCTTCCATATCATTTACTCTCTCCATCTCCCTCCATTCTTTTTTATTTTAGTCTTCTCCATAATCTCTGCCAAATAAACTTGAAGAACTTGAAAACTTGACAAAAAAATCCAACAAAGATTTTTGTCTTGAATATGCTGTATTGCAATGAATATGCCGTATTGCAATGAATATGCCGTATTGCAATGTCTCATGAAAACTATATCATATATTTTTTAAAAGGAATAATGTTTTATATAAAATAGTATATCAAAAAAAAATTAATAAAATAAAATAATTATTTGGTTTTGGGTATTCCAACAATCTCTTAACACTTCAATATGCCACGCCAAAGAATTTTCCTGTTACTTTTTTTTATTTAAAAAACATCCCTTTCCTAGGAAAAGTCGTCAAAGTTGTGGTTACATATTTTGAACTTTTTTTTATTAGCTGTCTGTCAAATAAATAAATATTTGTTATTGAGAGGCATGGGTGGATTCATGATTGTGGAGAAAATTTTTGCTATAATGGAGGAAGGACGAAGGAGGAAAGGAGAGATAAAAAAAGAGAGGAAGATTATGTGTGTGAGTAAGAAGATACACAGAAGACAGAGAAAGAATGAATAAATTTAATTGATGAGAGAATAATGGAAAAAGAAGAGAGGAGGTAATAGATTTAATTCAAGAGAGAAAGGAGAAATAGTAAATGGAATTTAATAAATAAATAAAAATTCATGTAAATTAATCAAGACCATTCGAATGTAGTAGATCTAACGGTTACAAAATCGTGTCAAAAGATGTGTAAAAATATGGGGTTGTTGATCCTGCCCCATATGTATATGAGTTTGTAAATATAAATATAAGAAACATTTTAATTCAACTAATAATTAAACCAGAACTTTGTGATTGCATTCTAAATAGAAAAACAAGTTTCATAGAAAGGTTTCGGGGGGGTGGGAGTTACTAGCATCTTACCTCGAACATGTAGCCATGCAGGTTGAAAATTAAATCTCGCTTCCTTTCCAAGCATCAATATCTACAGAAACTTGGAATTACATGCAGACCCTATCTAATTAGATCATACTTCTCATACAACTTGGGAGGAGAGGTTTGAAGTCAAAAGTGTTCCCCTAAAACCTTCTTCCTCACGTTGCACATTCAGTCTCTGGTCAGAGAGCTCATCTATGGAACAAAAAGAAAATCAAGCATATAAGTAGTAGTAATAAACAGATTCACATTCAATATCACTTAAAGGCAACAGTACCAAGAACAAAATTGGCCACATACTTCATACTTAGAGCATCTCCAATGCAATTATGCATTTGGTGAAAATTGAGTGCCACACAGGATAGATAGATAAAAAGTTCGAAAAACCCTCTCTAATGCAATTATCTAGCTTTAATATGGAGGTGATGTGGCCAAAAAAAAAGTTAGAGAATATGGAGTTGAGTTAGAAACTCTCCTGGAAATGCTGATTAGGATTTCTAACTTTTTCCTACCAATAAAATTACATCTCATTTAATTGTAAAATAAAATAAGAGGATGAGATAAATGATTGGTCAATAATGGATACATATTTGATTTAAAATAAAAGAAGAGGGAGTGAAATAAATGTTTTAAGATGATTGGTCAAAAATGGATACATATTTGATTTTAAATAATTGCATTAGAGATGGGAATATGCATTTCTTAATTTTCTTTTTGACAAAATGGATCCATATTCCATATATATGCTGATGTGCCACTAATTAAAAACCCAAAAATGCATATTTACATTGGAAATGCTCTAAGATAATTGATATTTCATGCAATGCATTAAAATTCCAACATGCCAACAACATAAATCACACCCACTAATATCAAATCAGTATGCTTAAAACTAAAAGCATAAAAAATATCAATAACCAATAAATCAATGAACTACTCCTACCACTAACACAGTTTGATATGCAATACAATACTCTAAACCATCACTGGTTTAAAATTTTGATTAATTTTCGTATGTCAAGCATTAAGAGAGTATCCAGTAAACAAAAGTTTTGATTAACCATTTCTATATCTCTCAGCATAATTTCCATAAAAAAATCTTCATAAGATTAATATAATTTAAAGTTAAAAATAAATATAGAAAAACCAGTAATATTTTTTAAACATGTATTTTAGCACATTAAACATCTGAAAAGAAAAAAAAAATTAACTTGAAATTGATATTAAATAATTAACTAATGTAGGTTACAGAAATATTCAATAACTTCCAAAATGAAAAACACACACTATGTAACATTTTGAGTGATATACAGAAACACGTTGGTTTAGCATGGTGTTTGATACTTTCCAATAGTTATAACATAGTAAATTTATTCAAAACCTTATTATAATTTATGTTATATAGGAAACAAGATAAACTTTTATTAAGAAAGAAATTTATTTACGACATGACACATTTTTAGACAAAAAAAAAAAATTTATTAAGAAAAAATCTCAAATGTCATCACCAATCTCATGGCAAATAGGGTGAGACTATGTCCACCCATAAAATTCTAGCTATACCCATTGAAATCCCAAATATAACCCTAATTGATTACTTGTTATTTTCTCTCTACACCCTCAAATCTCTTTCAACGATTTTGTTCTTCTACTTCATTAAAAATGTTCAATATGGTTATAGTAAAATAGATCAAATCTGACATTTTTTTTCTACTAATCTTGTATATAAGTATTAAAACTGTTTGATGTATTTCCATTGTCAATTATGGAATACCTATTAATATCTAACACTGATTCAGTCTTAATGTCAGCAAATAAGATTTAGAACCATCCTATCAGTACTGCAGTGAAGTTCAAGTTGTAAAGTGATTCATCAATTTCCTACATTGCAATCTGATAGTTTTTTTTTTTTTTTCATTAAACCCACTCAAAACGGATTAACTATTTATTTGAAGTAGATGGAACAAGATTTCAGCAAATATATAACTGTTGTGATGCTCTGGATATGATGGTGCGGCTAACAAAATTTGAAAACAATTTGACTAGTGCAGTGCAAAGAAGATGAGAAAGAAGAGGGGTTTTAAGTAAATTTGATTTAGGTTATTTTAGTAATAAAAGATTTTTATAAATAATGGGTGTGGCTAGTAATATTTTGGGTGGCAATAGAGCCACCCTTGCAAATATAGATACTAATATCTAGAATTCAACATATCTACATATGTGCATCTGAAACCTTCTAGTACAGTTCTTTTAATTATAACAGGAATAATTACCAACATTCTGAAGTTCACCCCAGAAAATTTCAATAGAAAAAAACCAGTCAATTACTAATTAATCCTAAACTTCCTGTATGTGTATCCAAGTATCAAAACGATAATTACCAGCAATATCTCGATGCTCATGGATTTCTGAATCTTGCACCCAAAGCTTATCACCTGGGAATATATTCATGTCTGCAAGAGTGGCACATTCTTGCTCAATTATCCTTTGCCCTTTGTGAAGAATCTGGTTTTCCTTCACAACCTGCACCCAATGACTAGATTTTAAACACTCATAGACACATAACATATTCCGGTATGATGACCATAACAGCTCATCTAACAAGCTTCAAATGGCATTAATGTGAATGACCTTGGTGAAGGGAAACAGATGTTCACCTCATAGACTAATAGCATGACAACTAACACAATTTTTTACAAAGCAGGCATGCAGATCAAACAGACATCAGAAATCAGTATATCGAGATATTGCATGACATACACATTGCCATAAAAATTAAAAACACAAAATCTGATTCTGTTATACTGCCTTGCTTTGAATAAAAAAAAATTACCTATTACAGATTAATAAATTTTCTTCACATCAGTGAACTTTTAACATTTGCCAGGGCTGAAACTCAAAATAGCTACAGAATACCATAAGGTAACTAAGAACTGAGTTAACATTAACATTAATTCATTTTATAGCTTTAAGTCACACTAAAATCTACCTCATAAAGTTAGATAAACAATTCTCCTGATGAAGCTGCTGTTAGTTATCAGATACCGCCAACATTAAGACAATGAAACCAAATGGAAGTCCATGCCACCATAGTAACAAGAAATATGATCTCCAACATACCTGTATTGTGATTTCAATTCAAATGAATGGGAGAAAAGATTCACAGATTTTGTTTACCAATGCATACATGAAAACGATGCATCGGTTTTTCCCTTCAGTCTGTCAAACTATTCTCCATCAATTAATACTATCGCCGCCTGCTTTGATCGAAAACATGGAATACTTAATTCAACTCAAAATATCTATATCTCCCTAAAATTTCATGTCTGAAAATTATGAAGCACATAATTTCCTACAATGTCACAGATTTCCCCAGACCTTTTTTTTGTTATCAGAAAAGGAAAGTATGTATATATGAAGAAATACAAGGAAAGTAAGCTGTCCACAAGCCTCTGCAATTTAAATTCTCACCTGTTCCAGATAATCTGCATCTAAGGAGATTAGAGTTTTTTTTTTTTTTTTGAAATACTAAGCATATTAGAGTTAAGTGCTAAACCTTCTGTAACATCCCCAGATAATGTATTAAATGATTCAAGTTAGTTAATTTCAAAAATTTTGTCTTCTTTTATTTTTTATTTTGTTGAAATACATAATTTATTTTATTTTTACCGCATTTTTTTAATGGTGAGTGACAATTTAGCAACCGAAAGATTTATAGTTTTGAACAGAGAGGTATCAGAGCCAACAATGGAGAAAAGAAAAACAAGGCAGACTATCAAACATGCACTTAATCAAATTTCATGTATAATTTGTAATGTGTACTTCCAGTGTGGATTCTTACCCCAAGAGATTCCCATATCATCATCTTTAACTGATATATAGATGTGGAAGCTGACACTTTCAAATTTATGTAACTTCCATAATTGGTCTTCCGAGCACGCTTCGAAGTTCGTCGATCTGGCTCAAAAGTGGACTCAGAGGCTTTTAAAATTGATCTTGGAGCTTCTTTCCCACGTACAAGACATACATGTATATTCTCGTCAGTATAGTTAAGTTTTTCCATCAACTCACAGCTTTCTTTTTCTCCAATGCAGTACTCACATATCTGGCAAAATTGTGACACCGCATGAGACAAGGAGTAATGCTGAGACAAGGCATAGTTCTTGAAAAGAATTATTAAGGGAAGTTACTTCAACAAAAAATAGTGTTCATTGAAAAATGGTAAAAATGCACCATAAGAGTACCAATTGAGCCAAATGTTGACTAAAACTAGACAAGACGAATAAAAATGTGATATCATTACCGAACTTTCATAAATTTCGTTGCCAATCACATTTCATGCATTTTTAAATTAACCACAATAAATAAATAAATAATGCTGATGTCCTACCATAAAAAAGATCAACATATCAAAGTACGCAATTTTGACTTCCAAAAGATTCCAAAAGTTAATATAGCATTTTATCTACAAACTAAAAAGAAAGTGTAAGAGGTAAAGGTCCAAATTACCTCCGGGAATGTCCTAACGACAGGCTGTCTAGATTCAATCTCATTATTTTCTTCATCACGAGAATTAGACGACTCCTCACATATTGGCATCTCTTCACAGGGCCCAGCCAAATTATTTCCTGCATTATTACCAAACTCAACTATAGCGGATATGCCTTTCTCTTCAATGCCAACCCACTCTTCACAAAAACATTTCCAGTCATTCTCAGTAACAATTGTCAACCCATCTGTCTAGAATCCATAGACACAGAAAAAGGGAAGAAAAAAATTCTTAGGTTAGAGCATTTATGGACGATGAGTCCAAGTTGCAAGTGTGCTTATCTTTTTTTATAGGAATTTAAAAAAAAATATATAAAAAATAATAATAAAAAGAAAGATACGAAAACAGCTAGTGTGCATCAAAGCACTTAAAACATTGAATTCCATGTTGCCAACAATAACTTTCAAGAAATTACAATAAAACCAGACTGGGTACTTTAATCATGATATACTTACCGTAGCACCCTTCTGAAAAATTGAACCACGTTTATAAACCAGCTCAGGAGGCCTTTCTAACAGTTGTGAATGCTGGTAACAAGAAGAAGAAGAAGAAACAAAGTTATTACTAACAGTTGTTTTAGGTGTGTGCTCTGTGGGGGAACATATCTTAGTTGCCCACTTGCCCACACCACATTTTAATTTTGATTTGTCCCTAGATGTAATTAAAAATCATAATTCATTACCCTATTGAATAAGTAAACTTTTGTCTCAGAATTAAGTGCATCATTCCTAAAAGTTAAACTAACAATTGCATGAAAATCTCATAAATTCGAAAAGCTCAAATGACAGAAGGGAGCAAAAGCTCAAATGTTATCGAGTTAGCTTTCCGCATGAGGGTAAAATATAAATAAACACCACCTTAAAGTGCAGAGCTGTCAGAAACTAATTAGGAGTATTTATTATTATTATTATTATTAGGGTGAATTTCATTTTAGTCCCTCTAGTTTGATCTAATACACAAACTGATCCCTCGATTTTCAGAATTGTCTCGTTTAGTCCTTCTATCACAATTTCCGTTGAAAAAGTGAAATCTGACAGGGACATAGGGTCAAATGACCATGCTGCCCCTGACTTTTGTTTTAATAAAAAGAAAAAAATATGAAATAAATATAATTGTAATTCAAAAAAAAAACTAAAACAATATAAAAAAAATTAAAAGTAGGCCACCATTATCATCACCCAAACCCAGAACACCCCACCAAACCCAGAACAACATCATCTTCATCACCCAAACCCAGAACAACATCATCTTCAATACCATCATCATCCAATCCTAGAAAATCATCAACACACCACCAAACCCAGAAAATCGTCATCTAACACACCACCAAACTCAGAAACACTAGAATTCAGAACCAACACCACCAAACTTAGAAACAGAACTCACAACAATCAACAAACCCTCCTCTTCCCACCACCGAAACCAAGACCAAACCCAGCAAACCCTCCGTTTCCCACCATTGATACCAAGACCAAACCCGGCACATAAATCGAACCCAGCAAACCCAAACACAACCTAACTTCAATCCATCTCCACCAGAGCAAACCAACTATCGTTGGGCTACCACCTCTTCAATTTTTCAAAAATCAATCCTCCACCATCAAACACACCAAGAAACCAACACCGAACACAGAACCCAATCTCGGAGAAATGGTATCTTATTTCTAATCCCTCTCTCTCTCTCGATCTCTCGAATCGATTAACAAACAAATAACAAATCCACAGACACAAAAATACCCCACACCATCACCAACACAACCGCCGTGACCTCCCATTGCCGCCGCGTGCCGTCCATCAAAACTCCACCGCCACTGCGACATCTCTTCCAATACCCAAACCTAGACCCATCAATCAAGCCAACCCATCTCTAAACACCCACCGATCTACACGGCGAACGGAGCCACGAACAGCGAACCGTTCAGGAGAGTGAGGGATTAAGTGAGAGATCGAGAGAGTAAGAGATCTAGAGAGAGAGAGAGAGAGAGAGAGAGAGAGAGAGAGAGAGTGTGGTGGTTGGTGATGGTCGACGGTGATGAATTGATTGTCGATGATGATGAGTTGATGGTCGATGAGATCAAAAGAGAGAGTGGTTGTGGGTAGTTGATGAAGATGAATAAATGATGGTGATGGTCGATGATGATGATTTTATTTTTTATTTTTTAATTTGATTTTTTTAAAATATTTGTTTTTTTTAAATCATTTTTTTTAATTGTTTGTAATTGAAATTATTAATTTTAGCCCTGCTTTTACCATTATACCCTTAATGATCTGACGGAACCCTAACGGAATTGGACGGCAAGGACCAAAATACAGATTTTTAGAAACTATAGGGACCTGTCAAGATAATCCTCAAAACCAGGGACCAGTTTGTGTATTAGATCAAACTAGAGGGACTAAAATGAAATTAACCCTTATTATTATTATTATTATTTCAACCCATAACTCCCCCAATTTTTCCCTTGTACCCCGGATTCTAAACTAGGGGCAATTGTCAGATCCTAGAACCTTGGTAGCCATGAAGCTCATAGGATTTTTAATATCCTAGGTAGGTGGTATATTGAAACCTTGATTTCATAAGAGCCCTTGACCTCTTGGACATCGCCCACCCCACGATAAACCTTGATTTTTAATATCAGCTCTTGGGGATGAATCTGATCAGAGGTAAAAAGATTTAGTTTATAATATGACAGCTTACCTTTTCACATTTAAGCAAGCTAATGACACCATCAAGAGTTTCAGGTTCCACAGATGAAACATTTTTTCCATTAGTACTAATGTAGCTTCTCCATTTTGAAAGCCATGATGAGGGAACCAAGTAATACTTGCAATGCAAAGACAGTGGAATACTTTTTCCCATAGCCAGTTTTTCATGATTTTGGCGCTGTTTCAACTTCGAAGCTCTGCAGTAAAAAGAAAGGAAATTAAGCAACCATGCCACCATAACAACTCACATAAAAAATACCCAATAATTCAAATAACCTTATAGAATCCTCCATGCATGCCACTTCGGAAAGTGCATCGCTGCATTCAGAACACTGTCTAGAATCTATAGGAAAAGTAAAACAACCCATAAGATCATCGTCAGGTTTTATTTTCATGGCATCTTCATAAATGAAGAGCCACAGATTCTCTGGAACAGGCACTCGCTTAGCACCAGCAGCTTGCTCGGGCATCAGTTGCCCATGGGGACACCTAACTGAAATGGTGGGTCCTGAATCAGCTTCACTAGGAGCATCAAGGTTTTTTCTTTTTGTCCACTGTTGCAACCTACAAAAGTCAAGAGATGACAATCAGTATGCCAACCAAGAAACCACACCAAGCAGCTAAAACTATGTAATGTTCAATAGAAAGGGTGATACATCATGTCAACATTCCACAACGTTAAAATTACCAATTTCAGGAATGAAGGGGGATCTCATTTAAGACTAAAATTAATGACAAGCTCGATCAGTTCTACACAGAATTGAAGATTCCATTGAGAGAAACATGAAATTATGATGTAGGTCGATATGATTCAAAGCAACAATAAAGTAGGGGTGACAACGGATTAGATCAGGGATTGGATTTACAATACTCTGACCGGATCAGATGAGATTCAGTGTTATTTTCAAGAGTGCAGATACGGTAAATTTATCCAATTATAATAACATTGGATTGGATCGGATCTAAAATAAAATAATAATATTATAATAACTTTTAAAGTAAATTATTTCTTTACAGGAAATTTTGAATTTCATTTTTAATATTCTTACTGTTCAGAATGGATCCAAATAGTAAAGCCTAAAGGTTCAAGCAGAATCCGGATTCTAAATAAGCAGCTCGGATTGGATCGGACATAAAAAATTTCGAACAGATCGGATAGGATGCAATCCGATCTGTTTGACACCCCTACAATAAAGGAAAATGTTTTTTTCTTAGGCACATCATGTCCATGAAAAAAAAGGTGAGAAGCAAAAATTCATTAATGCTCAGTTAATTTCTCAAATGAAAGAAAAAATATAAATGAATTGCAATAGAAATCTTTGCCATCATACCATGCCTTAGATACATAATAAGTTCCATCTTGAAGCTTTCCGGACAGTACAGAATCTGCAATCTCTTTCATTGATTTTCTTCGATCTCTATAGCTATCAGCAAATACAACAGTACGTGCCCCGTCAATAAGGCAAGTCACACAGTTGTCATTATTGGTCAGTTTAGGCCCCCCCTTATTCTGAATTTTACAAGCATTAAAGGAAATCATCAGTAACAATAACATAGCACATAGCATAGAAGAGATAAACAATTAATAGACATCCCAAGTAATTGCAGAGAACGTTCATGAATAACATACAGCTCACCTAACAAAAAAGGAGAAAAAGGACTTTTGAGTAAAACTACTTTCTTTTAAGGACAAAGCATTTGTATTTACAATGCCATAAAAAAAGTGAGCATTAAGAAGTTTAAACCTAACAAAAGGATTAACAATTCACGATTATGATTTGCCAAGGTCCGTTCATGGCATACTTGCATAAGCACCCCTAAAAGTGAGACAAGCAAGAAGGCTGCAATAGTATTCAGGTATGTTCCATTTCCCCCAATATATAGTCACAGCTCAAACAAGTTTTTAATCATTTCATTCCAAATACCAGGAAAAAGAAAAAAAAAGGAAAAGAAAATGAGTGACTGCCAACATAAAATCTACCTTCATGGTCCAAGTAGTTCAAACGTGTCTAGACCATTGTTCTCATCAAATGATGAAGTTCATTACCTACCTACCTACCCACCCACATAAAACTAGTGAAGAACGATGCGAAAAAATAATGAGAAGAATGCAGAACACTTTGATTATTCATAATGATCTCACTCTGCACTCCAAGTAGTCTATGGTTTTCTGACTTTGTTCCTTTGGAGGATGGCTTGTACATTTGCATATAAGCATTGATGTCAGAATTAACAATCAACTGAACCTTCTTCCCCACTGGAATAACATATGCTGAAAAAGTAAATGATATATTTAGGCAGAATATATCCTCTCGATATGTCATTCCATATTTTGTGCTTGCTCCATATGCACTCTCGTTTTCTCTCAAAATCATTTAATATTCTCTAATATTTGAAGCAGATCAAACGTGACAGACATTTGAGATTGCTTTGCTTGAGCTTCACAAGCGTAGCTACAGTCCTAGGCTCTAATACCAGATTATACAAACCTGACTTTAAAAATAGGAATTTAGGAAAAAGTGAAGAACAATATTTATTGGTTAATTCGCGAACCACTCTCAGTTTGGTTGATTTGAGAGAATGACTGCCAATGAAAACTCTCATATACTCCTAAAGTGGATAACTACTAGATTAACTATCCACTTTCTACCTTAACTCGCCATAGTGTCCTCTTTGAAACAAGTGTTAGCTTTATGTTTTTGGTTAGAAAAGAAGAGTATAAAAATAAATGAATAGAAGAGTATAAAGAGGAGCTGTCCACAAAATGAGTGAAAAAAAAAGCTACAAAGAAAACAACTAACCAAAGGATTTTCGAAACATCCTTCCAATAACAAAAAGACAGGAGAAGAAGATACAATTGTAAACCCGATGTACCAGTTTAAAAGGTAAAAGTGGGTTATTGCCTTATTGGTAGCCAAAAAAGTACGACCCCCGACAACTATAGGTAGTATCTCACTTTCAAGGGTATGATCCATCTTGCCTTCCTTTTTAGGCTCATAAATATTTTCAGATCACAATCTCCTCATCACATTGAACAAAACATGAACAAGATTAAAGAATCATCTGCAGTTCTGCACATAAAAAAAACACTTCACAAACAAATGAAAAGCACATAGACTAAGAAACTATCATCTAAAAGTTGAAAACTTGTTGGAAAAACAATCATACCCCCATTGTAAAGGTTGCACAGAAAATAATACAATGCCAATTATTTTTGAGAAATCAAAGTATAGATATTTCTTTCACATTGATAAAAATATATTCAACTTCATCTATTTCTTTGCAAGCAATATAAAATTATAGAAATATAAAAAACACTATCAAAATAGGTGGGAGCCAAACAAGAATAACACAACCTGTGAGGTCCAAGCACTTGTGCATAAACAAACACACACGCTAAAATCTAAACACTTCTTATTCAAGAAATGCAAGTACGTTTAAAGTTTAATAATATTGTTGAACCCTTCCCTAGCAGTTTCATGTTTTAGGATTAGAGTTGTTTCAATACAATATCAAGAAGCCTTGTACTGGATGCAAAAATCTGACCATTCTATTAATTAAAATTGTGTCCTTGTTTTGATCCATGTGTGTTTTGAATCCATGAATTAAGGTTGGGCGTGCATGTAAAGGTGCATAATAGGGTAAAAACTTTTAGAGCTACTTCCTAGTTTAAGCTTCTAAATTAATGGTGTTCCGACGACCTGTCGATCTAATGTATGCACGTAAAGAAGATGAGACCCAAAAGAATGTTGTAACAAAAGAATGTTGTAACAAAATCAACCAAGAGAAAAATTGATGTTGCATGCCAGAAATTTCATGCATCATCGTGAAACTTGCATATGTAAATACCTTAGAGAACAAATTATTCCAGGCTTCAGAGGACATTCGCTTCATGGAGCCAACCTTTGATACTGGGACTTTCCCATGCAAACATTGTATAGATGTATTGTCTAAAACACTGCAACATATTACAAAATAAGACATCAATAATAATAATAATAAAGAAGTATTGCAGGTGCATGCTTCGACGCCAATAAAAAAAAAACAGTAAATATGAGCCCCAGGTGATGTCTAAGGCAGTAGAAACAATCCCCTCCACAGATAAGGAAATATCCAAGCAGAAGAATTACAAGGACAAAAGGGAGAAGCAAATATATACAGAACAGAGTTAAAAGACCTATGGTGGTATAATAGGAACTTGTACATACGGTGGTAAAATATTATCAGCCCATTGGCGCAGCCAATCTGTGGAGATCCAATAAAATGGATCTTCAAGTGACTGAACAGGTGCTTCAGTGAGAACAGATCGCACTTCCTGTCTCCGTTCTGTGATACAATCCAATTCTCTTTGCTTCTTTAATTTGTATTGTTCACAAGCATCAAGATATGACACATTCAATTCTCTTATCTCTTCACAAAGATGAGATGGAAGAGAAACATGTGAGAAAACTGTATCACCTTCTGATTGTATATTATTGACATCACAAGCCGTATGTTTCTTCTCACTATCCTGATTAGTAGGCTTAAGATTATACATCAACATGTAAGCATCATTAGATGTGAATCTCTTTACATGACCATTGTTACTAGATTCTGAAGATTGCGGCTGAACATCTATAAGATTTACACTGGCACCATCAGTTTCTTCTGTGCAAGATGGATCAACGGTAGGCTCGGAGCTAACACCTTTAGAACTGAAACTTGAAGACCCTTCTCCAAATGGGTTATGACCTAAGTTTGAGACATGCTCATCATCAAATTCCCACCACTGCCCGGTATTCTCATCCTTAATAAGTGCGATGTAATGACCACTGTTCACAGCAGTGCCCTTGTGAATCAGCACAGCTGACAAGTTGTATATTAATTCCGACTGAGACGGCTCAGACAGTCTCTGCTGCATATTAAGCTCTCCCGGGAAACAAAAAGCTGAAGTGATTTTCTTCTTCATTGTAGTCTACTAACACAAATTAAGAAACAATAGAAACATTAATAAAAGGGCAAGCTATACCAAGAAGGTACTGTTGCACTGAAGTAGATGCCAGAATCCTTAGATAAGGAAGATTACTCCCGAATAAGATAACTATAATAAAATATATCTAGCACATCAGGAGAAATCAATGTAAAAATCCAGCATACAACTTTAGCTAATTAGGACGAATTTCAAAATTGAGCATGCATAACTATGCTTAAACAAGACCAAGAAATAAATTTCACCGTACGCTGTACATATCTAATGAAATTCTCAACACAACTAATTCTTTCAAGCAAAATATAACTTGTGCCAAGCTAATGAGAATAGCATCTAATATGTATTTGAAACAGAAATGTAACAACTTATTAAAACGAAAAGAATGTACATAGAAGGGGAGAGATAGCCAACCCTAGCTTAACTGCCAGGGCCAGCTGCAAAAGAAAACATAAAACTCAAAGATAGGCCTAAACAACGAGCCCTCAGAAAAAGAAGAAACCCTCTCCCAATTTACCGCTGCCTACCAATTAAAGTTTATAAAAAATAAAGGAGCTTCTTTGAACTCAGAAATTACAGATAACCAAAGAGACGTCCAAAAATGGATTTTGTCCCATAAGATGTGAACCTCATCTCTCTTTCTCATCCTCATAGATTCTTCTATTCCTCTCCAACAAAATTACCCAAAAAGGGCCGTCATTGCACATTTCTAAAGAGTTTGAGCTATTTTAGAAATAATATATCTACAAAAGCTAGCTTGGCCCACTTTAAATGAGCTACCTCAAAGAGTTTATTCTAGAGGTTAGAGGCAATGGGGCACTAAAGAAACAGGTGACCTGAATTTTCTAGATCATTTTTACACATCATACATCATTAGGGCTGCAAACTACACCTCTTCCTCCTTTGTACCATATCACTGGAAATAATCTTGCCCTGAACAATAGTTTCCATATACCTCTATAAGAGTCTAGGGAAATGCTAGAAGAGTATTCAATCAAGTTATCAATAAGGAACTTCACAAAAGCATACAGAATAGGTCTACTACGAAGCATACAGATGACAGCAATTTGAGAAATTGGCTATACTTCTGTGAGAGAGAGAGAGAGAGAGAGAGAGAATGCTCGGAACACCAATACCACTCTACCTAACCACTTTTTCATGCTTATGAAAATCTCAACCTCAAGTAAGGATTCTTATTGGTGCAGTAAATAAATATTTCAATTGTATTGACCGCAAAACCTAATAGATAATATCATGAAACCAAATAAATAATAATAACCATTATATGGTTTTCCAAAATGCCTGTAATATCAAGCAACAATACAGAGATTTTAGTAGGTTCCTTTTACCATTTCCTGAATAATTCTATATAGTAAAATCATAGAATTTATTCTTTCAAAGCATAAGTTTCTTCTCCAATCATGTACTCTGAAACTCTCCACATATATGTACTCAATTGTGAATTGTAACATATCATAATCCCACCAAACTTTTTCAACATTATATCTTCCATCTAAAATAATTTTGAAAAAACTTTAATTTATTTGTGCCGTGGATCAAAAGAATGGAGTAAAACGGAATGTAAAAAGAAAAACATTCATAAAAGTTCAGAATAATAGAAAATTATACTCTCAAAGACTCAAACATTCATTGTAAGTACCTTTGGATGGAAAACACAACGCTTAAGCTGAAAATTAAGAACAGCAGGCAGTGAACGCAGCTTGATGCTCCGAGTAGCATCAACTCTTGTTTCACATGATTGACAGAAGTATTGATTATCTCCATTAAGCTCTTCCACACTAAGGTAATCATCTAAACTCTCATTTAAGGTTTTTAAGCCCTTGACATTCAGCTCAAGCTCATAGAAGTCTTCCATCTTCGCAGAAGCTTCGGAATCATTTCCACATTTTGAGCACCTAAACACCCAAAAAGGAAAAAGGAGTGTAAATATATTCAGTGATTCCTCCAAATAAACTAAAATTGGTAACAAAAAAAAAGAAGGAAATATTTGGAAAAATAAAGCTTCATCTTACTTGTTGATAGCTAAGTAGCTAACCTCATCACAGGATACCGAATTCCTAAACTCTACTCATTTATATGAAGCAAATAAGTTGCTCCCTTAGGTACAGACATTACTCATAATGGGTGCAGACAGCTTATAAAATCAAATTTTGAAAAGGAAATACGATTTAAAACAAGAGCGATTGCTGACTCATGCACATTTCATGATTCACGAGAACTTCTGCAAATGTGCAATAAAAAGTTTTTAAACTAAGTAAGTAATTAACGAAAGAAAAGTACCTTAACTTTTATTTTTATTTCTTGTTAGAAACATCAGGAACTTTGTCAATAGAAAAATACTTACAAAAGACAAAAGGACAAACCATTAGTTCATTAAATAGTTTCACCAGAAGAAAAAAAATCTACAAGGATTCTACATTTATCACAGTTATTATCCTTCTCTTTATTTAGAGTATTTTCTATCAATCTCTGTCGTATCCTGATTTATTGAGTTTCTTCATGACAAATGGCTTGTCAATTTTGTACCATTCATCATCAAGATTCCAGATTAATTCTTTACTTGCACTCCTTCACCCAAAAGAAATAAAAAGAGCAAACAACCATTGTGTCATTAAGGTTCATACATGCAAGGAGCCAAAACATTTTAAGTAACTTAAGAGGTATAGATAATACTAATCAACATAGCACACAATATCAAATTAAAATAATGACAAGAAAAATCATAAAACGGGCATTAGAAAAAAATCATTCTTACGTTGTCACATGCGACACACTTCCACGAAAAAGATCTTGAACAATTGTACTCGCCTTGGAAACTTTAGAATGGCTGAGACAACGCTCAAGCAAAGAAAGAAGCAAGGTCAGGAACTCATGGGTATCCTGCTGAACTCCATTGTCTAACTCCAGAGCTTTTATAAATGGAGCTGAGTCAATAAAAGCCATTTTACTAGCATGCAACTGTGCAAAAAGCCTTGCAAGTTGATCCAACACAGGATGTTGCTTCAAAACCTCTGGCTCCACGGAGAAAACACCATCGCGGAATGGTTTATTCATATATAGACACTGCAATATGCTATTTGCATAGCATGTTGCACCTAGATTTGTCAATCCAGCAGGTGAGGAAGCAAGGGTACGAAGATCCTTGCATGGATCCGGACCAAAGGCTTGAATGATTTCTGACATTTTCTGCCACAAGCCAGATTTCCGGCTTCCATTGGGAGGTGGAATCAGCCCACAGAAACAATTAGGATTATCCTTAGAATTCACACGGCAACCTTGACATACAGGCTTTGAGATCATGTACAACTGGTTTAAATCATTATCAGTTACCTCGCCTGTTGCATGAATTTTCCTACACAAGGCCAGCATAAAATGAAAAACTATATATAAAAGAGCGTAAGAATAAAGCAGTAAAGACAGATTTCCATTGGAAACAAAAAATGGTTTTACCTCAATATTTCAGAAGTGATATCAATATCATCCCCTTGTCTATGCCTTTTATTTTTACTACGCGTAGTTGGTCGGCTCATTTTATCAATAATCAAATCTGCAGTAATAGAGAATGAGTTATTGAGTTTCCCTTGTATTGTGATGCTAAATGAACATCAGTAATGAGAAAAAAGCTTCATCAAAATTAATTAACAAAAGAAAACATAAGTTTGTGACATAAGTAACACAAAGCCATACATATACAGACATTCATCATTTTTTGTTTTCTCTGTAATTTTAATTATGAGTGTTATAAGAAAATAAATTCATTAAAAATATTGGAATCATGATCATGAACATCCTAATAAAAGAATTTGAGTTATTACCAAGAGCAAGTGAAAAAAACCAACACAAAAATCAAGAAGTAGAGCCCACGAAGCAAGTAAAAAGTATAACACCAGAACCTCAGACCCAATTATGCATAAACAGATAAAAACAGATCCTTGGAACCCTTAATACCCAAAAACGAATAAGTGCAAAACATTTTAACGGAATTATACAATCTGATTAAACTTGAAAGCAAAAGTGACACGAAAACTGATACCTGCGATACAAAGTGGACTAAATCCAAATCATAGAAGATTCTGTAACAGAAAACGAATTGAGAATGAGAAACCCAAACCCAAAAAGACCAACGGATCCATACCAAACAATCAATGAAACTGCTATTACTTAGTTAGTATAATTATAATATGTGCAAAACACTAGCGTAACGGAAATTTGGGTAAAATATAGGCATATTTAAACGCCCAATTTTTAATTGAAAGTTTATATTCATGAAATATCCTTATGAAAGGAAGAAATTGTACCATTTGCCGGCTCTGTGGTGATAATGGGTTCACAGAACCTTCCTTGTCCAATATTTTCACACTTTCCAAGAAACCCCACCACCCATCACGCCATTAACAAAGCCTGAGAACATTGCAGAGTCCACAGAGCTGTCTCTCTCTCTCTCTCTTTGAAAATGGTGTTTGTTTTCCCTTCTGTTGTGTTAGGTTGCGGTTTGGGAAGGATTGAAAGTCGTTTGGTGAAGGAGGAGTGTGGATTCTGGTGTCGTTTTGATGGGGATATGGTAGAGAGAAGGTAGAGGATTCGTGTTGATGTGTTTGAAGAGAGAGAGAGAAGGAAAGAAGGGTTTATACAGCTAGGATTATTTTGTCAGGATTGGGAAATCTGGGTAAAATCGAAGAAGAAGAATTTGGGCGTTTAGGGTTTGCGTGATTGAAGATCAAAGAGAAGGTGATAAATTGGGGATTGGGTTGCTGGCTGAACGAAGAGAGGCTTTTTTTTTTTTGTTTTTTTAAGTGTGTTTGACAGGGATGAAAAGGGAGAGGAAAGCAGAGGGTGGAGGGAAAACGGAGAAGAAAATGGCGAAGTACGATGTTCGGTACGAGAAAATGTATGGACAAATTTATGCGTGGGTTCCACTGATTTTAAAGGCCATATCATGCGGCTGTTTTTTTTTTTTTCGTTTTTTTTAAAAACGATTTCGAATTCGCTTTCGTTTAACTGTTTTTCATTTTATTTTAGAAAAACAAAAAAAAATTAAAAAATACAATTAGTGTTAAAAGTGAAAATTTTGAAAAACATTTGAAAGTTGTTTTTCGTTTTTTATTTATTTATTTTTTCACTTATTTTTTTTTTATAAAAAAAATCATATTTTTTCTTACTTTTATCCATCTTCCCGTCACTATTCTTCTTCATCTTCTTCCAGACTCCTTTTCTTCTTCTTCTTCACCGCTGATCGGCTTTTTCTTCTTCACCGCCGATCGGCCCTACTCTTCTTCTTCACCGCCGATAGGCTTCTTCTTCTTCTTCGTCGATCCGCTGCTTCTTCTTTTTCTTCTTCGTCTTCTTCGCCGAGTCCACTTATTAGTCATCCAGCGAAGTTAAAAATTTTCTTTCCTTGAAATTTTACTGAACTTTGTTTGAATACCAGCTTTTCAATTTCTTTTCCTTCCACTTCCAGTGTAAAAAACCCATTCAAGCTTAAAAATTTCAGCCTCCCAATGACATCTATGGCTAGTGAACCTATTCCTTCAAAAGTTGTATATACACTGTTCGATAGAAGTCCTAAACGAATTGGTGTTTCAACAATTGATCCCAATTAACTATGCTGGATATGTGTTTGATGTTGAAAAGGGTGTGGTTAAAAATGGTTATTTTACAGGTAATGGTACTTCTCATGATGATTGCAGTGACGATGTGTGTACTAATGATGCCCATACATGTTCTTCTTCAGGGAGTTTACTAGATAGGCGTTTTGTGATTGGTGTTTTAAAATTTTGTAGCAGTGAAAGATGTCTTGAACTGGGAAGAAGATACCATGCATTGATTATAAAGAGTGAAGTTAGTGTTAATCAGTTTGTAGGAACTAGTTTTGTTGGTATGTTTGCTAAATGTGGAGATATGAGTTTACTGGTAGCACGTTTAACTCCAGATTTTGTTAACTTAACTCCAGTTTACTGAATTTCATGTGTAATGTTCTGGTAACTCACTTTTATTCAAATTTTATATATATATATATATATATATATATATATATGTATATGTATATATGTATGTATTCTGTGAATCAATTTTCTTCTCTTATTCATTATTATATTTTTCTCTTTATTTTTACAACAAATTTTAAATTATGAGTTATTTGATAATTATTTGGGATGAATTATTGACTCCCTTTTATTCAAATTGAAAATTGCAATAGAAAAAATATAAGAAAAATTATAATTTTTGATATTTTTCAGTTATTCTACCAGATGTGTTTATACTGTTTTCATTTTCAGAATTCAGCTTTCAGTGAAGTTACCAGACGCGTTTTTACTGTTTTCAATTTTAGGATACAGTTTCCCGTATATGCTACCAGACGCGTTTTCAGAATTCGAAAAACAAAAAAAAAATACTGTTTTCATTTTCATTTTTATTTTCGAAAAATAGTCACTGAAAAACGCTTACAAGACATACCCTAATCCTTCCGGAAGTGAAAGGAAAATAGAAAGAAAAGAGAGAAGGTTACTAGATTAATTGAAATTATAAATTTGTCAATTTCTTTTTAGAGCTTGTTTGGTTGGGTTTTTGAAAAATCTCTACTGGTAAAAGATCTATTTACAGTAGATCTATTAGAAACAGAGTTTTTGAAAAAAAAAATTATAGTTGTTTGATTAGTAGACATTTAAAAAAAATGTCTATTTGAAAAAACACATCTCCATGAGCTTTTGTCTATTAGAGGTTTAAACTCTACTAGTCTCTATTTAATTTAAAATAGACATTCTTAAAAGCCCAACCAAAAGACTTTAAAAAACTCAAATAGACGTTTGTAGACATTTTAAGACCGTAGAAAGCTTAGTCAAACAAGCACTTAATCCCTTCGCAAGCCTTATCAAAATAATTTATGATAAAATAGTAGAATTGCTAAAGAAGATTTTCTATTCTTTATCTCTTCTTTAACAATACCGAACAAAGGAAATGAAAGATCTCTTCATTCCTTCCTGTTTACCAAACAGTTCAAAGGAAAAATATTTTTCTTTCTTTCCCTTATGCTTTCTATCTCTCTAAGGGTGTGTTTGGTATGACTTTTCAAGTAGAGCTTCTAGAGTAGATCATTTTGTAGTAGAGCTTCTAATAAAAAAAAGCTTTTTGTTGTGTACATTACAAAAAAGTGTTGACAATGTATTTTTAAAAATAGCTTTTGGTTGAGTGAATTGTAAAAAAAGGTGTTAACAATGTATTTATAATGAAAGACTTATAGTGGAATATTTAAAATTTATAAATGGTAGTTGAGACAATCCATATGTTTTAAAAAAACATTTAGAAAAACGTAAATTTTAGGCTTCTCCAAATATACATAAAATGACTTTTATAAAGGGTAATTGAGACAATTAATATATTAAAAAAAATTGTTTAGAGTTTTGCCAACCGACTAAAAAAAACTTCAAAATAACTTCTAGCATTAAAAAAACACTTTTGATCATTTCAAAAGCCATACCAAACATACACTAAATCTTTTTATCCTTCATATTTTGTTTTTCCTCCCTACCAAACACTCTTTTAGAGTTTGGAACCTGGATCAAAACGACATGCTTGTGTGCATTTTGAATACAGATAGAATTGGAGTAAATTGGTCAACAACTCTATTTGAGCCTTATTAGACCTCTATGGCTCTATCTCATTACTTTAGTGATGAGGCCTATGGCATATTAACAAATTAAATAATCAACTCTCTAGCTATTAGTGTATGTCTGATGTAGGGAATCAATTCTCGTGTGTCCATAGTAATTAGTATGTGTTTAAGGGCCAATTTGGTATTGCTTTTGAAAAGTTAAAATCATATTATTTTATAATTTTGATAGAAAATGATATTTGGTAAAACTTCTGAAAGTGATTAATTGATAATCTGACAAGTTTTGACAGAGTTTTTGAAAAGTAGATGGATGGTTACTTTTTGAAAGTGATTATGAAATAATTTATTTTAGCATTTAATGCATCTTTTAAAATATCATTACTATCCTATGAAATCAAGTTAAAATCATTTATATATCTTATTTCATCTCAAAATTAAATATTCTATTTAAAATATTTTAATTGTTCTTGTTATTAGTATAATTTGAAGAAATAACACGTCAGCATAGACAACTATTGACGTGTCAACCAAAATCGAATCAACCTAAAGTGATCAGAAAATAACCATATAACTATGATCAGAGTTACTTAGATGGTCGGGTTTTGGATACCCGACCAAGGTAATTAGATTGATCGGGTTATCATGATAACAATCAGGGGAAAATTAACTGATCAGGTTTAGTTACTTGATCGGGGGAAGATCCCTGGTCGGGGTAAAAGAGATCTGGTCAGGTTTGGAGGACGATCGAATAAGCGACACGTGGACAATGTCTAGATACGTTCAGATGCTTAGCATGTTGATAACATTATTACGACTCAAACACGTAAAGAATAATCCTCCTCAAATAAGGTTGCGAGAAGCGTACTCTGATAAGGAAACAGATTTCCATAAGAGTTATCAGAACACTACATAGGCAAAGTCCTAATGCGATTAAAACGACTCCAACAAGTCAGAGTTTTATTAAATCACTACTACCTTTCTCTTACTTTTACTCCAAGAACTATGGTTCTATGCATGTATAAATAGACCTAAAAATACCCAACAAGGGTTAGCGAATCATTAAGGATTCAAGAGAGCAAGTAAGATTGTGTGTGTGATCATAATTATATAGTGATTTTTCCTTTTCGCCGTTATCGGCAACCGTGGTTTTTTCCCTTTCGGGTTTTCCACATAAAATCTTGCTTGCATGATATCTTTTATTTCTTCTTGATTAGATTATACGATTGCAAACTCTACGAATTTTCTGTGAAGTGTGATTGAATTCGTACAATCCAAAAATTGTCGTCAACAATTCGCGCTAGAAAGAGGGGGTGTAGTGGAACGAACTTTTGATAAGTTAACCTCGAAAAACTTGTGAAGCAGCGATATGGCAGACAATAAGGATGGAAGTCGATCCCCACGTGATACCGGTACCCCGCGCGATATCAACAGTTCTAATCCAGAGTGTTGGGGTTTTTGCCCTAAAGCTTGTAATATGTAAATATAATTTGAACATAAATAAAAGAAGTAGTATATTCATTCATTTTGTGTCATACTTTATATAACATGTGCAATTAACATCCAAAATTGCCGGATGTAATTTCGAATTGAGTATATGAGTGTCATATATAGATGGATTCAGTTTGAAACGAGCAATCTAAAGAGTCCGTAGATAGCAAATAAAGCTGAGTACTTTATTTGTGGTTAATCTACAGCTGCGGTCCATTTCGTAGTGTACGGTGATCCTATCCTGGATCATTCATATGTAGATATGAGAATGGAGGCACCTTGTATGATGTGATCATATAGGACTGAGCCATGATCTATATGAATCTCTCACTAAGATCCGTTTAACGATGAGATTCATATATATCAACTAATGATGGCTATATGTGGGTGATCTTAATCCTGAGTGTCTTATCGACTCCTTCAGGTTAGATCGTGGTCTTTGATATACCATGGGTGAGGTCAGAGATGCATTCCCGATCAATATACTCCGTATGTTGGGATCGCGGTTTGGCTTGTGGCTGGGAAGGTTTGTATACAATAGTGGAATCGACTCCTTCTTGTGAGAAGTAGATGGTAGTTCCCTTAAGGGTTGATTCGGGGCTTGAACAATATGAGCGATCTCCTAATTTCGTAAGGAATGTAGGATTTATTGTTCATTAGAGAATCAATGGTACTTAATGGAAAGATATGATTAGAGGGGTATAACGGACATTATGACCTAGCTCTAATTATGAACTAATTGTAGAGAATTATACCATATGTAATAGCTATATCGATGGACACCGAGAGTTATTGGTTTGTGTAAAAACGTCTACAGTTGAGAGAGTGCAGCTTCGGGTTTTTAGTGGAATAACACCGAAGTTAATAATCATGAAATATTAATTAAAGAGTTTAATTAATAATTTCTAAGGATTATTGGAGCTCAAAATACTGTGGGTCCATTAGGTCCCCTTGCTAGCCCGATCGATTTAGGTAACAAGGGTCACGGTTAATTAATTGGATTGTCCAATTAATTGTGTTACGAAAGTAACACGTATTTATTCGGGAATTAATTGAATAATGGGATTATTTAATTAATGAATAATGGTGATTAAATAAATTAAATAATAAGATTATTTAATTATGTTGTTAATCACTAAATGGAGGGTGTTATTTGATATTTGATATTGAATAAAATAAGATAATATGATTATTTTATTTTATTAAATTAAATATTTGAAATTGAATTTAAAATGTTTGAATTCAAAAATAAATATTTAATTATCTTTTTAAAAGATATGAGATATCTTTGTAAAGTTTTTAAAAAATCAAATAGATTTTGGTTTGTTTTTTGAATATATATGAGAGATATATTTTCAATTAAAAAAAAAAACAATAACCGAATGAGAGACATAGAAAAGTAATTAGATTACTTGAAGAGAAAAGAAGAGAAAAAGAGGTCGTGACACAGCAAACAAAAAGAGAAAAAAAGTTAGGGTGTGGTGAGAACAACAAGTGCTGCACTTCTAAGGTTTTGTTTTTTATGTGTGTGTTCTTCTCTTCTTCCTCCATACAGGTCCTGAATATCGTGACGCGCCCACACGTTGTTACCAGTTCCGGGAGATAGCGAGGAAGATCACGTGGTTCCAATTAGGAGCAGTTCGTATCAAAGTGAAGGAGCCTCCTACGTAGGTATGAAAAAGTTTCTTCACTTTATTATTGCATTTGACTGTACAAATGGGTTAGTTTAATGATTGCATAAAAAATTTTAAACCCTTCCGCTGTGCAATCTGTAACCCTAGGTTCCAACAATTAGTATCAGAGCCAATTTTTGTACAGTATAATCGAATTCGATTACTCCTGATATGTATGAATGTGTAGACACATATTTTTTTGATGAGTGTATGATGTTTTTTTTAATTAAATTGTTTAATTTAAAAAAAAAACATGATTGATTGTAATTTTTTTATGGTGTTGTGGATTTAGAGTGTTTCTGGGTTGTATAATGTTGTTATATATTTTTATTTTACTGTTGTATTATTAAAAAAAAACAAAATATGTAATCAAGAGACATGGTAGTTCAACGTGCGCATGTAGACCAGCACATGAAGACCAGCGATGCCTTCCACGCTGCCTACCAGCGCGCAAATGCTACCCACGCAGCCCACCAGCGCACAACCCATCATCGCACAACCTATCAGCGCACAACCCACCAGCGCACAACCCACCAGCGAGCATGTTCACCAGCGCTCAACGTGACTGCGCGCATCCAGACCAGTGATGCCTACCAGCACACATGACCTGAAGAGATTGGAAGTCTTGGAAATTACAAGAAGACCAATGGATGTCTTGGAATATTTTTTGTAATTAGATTCCAATTTTTAGGTTAAATAATCCACAACACTCGGTCAACTCATGTATGTTTTAATTATTTGATGATTAAGCATTACCATGCATATACATGTGATTTAAATTAGTTGTGCCTACATATATATATATATATATATATATATATATGTTGATATATCATACATGCATTATAGCCTTCTATATTATGTGTTTAATTTTTTTTTAATTTGATTAAAATGGGTTATTCACTTAATTGGCTATTTTTTAATGGGATTAGTTTTTAGGAGTAAAAACTTGGTAAATCTCATTAATTACTAATCTTTTTATTAAAGAGTTTAAATACTTAGATTAGTAGGGTCCTTAATATATATATTAGGATTAATTTGATTAAGCTCCTAATAATAATTGGACCTAATAATGTGTTTAGTTTTAATAGTTAAAACTTGGTAAATACACATTTAATAATAATTATAGTCTTAGTAAACAGTTTACATAGATTTGAATTATCACTAATGAACTAAATTTTTTAAGTGTTAAAAATCAATTTAGTTTATTAGTTATTGGAATAGGATTCTAATAATTTGTGATTAATGCACTTGATGCTTAGATTAAAATTAGCCGTTCAATCTAGTTTAATCTAGGTGCATTAATATTAATAGAAAACCCTTAATATAAAATAGTGAGTGGGAGAGGGATATATGACATTATATCCCGCGGTCTCCATCATTAGTTCAACACCGTGAGATTCGAGTGGGGCCTCGTGACGGCTTTGCTTTCGTCCTCCCTAAGGAGGGTTTCCATAAGAATCAATACCAAGGTTGACTTCCTAACATATAGGATTTCAGAGGGGATTTCGGGATTGACCGACCCTAAGGCGTCAATTCTCGAGTTAAGCTCTTGAGATCTGAAATGATGGGTTACACTCACAAGGTTTTAATTAAATTGGTTAATTAAAAACCTGACCTAATAAACGATGGTTGAATGATATTGGCATAAGAGTTATTCTGGTATATCCTTTGACTGAGAAGGTCTCGATCCAACATGCAAGAATTTGACTGACCCTAAGGCGGCACTTGCTTGTGGTATGTTGGATTGTCGTGGCATAGAAACATTGTTTTTAGGGTTGTTCTTGTTCATTAAACATTTTCATGCATCATGTTTAATTTTATGCCGAACATTCGCACATGTTTAGAATGTATGACTGAATGAATCCTTAATTTATGTTTTTTCAGCCATGTCATCTGCACTATTACAAATAATTGCAAACGATAAATTAACTGGTGATAACTACACAAAATGGAAACTTAACATTAATGCAATACTGGTCACCAAAGACGTCAAGTTTGTGCTTACGGAGGAATGTCCTCCGGTGCCTACTGCCAATGCCACACGAACTGTTCGTGAGGCATACCAGCGATGGGTCTCATCTGATGAGAAGGCCCGAACATATCTGTTAGCTTCTATGACAGACGTGCTTGTCACAAAGCACGAAGCAATGACTACAGCATTCGAAATTATGGAGTCATTGCAAGCTATGTTCGGGAAGCCCTCCGAGCAAAAGCGACACGAAGCTGTTCGTTCCGCTATGCTCGCTCGCATGAAGGAAGGAACATCAGTTCGGGAACATGTCCTGAGCATGATGTCCTACTTCAACACGGCAGAAGTCAATGACGGGGCCATTGAAGAACCCAGTCAAGTGAGCATCATACTGACGACTCTTCCAAAGAGTTTCGATCAGTTTAAGAACAACTACGGGATGAACAAGTTAAGGTTTAGTCTCACACAGTTGCTCAATGAGCTCGCTACTTTTGAGTCCTTGACCAAGGACAGCAAAAGTAAGACCGGTGAGGCAAATGTTGCCGAACCATCTTCCTCCAATAATAACAAGAGGAAGAGGTCTGTTGGGAAGGCGAAGGGTAAGCCCAAACCCAAGAAAGCCCAAAGCAAAAAGAAAGGCGCCTCCATCGACAAGAGCAAAGGAAAATGATTCCATTGCGACAAGGTCGGACACTGGAAGAGGAATTGTCCTCAGTATCTGGAGGAGGTAGCCAAGAAGAAGAAAGCAAAAGGTAAATATGATTTACTTGTTCTTGAGTCATGTTTAGTTGAAGATGATTCTTCACCCTGGATAGTTGATTCAGGGGCCACTAACCATGTTTGTTCTTCTTTGCAGTGGACTGATTCTTGGACACAGCTTGAAGATGGAGCCTTCTCGATGCGAGTGGGGTCAGGGGATGTCGTGTCGGCACGAGCAGTGGGCGTAATTAGATTGCGTTTTTGTAATAATAATTTTATTTTGTTGGACAATGTATTTTTTATTCCTGGATTTACACAGAATTTAATTTCCGTTTCTAAGTTGTTAGAACAATTATATTCTGTTTCTTTTGATAATAAATCAGTTATTATTGCAAAGAATGGTCTGAATATTTGTTCAGGAATTAATGAAAACAATTTGTATGTGTTAAGACCGTTAATGCATACAACACTGCTCAACACCGAAATGTTTAAAGTTGAAAAACCAAAAACTAAACGACATAAGATTTCTCCAGAAAACGAAACGTATCTCTGGCATCTAAGACTTGGACATATTAACCTTGACCGGATAAATAGACTAGTAAAAAGTGGATCTTTAAATGAGTTAAAGGTTGGCACCTTACCTGTCTGTGAATCTTGTCTGGAAGGTAAAATGACTAAGAGACCTTTTACTGGTAAAGGGCTTAGAGCTAAACAACCACTAGAGCTTATACATTCAGACGTTTGTGGACCAATGAATGTTAAAGCAAGGGGTGGTTATGAGTATTATGTCACCTTTATAGATGACTACTCGAGATACGGATATGTCTACCTAATGCAACGGAAGTCGGAAACATTTGAAAAGTTCAAAGAATTCCGAGCTGAAGTTGAGAACCAGTTAGGAAAGACTATCAAGTCTCTACGATTAGATCGTGGAGGTGAGTACCTTGACCAAGAGTTTGAAGACTTTATGGTCGAGTATGGGATAGTGTCCCAACTCACAGCTCCTAGTACACCTCAGCAGAATGGTGTCGCGGAGAGGAGAAATAGAACCCTAATGGAAATGGTGAGATCTATGATTAGTTTCTCATAATTACCAAATTCCTTTTGGGGATATGCGTTACAAACAGCGGCATACATTTTGAATGTAGTGCCATCCAAATCTGTTCCTGAAACTCCCCTAGAGTTGTGGAATGGTCGTAAAGCTAGTTTATGACATTTTCGCATATGGGGGTGTCCAGCACACGTGCTGAAGAACTGAACTGGAAAGCTAGATCCCAAGTCTGTGGTCTGCTTGTTTGTAGGATACTCCAAGGAGACCAGAGGTGGATACTTCTATAGTTCTGAAGATAACAAAGTATTTGTATCGACAAATGCAACGTTTCTTGAGGATAACTATATAAGTGATCATAAACCTCGTTCTAAAATTGTATTAAACGAGTTGGAGCCTGGTGAGACCAGTACTCAGTCAACTAGAGTTGTTAATCCATTAACATCTGAAAGTCAGATAATTCCTAGTCAGGATACACTACCACCTAGACGTAGTGAGAGGGTTGTGAGACAGCCTGAACGCTATTTGGGTGTAAGTGAGGGACAAGATCTTGTCTCTGCTGATAGTGTGGATGATCCATTAACATTTAAGAATGCAATGGAAGATCCTGATAAAGAGGAATGGCTTAAAGCCATGAATCTCGAGATGGAGTCTATGTACTCTAACTCAGTCTGGGAACTTGTAGACTTACCGAATGGGGTAAAACCTATAGGATGTAAGTGGATCTACAAGAGGAAGAGAGGAGTAGACGGGAAGGTAGAGACCTTCAAGGCAAGGCTAGTGGCCAAGGGTTATACCCAGAAAGAGGGGGTCGATTATGAAGAGACCTTCTCGCCAGTAGCCATGTTTAAGTCTATTCGGATTCTCTTATCCATTGCTGCCTATTTAGATTATGAAATTTGATAAATGGACGTCAAGACTGCATTCTTGAATGGCAATCTTGATGAAAGCATATACATGATGCAACCAGAGGGATTTGTGTCTCCAGATCAAGAGCAAAAGGTTTACAAGTTGCAAAGGTCCATTTATGGACTTAAGCAAGCATCTAGATCTTGGAACATAAGGTTTGATGATGTGATCAAAACCTGTGGCTTTGAGCAAAACGTTGATGAGCCTTGTGTCTACAAGCGCATCATTGACAAGAAAGTAGTTTTCTTGGTCCTATACGTAGATGACATCCTACTCATTGGGAATGATGTAGGAGTGTTGTCTGATGTAAAGGGCTGGCTGGCTAGCCAATTCCAAATGAAAGATTTGGGAGAGGCGAGTTATGTTATAGGGAACTAACTTATAAGGGATCGTAAGAACAAACTCATAGCATTGTCTCAGGCATCATATATCGACAAGATTCTTATGCGATTTTCGATGCAGAATTCCAAGAAAGGTAATTTACCTTCTAGACATGAGGTTCACTTGTCTAAGGAACAGTGTCCTAAGACACCTCAAGAAGTTGAGGATATAAGACGTGTGCCATATGCATCAGCAGTAGGTTGTCTCATGTATGCTATGTTATGCACGAGACCGGACATCTGCTATGTAGTGGGAGTAGTCAGCAGGTACCAGTCCAACCCAGGATTAGATCATTGGGTTGTTGTCAAGACAATTCTCAAGTATCTTCGGAGAACGAGAAACTATATGCTAGTGTATTCCGGACAGGATTTGATCCCGTTAGGATACACAGATTCTGATTTTCAGTCAGACAGGGATTATAGAAAATCTACGTCTGGATCAGTATACACCCTAGGTGGTGGAGCCATTGTGTGGAGAAGTATAAAGCAATCTTGCATTGCTGACTCCACCATGGAAGCCGAATATGTAGCCGCTTGTGAAGCTGCTAAAGAGGCTGTTTGGCTCTGTAAGTTCTTGAGTGATCTGGAAGTTGTTCCAGATCTGGATAAGCCCATCACACTTTATTGTGATAACAGTGGTGCTGTGGCTAATTCCAAAGAACCAAGAAGCCAAAAGAGAGGGAAGCATATAGAGAGAAAGTATCATCTCATTAGAGAGATAATGCAGAGAGGAGATGTGATCATCACCAAGATAGCCTCATAAGACAATCATGCTGATCCATTTACGAAGACCTTACCGGCTAAAGTGTTTGAAGGTCACCTAGAAGGTCTAGGGTTACGAGACATGACTCACATGCTTTAGTGCAAGTGGGAGATTGTTGGGGTTTTTGCCCTAAAGCTTGTAATATGTAAATATAATTTGAACATAAATAAAAGAAGTAGTATATTCGTTCATTTTGTGTCATACTTTATATAACATGTGCAATTAACATCCAAAATTGCCAGATGTAATTTCAAATTGAGTATATGAGTGTCATATATAGACGGATTCAGTTTGAAACGAGCAATCTAAAGAGTCCGTAGATAGCAAATAAAGCTGGGTACTTTATTTGTGGTTAATCTACAGCTGCGGTCCATTTCGTAGTGTACGGTGATCCTATCCTGGATCATTCATATGTAGATATGAGAATGGAGGCACCTTGTATGATGTGATCATATAGGACTGGGCCATGATCTATATGAATCTCTCACTAAGATCCGTTTAACGATGAGATTCATATATATCAACTAATGATGGCTATATGTGGGTGATCTTAATCCTGAGTGTCTTATCGACTCCTTCAGGTTAGATCGTGGTCTTTGATATACCATGGGTGAGGTCAGAGATGCATTCCCGATCAATATACTCCGTATGTTGGGATCGCGGTTTGGCTTGTGGCTGGGAAGGTTTGTATACAATAGTGGAATCGACTCCTTCTTGTGAGAAGTAGATGGTAGTTCCCTTAAGGGTTGATTCGGGGCTTGAACAATATGAGCGCTCTCCTAATTCCGTAAGGGATGTAAGATTTATTGTTCATTAGAGAATCAATGGTACTTAATGGAAAGATATGATTAGAGGGGTATAACCGAGAGTTATTGGTTTGTGTAAAAACGTCTACAGTTGAGAGAGTGCAGCTTCGGGTTTTTAGTGGAATAACACCGAAGTTAATAATCATGAAATATTAATTAAAGAGTTTAATTAATAATTTCTAAGGATTATTGGAGCTCAAAATACTGTGGGTCCATTAGGTCCCCTTGCTAGCCCGTTCGATTTAGGTAACAAGGGTCACGGTTAATTAATTGGATTGTCCAATTAATTGTGTTACGAAAGTAACACGTATTTATTTGAGAATTAATTGAATAATGGGATTATTTAATTAATGAATAATGGTGATTAAATAAATTAAATAATAAGATTATTTAATTATGTTGTTAATCACTAAATGAATGGTGTTATTTGATATTTGATTTTGAATAAAATAAGATAATATGATTATTTTATTTTATTAAATTAAATATTTGAAATTGAATTTAAAATGTTTGAATTCAAAAATAAATATTTAATTATCTTTTTAAAAGATATGAGATATCTTTGTAAAGTTTTTAAAAAATCAAATAGATTTTGGTTTGTTTTTTGAATATATATGAGAGATATATTTTCAATTAAAAAAAAAACAATAACCGAATGAGAGACATAGAAAAGTAATTAGATTACTTGAAGAGAAAAAGAGGTCGTGACATAGCAAACAAAAAGCAAACAAAAAGAGAAAAAAAGTTAGGGTGTGGTGAGAACAACAAGTGCTGCACTTCTAAGGTTTTGTTTTTTGTGTGTGTGTTCTTCTCTTCTTCCTCCATACAGGTCCTGAATATCGTGACGCGCCCACACGCTGTGATGAGAACGTGGCTAGCACAAGATCATGGAATGCGGGAACGGTCTTAGTCTCCAAATGACGAGGATCGTATCACGCTGTTACCAGTTCCGGGAGATAGCGAAGAAGATCACGTGGTTCTAATCAGGAGCAGTTCGTATCAAAGTGAAGGAGCCTCCTACGTAGGTATGAAAAAGTTTCTTCACTTTATTATTGCATTTGATTATTACTGTACAAATGGGTTAGTTTAATGATTGCATAAAAATTTTTAAACCCTTCCGCTGCGCAATCTGTAACCCTAGGTTCCAACACAGAGAACGCCAATATCGTCGGAGGAAACTTACTTTCAGTGACTCCAACTTCGATTGGTTAAGCCGCGGTAACCTCCACGAACACTCTCCCAAGAATCTCCCCGGATGCATTCCAACAGGTTCAAGAGTCCCTACCGAGAGTCGTCGAGGACGCCGCTAGACAGGGAATCAACATAACTGCCACCGCAAATTTAACCTTGCCCTTACAGTTACACACACCCGTAGTGGCACGGGATCCCAGAGTACAGTCTGAGATAGTAATTTCGACTCCAGACGCCCCATAGAAAACTGGTAAAAATAAGGTGAATCCCTACGAAAAGAGGGATCGATCCCAAAAGAATTATGGTCAGCGTGGTTATCAAGATCACAGAAAGGAGTGGGGACCAGACCGGCTAGAGAATGAGGGAGCGCAGTCCAAATGACGACGCCACAAAAAGTCAAGAACGGGAAGTGAGTTATGACCTAGGTGATAGATATGATGGACACATGATGAGGTCTCGGTCGCCTTCAACTGACAATAAGGATCCCCCAAGGAGGCATAGAGAGACAACCCCCGCTCATAGATACAATGTTCGAGATACTCAAATCACAGGGCGAACATTTAGAGACCCCTATGGTATCATCATCCGTCAGAAGTTTGATGAGCATGGTGAGCCTGAAGGAGAGCGTGAAGTTCTACTAAGAAGGATAGAAGCGCTGGAACGAAGGCAAGGAAGAGGAAATTTGCTGATAGGCAATTCCGGAAGTCCATTTACCACATCCATAAGACATGCCCGTTTCTAGAAAAAGTTCAGGATGCCGCATGTGGAACAATTCAAGGCCAACACCGACCCTCAGGAGCATGTCAGGAGATATTAGAGTGCGATGGCACATTATGATTATAATGACGCGCTCTTATGCAGGATGTTCCCCCATACATTAGGGGATCAGGGGTCCATATGGTTCAGTGGCCTTGCAAGAGGGTCAATCGGGAATTTCGAGGAGTTGATACAGGCCTTCACCAGGCAGTTCATGGGAAATATCCAGCGGAGGAAGTCGATATCTGTCCTGTCAACCCTAAAACAAAGAAAGGACGAGAACTTGAAAGACTACCTCGCCCACTTTTCGCAAGAAGTCTCAGAGGTTGATCGTACCGATTTATATACCTATTTGAGGTCCCTATTTCCTAGATTTTGTTCTCGTTTTCGAGCATATTTTGGTACATAATGTGTTTGTGAGCGTTTTGTAGGTACATGTTCCCTACGGGAGGTATTTGAGCTTAATCGAAGAGTTTTGGTGTTATTTGGGCTAATTTGGATGACGTGCAGTACAACTAACTTTCGAGGACCATATCTCTCTCCTCAGATGGAACTACGTTTCCCATTACCTATTTTCGGAAAGCTCCGGATGTCTACTTTCCAACGGTTTTTATAGATTACAATTCTGGGTTTTCTAGAGGAAGATATGGTCATTTTGGTAACGGTGCGCGAAGCTGGAAATTCTGCTCCAGAGGGTTAGGCGACTTGAGAGGCGACTTCACCCATGTAGCCTCACATGTCGCCTGTAGCACTGTCAAACTCGTTTTCCAGCCCATTTTTGAGGGGCAAACTTGTCTTTTCACATCCAATTCTTGCCCTAACCTCCCAACACTATAAATACCCCATTTTCTCCTCTTTCTTCAGACATCTCTTCCCCTCTCTCAATCCCTTCTCTACCCTTTTCTTCCATCTTCTTCATCTCTTCCATCTTCTTCACCAAAGGAGTGATTCAAGCTCCCATGGAGGTTTTTCCTCCATGGGAGCTCACCATACACCTCCACCACCATTTTATACACTTCATCCACCCAATTAAGAGTAGATTGCAAGGAGATAGGAGGAGTCTTTGACCAAAAACGAGACAAGCATGGAAAGGAGCTCTTGGAGGAGTTTTCTTCAAGGGTTGTATTTCATTTACTCATTCTCTTTGTATTTCTTGTTTTCTTAATTGTGTATCACGAATTTGGGGATATTGTAAACCTACACTTGTGTAATAAATGTATTGATTGTTCTTAAATTCTTTAATTGAATGCTCTTAATGTTTAACAATCAACTTTAGTGCATATAGTTGTTGGTAAGCTTATTTCCATTCATATCCATCCATCTTAGGGAGTTTAGAGAAATAAGGAGAGAGCTTTCTCTTTGATTGAGAGGGTTGTGCATTCATGAGATTGGAGAACGCCGTAATAGTCCAGTGGTGAGGACATCTCGGATTGACACCCGAGAAGACCTGGTGTTCGATTCCCGGTTACGGATGAGGGGTCTCCTTTCTATTTATTTTGTATTTCTTTCCTTGTATTTTTATCTCTTCTTTGATGTGTAGTTTCATTCATTAGGGATTTGATGTAAACCTAGCATTGTTGTCTTTTTTGTTGAATGTGTTTGTTGATGGTTGAGTGGCCATTTGAAGTACTTAATGCTTTTGAGTGGTTAGCCACCACTTGAATGAACTTAGGTTGTTGTGTGAAGGACCGAGAGGAGAAGCACTCAACGTGCACAAGTAGGTTGGCCACTACATGTAGAGCCTGTGCGCGGTTTTGTATGTATTGTCGTTATGTGTCTTATAGTTCTTAATGAACTCGAGTGCAGTTCGGGCAACCATGTAACAATAGGTTGCTGGTGCATATCGGTATAGTCGATTGTTGCTGGAGTGAGGACAATCGGCGAGGATTAAGTGAGCACGGCATTCAACATTGACTATGAATGTTTGTATGAAAATGTGTGATTGCTATGGTGGAGTCATTTACTTAGTGTAACCATTTACATTCCATATCACTCCATTCCATCCTATCCTTGTACATATTTGTTTATGTAGTTTGTTAGGTTAGTTTAGCATTTACTTTTCTACATTCTTTTGCATACGCAACACACGAGTCCGCTCGGAGTGTTGTAATATTAGCTAGAACTAGATACTGTCGGTGAATCCCACCTCCCTGCGGAACGATCCTTGCTTGCCGCTGTGCTAGTCTCTGTGACTCGCACGCTTGCGAGGCCGAACTTAAATGTTCAATCTTTTGATGGCACTTCAACGACATGCCCGTCAAATTGGCGCCGTCGGTTCAACCCGGAATGAAGTCAAGCGATTAAAGAAGAGGTCAGTAAATTACTGGCAGTATGATCAGTCAGGGAAGTCCAATACCCCGACTAGGTGGCAAATGTAGTACTTGTGAAAAAGAAAAACGGACAATGGAGAATGTTCATAGATTTCACATATTTGAACAAAGCATGCCCAAAGGATAGCTTTCCTCTGCCCCGAATAGATCAGTTGGTCGATGCGACTGCGGGGCACGAGTTGCTGAGCTTCATGGACGCATATTCAGGCTACAACCAGATCAGGATGTTCGGCCCGGATGAGGATAAAACAGCTTTTTGTGACAGATCAAGGGCTCTACTGCTATAAAGTGATGCCCTTTGGTCTCAAAAATGCCGGGGCAACCTGCCAAAGACTAGTGAATAAGATGTTCGCCCGACAGATCGATAGAAACATGGAAGTCTATATAGACGACATGTTAACAAAAAGTATCACTGCAGCTAGGCATGCAACCGACCTGGAGGAAACATTCAAAGTGCTAAGAAGTTATGGGATGAAGCTGAACCCGAACAAGTGTGTCTTTGGGGTACCATCGAGAAAGTTCCTCAGGTTCCAACTGCACCAGAGAGGAATCGAGGCGAATCCTAAAAAAATAAAAGCCCTGGAAAATATGAGATCACCGATTACCCTGAAAGACATTCAAAGGTTGACGGGCTGTCTAGCTTCATTAAACCGATTCATCAGCAAGTCGACCGACAGATGTTTACCTTTCTTTAGAGCAATAAGAAAAGGCAAGTGGGTAGAATGGAATGAAGAGTGTGAACAAGCGTTCAAGAAGATCAAAGAATACTTAGGTAAGACTCATATCTTATCAAAGCCCCGAATGGGAGAAACATTGTACCTATACCTGTTAGTCACATCTGTAGCTATTGGCTCAGTATTAGTAAGAATGGAAGAAGGAGTGCAGAAACCAGTATACTACACTAGCAAGGCTCTGTTGCCAACAGAAACAAGATACTCGACGACCGAACAGATGATATTAGCATTAGTGACAGCTGCCAGAAAACTAAAAACCTACTTCCAAGCCCATAAAATTGAGGTATACACAGATTGTCTGTTAAAGCAAATTCTATCCAAGCCAGAAGTGTCAGGAAGACTGACAAAATGGGCGGTTGAATTGACTGAGTTCGACATTACTTACTTACCATGGACAACAATAAAGGGTCAGGCAGTGGCGGATCTGATCGTCGAGTTCATTGAACCTGACAGGGAGGTGATCAGGATGCTGGAAGAAAATGAAAGGAAGATTTTCAACTGGAAACTACATGTTGACGGGTCGTCAAATGCATATGGCAGCGGGGCGGGCATAGTGGTGTCAACCCCCCGAAGGTGATCAGGTAGAATGTGCCTTGCGTTTTGACTTCAAGGCTACCAATAACATGGCTGAATATGAGGCACTGTTGGTAGGACTCAGAGTCTGCACGACACTGGGGGCAGACGAAGTAGAAATATTCAGTGATTCTCAGGTCGTAGTCAACCAGGTCATAGATGAATACCAGGCAAAAGACTTTAATATGGTGGCATATTTAGAGATAGCCAAGGTACTCCTCGAGAGATTCAAGGATTATAGAATCACTCAGATCCCGAGAGAAAAGAACTAAAAAGCTGACGCATTATCAAGGATGGCATCAACAACCACTGGAATCTAGTCTAAGATGATCCTAGTGGCTCATCTCGAAAAACCTAGCATTAGAGAAGGAGAGAAGCTGGTAGTAAAGACAATAGAAGCAGAGCAGGTCACTTGGATTACCCCGATCAGGTGATACCTACAAGACAGCACGCTCACAGAAGATGCAACCGAAGCAAAGCGCATTAGATATAGGGCAACCTGTTATTCAATATTAGAAGGAGAACTCTACAGAAGGGGGTTTTCCAAAGCCCTACAGAGATGTGTCAGTCAGTATGAGGGAATAAAGATTATGGCTAGTATACACGGAGGTATATGTGGGAACCATACTGGAGGAAAATGTCTGGCCCATAAGACCCTCAGACAGGGCTTTTATTGGCCGACTTTGTTTAAAAACGCCAAGACGATGGCAGAAAAGTGTGGTACCTATCAAAGAATCGCAAACGGCATCAAACAACCACCTGAGAACTTGAAGAATCTGACTTCACCCTGGCCGTTTGCAATGTGGGGGCTGGACCTGATCGACACTATGCCTACAGCAACTAAAGGTGGCGCAAAACACGCTATTATGACAGTTGACTATATCACAAAATGGGCGGAATCGGAAGCATTGGTACATATCACCGAAGCTAACACCACCAGCTTCGTAAAGAAAAATATCATTTATCGATTCAGGATCCTAAACACGATCATCACAGACAATGGGACTCAATTCGATAGTGATAGTTTTAGGGATATGTGCCAAAAGTACCACATCAAAAATTATTATGCTACTCCGGCTCATCCTCAGATCAATGGTCAAACTGAAGCAGCCAATAAGATCATCAAGCACACTTTGAAAGCCAAGCTCGGCGACAAAAAAGTAAACTGGGCGGATAAGTTACATGAAGTACTCGGGGCATACCAAACAACTCAAAGAACTTCGACAGGAGAAACACCTTATTCCTTAGCATTCAGAATCGAGGTTGTTATCCCGGTCGAGGTCGCTGTCCCGGTCGAGGTCGCATATAATTCCCTAAGAGTCCAGCTATATCAGTGCGACACTAATGTAGAAACCCTAGAACAGAATCTAGATGAGTTGGAGGAAAAAAAGGATATGGAAAGGGTAAAGAATGCGACCTACCAACAAAGAGTCGCAAGATACTACAACTCGCATGTCCGAGAAAGGAAGTTCTAACTTGGAGATATGGTTCTTAGAAGGGTATCCCCAAATACAAAGGATAAAGCGGCTGGGTCACTAGCGGACAAGTGAGAAGGACCTTATCAGATGGTCGGGCTAGCTGGGCACGAAGCATATCGCATTGTCCGACCATAAGAAAGAGAGTTGCCCAGACCATGCAACGCTCAATATTTGAAGATATTTTACCCTTAAGGGATTTCTCCTTTCCGTTAAAATTAGAGTAGTTACAGATTTATTTTTGTTGTCTAATTATTTGGTTGCTTTTTATAGTTTTGATTGAAGATATCAATAAAAACCCCTCAAGGGAAGTATAATTCAGGAAAAAGTGTTCTAACATTGATTTTCTTTACAAAGCAAGTCTCAAAAACCCTGAACGGGTTCTCGAGGGGCCCAGTAATGGGACCGAAAGCGTATGTTGCAAAGACAACACACTTTCATCGAAACTAACTGGGTGCATTAAAAGCACTGTTAAAGCGCCTTCAGATGATCAGATACCTGATGAGATGCACTAAAAGTTGGATGAGGTGATCAAAAATCTGACGCTCGAATATCGATCAACCAGAAAATTAGATGATATAAGCTAAGTTAGTGAGATAAGGAAAACCCTCATCACAGCGAATCTTGAGCAACAGATCGCTGGGAGACGTGCCAGTAACTTAGTTGCCAGATAAAAGATAAGAGTCTATAAATTAGGTACCATGCAAATGGCCTACTAAAAGAACACTACTTGAACCAATATACAAAACAACTACAAACCAAATCAGAACCGATCAGTTGATTAGATAACCGATCGGGTCCGTCAAAAGCTAATAGCCAAATTGGCCGGACAGAATTCAACCAATCAACAAGAGGATTGACTGAGTCGATAAACGAGCAGTTTAAAAGGTTATTGAACGAATTAAACATGATTGATAATAAATTGAACCGAGTTCGATCAGTTAAAATAGCTGGTCGGATCAATGATCAATTAAATTTGATCATTTCAAAAACAATCAATATGACCAATTGCAATAATCAATAAAGATGGTCGAGTAAAGTAAAGAAGACCACATTAGTAAATCAAAGATTTATACCGTTAAAAGATGAACGAATCGTTTATAGTTACAAAAAATTACAAGGTATGTGGTATAAAGGTGAAGGAGAGATCAAGTTCCAGGAGTTCTTGAAGGGCCACCGGGACAGAAGGTTCCAGGAGGATTACTTTCTTCTTCATAGCCCTTGGCCAAATCTCCAAAGTCTGGCCAGCAGATGTCATCTTCAGGATCTTTAACCATGAAAGAAGAGTAATCGGTCTCAGGTAAAGGTCCAGTATCGATACCCTTAGATACTGCACCACCTTCCTTACCCATATGAAAAGTTAACTAAGAAGAATTGGAAGGAAGCTCCAGATGTATGTCATGAGGCTCCTTCTCGATAGATTTGCAATAAGCCTTCCATCTCATCCTCTGGTTCTTTATCGCATAAAGAGATTCAGCCTTGTGCCTTAATCGTTCTGTCCCATTTGGGCGAGCCTCTCCAGTAGAACTTTTCTTACCCACAAAGAACATTCGAGTAGTAGCTAGCCATCGTTCCAGTTCCCTCAGCATAACAGCCTCGAATGCTGGAGATCTCTTGTATCGATCGACGCTCTGGATTTCAAGGGTTAACCTGGCTTCCTGTGAGAGCACCTCCATGCTGACCTTCTGTTGCTTTAGGTCATCGATCAACCCCTCATAGCGAAGCTTGGCCTCCTAAGACCCCTGCTGAGCCTCCAGCATGGATTGTTGAGAAGCAGTTAGAGTTTCCTTGGCAGTGCGAGCTTCTGCCTCTTAACTAGCAGCAGCCTTTTCAGTCAGAGACAACTTAGTTTCCAACTCTGTGCACCGCTGGTCAGCCTTGGCCAGATTCGCTTCAAGTTTGGTATTCCTTACTGCAAGCTTTGTTAGGCTGGTCGTGGCATTGTCAGCTTTAGTTTTGGTAGCAGCAACAGACCTCCTCAAAGCCGCCTCCGTTTCATCATAGTGCTTCAGTTTCTCTTCAAAAGACGCTTTCAGCTTTGATTCACTTGCTAAGGCCGAACTGACCGCTTTATTTCTCTTTTCAAGCTCCTTTTTCAGCTGAGAAATTTCAGCATCCTGTTTCTTCAGAACCGTCATGGCCTTAGTCATCTCCTCGACAGCCTTGAATAAAGGGAAGGAAAACATGGTAAGTTTATATATAGACTCGAAGCGTAAAGAATAAGTAAGAGATTGAAAAATACATACATAAACGATGTTATTATAGATAGCGCAGACTCTTTCCACATCACTAGCATTTCGGAAATCAGTCCAGTAGCCTGTGCCAATATAGCCCATTCCAACAGACATATACTTCAATATGTCTAGGGGGTCGGGTAATATGTCCCCCGAGCCAGAAGCTCTAGCCACACTAGGAGGTATTATCATCCCGGGGGTAGGGGGTGGTTGATCCATCGGCTCATAATGTGAAACTGGAATGGCTTTAGGAGTAGCCGCTGGGGTAGTAGCAATAATTCGCTCTTGAACTTGCTCCTGATCAGAGGTCCCCAACAGGGCTGCTTCAACACTACTTATGACAGGAGCAAGAACAATATTGGGCAAGGGCCCAGATGGAAGGTCTAATGGAAAGATGTTTTGTCAACATGTTCCGCCTCATGATCAGATAAGTTGTCTTCAGGAACGAGCGGATCAGCGTATACTTTTTCAGGACTGGCCTGCCCTTCATCAGAATCCGATCAGTAAAGACTATCTGACGCTTAATGGAAAATTGAATAGGGGCCTTGCCAGTACGATGAACCTAGAGATCAGAAGGAACCTGGCTGAATGGATGACCAGTTTGAAGAGGAATTGGCTCAGACGGTCTCAGGGGTTGAACTTGCTGGGAGGCGGTTTGCCTGATAGCCTCGGTAGCGACCTCATCGTCCGACCCAGATCGATCAGATGACAGAAGGGTAGAAGGAGTCGGAGCATGATCATTTCCCCATTTAGATCGGTGCTCCTTGCTGATTAGATCAGTCAGCGTATCCCGATCCTCATCATCCTCTTCAATGATGACCGCATTGACTTCAGTTTGATGAGCTCTTGGTTCCATCGCTGATTCGAGTTTCCTCTTTCCACGAATGGCATCAGGAACGGAAGAGTCAGCAGCAGTCTTGGTCACCTTGCTGACCAGAGGTTTCCCAGAAGATTTGGTCAGGCGTCGACTAGCTGTTTCCTTAGTAAATTTCCTTTTTGAGCCTTTAGGAGATCTATCTTGCTCACCCCGATCAGAAGATTGCCTCTTTATCTCTCCCGGTCCGGAACATCTGAAGATGTATTGGGATCAGCCTCATAAATATGTTCAACCATGGTCTGTTGAGGAGGAGCAATACCCTGGGCCAGTTGGGCAGCAGCTTCTGCACGACTGACCTTATCAAAATTTTTAATCTTCTCGGCTTGGTCCCCGGCTACGATATCTATCTTATACACTGACAATTGAAGAAAGGAAAAACATCGATAAACAAAATAATAATAATAATAATGGGAGCAGTTAAAGTAACGGGACTTACAGCGTTTGCGTCGATTCGAAATCGGAGGAAACAATCCAAGGTCTTAAAGGGCCTTTTCAGTAAATAGCCCACACCGATCTCTGGCCTCCCACGATGTTTGAGCAGCCTTGATAACATTGTTTGCTTGTTCTTTCGTTAGCATGGTAGGGGTCTTGTTCTACAGTTCGGGAATATAGAAGTGCCTAGGAACTTGATTCCTGGTCAGTGCTTGTAAGGGATCAGCAACGACGGTTTCACCCCATTCTTCCCGAACGAAGAACCAGCTGTTCTTACAATATTTATTAGAAGAAGGAAAGCCCCAAATGAAGTCCTTATGGTCTTTACTGGATGTAGGTGAGGGACGTTGATTATATCCTTCAGGAATCCAATGGTTGATCGAACTAGACTGAAGGTAAAATGTACCTCCATTGTCTGACTGACTCGATGTGTAGAAGTTTCGAATTTCCTATGAGGTCAAGGGGTACTTGGCACCAATTTTCTTCCACAGATGCCATAAACATATAAGGACTCGATATAAGTTTGGTGAGAGCTGGGCGGGAGCGATCCCAGCGTCGGCCAAGAATCTGGCAATAAAAGGTTGAATGGGTAGTGTGACCCCAGAGGTGAGCATTGTCCTATAGATGGCCTCTGCGCCACGAGGAGGGTTCCAAATTGCACGCTGATTGCTCAGGAAAAGTTCAGTCGATCGGGGGAGATCGAACATTTCGCTATATTTTAGCATCTCTAGTTCGTCCACAGCATTTATTTCCGAATCAAAGGCACATGGATGCTCTGTCGAGAATTTTAGAAGAAAAGCTCGACGCACCCTAGGAATGTCCCCCATCTTTAGTAACTGAGAAGGAATCTTCAAGTCAACCGTAGAAGAATCCTTAGAACTTGGCCTGTTTCCATGGCTGTATCTGGTTGTCTTCGACATATCTGGGTATGTATTGAGAGAAGAAGCAGTCAGGTTAGCAATGTTCGATTCAAAATAAGAAGGTTGAAATTCGGGAAGAGCCACAAAATAATCAATGTTAAGAGGTACATGATGAACTGGTCGAGAAGAAGAATCTTGGAAAAATCCCCCTAAAATGGATTCAATCCTAGCAATATTCTCCTTGTCGCCTATTGCAATATAGTGGATTAATAACTAAACATAACGATGACGAATAGCGAGATCCATACCTGATATTTGAAGAAGGTGAGAAAGGAACTGTGACGACGATGAAGATTCAGTTGAAGCGACGAACTTTGAGAAGATCGTTGATGGAGGACAGCAACACAGAAGATGAAGAGTTACGTAAATTAAAAGAAACAAACGCGTGAGAGGGAAAACGAAAGGGTTTAAAAGTATTTATAGGCAATAATGACGTCATGTGAGAGTGGTGGTTGGTATTTGAATCCCAAAGATCACGTGCCATTTGAAATTTAAAACGCAGTTGTCAGTTGCGTCAAATCATCGTTGCAAATCAACCGTTTGTGGATGTGATTTAAAGTTAGCTGTCCATCATTTTACGCATTTAAGAGCTACACGACAAAAGGTTCTCGAGTTAAACATATCTCACTGAACGAATGGTTGTCGTTTAACCAAGTGCTCGGTTTGAATGTTTAAGGAGGTATTGTTATTGGTATAATTTGAAGAAATAACACGTCAGCATAAACAACTATTAACGTGTCAACCAAAATCAAATCAACCTAAAGTGATCAGAAAATAACCCTATAACTCTGATCAGAGTTACTTAGATGGTCAGGTTTTGGATACCCGACCACCCTGGTCGGGGTAAAAGAGATCTGGTCGGGTTTGGAGGACGATCGGATAAGCGACACGTGGACAATGTCTAGATACGTTCAGATGCTTAGAATGTTGATAACATTATTACGATTCAAATACGTAAAGAAGAATCCTCCTTAAATAAGGTTGCGAGAAGCGTACTCTGTTAAGGAAACATATTTCTATAAGAGTTATCAGAACACTAAATAGGCAAATTCCTAATGCGATTAAAACGACTCCAACAAGTTAGAGTTTTATTAAATCACTACTACCTTTCTCTTACTTGTACTCCAAGAACTAGAGTTCTATGCATGTATAAATAGATCTAAAAAATACCCAACAGGGGTTAGTGAATCATTAAGGATTCAAGAGAGCAAGTAAGATTGTGTATGTAATCTTAATTATATAGTGATTTTTCCTTCTCGCCGTTATCGGCAACCGTGGTTTTTTCCCTTTCGGGTTTTCCACGTAAAATCTTGCTTACATGATATCTTTTATTTCTTTTTGATTAGATTATACGATTGCAAACTCTACGAATTTTGTGTGAAGTGTGATATTTTGTGTGACGTGTGATTGAATTCGTACAATCCAAAAATCGCCGTCAACAGTTCTTATGGAATTTGTTTTTTCCAATTTAAATATTATACTTAAATATTGATTTAAGATATAAAATTAATGAAAAAAATGAAATAGGGTCCTAAATTCATATATATTTTAGTCATTATAACTAATCTTAACACTTTTGTAATAAAATTACCAAACATATGTATACTGCTTTTGAGCTATACAATAGTTTTAAAAATACAATTAACTAAACATCTGCTGATTAATTTTATAGCTGATTATTCCTTCACCACAGTTAATAGTGATTATTATAAAAGTTACAGTAATACCAAATTGGCCCTAAGTGGGGTCCTTTCCTAGTGGGTCTATCATAGTAAATATGAATCAACTGTAGGCTAAAAGGGAACGAGGGTAGAGAACATTCTATTCACATATATTATTGTTTGATTATTATTATTTTTTAAAATTATTGGCATAGGCTAATTGCATATTATTAGGTTTGACAATAAGGTTTATAATGCAGTATAAACATGTTCGGGTTTGTCATTTTTTCCATGAGATATGTGGATGGTGAGATTATTATTTGCATGCTCTAACATTTGTTTTGCAATATATATAAATATATATATATAGAGGGAATGGTTCAAAATAGCACCATTTGGAAGTTGAGTTGTGCAACTAGCACTACTATAATAAGTCTTGTTTTATTAGCACCTAAAAGGGTGTGCTGACGAAAATGCCCCTCATTTTACTTTTACAACTTTTACTTATCATTTCTCATTTCCTCGGTCAACGTTTTCTCTATTTTTTCTCTTCTTTCAACTGTTCTTCTACTTATCATTTTCTCTCCATTCATTTGTAGATCCAGTAACTTTTCCATAATTTTTCAGTCATTCACAAGGTAATCTTTCAAAAATGCCCAGATTTGAAGAGTAGGTCCAATAAGTTTATGCCAAGGTTTGAAGATTGAAGAGTTGAAAAGGTAAATTTCCTCCATTTCAGTTGTGGTATGGAAACTTTCACTTTCAATTTGTTAGATCTATATGTTGAAGTGAAGCTAATTCTCCATTTCGATCTGGTTTTGTGGAAAAGTCTATCTTTTGTCGTTAAACTGTCTTTTCTGGAAAACTGGTTTTCCAGAAAATAAGTCCTGATTTCGACACATAAGTGTACTCGTATCGAGACATAATTGTATTTGTTTCGAGACTTATTTATATTATTTTCGAGACTTATTTATCTATGTTTCTAGACTTAATTATTTACTTGTCTCGACTTACTGGGATGAACTACTGTTATTGTTGTTTGTTTCACTAGTTTTATATGGTGAATAATTAACTCTATCGCTTTCGAGACTTATTTAAATAATGTTCGAGACTTATTTATACTCGTAGCAAGACTTATTTATTCGGAACTTATTTATGTCACAACCGAGACGTATTTATATCGTTATCGAAACTTATTTATATCACATGCGGGACTTATTTATATCATTATCGAGACTTATATATATTAAATTCGAGACTTAATTCCATTAATTCGAGACTTACTGGGATGAACTACTGTTATTGTTGTTTGTTTCACTAATGTTCATATGGTGAATAATGAATTCTATCACTTTCGAGACTTATTTATATCATGGTCGAGACTTATTTATGCTCGTAGCAAGACTTATTTATTCGGAACTTATTTATGTCAAAGCCGAGACTTATTTATATCGTTATCGAAACTTATTTATATCACATGCGAGACTTATTTATATCATTATCGAGACTTATATATATTAAATCGAGACTTAATTCTATTAATTCGAGACTTACTGGGATGAACTACTGTTATTGTTGTTTGTTTCACTAGTTTTATATGGTGAATAATTAACTCTATCGCTTTCGAGACTTATTTATATCATTATCGAGACTTAATTCCATTAATTCGAGACTTACTGGGATGAATCCGAATTACTTTTATTTTTTGACTAGTTTTCATATGGTGAGCAATTTGATTTGATATTGTTATTTGTTTGTAGGACAATGGATCGAGTTAGAATATTGATATCATATAATGGACGATGGAATGAACTACCGGATGGAAGCCAAAGATATGTCGGCGCCATTAATAAAGGTGTATATGTCCGAAAGACCTTGATGCACCTCATACCGGACCTCATTTTGACCATGACTTGGAACCGCAGTTAGACGACCGCTTTGATATTGGTTATGGTCCTGAACAACATGATGCATCGGGAAGACGCGTGGAAGGAGAGCATAACATTTCTAGTTCGAACAATCAAATAACGTGGGTCATCCCTGGATCAGAGTCATTTTCGTTTGGCGACATGAGCACCATGGGTTCTAGTACACATAACACTATGATTTACAAGGGACAATTAATGTTATTGTTTGACTAGTTAAGTGGATGGTGAATAATTAATTATTTTATTGTCGGGACCTATTTACACCAATTTTGGGACTTATTTAATTCAATACCGGGACTTAATGTTATCAAATTCGGGACTTATTTATATAACCTTCGAGACTTATTTATAATCCATTCAAGACTTACTGGGATGACTAAATAATTGACTTACTAAATAATTGACGATGTCATTACGTACCAGTAAGTCTCAAAATACTTATGCATTGTTTTATTAAGTCCCGACTTTGATAACAATAAGTCTCGAACTTACATAATAAGTCTCGAATAGAGTTAATAAGTTTCGTAATTCGAGACTTACTGGAAGTCCATTCACAATTCAATATAAATGTAATCAACTGTCAATAGAACCATTCAAAAATCCACCCCAAATTTTGTTCAATAACATTCATAATTAACAAAAAATCCATCCATAATAACGTTGGGTCAATAACCATTCCAAAGTCCATCCATACATAACATACAATAACATTCATAATCAACAAAAAATCCATCCATAATAACATTTGCAATAACCATTCAAAAGTCCATCCATACATAACATACTTCACTGGTCTTCAACAATGGAGGAGTTTGAAAATACTTCCACAGCCATTTTCTGTCGCATCTGTGGCATTTGGTCATCAGTCCAATTGAACTTCTTTTTCTTTGCCACAATATGCTCAATCAAAGCTAAAGTGTGTGCTCCACAATTGCCACTATAAAGATGTACATAATTAAAGTCCAGAATACATGTCAAATAAGTTTCGATTTATGCTAATTTAACTGAAACTGATTCTGAGAAGAAATTCAAACAGTAGAACAAATTCAAACAACCTAAATCTACCAAACTACCTGAATCACCCAAACTACCTAAACAATTCAACAAATTCAATGAAATCACCCAACCTACCTAAATCTACCAAACAGTAGAACAAATTCAAAACAAAACAACAAAATCGAAATCAATAACACCACCACTCATTCAAACAACAAAACATGACCACAGAAAATCAAATTCACAAAAACCTAAATCGAAATCAACAAAAACGAAACAAAAATCAACAATATCAAATTTGAAAACAAAACCCAAACGAAAATACCTCGAATCGAAGCTGGTTTCTATCGACGGGATCTCGATCTACTTGTCGCTGGCGTGTAACCGCTGCCGTCGAAGTCTTCACGGTTGTCTGCCGGTGCCGTACTGTTCGTCGCCGTCGTCAATGGATTCTCGTTGCTGTTTGTTCGTCGCCGTCGGCCGTCGATGGGTTTGTCGTTGAAGAAACAATTTCCTCAGTGAACGAAGTAAAAAATTTCAAAGGAGGAAAAGTTAAAAGTAAATTCAATTTTTGATGTCTGTTGCCCTAATATGAGGGTATTTTTGTCCGAAATCAATTTTTAGTGCTATTAAAACAAGACTTATTGATGTAGTGCTATTTGCACAAATCCCATCCAAAAAAGTGCTATTTAAGTTTTTGACCCTATATATATATATTTATATATATATATACATATATATATATATATATATATAAAAGCATTCCCATGGCCATGAATGAATGAATATAATGTTTATATATGTTTTAATGGATGTGATTTATTGTATTAATTTTTGGGTATGCAAAGGGATAACCCCATCTGTTTTCTTTTATCATTTTCAAGTTCTTAGATTCAATATTCACTCTGTAAGGAGTATATGAATGTTGTAAATTTAATTTTACATCAAGTATTATCTCAATCGAAGCCGATATTGTTCTGTGGTCCTAGAATTATATTAGTTAACTGCACACATGGTGGACATGCTGGACGAATGATCATGCAATTATAGATGTGGCTGTTTACACTTCAGCATATGGCAACGCCAAATGACCAAAGTTTCAGTATTGAACAAATTATATTTTTTGCATGGAGTTATGATTCCATGCATAGCATGCCAAGGCAATGGGGAAAGGATATCATATTTTATTTTATTTTATTTTAATTGTTTTGTATTTGGTTAAGGTTATTATTTACATGTTATCACCTTATCATCATATACATGTTTTCATATAAGTAGAATTCCCAAGTCAAAGTAATTTAGTTTAATTGTTTAATTCCTCATTAAAGTATATACATTAGATAGAGTATAATATTTCGGTATTTCTATTAAAAATATTTTTTTGGATAAAATTGCAATCTTTAATAAATATTTTATTTTAAAAAAATTAAGTACTAATTTATTATATTATTTAATTTTGTAGGTACTTTCAAAAAAAATAATTTGTGTTCAAATGTTTTACCATAAATTTATACTTAGGTAGAGTAAAGTATTTTAAGTAGTTCTATTAAATTTTTTTTTGGATAGAATCACATTTTATAACAGTGCCATTATTTAAAGTTATTAAGTAGTTAATTTATCATATTATTTAATTCTTTTAGTAATTTAAAAAAAATGACTTGTTAACGAATTTCAAGAATTATTATAAATTTATTTATAGGATAGAGATTTTACTCAAATTTCCTTTACATTAGTTAATTTATCGTTATATTATAATTATACGGTACTAACTAACATTATTTAATGTTATTAATAAAGATTTATTTTTTTATAATTTATCGTATTAGAATTAGACTAATTAATTAATTTAATAGGTAATATAATATAATAATAATAGCTTCTTTTTATTTAGCAATTATTTAACGTTATTAACAAATTTATACTAATTAATTAATTAACTTATTAGGTCATTTCAAATCATAAAAAAGATAATAAAAATAAATTCAATTTCATATGGAAGTGACATGTTTTATTATTAAATAATTAGTTTATTAAGAGTATTTCTATTAATATTTTGCGAATTTCATTATTTAATATTAATAATCTAGATTTAATTTTCTTAAAAAGTAGCTTACTAATAAGGATTTAATTTTTTTTTTCAAATTAAGTAAAGAATTATAATTTATACTAATTAATTATTTAATAAGTGACATGTGTTATAATTGTTTTTTTGAAATTAAGTAATTAATTTATCAAATAAGAAAATAATTATTTTGCGAATGTCTTTATACCACAAATTTAGATTAAAGTATTGTAAATAGTTATATTTAAAAACTAGATAGAATCGTATTTTGTAACGAAACACGTGTCTCATAAATCTTTGTCCAAATTTCCCTAACTAACTCCTTATAATTTTTTTATGAATTTTTATAATAACACTAAATTTTATACTGAAAATACACTCTAATGCGTGTGTCTAAACAACCTGAGGATGGATTGCGGGGGGGGGGGGGGGGGGGGGGGGGGGGGGGGGGGGGGATCGATTATTATTACCAACTTTTTCGATTAGTCAATATTAAACATATAACCCAATAACACAAACATACAAAATCAAATATAAAGTGCGGAAATATAAATAACACTTGATTTTTACGTAGAAACCCTCCAAACGGGAAAAACCACGGGACTAGCCACGCTAGCCACTTGAGCCACAGAAATCTTCTATATGAAAAGAAAGTTACACCCTCAAGTGATACTCGGACTCTCACTCTTGATAACCTCAGGCTATGGACACTACCACTCACCGCTCTTGGTTCAATCCCTAGTGATATCCCCTGATCCACTACTCTTGGAGTGAGCACCTCCTAATCTACCCCACAAGCTTTTTACAGTGGCTCATGGCAACCAATGCTTGCCAACCAACCTTTGGTTGCAAGACTTCAAAGCTTGTGCAACTTCACCCTGAAGCCACAAGACTTTGACTCAAGAAGAGTATAAGGTCTGAGTGAACGTGAGACAATATGCTCAAATGCAATAATGTGCAAGACCAAACACAAAATGCTTTACTAGATGTTATAATGCAATTTAATAACCTAGTTATCAATCAAACCTACATGTACACACATGATGTCTCAATTAGTTGTAGAGAAATTCTAACAACCTAATTATCAAATAAAACTCACATAAATATTCAAGAACTTGACTAGATGCACAAAGCCAACCTAATCATCAATTAAGCATACATGAATATTTATGGATTAACTATTTAGGCATAAATGACCTAATAATGCAAGCTATCACAAACAAACTCAATCATGCAATTTTAACTCATAAATATAAGCAATAACGTGAGTCAGGGTATTTAATCAAGCAATAAATACCTAGTCTAGAGTAAGTAAAACAATAAATGATATTTAATGAAGTTCTAACTTACCTAGTCATGAAACCAAGAAGACTCATGCTCATATGATGTTGAATGATGCAAAATGGAGATGAGTTTTGGGTTTGGAAAGTTAATGAAGTTTAAAGGAAGCTTTCTCTCTCAAGACTCTCTCTCTTTCTCTTTCTAGGGTTTCTATAAATGCAGGAGAGTTGGAGAAGAAGAAGAGAAAGAGGGGATTTAATAGTTGGAGACACGAGTTGATGGGAAAAGACATTTTTGCCCAGAAATCAGCGCAGTGCGCGGATCCCACTGAGCGGGTGCCTACCCACATACCAAACCGCTCACATGGGGTTTGCTGGTTCGACCAGCTAACACACCAGCAAACCAGGGATCTCCAAGCGCCAGGGCCAACTGCGCTAGATCACTGTGCGGGTAGGGACCCGCGCACATGCCTTGTCAAATAGTAAAAATTCGCACCAATACTTGCGAGCGTGGACACAAACAACCACACATAAGTCTAGAAATGAAGTGCAAGTGTGATTGTGAAGAATGCACACAAGGACAATAAGAAATATATGTATGTCAATATAAATGCATGTAAGTGTGTGTGCAATGTTTAAATGATGCACACATATAAACAATGATATACACAAATGCAAGATGAAGCAAAACATGCATGAAGTGTGTGTGTGTGTGCACTTAAACTCTTTAAGAGACAAAGTCAAGTGAGTATACATTTTGCTCTTGAAGTCATGGAGATACTTGGAAGCTTGCCAGCAAGGACCTAAGCTACCCATTACACAATCATCCACAATGTGGTGTGGTTTGTCATGAAATAAACCAATCATAAAATATAGATCCTTACATATACCTAGGTAGAAATATAGAATAGAGTATAGAAAGTCATTTTACAATGAAATATGCCTATATTTTACCCAAATTTCCTTTACGCTAGTGTTTTGCAAATATTATAATTATACTAACTAATTATATTTGTAGTTAATTTCTAAAATTATTATTTAATATTATTAATAAAGATTTAATTTTATTTATTTAACGTTATAATTAAACTAATTAATTAATTTAGTAGGTAATTTTAAAAATCATAAATAATATAATATAGTATAATAAAAAATAGCTTATTTTTGTACCGAAGCAACATGTTTCATTATTTAATATTATTAATTAAGATTTAATTTTTTTAATTTATCATACTATAATTTATACTAATTAATTAATTTAGTAGGTAATCATATATATATATATATATATATTATAATAATAGTCTTTTTCTCCTTTTGATATGATTACGACATGTGTCTTTTATTAAATATTATTATTATTTATTATTTTTATATAATAATAATACTATATAATAATAATAACCTTTTTTTCTACTTTTGGTAAGATTGCAGTATGTGTCCTTCCGTAAATGTCATTATTATATATAATAATATTTATATATCATATAATAGTATATAATATAATATTATAATATAATACAATACAATAATAAATAATGTAATATAATATAATATAATAATAAATAACATAATAGTCTTTCTTCGTACTTTTTATGTGGGAGTGATCTGTTGCAATAATAAATGTTATTTTTAGTATATTATAATATAAAAGTAGATATAATATATATATATATATATATATAATATAAAAGCCGACCCTCAAAGCGTCACGTGTGGTCATGAGGGAGCTTTGGTATTAAATTGTATTTTACATATATATATATTTTTGAAACATATTTAACATATATTTCATGATCTTTAAACAAATAATAAAAATAAATTTGATTTTAATTAAATCACCATTGTTAATATTTCTAGGAAGCTTTTAAGTACGTAACTGATGCCATCATTATGATTTTAATTAAATCACCATCAATTATAATGATTATTGTTATCTATTGGAAGCTCTTAGGTATCTATTATCAAATGCAATTAAGAAGAAACTCTAAGTATCAAATACCATTAATAAACAAGACTCTTGGTTTCCATCTACCAAGAACTGATTCATTGGTTATATATATATATAGGACATCAATGCCTCGTGGTTTCCCCAAAATCAAATCTTTATTCTCTCTCTCTCTTTACATATTTCTTGCTCTTCGCGTCAGAATCTGGATTTCTCTCATCTGATTTCATCTCTCATTCTCATTCTCCTCAAAATGAGAAGCCATAACCATTGCCACTGTCGCCACCACCGGGTCTTCAACCTCCTCCCCAAAGTCTGGCTCCCGCCACGTTTCCTCCCTGACTCCGTCGTCGAATACAACTTCCACGGTGACAAGATTCATCGTTGTCTTCTTGGTCAAAAAACAGAGACCAACTCTGGCGTTGGCTCAAATTATAGAAGGGGTTGATTTGGTTTGTAGGTTTTGAGATCATGAACTGAGATTCCAAGTGCCAATAGGGATTGTGTTGGGTTTTGTTATTTTATTGCTATTAGAAAAACATTAAAATAATTGACATGATAGAGTCATCGATTTTTTTTTGGGTTCTTTTTTCATAGTTTTATCTGTGAATCGGTGAATATGCTGTATAATGAGTGCTCTGTGAAATGACTTTCTTCTTTTTCTTTTTGTAGATTTTTTTTTGCTTTTAGTTATTGCCACTGAGAACATTAATTTTAGATTTATGTTGTTAATGTATAATGTATAATAATTTCCTTTTGTTCTGTGTTTTAAATTTTGACTTTGTTTTTGTTTTGTTTTGTTTTAAGATGATATATGTTTATCTTTCAATAACAAAATTAAGTCCAATGTTTATGGTAAATTATGTTAATTCGTTCCGATTCGAGTTGTCCAACATGCCATTAGAGAGAATATTTTCATGTTATTATTATATAGATATTCAAACCATTTCTTTCCACTACTATATGCATCTCCATTAAGTCTTCAGCTTCTTATTTTTTTAGTGGATTATCTAATAATGATAAAAGTCTCCATAAGAGTTCGATTTGAATGAAGCTTTTTTTTTTCTTCATGTTATTATTAAAATATTATTTAATCAACTCTATGTCTATATTACAATCCCCACATGTTACAAAAACTCTGGCTATTAAATAGTTATTAATAATTGTAATAATTTTTAATAATAGATTATCTTTAACTAAGATTAGTTAATCATTTCAACAATCAATCATAATTCTTATGGACGATCCCTTACTTGCTAATTTCATTATTTGTGTGGTTGCAAGTGTTTAAAAGTATGTTTTGAAAATCATTATAAACTTCATTTTTGACAGGTGTTTTAAAGACAAAAACGACCAAGTTAAAAATTGGCGCCGCTGCCAGGGATTGTCGATTAGAATAGTTGGTTCGTGTTATTTATTTTTGTAGTTAGATTTTTCTAGGCTGTGTGTCATTTTTGTTGATTTTTAGATTTTCTAGGATTGTTTTCTTTTGTGTTCCGTTATCGTTTTTCTATTTATTCTCTTTTCAGGAACAACGGATCCTATTGCCTTGCAATTGGCCAAATTCACCCGGGATACAAAATTGTTTGCCTCAAGACTTTCGAGACTAGGAAAGGCTCAATACTTGAATTCTTCCAATATAAGGCCGAAGAATGGAATTCCGAAGAATAAATTCTAGAGGCCATCTGGGCATCACAAATGTCATACTAGCAGACTTTGAATAGATGGAGGCAAGTGCACATAGGTTTTCGAGATTGCAAGCTTCGATGAGAAGAGTGGAAGTGCATATTGGAACTATCATGGAAGCCGTGCAAGGCAAAAGAATGAAGAGTTCCCAATTCTTCCTAAGCTGGAAGAAGCCACCACCATCCTTTGGAGTGGTGAGAATGTGGAGCACAATTACGATCATGATTTTGCTAATGATTCTTCTAATGTTGCAGGAGAGGAAATACAAAAAGAGGGGATAGAAGAACAACCGAAGGAAGCGGAAAATGTCTTTTTCGAGGAACCGCTCATATACAAGGAAACCATGCCTTATGTCCCTCACGTTGCCTGTACAAGCCGCCTACACAAAAGCAATTGGTATAAATTGTTTTCTGAACTTATTAAACCACTTTTTCAAGTGAACATTTACTTGCCTTTGCTTAATGTGATTAGGAACACGTCGGCGAGTGACAAATACTTCCATGACTTAATCACATATAGGCTTAAATTTGAGACATCGAAATTTGGTTGAGTTGCCCATGCATTCCTCTAGCCGAGACGTAAAATCAAGCACTTGGTGGGAAGCACTGTAAGGCCCAGTTCCAAAAAAATTTCCAAGTCTGGATTCCAAACCTAGACACATAACCCAGGATCCAGTTAGATAGCCCAGAAGCCCAAGTCTAGACCCAAGTCAATGATCCATTTTGCAATTGTAAAGCCCAAGCCTGTGTTAGCCCAAGCCCAAACTTGAAATTCATTTGGTTGAAGTCAGGTTGAAGTCAGATTAGTATAAAAAAATAAAATAATAAAAAGTAAAGCAAGGTGGCAAGTGTTGGTGAGTGGTGGGTTAGGTGGCAAAGCAAGAGGTGGGATTAGGGATGGCAAAATTCCCCGTGGGGACCCGCACTTTTAGGGTGGGGATGAGTTTCAATTTGGTGGGGATGAGGCAGGGATGGGGATTTATAGTCTAACCCACAATGGGTATGGGGCCGGGATGGGTTTTATACTCCCCGCCTCGCCCCATCCCGCTTAAAATAATACTTAGTTAAACTACGTAGTTTCAAAAAAAAATATCTACAAAAAGGAAATATGTAAATACATTAACCCTAACTTTACATCTCTTCACCGTTATTTAACATAAAGTGACAAAACAAAATACTATTAAAAGAACCCTAACCGCTAACTGTAACTCTAAGTCTCTAATCCTCAAACAACTCGAATCGTCATCCCTAAATGTAGTTGATCGTACGAAGAGAGAACTAGAGAAATAAATACAACTATTAGATAATTAGCGTTATGAATTTCGAACATTTTGACCTCATACTTTATGTTTATGTTTGAAAATGATTGAATTTTATGAGATGTTTTTTAATAGTTTCTTGGAATTATTTATTACTTTATAGTTTTATCATATTCAATGGTTATATATTTGTTATTTTAATAAAAAAAATTTATAAATGGGGTTAATGGGTGGGGATGGGGAAAACACTCCCCGTTGTACCCCGCCAAGCCCCGCCCCAACCCGCTCCATCTATGGTGGGGTTTTATGAGGGGATGTGTTTTCAAAAAATAAATGGGGTGGGGTGCGGGGAAGGCTACCCCGCCTCGAACCCGCCCCATTGCCATCCCTAGGTGGGATAATAAAGAAAAAGAAAGGAGATAGATAGAGAGTTGGGAGAAGGCGTGAATTAATATAAAAAGAGAAATAGAAGATAAGAGGGGTGGCGGTGGAGAAGAACAGAAAGATGACAAAAGAGAGAAATAGAGAGAGAGGAGTCAGGCGTCCAAAACAAGAGAAAACAGAGAGAGAATTCGAGCAAAATGAAAAGAAAGAAGAAAAGAGAAGTAGATCGTTAGAGAGAGAGAGATAACTACAGAGAGATAGAAATATGCAGGAGAGAGAAGCAGATTTCAGTTGGGCAGCAAAAAGAAGAAAGATAGAATAGGAAGAAAGAAGAGCAGCTGAGAGTGTGAGAGAGAAGAATAGGAGAGAGAAAGAGATGGAAGATGATGAATAGTTCACTGAGACATGCAGATAAGTCATCCCATTTCGGTGATGTTCCAAATATAATTAATTATTAGATTTCCCAGTAAATCCTCAATTGAGTTTTATATATTTTAGGGTGGATCCAGAATCAGATGAATTCAGATGGAATCCAGTCTTAGAGCAGATTTGAGCACAGGAGTTTTGTGAGTGAATACTTTTTAATAAAAGTTATATGTTTTACAATTATATGTTAGCATTAGTTATTTAGAAAATTATTAGAAATAAATGGTTTGTTCATTAATTCAGAAAATAGAATTCCAGATGATTTGAGATATATTAAGAAATGTGTATATTTTCAGAATCCAGAAATAGATTACTTATAGAATTAAGATTTAGAAAGAAGAATAGTCCACGTATGTTCAGACAGATTTCCAGTTAGATTTCTAGATTTTAGATTTCCAGACAGATTTCTAGATTTGTCATATTCTATTTCAGGTTTTCAGATAGATTTTCAGATTCCTAGATAGATATCCAGATTTTTAGAAAGATTATCAAATTTTCAGAAAGTTTTCCAGATTTCCAGATTCAAGTGTTTTATGAGAATTTTCAGAAAAGAAAAGAAAAAGAAGATTGATTTATTTAAGTTTTCATAAAAGTGTTTCTAAATATTATATATGTATGTTCAGAAAGCTAAAAGAGTTTTTAAATATTGATCAAATTTTAAGAAATCAGATGTGTACCCTCCTCAGCAGTATCAGATTCAGATTATTGGCCTTTGGGGCTGCTCTGCACATGTATGTGAGAACTCTGCATGTGCGGAAATATCGTCATGTATGTGAGAACTCTGCACGTTTGATTTGATATCAACGTGTATGTGAGATTATATTCAGATTATTGGCCTTTGGGGCTACTCTGCACGTGTATATGAGAACTCTGCACGATTGATTGATATCATCGTGTATGTGAGATGTTTTTTCCCCTGCTCTGCGTGTGCATTGAGATGATTTGCCACGTACGTGAGAAATTTCCTCTGGGTACTAGTTTGATAAAGAGTTTTCAGAATTTATAAAATACTGATTATGCTTAGTAGAGAAAAGATTACAGATCATCAGAAAAGATTTCAGATTAGCAGATATTTATTATTTTATAAAATCAGAAAACGTTTTTACTATATTATACAGTATTTACAGACAAACGTGTTTTAAGGAAAATATTTTTAATTAATTCTCAACTTATGTTAGAGAACAATTCCAAATTCAAGAAAAGATACATCATTTAGAATGGAATACAGATTCAAGAAGAGATTCATAATTTAGAATGAGATATGGAAATGTTTTCTACCGATTAAGTTTAGCCCAAGAGATACAGAATTCAGAAAGAAATAGAGAAGAGTGTTCTACAGATAATAGTTCCATATAGACATGGCGCCGGTTCCGGTTCCACTGGTTCCGAACCGGAACCGACCTTTTTTTTTAATCATATTTCATAAAAAAAATTAGTCATGTAAAAATGTAATTGGTAAATGTATTTTATTGGGTCACCCGCAAAATAAAGTTAAATAAATAAATGACAAATTAAAAAAAAAATAATAAAACAAAACAAAAAAAAATAAAATTGGTCTTGCACTTAATTTTTACCACAATTAAGTTGCCTACGTATCCTCTTACGGGTTTAGAAGAATCAAATGCCACGTAGTTCTCTTACCTTTTATTGTAGATTTGGACTTTGGAGTTTGGAGATGGGGATTTGGCGTGGAGTCGTGGACTAATCGTTGCCATGTTCATCCATTCGACTTTCAGCCGGTTCATCATCTTTAAAGAAATCGTATGGTTCCTCTTGATCGATTTCTTGTTGTCTATATTGAGCCTTCGTCCAATCTTCGACACAAGCTTGTATCTGAAGTGATTTCGGACTCATAAGGGAACGTTTTGGGTCTAAAATATTCCCACCGGCACTGAATTGTTGTTCTACCGCCACCGTAGAAACTGGTGTTGAAAGGATTTGTTTGGCTATCATAGCCAAGATTGGAAAGTACCTTTCATGCTCTTTCCACCAGTGTAGGATATCAAATTTTTTATCTTCGGTGTCTTCTATGAACCCAAAAGAGGTACTTAGATAAGATTCAAGCTCGGAATATGTGGTGGAGCTTGATGAAGAAGAACCTCGCAATTTTTTGGTTTTTTTTGATAAAAGATTATACCCTAAATTAACAAATCCAGAGGATGATGATGATGAACGAGATACATTTTGAGTTTGTGGAACATCTATGTTCAGTGATGGACCGTAAACTTAAATATATTCATCATATAATTCATACAATAATGTCTTAACCCTAGCACAACACATATCAACATCATAATCTAGTTTTAAACCTTGTTCATAATAAGCAGAAAGATAATCAGGCAAACTTTCTAATCTACATCGTGGATCAAAACACAAGGCAATCAAATAAATATTTGGAAACTCCTTATAATATTCTAACCATTTATCCTTCATAGCAGTAACAGACTCATGTAATTCTGAGTCGGATTCACAATGAGCAAATGCACCAGCAATATTAAGACTCTCAATAATAAATAAATTAGTTGTAGGATAATAAACACCAGATAAATTGTTAGTAGCAGTATAAAAAACTTTTAACAAACCACAAACATTGCTACAAGCATCCCAATGACTTTGATAAAGATTAATGTGACTAACATGATATTGAATAAAAGTAACTAATAAATCCCTATATTCATAACTTCTAGCAAGCAATTTATAAGTAGAATTCCAACGTGTTGGAACATCACGAGGAAATCTAATGGCACGCTTACCATTTTGTTTACAATGTGTTGCCCATAATTTCATTACAGAAGGATGTTTCCACAAAAAAATAGAGGGCATCTTTAATAGGTTGAATAAACTGTTCAAGAGTTTTTAATCCTTTTTGAACACATAAATTGAAAACATGGCATGCACATCTTTGATGAAAAAATTTACCACCAAGATAAGGTTTGCATAATTCAATTAAAGCAGGAATAACAGCGGTATTGTTAGAAGCATTATCAAAACCAATTGCAAAAATTTTGTTCTCAATTTTATACTCTGTGAAAATAATTCTAAGATATCTAAAAATATTAGCAGCAGTGTGTTTTTCATCAAAAACTCTAAATGCAAGAATTCTTTTTTGGATAGCCCATGCATTATCCATATAATGATAAGTGACACCTATGTATGAATGCATTCGCCAATGATCACTCCATATGTCGGCACATACGGAAACACGACCATTATATTTTTCTAAAAATTTTTCCAACATTTTCTTTTCTTTTTCATAAATGTTTTCAAGTTCTTTTGTGAGCGTGGTTCTAGGAACACGACATGCAGTAGGATTTAATGCTCGTTGACAATAATTATTAAAACCAACCTTTTCACCAAAACTAAATGGTAAGTGTTCTACTGCAACCATTCTAGCTAATTCTTCTCTATTTTTTGCATCACTATATTTAAATAATTGTTGGTTAGGGGTAGCGTACCTGGGAATTTGAGATTGTGAACTCGATTTGGCCTGTGCATCTGGATGTGAGTTCGTTATATGCTTCCGATATGACCCATATCCTCCAGATTTGTGCCATTTAAATACTTTTTTACAGTAATTGCAAATCACTACTGTGCTTCCATCTTCATGCGTAACTTTCTTCATATAGAGTACGAATAGATCAGATTTGACCTGCTTCGGTAACTTTTCTTCCATCTGTGGATAAAAATCAAAATCTTGATGTGGGTTGGGATCAGGCTCATCACCATCATGGCCAAGATCAGGCATATTTTCTGATTGGCTTGTCAAAATGGGGGTGACATTGAGTTCAGGTTTAGAAATTCTAAGAGAAGGATGAGAATGAGATTGAGGAAAGTTTAGGCCTAAGTCTTCAGCATAGACTTGTTGTTGTAGATACTTGTGATAGGCACGGTCGTCATGACCCAGATTATCCGTCATACGACCCTTACCTTTCATCGAAATGGAGCGTCTAGGAGCTTCACCACTTCCACTTGCCATTTTAAAAATTGAATTGTAAAATTCCTTGAACAAAAAATGTTAAAAAATTGATTTAAAAAATGATTAAATGGTTGGAAATAAATTTGGAAGAAAATTAGAAACTTAGTAGTTAGTAATTGCAATTTGCAAATAAAATATATTGTAAATAAAATAAATTGGATATAAAATAAATTGCAAATAAAATAAATTGGAATATATAGCAAATAAAATAAATTGTAAATAAATGAAATTGGAAACTTAGTAATTGACTAATTGCAAATTAAATAAATTGGAAATAAGAAATATTGCAAATAAAATAAAATTAGAAACTAAGTAATTGTAAATAAAATAAATTGGAAACTTACTAACTTAGTAATTGCAAATAATATAAATTGGAAACTTGGAGACTTGGAGTTTGAGAATTGAGACTTGGAGAATTGAAAGTTTAGACTTTAGAGAGAATTGAGAATTAGAGAGAATTGAGGAAATTGGGGTGAGGAAAAATGAATGGAGGGGTAGGGGTATTTATAGAAAAGAAAATGAAAAGAAAAATTAAAAAAAAAAACAAGGGAACCGTTGGGCCCAACGGCCTGCTGACGTCAGTGGACCGTTGGCCTCCAACGGTTCGTTTTTTTTTTTAAAAAAAAAAATTAAAAGAAGAACTGGGCGGTTTGAACTGGAACCGAACCGCCGGTTCTGGTCCGGTTCGAACCGCCCGGTTCTTCGCTGAAGCGAACCGGAACCGGAACCGGGCCGGACCGGTTCTGGAACCGAAACCGGTTTTTTCAGTTCCGGTTCCGGTTTCGGTTTTCTAACGCCGGTTCCAGTTCGGTTCTCCGGTTCGAACCGAACCGGCATCATGTCTAGTTCCAGATTAAGTTTATTAAGTATAGAATGTCTTTCAGAAAGAGATTTTGTTTCCCAAAAGTAAAGAAGATACTTATGATTTCAGATTTATTTAGAGATAATAGTTTTTAGTAAAACTTATAAGAAAAAGAAAAGTTTTAGTTTCAAAGTTTATTTCCACTCACCGGGCGTTAGCGCTCATTCTTTTATTTTAAGCCGTTTTCCTCAGGTGATCACCAGGTTCGTGCAGACTCTTTAGTATTGTGATATGGGCCACATGTGATAATAACAATGGTAGTTGCATTATTTTAATTAAAACATCAAATGTGTATATTTTTCAGATGTCAATATTTTTCATATATATTTTTGAATATGTAAATATTCAGCATGATGAGTCCAACGCAAAGAAAGCAGATATATGATTTTAAATATAGTATATTTGATGATGGGCCATAAACCACAGTTTTAAATTGCACTTTTAAATTACAATGTGAGAAAGTTTGAAAAGCCAATGAGATTGTTAAAAATTTGTTAGAAGCCACACTGAAAATTATATGATTTTCTATTATGCTTTTCAGAAGACTCATATTTAAGATAGAAAGATAAGATTTTCATAGGATTCCCTCGTACTCAAGATAGGAGTCGAGGCGGGTCCTGTCAAGCACCCCACCTAGGTATAATTTCATTCTTTGCTTATTTTAATTTCTTTCTTCCTTTATTACTTTTGTTGCTTTTATTTCGTGTTTAGAATAAGGGTGTGGGGTTGATTGGTGATAGTCCAGATGGAATGGATTGATGAATTGTGATTATATTTGACTATCTTTATAGATGGATTTGATACATTGTTGAATATCTACTTAGTTTGCATTATGACGTGTGGTGAACATTTATTGTAATATTATATCTCTTGATTTCAATTTTTTTTTGGGATTCACCTTGTTTGATATAGGACATTGATTTGTATTAGACTCTTTGCTTGTGGAATATGTGTTGCGCCGCTTTTACTGGTTTTAACTACCCCAAAACATTGAGGACAATGTCAAATTTAGGTTTGAGGGTGTGCACAACACTATCCACCTCGTGCATCAAATTTTTGAGCCAAATTTTTCAAAGATTTTTCAAAAATCTTGCGATAATACCATGCTTGAGCATATTTTTCTCATTGAGATTGTGCTATTATGTGTGCAAATGAGGAATTGTACATTTTTGTGTTGCTTATTCTAGATTAACTTCATGCTATTTATGGTTGCATTGCGCAAAGCACACTAGTTCTTTTCTATTGATGTTGGAGTGAATAATTAATTGTGCTTGAAGGCTAGGAATTAATAGTGGAGACTTATCGTGAGTTTACAAACATGGCCTAAAAAGCGTATCTTAAGCGAAATTTATTCACTCTTTAAACACTCACTCACAAACACCCTCACACTAAATATGTTAGAGGTCTCATTTGCACTAAAAAGTTGTTTGCATAAAACAATATGGATTGCCTATGGATGCTTTAATTTACTTTGTGGACAAACCTTTAGAGATGATTTTAGGCAATGCATGTGAAAAACCGCTAAATTGGCCTGAACACTTCCATACCCTCTAATATGTATGCTCCCATGCCTATTTGAAGCTAAACACATAAACTTTTCATTCACGAACCACATTAACATAAACCATATAGCCTATACACTAGACCTACCTTGTACCAAATTGTTTGCTAAGGCTTAGGCGATAAATGTAAGCAATGGGTTTGTAAAATCGTTAAGGCGTATGCCTAAGCATGTGTGTGCAAATATCTTGCAATATGAAATAAAAAAATAGAGAAAAAGCAAAATGAAAAGATAAAAGAAAAGAAAAGAAAAGATGAAATGCAAAAGCAAAGGAAAAAGAAAAGAAAGAAATGAATGAGGCACAAATGACCTAAATGAGAAATGCAAAATTGAATGAGCTACTTAGGGCAAAATGAGAGTAAAAATTGCACAAAGTGAATTGTAAGCCTGGACACCAAAAAAAATGTGAATGTGAACGTCGTAGAGAGCAAATCATACTCATATTAGAATGTACGTTTTAGTGTAACGATTGGGTGATGTGCTATCCTCATTTCCCATTTACTGATTCACCATTCACCTTAGGCCCCATTACAACTAAATGAAAGACCTTTTTGATATTTGAGAATGTCCACTTTGGAAATTTTGGTTGATGCATGTTTTTTCCGGTTCATGACTTTCAATTTCATTCATGGGACTTAATTTTCAGAAATGGCATTTAAAAAACTTATCATAGGCAATCAAATTTGATGCCATAACATAAACTCTTATTGCATTTGTTTGAGGAGAAAAGCCAAGGAATCTGTGTGAAAATGAGACAAATCCGGTGAAGATTAGATATCGAGGCGAATTACATTCTCTACCGGATGTCACTTTTGCTTTTGAAGCTTTGACATTTTGAATGTAGGACCATGTTGCGTACAATTTTTACTTATAGTGGCATGTTTTTAATCTTTATTTAGCATTTCCTACATGCGCAGGTCTTAATGAGCATACCATTGTTTAAATCTTTTCACTACTGGCTTCAAAGGTTGAATTTTGATTTTTGAAGTCCTTTGCAAAGAGTCAATGCTTGATTGGTAACTTTTAGATGTTTAATGCATGTCATTGGGCTGTTTATGAGTGTTTTACTCAAGGACTAGCAAAAGATAGGTTTGATGGTATTTGATCGAACCAAAAATTACATGATTTTGGCCCTCATCTTTGACTCTTTTTGCTTGTTCTCGGGTAATATCCTGTGATTTAACTAGGGGTGGGCGCGGTTCGGTTTTGGCCAAAACCGTATTGAATCGTTATATTTTCGGTTTTTGAAAACTTGAATCGGTTTGAACCGTATTGGACCACAAAACCGAATTGAACCGAACACCTTTATCTCTGTTCAGTTCGGTTCAATTCGGTTTCGGATCTATTGGGCTTTGAGGTTTTTTTTTTATATTTTTTGAATTTTTGTATCATTTAACAGTCCTATTTTTGTATTTAGACCTTTGGCCTTTGGGCAATTGATTTTGGGTTTTTTTTAACAATCCCTTACATTCAAAACATATCTAAATATAACACATTACTGTTTAACTAATCAAATTTAGTCCAATTCAATCATAAGTACCTGCTCAATAGTTACCATTCTCCCAAATTCAGTCCATACATTACATAGAATGATAGAAGTCCAAAATAAAATAAGATCATACATAAATAATCCAACATATAATCCATAATAAAATTTATATTTTTTTTTGTATTTATAGTTCGGTTCGTCGGTTCAGTTCAGTTTTGGAAGGTCCAAAACCGAAACCGAACCATATTCTATGCGGTTCATTCGGTTCGAACAGAATTCAACCGAACTCAACTTTAAAACCGAACCAAACACCATATTTTCGTTTGGTTTGGGTCGGTTCGGTTCGGTTCAATGAACCGTGCCCATCCCTAGATTTAACAGTGTGAATCAAGTGTTTACAAGTTTATTTAGGCCACAAGTGCATTGATGAGAGATGGAAGAATCAAGGTGCAAAAAGTACAAAAAGAAGAAAAAAGGGAATAGAACAGGGGATTATCGCGGTTCAGGTGTCGCTGCAAAGACACCGCGACATTAGAGCCCAGTTTTAGCGAAGAAAAGTTCAAGCCATTGTCACATCTTAAGTGTTGTTGCCAAGACACTGCGACAAAGAAGAGAGAATCAATGAAGACAATCAAGTGCGATGTCGCTGGTTTGCCAACCGCGGCAGAGAGGAAGGAAAGCAATTAATTAATCAGGTCTTCTTTTACCTATGTTCTTTGATTGTAATCATGTCTAACTAAACCTCTTTTTAGGGGATTGATTTGAGAAACCTTTGGATTTTGGGTATTTGTATTGGCTTTCAATATTATGTTCTCCTATTATGTTCTATTCACTTTATAATTAGATCTTATTTTTTATGTGATTGATTTTGTATGCCACTTGTTGATTGCAATATTGGTAGGATTATTTGAGATAAAACTAATTGATAATTGACACCCTTAATTGGTTATAGCTCATAGTGAATAGGATATGTTTAATTGGTGGATATATTAACCCCGATTGCCTTAATCATTAATTGTAATTAACTGATCTCACCATTATCCCCTCTCTCTAAATATCATAGGAGATGAATTTTGGTGGGAAGTGGTTTGGTTTTGTTTCGACAGCCAATTCACACTTATGAGTACAATCGATCTATAATAATGATGGCGGTTCTTTAATGAAGCCATTTATACATTGCTTAATATCCATTGGTGACTCGATCAATCCCTTTGTTTCTCTTAATTGATTAATCCATTTTTCTTATCTAGATAGTTGAGTCTTCAATTTTTCCTATCATCAATTTTGTTGCTCTCTTGTTATCTTGTTATCTTACTATTTTGTGTATGTTTGTTGGTTTTCCAAACCAACCACTATCTTCTGCTCAACCTATGATTTACTTTTATGCTTTTAGATTAGCATTAACTAATATTAGTTAATCTTTTTAACAATCAATCATAATCCTTGTGGACGATCCATTGCTTTCCACGTTGCTAATTTCATTATTTGTGTGGTTGTAAGTGTTTAAAATTTTGTTTTGAAAATCATTATAAACTTCATTTTCGACAAGTGTTTTAAAGACAAAAACAGGCTAGTTAAGTCTCCTCCACGAAATTCCCCTTACATTGTTGATGCATGGCTCGGATTTGATCAAGAGAGTCCTCTTTTCTCCTTGCAAACTCTTCAATGATGCGTGGAGGAAGTGTAAAGGGTGGTGATGGTGAGGCATCCATGGAGAAGAGCCATGAAGCTTATCTAGCTCCTCTCTTTCTCTCTCTCTCTCTCTCTCTCTCTCTTATATGTGTTTAGGGTTTTCAAGAATGGTGGTAGAAGTGGTGAGATGCCAAAGGTGGCAAAGACAGTGTTTTTATTGGTCGGGCAAGTTAGGGTACAATTTGGGATGGAAAAGACCAAGATGCCCCTATAATTTTGTGTGTTTACAAACCTGACGGGCAATGTGTGACTTTGAAGTTCAGCTTGTACCCCGCACTGACATCCCGCACTGATGGTAACAAGGGTCACGGTTAATTAATTGGATGATAAAATTAATTATGTTACGAAAGTAACAAGAAATTTATTCAGGGAATTAATTAAATGATGAGATTATTTAATTAATATATTAATAATTAAATTAATTAAATAATTGAGAATTATTAATTAATTATTAATTGGAGGTAATAGGTTCGAACCATGACTGAGACAAAGGATAAAATAATAAGATTATTTTATTTCCTAACTAGGTCAAGTGTTAAAGTCTTAGTGAACTAGGGTTATGTGGAATTTAGAATCCTATACTACATTGGACACTAAAATGCTAATAATCTTATTTGGAATAGGATTAGTGTCTTGTTATATGTATATATATATACAGTCTTTTTACTGTCAGTTCGTTTTGATATAAAATATATCAGGACGAAGAATGTGGACCACAGATTATGGAGAAGTTTTGACAAGTGCATACACTTTGAGTCAAAGTATGTAAATCTAATGGTCCACATTCTTCGTCATGATATATTTATATCAGAACGAACTGACAATAGAAAAATCGTATATATATAGATAAATATATATAAAGAGAGATATATCATTATTGAAAAAAAAAATAAGAAAAAAAAAGCAATTGTGTAACACACAATACGTGTGAAACAAAAAGAAGAAACAAAGAAAGGGGTGCAGCTACCAACAACTCTTTTTTTTGTTCTTTTATTATTCAAGTGGCTGAATTCTCTATACACAAAGCACGAGTTGTTTCTTCAACCTCCATACAACCTCATGAAGCTCGTGACGTGCCCATATATAGTTACTGGAACCTGAGAGATAGCGAGGAAGATCTAATGGTATAAATCGAAAAACAAATTCAAGAATTAAAGAACAATGAAGTTAGCCTTGAGGTATGATTTCGAATCATGCCTTTTATTTATTCTTATATATCGTATAAGGTTTTAAAGTCGCTTAAATATTTTTATAAAAAGTTTTAAAAATCCCTTCCGCTGTGCGACCCTAAGGCTTACAATTGGTATAAGAGCCCTAGTACGATATATTCGAATAAATAGTTCTTGTTCTTGATTAATTGCATGTATATATGTGTAGGCACAATATATTGAATATATGATGTTTTAAATTTTTTTTAAAGCATGATTGATCGTTAATTGTATAGTACGGTGAGTTTTAGGATTTTGGATATTAATTGTAATATTATTTTTTCTAATGTAATATTAATTCCAGGGTTGTAATTTTTTTATATGCTATAATTTATTTATTTATAATGTACATCGACAAAGCGTGATGATCCGAAAGACAAACATGCAGCAGTGCGTGCAAGTTTTGCTCAACACACTGATGCGAAGCACAATCGTTGTGCATGTGTGCAGCAGGCGCACATCAGATGTACAAAGCACATGCAACACATGTGTAAGTGTTGCGCGTTGCACTGCTTCAACCCGCAATATAAAATTGTATATTGTGATGCTTTGTGCAATGCACAGCTGCGACACATTTTGATTATATGCAATAGTCACGCAACCCAAGTTGCATGCATAACAAATGTGATAAAGTGTATATTACATGCAGCAACAGGTGCAATTGTTGGCATGCACGGTATTTTGTGCAGATGCCATGTACGAAACATTTAATTGTTGTGTGTTTTGTGCAGAAGTCATGTGCGTATACGCGAGTAAGTTTGGGCAAATTTTTTTTTTTTGAGAAATTCCGGGCTTACAAAAAATATTAGAGTAACATTTGGGGCTTTAGGGATTTAATCCATGAGATGAATCCATTAAAATAAATCAAGTTGGACTTGATTTTGGTCCCGGAAGATTCAGAAGACAAGACTTGAAGATTATGGAATTACAAGAAGACCAAGGAATGCCTTGGATAATTTTTATAATTAGATAATTTTTTTTAAGTTAGATAAACCCATCGTATTCGGTCAATTTATATATGCTTATATTATGTGATAATTAAAGCATTGCCATGCATACACATGCCATATAGATTAGCAGTGCCTATACATGCATATTATTAAATGTAATACATGCATAATAGTCATTCACATTATGTGTTTTATTTTTTTTAATATGATTAAAAATTGGCAAATTACATAATTGGCTATTAATAATGAGATTAGTTTTTAGAGTAAAACTTGGTAATTCTCATTAATAACTAGTCTATTATTTAAATCGTTTAATTAGTTAGATTAGTTAGGTCATTCACTTAATATTAGGTTTAATTATATTAAACCCTAATATAATTGGACCTAATAATATGATTAGTTTTAATAGTTAAAACTTGGTAAATCACATTAATAATTATAGTCTTAGTATTAGATTTTGAATAATTAACTAGATTTTTAATTAGTTAAAAATCAGATTAGTTTATTTGTTATTAGAATAAGATTCTAATAATTTGTTATATATGCCCTAGACATTTAGATTGAAATTAGCCGTTTAATCTTAGTTATATCTAGGTACATTAAGTGAAAACCCTAATTCTAAAATAGTGAGTGGAGAGGGATATATAACATTATATCCCGCAGTCTCCATCATTAGTTCAATACCGTGAGATTCAAGTGGCGTCTCGAGACGGCTTTGTTTTCGTCCTCCCTAAAGAAGGTCTCAATGAGAATCAACACCAAGGTTGACTTCCCAACGGATAGGGTTTCTGAGTGTATTTTGGGATTGACCGACCCTAAGGCGGCAATTCTCAAGTTAAGCTTAAGAGATCTGAAATAGTGGGTCACACTCACAAGGTTTTAACTAAATTTGTTAATTGTAAACCTGGATGAAATAAACGATGGTTGAATGATAGAAGAATAAGAGTTATTCTGGTATATCATTTGATTGAGAGTGTCTTGATCCAACATGCAAGTATTTGACCGACCCTAAAGCGGCACTTGCTTGTGGTATGTTGGATTGTCGTGGCGTAAAAACAGTTTTTAGGGATTTTCTTGTTCATTAAATAAATTCATGCATCATATTTAATTTTAAGCCAAACATTGACATGTAAATTAAATGTATAATTGAATGAATTCTTTATTTATGTTTTATCAGCAATGTCTTCATCACTGTTACAAATCCTTGCTAATGACAAACTAGCCAGAGAAAATTACACGAAATGGAAACATCACCTTAATGCAATTTTGGTAACAAAAGACCTAAAATTCGTGCTAACGGAGGAATGTCCTCTACAACCTGCTGCCAATGCCACACGAAATGTTCGTGATGCATACCAGAAATGGGTCTCAGCTAATGAGAAGGCTCGAACTTATCTGTTAGCTAGAATGACAGAAGTGTTTGTTACAAAGCACGAAGCAATGACTACAACATTCGAAATCATGAAGTCATTGTAGGCTATGTTCGGGCAGCCCTCTGAGCAAAAGCGACAGGAAGCTGTTCGTTCTGCAATGCTTGCTCGGATGAAGGAGGGTGCATCTATTCGGGAATATGTCCTGGACATGATTTCCCACTTCAACACATCTGAGGTCAATGGCAGACGGAGCTTGAGGAGGGGGCTTTCTCAATGCCCGTTGGGTCGGGGGATGTCGTGTTAGCAAGAGCAGTGAGAGTAGTTAAACTCTTATTTAATAGTTGTTTTATTGTTTTGAACAATGTTTATTATATTCCTGGATTTACTAGAAATTTAATTTCTGTATCCAAGTTGTTGGAACAATTTTATTCTATTTCTTTTAAAGATAAATCAGTTTGTTTCCAGAAATGGTTTAAATATTTGTTCAGGTTTAAATGAAAACAACTTGTATGTTTTAAGACCACTAATTCATACATCACTGCTCAATGCTGAATTGTTTAAAGTTGAAAAACCTTAAACAAAACGACATAAAATTTCTCTAGACAATGAAACGTATCTATGGCATCTAAGACTTGGCCATATTAGCATTGACAAGATAGATAGACTAGTTAAAAACGGGCATTTAAGCCAGCTAAATGTTGGCTCCTTATCTGTCTGCGAATTCTGTTTAGAAGGTAAAATGACCAAGAGACCTTTTATTGGAAAATGTCTTAGAGCTAAGGAATCACTAGAGCTTATACATTCAGACGTCTGTGGACCAATGAATGTTAAAGCAATGGGTGGTTATGAGTATTATGTCACCTTTATAGATGACTAATTTAGATACGGATATATCTACCTAATGCAACGGAAGTCGAAAACTTTTGAAAAGTTTAAAGAATTCCAAGTTGAAGTTGAGAACTAATTAGGCAATACTATCAAGGCTCTACGATCGGATCGTGGAGGTGAGTATCTTGACTAAGAGTTTGAAGACTACTTGGTTGAACATGAGATCGTATCCCAACTCACAGCTCCTGGAACACCATAACAGAATGGTGTTGCGGAGAGGAGAAACAGAACCCTGATGGAAATGGTGAGATCTATGATTAGTTTCTCATCATTACCAAATTCCTTTTGGGGATATGCACTACAAACGGAGGCCTACATTTTGAATGTAGTCCTATCCAATCTGTTCCTAAGACTCCCATAGAGTTGTGGAATGGTCGTAAAGCTAGTTTACGACATTTCCGTATATGGGGGTGTCCAGTACATGTACTGAAGAATATAACTGGAAAGCTATACCCTAAGTCTATGGTATGCTTGTTTGTAGGTTATTCCAAGGTGACTGATGATGGTGTAAAATCGTGTTATAATATACTCACTCGCAAGTGCACGAATCGTGAAGATTAGCACAGTGACAAGTAAGGATCGTTCCCGCGAGGAAAAGAGATTTATTAATTAAAACTAATTCTAATTAAAGTTAAATTAAAGTAACCAAAGATTTGTTGATGATTTAATTAAACTAAAACTAAATTAAATTAAGCTAAGAAAACAATTAAAGAAAATATGGTTGTGATCAAAAGATAGAAAACACTAAGTCATCAATGATCCCCAATTATGAACACTCAATGTATGGAATTAATTTGTAAACAAGATTCAATCAATTCTAGGGTTCATTCTTTGTCTTTAATATGACTATTACCGTATGGTCATGGGATGAGTCACGTGTTCCCAATTATTATTCACCCTTGGTCTACGGTGTAAACAATGATTAGAAACCCTTTAAGTGCAAGAAATAAGAACCAAATTCTATACTTTGCTTGGCCTATGCTAAAGATAAAATTCATTGATTCAAAAGAGCATTAATCAAGGTTAGGTTTGGTCTATACTCTAACCCTAATTCTCAGATAGTCTTAACTCTAAAATCATGCCAAATAGTTATTCACCCTTGGTCTATGGTGTGAATAAATATTAAAACTAATGAGGATCAAGCAATTAAGAACAATGAATAAATCAAGAATTTTAATTGATGAAATAATAATTAATCCATATATGAGCATTCACAAAAGGTTCACATTGATTCCATAGTTATGGGATTAGTTACACATCATAGAAAAAGAAAAGAAAAGAGATTAAGTAGAGAAAACCCGAGATGATCATCAAAGAGCTCCTCCAATTCTTCTTCGTCTTCTTCTGCAATGGATGGATGGGTCTTGAGGTGATGGAGTGATGGGGGACGGCCCCCTTGGTGGCTTGGGACCTCCCTTAGCTTCTTTCCCGAAATTAGGCTTCAAAGGGGTTTAAATAGGCTTTAGATGATAAGCCAAGTCCTTAAACAACAAGGAAATTGGTTCCCTTTTGGAACTCTACCTTTTTTGGGATTTAATTCTTTCCTAATCCACTCAAATTGATTACTTATTGAAGGATGATAAGGATTAGGTGTCAACTTGCTTTCCAAGACTCACACTCATGTCCAAGAAGGTAATATTTCCCGTTCCGACAACTTGCAAAATAAATCCTGTCACTATTTACGGAATTATGACTGATCTGACCATTGGATACTAAAACGGGCATAACTTCTTCTAGGAATATCAGAATTGCGATCCGAAAAGTGCGCCGGAAACTAGACTTCCGGGGATTTCCATCCATAGGTGGTAGGACACACAATTCAATTGGAACTGAGAGATATGTGCCCCGCAATCTGGATGATCTGCACTGGCCGAAATTCAGCTTTTTGCTCCTTTTCTTCAAAATAACTTCTAACACCTCTTTCATGGAATGTGACCTATAAATGCTCAACAAACACATAAAATACCTAATTTCACCCAAGAACAAAGCACAAATAATAGGAAATGGGGACCTAAACTATGTATAGAAATAGACCGATCAAATACCCCCAAACCTATATTTTGCTAGTCCTCGAGCAAAACTAGAATAAAAACAAAAACTAAAAACAAACAAAAATCTAAAAATAAAAATTTTAAATTAAGCCACTTTCGTAGGAAACACAATAGCATTGAGCGTATGCTACAAGCCTTTAAACCTCTAGGTGTCCCTAGTAGGAGGAGTTTTGTCTCCTGAGGGTTTACAGCTATGCTACCCACAAACATAAATTTCTACGAAAAACCAAATAATCAAGATGCAATCAAAATGTAACATTCAAAGCCAATGCATGCTAGAGCCACTAAGTAAAGACTAAAATTATGCCACAAATTTGAATGCATGCTTGGTTTTAATGAAAAGCCCATACTCAAGACACTCTAGTTTCAAAAACACATTCGTCAAACGCCATAGATATAATTCGCCTCGACTCTAATTCTCACAAGATGTCTCTCTTTAATTCACACAGAACCTAGACAAATACACTCATCAAGTATATGCGAATGACGTTATGCACAAGAAATTTCAAGTTATAATCGCATATGAATATATAATAAAAAGAACGCTTGATTTTTATACAAAGGATCTCATGAACGGAATCAGACATTAAGAACAAGATAGAGCACATGTTTACATTTACTCTCGAGCTAGCATTCCCAAAAGATCAATTAGGTCTTTTCTTTGGTTGTAACGGGGCCATTGGGTGTAGGTTTAAGAAAGGACAGGAAAAAGGATAGCAAACAAACCTAGGATCACATCGAGATATTCTTCGGCAATCTTCATACTCGGCCAAATTCTTCGAATTCTTCATTCCACTTGCATCCAGGCTTTTTGAACAATTTTTTGTTCATCCTCCTTCTTGAGTTGACATTGATTTCATCACTTCATTGTAAAGCTCTATTCCTTTTCACTTTCATTTAATTCATCATCTCATTCATGTATCTTTCTCTTCTTTTCTTTTTTAACCCTTTTTTTTTCAACTTTTTTTTTTAAGATGAGAATTTTACATCAATTACATAATTCTTCAAAAACCTTCTTTGCATTTGATCTTCTTGCTTTTTCCTTGGTACATGCACTTCATGAGTCACCCATTTCGAACTCTCTTCAATCATCTTCATCACCTCAATATGATCCCAAGCTATAAGGTATGGCTAAATTATTGCTAATTGGGGTTAAGTTAATGTGGGTGATGAAAGAAACAAGCTTATAGTGTTTGGCTTCAAAATTGGCTATGGAGCACACACATAAAAGTAGGAAATATTTAAGGCCTTTAAAATAGTTTAAGCACACATTGCCTATATCACTTCTAATGGTTCAACCAAAATAAGAGCAAAGTCCACATGTGATATCTTTTATGATGAATGTTCTTTAATATCCAATGCATAACCTATTGAGATCAATTTCTAATGCTAAGAACCTAATGAGTGTTTAGGAATAGAAACAAAAGAACCCTTTATAATGATATTTATTTAACGCTTTTTGGCTTAGTGAACTCACAAGGGTAGTCTCCACTATTAATCATGGCAATTCAACTAAGCATCATATTCACTATTATATCAAGAGTATGTCATAAATTTTGAAAAATGCAATGCAATACTCTAAGTGGCAAGACGTTAGTCTAAACTCAGTGAATAAAGCATATATTACGGCTTTTAAAGCACACAAAAGAATCATCTCAACATGGAGGACAAAAATTCAAAAACTGGTGACTTTTGAAATTGACGTACGCCTGGTATTTAATGCATATCTCTCAACATACTCAACAAAAGTAAACCAAATTTTAACACAAGAAAAGAGACATGAAAACTCACACTTTTCATTTAGAAAACATTTCAAAATTCGAATTGGAAAAGTGAGAAAACAGACGACGAAAAACATCCACGTGCAGAATTTTAAAAACAGGGCATCGCCCATGACCTTTGGTAGAAGAAACAATCATAACTTTTAAACCACCGCCCAGAATTTTACGTTCTTTATACCGTTGGTTTCGTATCGAAAAAACGATGAACCCTACGTGGACAGAAAAATTTATTTCCTCACCAATGAATACAGTTTTAACAAAACTTTTGCCTCAAAAATTTTCAAAACAGGTCACTTTTTCGCAGATTTCAACAAATGGTTCAAAATAAACACAAATGGTTCAAAACAGGTCACTTTTTCGCAGATTTCAACAAATGGTTCAAAATAAACACAAATAAAATAAAATAAACACGAATTCACACCCCCAAACCTAATCTAAACATTGTCCTCAATGTTTGTATGACATTAAAAACATGGACAAAGAATAAAGAAAAAAGCATGGCGTGTATGAACTTGAAACACAAAAACTAAAGAAAGAACACTAAAAACTAAAAACAATTGAAACTAAATTACCTAGGTGGGTTGCCTCCCACCAAGCGCCTTATTTAACGTCTTAGCAAGACGGGTGCAAGAACCACTCAACCAAATTCCAATGTCTCAAATTTCCGTTTTCGCATGATCAAGTCATGGAAAAAATTTTCACGCGCCGGCATGTTCCTACACACAATAAGCAAAAGCAAGTAAATGTTCAATATAAAGTGTGATGAAATAAGTTCAGAAAACCACTTATTCCATTTGCTTTTGTGTAGGCAGCTCGGGAAAGTAATGGGAGGGACATAAGGCTTGAGTTCCTTGTATAGGAGCGGTGCCTCGAAAGGGACATCTTCCGCTTCCTTCACTTTTTCTTCTATCTCCTCCTTTTCTACTTCTTCATCTAAAACACTAGAAAAATCATTAGAAAATTCATGGCTCACTATGGTATCGACAATCTCACCATTAGAAGGGATGATAGCAACATCTTCTTGCTCCGGTTGGTTTGGGAATTTTTCGGGCTCCTTCTTTTGAAAAGATTCATCCAATTGCCCAATTTTCACCTGTATCTTCCTTATCGAAGCTTCAATGTTTTGAAACCTCACATTAGTGTCTTGTTCACTTTGATTCAATCTCTGATCCATATTCTGTATGAATTGCTTCATTGTCTGTTCAAGTGATGGTGAGATCGGTTGCTCATAGGTATGGACTTCATTGTAGCTCCTTGAGAAGTTTTGATGATTCCTCCAATCCGGGTTGTAAGTATTGTCATATTGGTTCATAACTCGACCACTGACAGTGGGAATTTCCATATGGTTCATTGATAGGATACGGATTGTAGGAATTCATTGCTCGGGCTTGTGCTCTTTCTGAAACTATCAATCTCTCCATTTGTGGCACTAAAGCTGCCAGTTGCATAGCAAATCCCTGAAGTGTTTCACTTTCCTCATCATAAGTGTTTTGCCGGTAGAAATCCATTATACCTGAAAGAAAGAAAAGAAAAAGGAAATAAAAAGAAAACAAAATCTAAATAAAAATAAAAATAAACTATTAACTAAAAAAAAAATTAAACTAAAACTATTAACTAAAACTAAAACTAGAATTAATCAATAAATTCAACTATTCCCCGGCAGCGGCGCCAAAAACTTGATGGTGTAAAATCGTGTTATAATATACTCACTCGCAAGTGCACGAATCGTGAAGATTAGCACAGTGACAAGTAAGGATCGTTCCCGCGAGGAAAATAGATTTATTAATTAAAACTAATTCTAATTAAAGTTAAATTAAAGTAACCAAAGATTTGTTGATGATTTAATTAAACTAAAACTAAATTAAATTAAGCTAAGAAAACAATTAAAGAAAATATGGTTGTGATCAAAAGATAGAAAACACTAAGTCATCAATGATCCCCAATTATGAACACTCAATGTATGGAATTAATTTGTAAACAAGATTCAATCAATTCTAGGGTTCATTCTTTGTCTTTAATATGACTATTACCGTATGGTCATGGGATGAGTCACGTGTTCCCAATTATTATTCACCCTTGGTCTATGGTGTAAACAATGATTAGAAACCCTTTAAGTGCAAGAAATAAGAACCAAATTCTATACTTTGCTTGGCCTATGCTAAAGATAAAATTCATTGATTCAAAAGAGCATTAATCAAGGTTAGGTTTGGTCTATACTCTAACCCTAATTCTCAGATAGTCTTAACTCTAAAATCATGCCAAATAGTTATTCACCCTTGGTCTATGGTGTGAATAAATATTAAAACTAATGAGGATCAAACAATTAAGAACAATGAATAAATCAAGAATTTTAATTGATGAAATAATAATTAATCCATATATGAGCATTCACAAAAGGTTCACATTGATTCCATAGTTATGGGATTAGTTACACATCATAGAAAAAGAAAAGAAAAGAGATTGAGTAGAGAAAACCCGAGATGATCATCAAAGAGCTCCTCCAATTCTTCTTCGTCTTCTTCTGCAATGGATGGATGGGTCTTGAGGTGATGGAGTGATGGGGGACGGCCCCCTTGGTGGCTTGGGACCTCCCTTAGCTTCTTTCCCGAAATTAGGCTTCAAAGGGGTTTAAATAGGCTTTAGATGATAAGCCAAGTCCTTAAACAACAAGGAAATTGGTTCCCTTTTGGAACTCTACCTTTTTTGGGATTTAATTCTTTCCTAATCCATTCAAATTGATTACTTATTGAAGGATGATAAGGATTAGGTGTCAACTTGCTTTCCAAGACTCACACTCATGTCCAAGAAGGTAATATTTCCCGTTCCGACAACTTGCAAAATAAATCCTGTCACTATTTACGGAATTATGACTGATCTGACCATTGGATACTAAAACGGGCATAACTTCTTCTAGGAATATCAGAATTGCGATCCGAAAAGTGCGCCGGAAACTAGACTTCTGGGAATTTCCATCCATAGGTGGTAGGACACACAATTCAATTGGAGCTGAGAGATATGTGCCCCGCAATCTGGATGATCTGCACTGGCCGAAATTCAGCTTTTTGCTCCTTTTCTTCAAAATAACTTCTAACACCTCTTTCATGGAATGTGGCCTATAAATGCTCAACAAACACATAAAATACCTAATTTCACCCAAGAACAAAGCACAAATAATAGGAAATGGGGACCTAAACTATGTATAGAAATAAACCGATCAACTGAGGTGGATGCTTTTATAGTCCTGAGGAGAACAAAGTATTTGTATCGACAAATGCAACGTTTCTTGAGGATAACTATATGAGTGATCATAAACCTCGAAGCAAAATTGTATTAAATGAGATGGAGCCCGGTACGACCAGTGCTCAGTCAATAAGAGTTATTGATCCATTAACATCTGATAGTCAGATGATTTCTAGTTATGATACACTACCACCTAGACGTAGTGTGAGGGTTGTTCGACAACCTGAACGCTATTTAGGTATTGGAGAGAGACGAGATGTCATCTCTAATGATAATGTAGATGATCCATTGACATTTAAGAATGCAATGAAATATTGTGATAAAGAGGAATGACTTAAAGCCAGGAATCTAGAGATGGAGTCCATGTACTCCAACTCAGTCTGGGAACTTGTAGACTTACAGGATGGGATAATACCCATAATGTGTAAGTGGATCTACAAGAGAAAGAGATGAGTAGACGGGAAGGTAGAGACCTTCAAGGCAAGGCTAGTAGGGGTCGATTATGAATTCTTGCCAGTAGTCATGTTTAAGTCTATTAGGATTCTCTCATCCACTGCTGCCTATTTTGAATATGAAATTTGGCAAATGGATGTCAAGACTGCATTTTTGAATGGTAATCTTGATGAGAGCATCTACATGATGCTGTTGAAACCCCGTTCACCGGTAACGCAACATAAATAGGTTTTAAAATTTTTTATACATATCATAATTAATCTGGAACCAGTGAACTTGAGATCTTAATAATTTTTCCGAAACTAATACATACAATATGTAAACACATGAAATTGTAATCAATAAATATAATAAAAAAATCAAAACCTTACCAACGTTTGGAGGCTCCCTCACTTTACGATATGCTCCTGGTCTGTACTACCGATCTTCCTCGCTATATTCCAGAACTAGTAACTGCGTGTGAGCGCGTCACGTACTCAATAACTTAGGAGGATGTAGAGAAAAAAAGAAGAAACTATTTCTTCCAAGAGAAAAATTCTTAGAACAACTCTTATTCTTCAAAAGAAAAGTATAATCAAAATAATATATATTTTTTTCTTTTGTTTTAATGGTGCACGCCTAGTGCACCACTAATTGCCTTTTTTCTTTATTTTCTCTCACGCATATTAATGCGTTTTTCTCTTTGATTCACACGCACAATGTTTGTATCCTATACAAACACTTATATATTTGCTTTGTATGCTTCTATTATCTATTGATTTAAGCACAACAATTTGTATCCCATACAAATTGAAAGTCTGATGATGCGAGTGTGTGTTTTTGTTATCAAAATATATATCATATATATATATATATATATTATTATTATTATTATAACTAAAAACTTTTTAATTGATATCTTTTTGATTTTACAACTAAATCTTTTAAAATGATATCTCATATCTTTTATTTTAAAAGATAATTAAATATTTATTATGAATTTAAACATTTTAAATTCAATCTCAAATATTTAATTTAATAAAATAAAATAATCATATTATCTTATTCTATTTAAAATCAAATATCAACTATCACCCTCCATTTAGTGATTAACAACATAGTTAAATAATATTATTATTTAATTTATTCAATCACCATTATTCATTAATTAAATAATCTCATTATTCATTAATTAAATAATCTCATTATTCAATTAATTTCCGAATAAATACGTGTCACTTTCGTAACACAATTAATTGGACAATCCAATTAATTAACCGTGACCCTTGTTACCTAAATCGATCGGGCTAGTAACGGGACCTAATGGACCCACAATATTTTGAGCTTCAATAATCATCGGAATCATTAATTAAACTCTTTAATTAATATTCCTTGATTATTAACTCCAATGTTATTCCACTAAAAATCCGAAGCTGCACTCTCTGAACTGCAGATGCTTTACACAGACCGATACAATTCGGTGTCCATCGATATAGCTATTACACATGGTGTGATCATCCACAGTAGTTCATAATTAGAACTAGGTCATAATGTCCGTTATACCCATCTAATTACATATATCATTTAAGTACCATTGATTCTCTAATGAATAATAAATCTTATTTCCTCATGAAATTAGGAGAGCGCTCATATTGTCCAAGCCCCGAATCAACCCTTAAGGGAACTACCATCTACTTCTCACAAGAAGTAGTGGATTCCACTATTATGTACATACCTTCCCAGCCAAAAGCCAAACCGTAATCCCAACATACAGAGCATATTGATCAGGAACTGCATTCGACCTCACCCATGGTAAATCAAAGACCACGATCTAACGTGAAGGAGTCAATAAGACACTCATGATTAAGATTACCAACATATAGCCATAATTAGTTGATATATATGAATCTCATCAGTAAACGGATCTTGGTGAGAGATTCATATAGATCATGACCCAGTATTATATGATCACATCATACAAGGTGCCTCTATTCTCATATCTCATATGAATGATTCATGATAGAATCACCGTAAATTACGAAATGGACCACAGCTATAGATTAACCACAAATAAAGTACCCAGCTTTATTTGCTATCTATGGACTCTTTAGATTGCACGTCTCTTACTGTATCCATCCGTATATGACAATCATATACACAGTTCGAGATTACATCCGGCAATCTAGGATGTTAATATATGCATAAGTTATAAAATAAACAACACAACAAGAATGAATTGAACTTTTCTTTTTATTTATTTCATAAATCCATTTACAAATTACATCTATAGGGCATAAACTCCAACAATCTCCCACTTACACTAAAGCATGTGAGGCATGTTTCGTAACCCTAGACCATCTAGGTGACCCGAAAACACTTTAGCCGGTAAGGTCTTCGTAAATGGATCAGTATGATTGTCTTGTGAGGCTATCTTGGTGACGATCACATCTCATCTCTGCATTATCTCTCTAATGAGATGATACTTTCTCTCTATATGCTTTCCTCTCTTATGGCTTCTTGGTTCTTTGGAATTAGCCACATCACCACTGTTATCACAATAAAGTGTGATGGGTTTTAAACATTTTTATCAAATCGTTCCTAGCGGTGGTTCTAGAAACAATTTGCATTTGGGGACAAAATGCAGATGTGATAAATTCTTGAAAAAGAAACAGTCACCGAAATTAATAGGTTGATCAGTTTGTGCAATGTACCGTGCCAAACATTCTCTAGCATGCGCGGCGTCGTAATGCCACGTCGTAACCGACCCGTCTGGGTGCCGTTGCAGTTGTGTCTGGGTTGTAGTGGGTACATGTACGTGTTTGGGCATGCATTTTAGCATATGCCTTCTCAAATGACCGGTTCCACCCCTAGTAGTGATATAGTTCTTAGGACAAAACTTACATTTGGCTCTGGGGCCGACCGTACCGTCTGGGAGTGTCATTTCTACTACGTCAAAACACTGTCATACGTCTGATGTTAACCTCTTAGATTTGGTACGTGATGTCGGTGTGGCGCCGGAACCAGAAGGTCCAGCTACGGTTTCTGCCGGTTCAGAGAGATCAAAATCATCGTTCAGCATGTTTAGACCGTTTGGAAAATAAGGATGTGTAGGATCCATTTCCTAGAAAAACAAAGTTCAGGTCATTAAAATTAACTCATACACATACGATGATTATTTTACTAAAAATATATATTAAAATTAACTCCTACACATACAATGATTATTTTACTAACAAAATATATTAAAATTAACTCTTACACATAAAATGATTATTATACTAAAAATATATATTAAAATTAACTCCTACACATAAAATGATTATTTTACTAAAACAATATATTAAAATTAACTCCTACACATAAAATGATTATTTTACTAAAACAATATATTAAAATTAACTCCTACACATAAAATGATTATTTTACTAAAAAAATATATTAAAATTAACTCCTACACATACAATGATTATTTTACTAACAAAATATATTAAAATTAACCACTAAAAATAAATTGTTTAATTTACTAAAAACAAAAATTAAAATTAACCCCTACACATAAAAATGATAAATTTACTAAATAAATAAAATTAATAACTGATATAAACATAAAATGATAAATTTACTAACTAAACAAACATATTAAATTTAAAATATAACACTTAAATAAAAATGTACCTTTGAAGTTTGAACTTTAGTGTCTTGGTGGAGAGATTAGAGAATAATAGTTATATAATAGTAAATTACTAATAAAGTATTATAATAGTATATTAGTAGTGCAGAATAGTAGAGAGAGAGTAATAATGAAATTAAGAATAATTGAAATTGTATAGAGAGTTTGAGAATGGAGAGATTGAGAGAATTAGAGAAAGTGAATGAAAAGTGGAATGTGTGGGAGTATTTATAGAAAAATTAGAAAAGTGGGTAAAAATATAAAAGACAAGAGTTGAGGGGGCAAATTGCAATTTTTATAGTTTTTTGAAAAACATAACCGTTGGCTGACGTCAGCCAACAGTTATTTTTTAAAAAAAACAACCGTTAAATTTAAAAAAAAAAATTTCCGTGTGCCGACCGTTGGGCCTGGCATGCCGTGCCTGGAACCCTGACCCGACACGTGCCAAGAATGGGGGCCGTGCCAGGCACGGTCCGCCATCCTTGGCAGGCCGGCCGTGCCGGGCCCGACCCATATTTACACCACTACCCATTAAGTTATCTAGCTCATTAGGTCCAAAACCAAATTGAACCGAACCGAACCGAACCGATTAAAATCAGTTCAGTTAGGTTCGGTTCTCATTTCTTATTCGGTTTAAACCGGTTTCATTTTGGACGAATCGAAATATTTTCGGTTCAGTTCAGTTTTGCCCAAAACCGAACCGAACCGAACCGTGCCCACCCCTAGTGCACGCCTATTGCACCACGAATTGCCTTTTTTCTTTATTTTTTCTTTATTTTCTCTCACGCATATTAATGCATTTTTCTCTTTGATTCACACACAATGATTGTATCCTATACAAACACTTATATATTTGCTTTGTGTGCTTCTCTTATCTATTGATTTAAGCACAACAATTTGTATCTCATACAAATTGAAAGTCTGATGATGCGAGTGTGTGCTATTTTTATTATCAAAATATATATCATATATATATATATATATATATTATAACTAAAAACTTTTTAATTGATATCTTTTTTATTTTAAAACTAAATCTTTTAAAATGATATCTCATATCTTTTATTTTAAAAAATAATTAAATATTTATTTTGAATTTAAACATTTTAAATTCAATTTCAAATATTTAATTTAATAAAATAAAATAAATTAATCATATTATCTTATTCTATTTAAAATCAAATATCAACTATCACCCTCCATTTAGTGATTAACAACATAGTTAAATAATCTTATTATTTAATTTATTCAATCACCATTATTCATTAATTAAATAAGCTCATTATTCAATTAATTCCCGAATAAACACGTGTCACTTTCGTAACACAATTAATTAACCGTGACCCTTGTTACCTAAATCGACCGGGCTAGCAACGGGACCTAATGGACCTACAGTATTTAAGCTCCAATAATCCTCGGAATCATTAAATAAACTCTTTAATTAATATTCCTTGATTATTAACTCCAATGTTATTCCACTAAAACCCGAAGCTGCACTCTCTGAACTGCAGACGCTTTACACAGACCGATACAATTCGGTGTCCATCGATATAGCTATTACACATGGTGTGATCATCCACAGTAGTTCATAATTAGAACTGGGTCATAATGTCCGTTATACCCATCTAATTACATATATCCTTTAAGTACCATTGATTCTCTAATGAACAATAAATCTTATTTCCTCATGTAATTAGCAGAGCGCTTATATTGTCCAAGCCACGAATCAACCCTTAAGGGAACTACCATCCACTTCTCACAAGAAGTAGTGGATTCCACTATTGTGTACATACCTTCACAGTCACAAGCCAAATCGCAATCCCAACATATGGAACATATATACTAGGAACTGCATCCGACCTCACCCATGGTAAATCAAAGACCATGATCTAACCTGAAGGAGTTGATAAGATACTCAGGATTAAGATCACCCACATATAGCCATCATTAGTTGATATATATGAATCTCATCTGTAAACGGATCTTGGTGAGAGATTCATATAGATCATGGCCCAGTCTTATATGATCACATCATACAAGATGCCTCAATTCTCATATCTCATATAAATGATTCATGATAGAATCACCGTACATTACGGAATGAACCACAACTATAGATTAACCACAAATATAGTACCAAACTTTATTTGCTATCTATGGACTCTTTAGATTGCACGTCTCTTACTGTATCCATCCGTATATGACACTCATATACACAGCTCGAGATTACATCAGGCAATCTAGGATGCTAATATATGCACAAGTTATAAAATAAACACAACAACAAGAATGAATTGAACTTTTCTTTTTATTTATTTTATAAATTCATTTACAAATTACATCTTTAGGGCATAAAACCCAACAGATGCAACTAGAGGGATTCATGTCTCCATATCAAGAGCAAAAAGTTTGCAAGAAAGTTGCAAAGGTCTATTTATGGACTAAAGCATGCATCTAGATCATGGAACATCATGCTATCAAAACCTATAGCTTCAAGCAAATGTCGATGAGCCTTGTTTCTACAAGCGCATTATTGATAAGAAAGTAGTTTTCTTAGTCATATACGTAGATGATATCCTACTCATTGGGAATGACATAGGGATATTGTAGGAAGTAAAGGGATGGTTGGCTAGCCAATTCTAAATGAAAGATTTGGGAGAGGCGAGTTATATTCTAGGGATCTAATTAATTAGGGATCGTAAGAACAAACTCTTAGTATTGTCTCAGGCATCGTATATCAACAAGATACTTGTGCTATTTTCAATTCAGAACTCCAAGAAAGGTAATTTACCTTCTAGGCATGAAGTTCACTTGTCTAAGGAACACTGTCTTAAGGCACCACAAGAAGTTGAGGATATGAGACATGTTCCCTATGCGTCCGCAGTAGGCAGTCTTATGTATGCTATGTTATGCACGAGACTTGACATCTGCTTCGCAGTGGGAGTAGCCAGTAGGTTTCAGTCCAACCCAGGATTGGATCATTCGGTTGCTGTAAAGGCCATTCTCAAGTATCTTAGGAGAATGAGAAACTATATGATAGTATATTCCGGGCTGGATTTGATCCCGTTAGGATATACATATTCTGATTTTCAATTAGACAGGGATTCTAGGAAATCTACGTATGGATCAGTTTTCACCCTTGGTGGTAGAGCCATAGTATGGAGGAGTGTTAATAAATCATGTATTGCTGACTCTACCATGGAAGCCGAATATGTAGCAGCTTGTGAAGCAGCTAAAGAGGCTGTTTGGCTCCGTAAATTCTTGACTGATCTGGAAGTTGTTCCAGATCTGGATAAGCCTATCACACTTTATTGTGATAATAGTAGTGCTATGGTCAATTCCAAAGAACCAAGAAGCGACAAGAGATGGAAGCATATAGAGAGAGGAAATATCATCTCATCAGAGAGATAGTGCAAATGGAGGATGTGACTGTGACTGTGACCAAGATAATGTTGCTGGACAATCAAGCTGATCCATTTACGAAGACCTTAATGGCTAAAGTGTTTGAAGGTCACCTAGAGGGTCTAGGTTTACGAGATATGTCTCACCTGCTTTAGTGCAAGTGGAAGATTGTTGGGATTTATGTCCTAAAGCTTGTAATTTGTAAATGTGAACGGAACATTAATAAAAGAAGTATTTTATTCATTTTATAAATCTGTCTCATACATTTATATCATGTGTACGTAACATCCAAGATTACCGGATGTAATCGTTAACTGAGTATATGCGTGTCATATACAGAGGAATTCAGTTTGAGATGAGCAATCTAAAGAGTCCGTAGATAGCAAATAGAGTTGGGTACTTTATTTATGGTTAATCTACAGCTGCGGTCCATTCCGTAATGTACGGTAGTATTATCCTAAACTATTCATATGGTGATATGAGAATAGAGGTACCTTATATGATGTGATCATATAGGACTGGGCCACGATCTATATGAATCTCTCACTAAGATCCGTTATATGATGAGATTCATATATATCAACTAATGATTGCTATATATGGGTGATCTTAATCCTGAGTGTCTTATCGACTCCTTCAGCTTAGATCATGGTTTTTGATATACCATGGGTGAGATCGGAGTTGCATTCCCGATCAATAACTTCGTATGTTGGAATCGCGGTTTGGCTTGTGGCTAGGAAGGTCTGTATACAATATGGAATCCACTTCTTCTTACGAGAAGTAGATAGTAGTTCTCTTAAGGGTTGGTTCAGAGCTTGAACAATATGAGCACTCTTCTTCTTCCGTAAAGCAAGTTAGGATTTATTGTTCATTAGAGAATCAATGGTACTTAATGGAAAAGATATAATTAGAGGGGTATAACGGACTTTATGACCAAGCTCTAATTATGAACAACTTATGGAGGATCATACCATATGTAATAACTATATCGATGGATACTGAGTTTTTGGTTTGTGTAAAAACATCTGCAGTTACTAGAGTGTAGCCTCGGGTTTTTAGTGGAGTAACTCTGAGGTTAATAATCATGAAATATTAATTAATTTTTATATGGATTTTTTGGAACTCAAAACCGTGGGTCCATTAGGTCCCCTTGCTAGCCTCAGAACGTTGATGGTAACAAGAGTCACGATTAATTAATTGGATGGTCCAATTAATTATTTTACCAAAGTAATAAGAAATTTATTCAGAGAATTAATTAAATGATGAGATTATTTAATTAATATATTAATAATTAAATTAATTAAATAATTAGATTATTTAGTTAATAAATTAATAATTGTGAATTATTAATTAATTATTAATTGGAGGTAATATGTTCGAACCATGACTGAGACAAAGGATAAAATAATAAGATTATTTTATTTTCTAACTAGGTCAAGTGTTCAAGTCTTAGTGAACTAGGGTTATGTGGGATTTGGAATCTTATACTACCTTGAACAACTAAAGTGCTAATAATCTTATTTGGAATAAGATTAGTGTCTTGTTATATATATATATATATATATATATATATATATATATATATATATCATTATTAAAAAAAAGAATAAAAAAACAATTGTGTAACACACGATACGTGTGAAACAAAAAGAAGAAACAAAGAAAAAGGTGCGGCTACAAACAACGATTGTAAAAAAAATTTGTTTTTTTTTTCTTTTATTATACAAGTGGCCGAATTCTATATACACAAAGCAAGAGTTGTTTTGTGTTGTTTCTTCAACCTCCATACAACCTCCTGAAGCCCGTGACGTGCCCACACATAGTTACCGGAACCTGGGAGATAGCGAGGAAGATCCAGTGGTACAAATCGGAAAGCAAATTCAAGAATTAAAAAACGAATGAGTTAACCTTGAGGTATGATTTCGAATTCTGCCTTTTATTTATTCTTATATATCATACAAGGTTTTAAAGTCGCTTAAATATTTTTATAAAAAGTTTGAAAAATCCCTTCCGCTGCGCGACTCTGGGGATTACACGCACATGTCAGTGTGACTTGTTGATGCGGATTATAGCCCGCACTTCTCCAATCTGTATATTCTTCTGATGTTGAGTACGGCTTCTAGCCCGCACTGGTCTTCTTGCACAATCTCCTGGTCTTCAGTGTGGCTTGGTAATGCGGCTTCAACTCGTACGCTTATCCCACACTTCCCTTCTAACATTGAATAATTGCCATTTTTGCCTTCAATTCTTCATTTTAAGCAAACACCATATTTATGGAGCTTTTACCTAAAAAAGTGCTCAAACACACGTTATATACACAATTTGCTCAAAAACGAGCACAAAAACAAGAAAATGGGAGCTCAAAATATGAACATTTTTAGAGCGATCAGGTCGCCCATCCTTTCCGCGAGTAGAACTTCCGGTCCGTTTTCATCCCACTCTCATGCTCGCAATACATGGCAGCATTATAAGTGGGCGACCTCTTGAACTTATCCATGGAACGAAGCTCTAATTCTGTTACGGCACATGCAAGAGCATTGTCCTTGCCTTCAAGCTCCTCTTTGAGTTCGTAGATGATCTGGTCCTTAGAAGCAGCCTCTTTCTCAGTGACGACCAAGACAACGGTAACCACAGCAAGCTGCCCCTCTAATGAAGCTTGGCCTTTTTCCAGGTAAGTAGCTCTCCTTTGAGACTTTTCGATCTGAGCTACCAGGTTTATACTCTTGTCCTCAGTTGACTTCAGGTCAGAGAGCACTTGAGAAAACGAAGAAGATCATACATATTAAAGATCAAAAGAAAGGAAAGAAGTGTCAAAGGTGCAAACTTATAAACGAGGCAAAATTGAAGTAAGCCTTCAATATGTTATCTAAGGGGCCGCCGATACTATTATGAAATCGGGAAGCAGCCACAAAGAAGGTCGACTTATTGGTCACGGCGAGAAGCACCTCTTCAACAAAATGCACACATGATTTAATGAACCCAAAGTAAGAATCGGAGCTTACGAGACTGGAACAGCTCCATAAGGGGCAACCTAGGGGCTTTCTCAGGGATGGTAGTAGAAACCTCCACCCCAACAATTGGAGTGATGGGGGTCGTAACCTTCTAAGCCTTCTAGACTGGAACATCATCCACCTTATCAGCTCTGAGCCTCTTGTTCTTCACCAGGAGAACCTCCACCTCCTCATTTGAGGAAATCTAACAAGTACCACGTCTGATACGTTCCAAAGAGTAACCTTTGGTGAACATTCTCTTTTGACTATGGGATGAGATGGCTCAAGAGCAACATCCTACCCTCTTATCGGTAGAGATGTCAATGGTTCGGTACGGGTTTTCCATTACCATCCCCAATACCAATTTGTATGAGAAATACCATCCCCGATGAATGCCCGCCTTAAAATAAACGGTGCTGGTTCGGGGATTCTCCATTAGAGGATCGGTTGTTTGTCTCATACCATCCCCATCCAATTAATGTATTTTTTTTATGACTTTTTGATAAAGATCATATAAATATTATTGAGTAATATGAAAATAATAGTGTGAGGGGCATATTATATATAATGATTTTGAATGGAGAAGTGTTTCAATAGAGGGAAAAAATTAAAAAAAAAATTAGAGGGAAAATTATGTTAATGGGAGAGAAAAATATAAGGGAAATGTATGTTTATATATATATATATTTATTTATAACGGGTACGGGTACGGGGCGGTGCAGGGACTTAAAATCCCGTTACCGTACCGAATTAAATCGGGTATTAAAAAAAATACCGGCCCCATACCACAACTTAAATGGTACGGTTAAAACAGCCCCTAACAGGTCGGGTCCCCACGGATCCCCGTACCAATGAGTAATTTTGACATCCCTACTTATCGGCAAACCGATTTAGGGAAGGGTTCGTCGAAGTCGCCTTACGCTCACAGCGAACAGGTGGCCGACGGGGAGAATGAAGATATGAACTATCAAAAAGGGCTTTCTGAGGTTGCCTAGTTAGAGGCCTGATTAGATTGGCTAGCAAGCCACATACATGATCGACTTCACACACTGGAAGACACCAAAAAGGTTCGACCATCCTCCATTCGACGAAAAGGTTCGAAATTCGCCCATACACGAGAGCAGGAGAAATGATAGGGTATGTGAGTAGAATTCAACACAGAGGTGTGATCCGTGGCCATAACATCTCCCTAATCGCCTCTTACAAAAAAAAAAAACCACCAACTCATTCAGGGCACGGGTTGCAAACCGCAGTGATGGCATAATTTGCACAGTTTGGGAAGGTTACGTAGAAAAAGGAAAGGTTTTCTTCTGGAAAGTTCTTGAGAATAAAGGAAAAAGACTTTGCATGGAATATGGAGTTCTTGTGCGTATAAGAGTAGGGCTTTGCGTGAAACATGAAATCTTGTTTGTTAAAGAAAGTAGTTTCCATGTAGGACTTACACTTCTTGTAACAAATATAAATAGATCCTAATAACTAAGTTATTGGATGGAGCAAAAAAACAAATACTAGAGAGATCTCAGAGAATGGGCATTGGGCGTAATTGGGTTTGAGGTGTTTTTAGAGAGAGATTCATGAGTGTATGGTTGTAATAATTTACTAAATAATGAGACTTTCTCTTGTCCTCTTGACGGCCGTGGTTTTTCCATGTAAAAATCCTTGTGTTGTGTGTGTGATTGGATTTGCTTATTTCTTCCATCTTATCTTTTTTCTTTCGTTAATATTATTGTATTTGTCTGTGGACTATCCGGCAACGTTTCCGCGTAGCATAACGATTGGTATTATTATTAACAAACATTACTAATAAAATTAAGGTGGCTCTATTGCCACCCAAAAAACTTCTTCCGGCACTCATTATTAATAAAAGATTAATTACATTTGGTGGAAATCTGAATTTTATCTGTAATAATCTTTATTTGATCCATCTTTACATGTTGATTTTCCTGACCCTTTTATCTTGAAACAGATTCACCAATTTTTTTTTCTTTTAAGTATTACAAAGTATTTCGGGCTTTTATTGAGGAGGGGAGGACTCGAACTCTCAACCTCGTGGTGCAGGTGTGTGGAGTTTACCACCGGACCAATCTGATCTCGTCCTCTTATTCACCAAATTAGTTGGCCAAAATACACTATAATTACCAAAACAAACTATTTTCGGTGGGTGTACAGGTATTATAGCATTTCCTTTTGTAAATTTTGGCTTCCTTTCTACAATGGAAGATCAAATAGATAGACACCGATTACTTATAGAGGAAGGGGGCAGGGGTGGGTGTTGACTTTTTCTCTTCCTTTTTGACTTTTTTTCAATATGGCGAGTTGGGTTGAATAAGTTATCACAAATTTCATGATCATTCAATTGCTTTGAAGAAGCAATCATTTTCGCTACATAATCTTTCTCCTTAGTTGGAGGATTAGAGCTCGGTTGGGTCTTCATACTCGAGTATTATTTGATATTATCAGGCACTCAGCAGCAGTGAAAGAACTTCATGGTAGAAATGTAGTCATTTTGGGATTTTTTTTTTTCTTTCTTTTGTTTTACCTCAAGATTTAAATTAATGTTGGCCAATGATTACTGTTGAGCAGGCTCTGCTGCTGGTTGCCAGTGTAGTTAAGGTATGGACATATTATTTCATTTTCTTCTGACGAGGGATTGATGCTCCAAATCCAAGACCATAATCATTTTATTTAAAATCAATTGTTTCAGAATATTTACCTCCAATAGTGGGTACAATATCCGTAAACAATATCTATTGGTTTTTTTTTTTTTTCGACTGAACAAGGAAGGAATTCATACTAAATCGGAGACAAATTGATATGAATTTGTGGAAAAGGGACAGCAGAGGTGTTCTTCAATTTTATTAATAGGACAAGTTCTTCATTACATTGGAAAACAGAGTTGCACCCCCGTTTGTAGCACAAGGAAGGCAAATAGTTGTTGTTTAACATAAAGCCCATTTACTTTCACTACATTTTTTTTACAAATGATCCATCACAATTAGATGTGAAAATTATCAGTTGATCCGGTGACTCATGGGGACCCACCCCGTGAGGAACTGATTTCAATAACCATTCCATGAGCAATTGAGCAAATGCAGAAGTTTCCAATTGCTGTTAAGACCTGAAACCATAAAAAAAAAAAGTTATAATAGTTAATACTAAATTGACATTATTATATTTTTTATTTGCACATAGGGCTGCATATGTGAACCTTCTGGAAATGTCCAACATGTGCAGTGTTTTCGACAAGATGAGCTGCCTTCCTGAAGAAAGTATGGACTCCAGTTGCAATAACAACTGCTTTAATTTCACCTTGCTTGCACATTGAACATGAGTAAACCCCGTCACCTGGATTCTTGGTTACTGGAAGAGATTCCCTAGTAAGAGCCGACTACAAGTAGGAACAAAAATTTGAAATTTAGATCACATCATAAACTGTCCATGACAATAATAGAATTTGTTTCGCCAATATATTTCTTCCAATATTAAATTTTTTCACAGGGACAGCCATTTTCCCTCTGATCACAGACTCAAAACAGACATGAACTGTGAGTTAATGCATGCATACACTTTTGGAGAGTATCTACCTGATCAATTTTCAAAGGATCTCCTTCAAGTAGACCTGCATGGCTGCATCAGCCAGAACAATGTCTCGAAGTTTGATACTGAGAATGTCACCAGGGACCAACTCTGCAGCATCTTCCTCGCTCCATCTGATATCGCATAAGACCCGGAAGGAATAGTCTAAGTTGATTCTAAGATAAAGATCTGATGTTTCAGGCATAATGTAAATTCTAATAAGCAATACAACTAGACCTTGGCTTTTGGGGCCAAACGAGCCATAAGAGCAGCAGCTGCATTGCCAGCATTATTTTCCTCTATGAAACTGATTGTAGAATTGATCACAAGCAAGATTATGATGCCAACAAAATCATGATAATCAACAAAATCATGATAATCAGGATCTTTTCCCTGCATAATAAAGAAATAACCTCAGATCATGATCATCACTAAGGACCTCATGATTCAAGCATCGAAACACTTGATAAATCAATGATATTCAAGAAGTGGTAAGATGAGATCCATATAGATTTACCCATCCATGTGCAAGAGCAATAGCAATGATAGCTGCAGCTTCCATGATCCATGACAGAGGATTCCACATAAACCACAAAAACTTCAATAATTTCCTTTCCTATAGAAGAAACAAACAGAACAACGGCCTAATTATGAGACTAAGAAATGATCAAACAGCACAAACAGAATAGAATATCACAAAACTAAGAAAAAACCAATAAATCAAACTGAAAACTAACCTTTTTCTCCTCAAGTTTATTGTATCCAAATAAATCCAACCGGTGTTTAACATTACCGGAAGTCATGCCCGCCCTTGTGCATTTCAAATTCTCCAAAACTTCTTCAATGGGTATATTTTACAAAAACATCACAGAAACACAACTTCCACACTTACTTTCCAAACAAGTAAAACATGTTTTACAAACACAAAAACGTAAAAAAAAAAAAAAAAAACAAAAGAAATCATCAGGTGAATCTGTATTATAAAGAACAATGCGTATATATCCATGGTAAAAACTGAGAAATTAAATGGCTAACAAAAGAAAATGTGGCTTTCTTTTCTTGCTCTGCAAGAAGTTTAGCTTTTTCTTCTTCTTCCGTCCTTTTGATTTCAGTAAGTTGATATTCTCCTTCATCAACAAGCTTGGCTTCTTCTTCCTCAACAAGTTTTTTCAACACTCTTGCATCAAATTACTAGAAAAGACTGCACATCTTCCATCCTTTTTTTGAGAATCCGAATCTCATATTTATGAGAAAAACTTGTGTAGGAGATGTAATTGAGGATCCAAATCCATTTGTAGTGGTGTAAAGTATAAAAATATGCCAAACACAAAATTTGAAGCACAATCAAGAAAGCATAATTACCATTCTCTTCTTTTCTCTTTAATACCTAAACAACTATCGATTTCCACTGTACATTAGAAACAAACAAAATCATCAGGTTCCATTGAAAATAGACAACAGAGAAAAAAAAGAATATCTTAAAAAAAAAAAAAACCATTGAGTTCTACTAAAAATAAAGAATAGTGAAAGCGTTACCACTTACCACCCACTTTTTTTTTATACCTAAAAAAGGAAAAAAAGGAAAAAAAAAACAAAAACCAATGACCTCTACTCGAAATAAAGAACAAAGAAAAAAGAAAGGATTTTCTAAAGAATCAAATAAATAATGGAGAAAGCATTAGCAAGTACCAACCATTGAGATATATATATATATATATATATATATATAAAGAGTTCTGCTCGAATTTTTTTTAATGGATGTTATAGATTAAATAAGATTTATTTTTATGAAAAATGCCAAAAAAAAAACAAATAAGAAGTTGAAGAAGTCGAACTACACCAAGCAATCTCTGCATGAGCAACTCCAAGTTGAAGGAGTTGAGGATGGAGATCTCCATCCATGGAGATCTGCATGGATCCTTTTGGGTGATCCAATCTAGAGATCGGAGATTGGATCTCCATATCTCTCTTCTTCTTTTTTTGCCTTTTTCCTAAAAAAAATCTATTAATGGGATAAATATGGTATGAGGCAAGGAACCGACCCCCTAATGAGGAATCCTTATACCTACACCTTTTATTTTAAGGTGGTATTCACCGGGATGGTATGGAAGGTAATGGAAAACCCATCCCCAACCCGTACCATTGACATCTCTAATCATAGTCCTTCAAATCACTAATGAACAAAAGGATTGCAATAACTAAACATAGAACTAGTCTAAGCATTTCTTTGTCATATAATATGGCAATCAAGCTCCAAATTAACAAAGCTTCGGTCAAATTGGTGACATTTTGTAATTAAAACAACAAATTAAAGAGACATTTTGGATGCTGAAATAGTGAAAATATAATCGTAGAAAGGCGAATGTTATAATAAAAAGATAAAAAAAAATGCATCATTGCCAAAAACTATAACAGCCACATTTTATACGAATACAATAATATATCCACCATGCCTCAGACACAACTCAATAATCCACTCACAGAAATAAAAATAACAGAAAATTCATCCTTGCCAATAACTATGACATGTGAGAAGCTTGTGTTATTATTCTCTCACATAATGTAGAACCAAAAGGATCCTAATAATATAAATAGTTTTTTCCTTTTTATTTTAAGCAAAATACACTAAAATATAATAACACCAATTTGCACACAAGCTTATGTAGGAAAACAAAATACTCTTTTACTCTTTATTTATTTACTCTAATTCAACCTCCTCCTCGTAGTTATTTATTTACTTTTTTTTGGGTCTGATCTCAATCCCTTGGACAAGAAGGAATTCCTTGTCTGTAGTTTTAATAGTCATTAATAATTCACCGTCTTTATCACCTCCATTGAAAAATTCACCCAATTCACTTTCCACCCACCCATCTGCTCTCTTTTTCGGGAAGAAGCCATCGTCGTCTCCATCTTGGTGCTCCCGATGAAAATAAACAGTTCGCTTTTGACCATTAATACTCCCAGCAAGTCCAACAAAGACTTCTACTGGATCATCATCTCCAAGCCATATACGGTTACCGGCGAACACAAGGTAAGCTACGTAAGTTGTCTTCGGCGACAAAAGTGAAGTAGTAATCTTGCCACCAATTTCTATTGGGCCAATCTCTGAACGCTTGACCACCTCGGGGAACCTTGTTAAATGCGTAGGCAATCAATATAAATATAACAATATGAGCGACAAAGAATTAGAGAGGAAAACGTACCTGCAATCGGGCATGTGAAACCGACGCTTGACCTCGGGTATGGAAAACCAACCCCATTCATAAATAACATCACCATCAACAATATTGAGTTCCCTGGCCGATATCATGTAACAATTCTTTCCACTTTGGAGGTCAAACCAAAAGCTCTGTTCAATACATCAATTAAGCAATCAAAATTGAATCAATCACATAACATATATACAAACAAAATAACCTAAATTTATTTTTTCCAAACTTTGAAATTACCATCTTGCCGTTGTGAATGAGATTGTGACAGGTGCGGAAGTAGAGCTCCTTCTTCCACAATGCCGACCACGTAGTAGAAGAAGATGAAGACGAACTGGACGGGTATTCAGGAAGGAGGAAGCTGTCCCAAACGACGTCGGAATCGGCGGCGGATCGGAAGGTGGTTGAGACGCAAGTCAAGCGGCAGGCGTCGCGAGGGGTGGTGGAGGAGATGATGGCCGCTATACAACCCTCCGGTAGGCCTAGCATCTCAGTCATGACCACCAAAGAAGAAAAGGATTTCTCGACGGCGGCTGGTCTGTCGTTGCTGGCTTTTTTTTATGCGTTTTATTACCTGGCATATAAAATTTCTTAAACTACATCTGAGTATATTTAGTAAATCAAATAACTTAATAGGGTAAATAAGTGAATGGATATGTAGAGTTATAGGGATTTTTTTTTTTTTGGCAATTTGACTTGGTACCTTTTAGTAATTTGATATTGGAAAGAAATAAACCTGTGCTATTATCGATTTACTCTCTAACCGTCTTTTTTTTTTAATATCAAATTTTTAATTGTGTTTGCTTTTTTCAGTACCATGATACCTAACTTTTTGTAAACACATAAAATAAATCCTTTTGATATAATTTTTAACGGTAATACTATTTTATCTAAATTTAAATAAAGTAGTATTACTCAATTTTTAATGAGAGATGCTATGGATAATCTATTAAATATCTTTCCACACTCCATTTTAAACTTTTTTTTTATCATGACAGTTTTATCTTAATTAAAATTATTAGAAAGGACAATTTTTTTAAAAAAAATATACTACAGCATTTCTTTATCATATAATATGGCAACCAAGCTCCAAATTAACAAAGCTTCGGTCAAATTGATGACATTTTATAATTAAAACAATAAATTAATGAGACATTTTGAATAATGAAATAGTGAAACTATAAACATCATAGAAAGGCGGCTGTTAAAATAAAAAGAACAGAAAAATGCATACTTGATACAGAGAATGTCACCAGGGACCAACTCTGCAGCATCTTCCTCGCTCCATCTGATATCGCGTAAGACCTGGAAGGAATAGTCTTAGTTGATTCTGAGATAAAGATCTAATGTTTCAGGCATAATGTAAATTCTAATAAGCAATACAACTAGACCTTGGCTTTTGGGGCCAAACGGAGCCATAAGAGCAGCAGCTGCATGGCCAGCATTATTTTCCTCTATGAAACAGATTGTAGAATTGATCACAAGCAAGATTATGATGCCAACAAAATCATGATAATCAACAAAATCAGGATAATCAGGATCTTTTCCCTGCACAATAAATAAATAACCTCAGACCATGATCATCACTAAGGACCTCATGTTTCAAGCATCTAAACACTTGATATCAATGATATTCAAGAAGTAGTAAGATGAGATTCATATAGACTTACCCCTCCATGTGCAAGAGCAATAGCCATGATAGCTGCAGCTTCCATGATCCATGACAGCGAGAGGATTCCACATAAACCACAAAAACTTCAATATTTTGCTTTCCTATAGAAGAAACAAACAGAACAACAGCCTAATTATGAGACTAAGAAATAATTAAACAGCACAAACAAAATAGAATATCACAAAAAACTAAGAAAAAACCAAATCAAACTGAAAACTAACCTTTTTCTCCTCAAGTTTATTGTATCCAAATAAATCCAACCGGTGTTTAACATTACCGAAAGTCAAGCCCGGCCTTGTGCATTTCAAATTCTCCAAAACTTCTTCAATGGGTATATTTTACAAAAATATCACAGAAACACAACTTCCACACTTACTTTCCAAACATGTAAACATGTTTTACAAACACAAAAACGTAAAAAAAAAATCATCAGGTGAATCTGTATTATAAAGAACAATGCGTATATATCCGTGGTAAAAACTAAGAAATTAAATGGCTAACAAAAGAATGCGTGGCTTTCTTTTCTTGCTCTGCAAGAAGTTTAGCTTTTTCTTCTTCTTCTTCCTTCCTTTTGATTTCAGTATGTTGATATTCTCCTTCATCAACAAGCTTGGCTTCTTCTTCCTCAACAAATTTTTTCAACACTCTTGCATCAAATTACTATAAAAGACTGCACAACTTCCATCCTTTTTTCGAGAATCCGAATCTCATATTTATGAGAAAAACTTGTGTAGGCAATTCAATTGAGGATCCAAATCCACTTGTAATGGCGTAAAGTATTAAAATTGAAAACACAATCAAGAAAGCATAATCACCATTCACTTCTTTTCTCTATAATACCTAAACATCTATTGATATCCACTGTATATAAGAAACAAACAAAATCATCAGGTTCCACTGCAAATAGACAACAAAGAAAAAAAAGAATATCTTTAAAAAAAAAAAAAAAAAAAAAAACCATCGAGTTCTACTAAAAATAAAGAATAGTGAATGCGTTACCACTTACCACCCACTTTTTTTATACCTAAAAGAGGAAAAAAGGAAAAAAACAAAAACAAAAACCAATGACCTTTACTCGAAATAAAGAACAAAGGAAAAAGAATGGATTTTCTAAAGAATCAAATAAATAAGGGAGAAAGCATTAGCAAGTACCAACCATTGATATATATATATATATATATATATATATATATAAAAAGAGTTCTGCTCGAAAAAAATAATTAATGAATGTTATAGATCAAATAAGATTTATTTTTATGAAAAATGCCAAAAAAAAAAATAAGAAGAAGACGAGACTCTACAGCTAAACTACACCAAGCAATCTCGGCATGAGCAACTCCAAGTTGAAGAAGTTGAGGATGGAGATCTCCATCCATGGAGAACTACATGGATCCTTTTGGGTGATCCAATCTAGAGATCGGAGATTGGATCGCCATATCTCTTCTTCTTCTTCTTTTTTAGGCTTTTTCTTAATAAAAATCTATTAATGGGATGAAGATGGTATGAGGCAAGGAACCGATCCCCTAATGGGGAATCTTTATACCTACACCGTTTATTTTAAGGTGGGTATTCACCGGGAAGGTATTTCTCATACAAATTAGTCATTAGGAAGGTAATGGAAAACCCATCCACAGCCAGTACCATTGACATCCCTAATCACAGTCCTTCAAATCACTAATGAACAAAAGGATTGCAATAACTAAACATAGCACTAGTCTAAGCATTTCTTTATCATATAATATGGCAATCAAGCTCCAAATTAACAAAGCTTCGGTCAAATTAGTTACATTTTGTAATTAAAACAGCAAGTTAAAGAGATATTTTGGATGTTGAAATAGTGAAAATATAAACATCATAGAAAGGCGACTGTTATAATAAAAACATAAGAAAAATGCATCCTTGCCAAAAACTATAACAGCCACATTTTATACGAATACAATAATATATCCACCACGTCCCAGACACAACTCAATAATCCACTCACAGAAATAAAAATAACAGAAAATTCATCCTTGCCAATAGCTATGACATGTGAGAAGCATGTGTTATTATTCTCTCACATAATGTAGAACCAAACGGGTCCTAATAATATAGATAGTTTTTTCCTTTTTATTTTAAGCAAAATACGCTAAAATATAATAACATCAATTTGCACACAAGCTTATGTAGGAAAAAAAAAATACTCTCCTAATTCAACCTCCTCCTTATAGTTATTATTTACTCTTTTTTGGGTCTGATCTCAATCCCTTGGACAAGAAGGAATTCCTTGTCTCTAGTTTTAATAGTCATTAATAATTCACCATCTTCATCACCTCCATTGAAAAATTCACCCAATTCACTTTCCACCCACCCATCTCCTCTCTTTTTCGGGAAGAAGCCATCATCATCTCCATCTTGGTGCTCCCGATGAAAATAAACAGTTCGCTTTTGACCATTAATACTCCCAGCAAGTCCAACAACAACTTCTACTGGATCATCATTTCCACGCCATATACGGTTACCGGCGAACACAAGGTAAGCTACGTAAGTTGTCTTCGGGGACAAAAGTGAAGTATTAATCTTACCACCAATTTCTATTGGGCCAATCTCTGAACGCTTGACCACCTCGGGGAACCTTGTTAAATGCGTAGGCAATCAATATAAATATAACAATATGAGCGACAAAGAATTAGGGAGGGAAACGTACCTGCAATCGGGCATGTAAAACCGACGCTTGGCATCGGGTATGGAAAACCAACACCATTCATAAATAACATCACCATCAACAATATTGAGTTCCCTGGCCGATATCATGTAACAATTCTTTCCACTTTGGAGGTCAAACCAAAAGCTCTGTTCAATACATCAATTAAGCAATCAAAAATTGAATCAATCACAGAACATATATACAAACAAAATACCCTAAATTTATTTTTTCCAAACTTTGAAATTACCATCTTGCCGTTGTAAATGAAATTGTGACAGGTGCGGAAGTAGAGCTTCTTCTTCCACAACGCCGACCACGTAGTTGAAGAAGAAGAAGACGAACTGGACAAGTATTCAGGAGGGAGGAAGCTGTCCCAAACGAAGTCGGAATCGGCGGCGGATCGGAAGGTAGATGAGACGCAAGCCAAGCGGCAGGCGTCGCGAGGGGTGGTGGAGGAGATGATGGCCGCTATACAACCCTCCGGTAGGCCTAGCATCTCAGTCATGACCACCAAAGAAGAAAAGGATTTCTCCACGGCGGATGATCTCTGTCGTTACTGCTTTTTTTTTTATATGCTTTTTATTACCTGGCATATAAAATTTCTTTTCCTTATATAATCTGTTGCACATTAAAAAGACACTTGGAACCTAAATTGGTTATAAAACTACATCCGAGTATATACAGTAAACCAAATAACTTAAAAACGGTAAATAAGTGAATGAATATGTAGAGTTAGGGATTTTTTTCGCAATTTGACTTGATTAGTGATTGATATTTGAAAGAAAGAAACCTTGGCTATTATCGATTTACTCTCTAACAATTTTTTTTTTAATATCAAATTTTTAATTGTGTTTGCTTTTTTAGTACCATGGTACGTAATTTTTTTTAAAATAAATCAAATAGGTCCTTCTAATATAATTTTTAACAGTAATGATACTTTATATAAATATGGTATCCAAATGATATGGCATTATTGTAATCCATTCATTTTAATTATATTAGATTTGCATAATTTAAATGAATGGATTACAGTGATTCCATATCATTTGGACACCAAATTTGAACAAAATAGCATTACTCAATTTTTTAACGATAGATGCTATTAACAATCCATTAAATATCTTTCTACACCCCATTTTAATTTTTTTTATTTATCACATGACGGTTTTATCTTAATTAAAACTAATAGAAAGGACAAAAAAAAATTATATATACTACAAAATAATTTTGCTAGACTCCAACATCATTATTATTATTATTATTATTATTATTATCATTTGCATTTTACAAACCCTAAAACATTTGTTTCGATGTCATTGACGTTTTATTTGATTAGGAACTGATGGCAATAATTTACCACAAGAAACAAAAGTTGCAAATTTTTGTGTAGGGTGTTTTTACCTTCCTTTAAACTTCCATCTTTGAGTTTTTGTAAACTATCTGTTTGGTTTGCTAGAAAATCTAGAAAACAGGGTTGTTCTGTTTTCCTCATCCGTACATATTTTATTTTGAAAGAAAAAGCTCAATGATTTTATAATTTTTCAATGACCATAAGAGTCTTTCCTCAATAATGTTTTATATGCACCTGTTTGTGAAGGATAGAGGAAAGACTCTTACGGTCATTTAATGGATATTTAATAGAGTGTAGAAAGATATTTAATGTATTGTTAATAGCGAATCTCATTACAAATTGAGTAGTGCTACTTGTTCAAATTTGATGCTCAAATCTAATGTTATTGGTACAATTTGAAAAGATAGCACGCCAGCATAAACAACGTGAATCACGGGAACAACAAATGACGTGTCAACGAATGAAGATCAAAATGAGCCAACTTAAGATGATCAGTAAACAACTCAATATGCTGATCAAAGTTACCAAGATGGTCGGGTTGGAATCCCCGACCAAGGTAAATAGATTGATCGGGTATAGCTATCCGATCGAGAATAAATCTCCGGTCGGGGTGAAAAAATCTAGTCGGGTTTGGCAGATGGTCGGTTAAGTGACGCACATACAGTTTAAAGATGTACTCGGATGACCTGATGTACCAATAATCCAGAATTCGATGCAATCACGACTCAAATACGCAGAGAAAGAGTCTTATTCAAATAAGACATCTCGAAGCATACTCTGATAAGAAAATAAACTTCCTTATAGGTATCAGAGTCCCAATCAGGCAACAAATCTAACTCTTTCAATTCATAGAAGATACAAACGACTCCGAAAAGTCAGAGTTTTATTAAATCTGTACCACATTTTCCTTATTTGTATTCCGAGAATTAAGGATTTATACATGTATAAATAGCACCTAGAAACACAAAAGAAGGGGTTAATGAGCTGTTATTTTATGAGTGAGATCAAGGAAGGTTGAGTGTGTAATCAAATTATTCATAGTGAATTTCTCTCTCGCCGTCGCCGGCAACCGTGGATGTTTACTCGCTTTGAGGTTTTACCACGTAAAATATTGTTTTGCTTGATTTGTTGTTCTTACTGTTTTGTTATTCATTACTAGTTCGACATATCTTGTGTGACGCGTGGTTAATTTTATCAAATCCAAAAATCACCGTCAACAATTGGCGCTAGAAGGAGGGGGTAGAACCTCCGAGAGTTTATATAACAGACATATGGCTATTAGTAGAGATGTGAGTCAATCCCCACATGAAACCGGTATCCACCGTGGTACCGATGATACTGGCATAGCAAACACCAGCAATGCTAGAGGGGATTTGCCCTCCGGGACTCCACCTTCCGTCGGCCAAGATGTAGTACCTTCTCCAGACGCCCTTCCTAGTATCTCTCCCGATGCTTTTCGGCAAGTTCAAGAATCCCTGCGGAGAGTCATTGAATATGCTGCCAAACAGGGAATCAATATTACTGCTACAGTGAATTTAACCTCACCATTCCAATTATCTACACCGGTGGTGGCTCGAGACCCAAGGATACAGTCTGAGAAAGTCGTTCTGACCCCAGACGCTCCACAGAAGACTGGTAGGGATAGGGCAGATCGCCGTGAAAAGAGGAAACGATCCTAAAAGTGAGATGATCGCCAAAATTACTATAACTTTAGAGAAAGAAGGGGTCAGGATGACAAAGAGCGAAATAAGGGAGTAGGCAAAGAAAATAGGGGAGGAACAAATCATGATCAGGACAATAGATATGGCAGTCGTGAGAGAAGGTCCCAATCAGCTTCATCTGATGAAGACGCACCCCTTAGAAGGCACAGGGAAATGACCCCTTATCCAAAATATAACATCCGTGACACACAGGTCACCAGACGAACTTCAAGGGATCCGTATGGCCTTACTGTCATTCAAAAGTTCACTGAATGTGGCGAGCCGGAAGGAAAGCGAGAAGTTCTACTAAAAAGGATAGAGGCGTTGGAACAGAGACAGGGCTGAGGTAACTTATTGATCAGAAATTCTGGCAGCCCGTTCACTGTCACTATAAGACAAGCTCGTTTTTCAGAAAAATTTAGAATGCCGCATGTGGAGCAGTTCTAGGCCAACACCGACCCCCAGGAGCACGTTGGCAGATATCAGAGTGAGATGGCGCAATACGACTACAACGATGCACTCTTATGCAGAATGTTCCCTCAAATGCTAGGAGATCAGGGGTCTAGATGGTTTGGTGGCCTTGCAAGCGGATCGATCGGGAATTTTAAGATATTGATACAAGCCTTTACTAGGCAGTTCATGGGGAACATCCAGCGCAGGAAGTCGATATTTTTCCTTTCAATTTTGAGACAAGGGAAGGACGAAAAGTTAAATGATTACCTTACCCGGTTCTTACAGGAAGTCTCAGAGGTGGAGAACCCTAATGATAATGCGGTTGTGGCTACATTTATCAACAGTTTGCAGCACAGCCAATTATCACTCAATTTAAGGAAAAAGGGACCAATCACCTACGCTAATTTGGTGGACGATGTAGGAGGATATGCGATGGCTGAAGAAAAACAAATAGCACATGGTAGGGAGTTGATACATGGTGGTCGACTAGCTAATAGTTCGAAAGGAAATCCCAATGGTGACTAAAAGAACAATTTTGGGAAGAGTAAAGAAGGTCGCAAGGAAGATGATCAGAAAGGCAACAGAACCTTCAAGCGGCAGTATACCAATTACACTCCTCTAACTCAGAAGCAAGATGAAATTTTGAACGTGATTGAGGACAAGAATTTATACAAGAAGCCCCCAAAGTAATCCAATTTTGCATTAAGAGACACTTCCAAATACTGCTGATTTCATCGGGAAAACGGTCATGAAACTTCCAAATGCTACCAATTGAGAGATTACATCGAAAAACTGATCAGGGATGGACATCTGAAGAACATGGTTCTCAAAGGAGGTGATGATCGACAGAGTGACCCTGCCAAAACCGACCAAGATGGAAAGGACAACCCGAAAGGGAATTCAAACGATGGGGCTATCAACACCATATTTGGTGGGCCGTGTACAGGGAGAAGTAGCAGGGAAAGAATGTTTGAAGTCTGTGAAGCAATAGAAGGCCAAAGAAACTTAGAAGTAAACTCAGTAGGTCCCGACCAGAAGAAGCTTAAGCAAGGTTGGGATCCGATTATTTTCTCTGAGGCTGATGCTCATGGATTGGAGTTTAAACCGAACAATGCAATTGTTGTTTCAGTTCCCATTAGTCATCAGGAAGTAAAAAGAGTACTGATCGACAATGGAAGCTCGACGGATATTCTGAGCGCCGGGGTGTTTGACTAACTAGGGCTTCAGATGACGGATCTGTAACCATTGGTAATTCCCGTCAGAGGATTCGGGGAGCAGAAGTGAGATTCCTGGGAACAGTCAAGTTGCCAGTCGAAATAAGAAGTTTTCCATGTCAGAAAGTAGTACTGCTTGATTTCGTGGTCGTTGACACCGAGAATTGGTCATATAATGCTTTGCTAGGTAGACCATTCTTGAACAAAACAAAACCAGTTACAACAACCTACACTCTGACTATCAAGTTCCCAACTGAGTCCGAAGTCGGTGTATTGAAGGGGTCTTAAGAATGGGCAAGAAAAGCTAATCTGGAGATCTACAGAGAAAGAGCTGAGCCAGACGTAATGCAGATAGACTCTGCAGAACAGAGAAAGAGCCTAAAAGATGATGAAGGTGAAGAGAAGGCCGAAACGCCAACTCAATTTAACTTGGACCCAAAAGAGTCATATCTAAAAGATGAGGAAAGCCGGGAAGAGGAGCCAACTATTGAAGTCGTGATGGACGACATAAATCCTGAACAAACGGTAAAGTTGGGAGCACAGCTGACCGAACAGATGCAGGATCAACTAATCAATCTGTTGAAAGAGTATAAAGATGTGTTCGCTTGGAAACACGAAGACATGCCGGGAATCAATGCCAAGATAATTTCCCACGCTCTGACTGTTGATCCCGAGCACATGCCAGTAATACAAAAGAAGCGAAGATTCAACCCTGAAAGGAGCCAAGCGATTAAAGATGAAGTCCATAAGTTATTGGCAGCTAGATCGATCAGGGAAGTTCAGTATCTTGAATGTGTCGCCAATGTGGTTCTTGTAAAAAAGAAGAATGGGCAGTTGAGACTATGTGTGGACTTCACAGATCTAAACAAAGCATGCACAAAAGATAGTTTCCCTCTGCCCCGAATAGATCAGTTGGTCGATGCGACTGCGGGGCACGAGCTATTGAGCTTCATGGACGCATATTCAGGTTACAACCAGATCAGGATATTCGGCTCAGATGAAGAAAAGACTGCTTTTATAATGGATCAAGGACTTTATTGCTACAAAGTAATGCCTTTTGGTCTCAAAAATGCCAGGGTTGTTGGGGTTTATGCCCTAAATATGTAATTTGTAAATGGATTTATGAAATAAATAAAAAGAAAAGTTCAATTCATTCTTGTTGTGTTGTTTATTTTATAACTTGTGCATATATTAACATTCTAGATTGCCGGATGTAATCTCAAACTGTGTATATGAGTGTCATATACAGATGGATACAGTAAGAGACGTGCAATCTAAGGAGTCCATAGATAGCAAATAAAGCTGTGCACTTTATTTGTGGTTAATCTATAGTTGTGGTCCATTCCGTAATGTACAGTGATTCTATCCTGAATCATTCATATGAGATATGAGAATGAAGGCACCTTGTATGATGTGATCATATAAGACTGGACCATAATCTATATGAATCTCTCACCAAGATCCGTTTACTGATGAGATTCATATATATCAACTAATGATGGTTATATGTGGGTGATCTTAATCCTGAGTGTCTTATCGACTCCTTTCAGCTTAGATCGTGGTTTTTGATATACCATGGGTGAGGTTGGATGCAGTTCCTGATCAATATACTCCGTATGTTGGGATTGCGGTTTGGCTTGTGGCTGGGAAAGTATGTACACAATAGTGGAATTCACTCCTTCTTGTGAGAATTAGATGGTAGTTCCCTTAAGGGTTGATTCGGAGCTTGGACAATATGAGCGCTCTCCTAATTCCGTAAGGAAATAGGATTTATTGTCCATTAGAGAATCAACGGTACTTAAAGGATATATGTAATTAGAAGAGTATAACAGACATTATGACTCAGCTCTAATTATGAACAACTGTGGATGATCACACCATGTGTAATAGCTATATCGATAGACACCGAGTTGTATCGGTCTGTGTAAAAGCGTCTGCAGCTGAAAGAGTGCAGCTTCGGGTTTTTAGTGGAATAACATTGAAGTGAATGATCAAGGAATATTAATTAAAGAGTTTAATTAATGATTCCGAGGATTATTTGAGCTCAAAATATTGTGGGTCCATTAGGTCCCCTTGCTCGTCGGATCGATTTAGGTAACAAGGGTCACGGTTAATTAATTGGATTGTCCAATTAATTGTGTTACGAAAGTGACACATATTCATTCAGGGATTAATTAAATAATGAGATTATTTAATTAATATATTAATAATTAAATTAATTAAATAATTAGATTACTTAATTAATGAATTAATAATTATAAATTATTAATTAATTATTAATTGGAGGTTGCAGGTTCAAATCATAACTGAGACATAAAATAATTAGATTATTTTATTCTTAGTTAGGTTTAGTAGTTAAGTTTAAGTCAACTAGGGTAATGTGGGAGTTAGAATCCTATTATACCTAAGACACTTAAATACTAATTATCTTTTGAATATATGGAGATATATTTGGAAAGAGATAATGATCTAGTTTGAAACATATATAGAGATATATTTAATATAACTAGATAACTAATAAAATAGAAAAAATAGATAATACATTAGTTATCTATTTGTTTTAATGAACCCGGTTCATGCAACAACAAAAAAGAGAGAAACACACAATCAGTTTTATTTTGTTTTTTGTTGACTTGATACATGCAACACAAGAAGAGGTGATGTGCATGAATTAAACAAATGAGAAAAAGAGAAATAGTGTGTGGGTGCACTAGTGAAAAGAAAAAAAAAATTATAATATATTTTTTCTTTTTTTCTTTGAACATCCTAGAATTGTTCTAGGTATTTTTTTTCTCTTGGAAGAAATAGTTTCTTCTTCTTTTCTCTACATCCTCCTAAATTCCTGAGTACGTGATGCACCCACACGCAGTTACCAGTTCCGGGAATAACTAGGAAGATCAGTGGTACAGACTAGGAGAATATTGTAAAGTGAAAGAGCCTTCAAACGTTGGTAAGGTTCTAAATTTTCTTTTAATATTTTGATTACAATTTCCTGTGTTTACATATTGTATGTATTAGTTTCGGAAAAATAATTACGATCCTAAGTTCACTGGTTCCAGATCGTTTATGATATGTATAAAATTTTTAAAACCTATTTCCGTTGCGTTACCAGTGAACGGGGTTCCAATAGGGGCAACTTACCAAAGATTGGTAAACAAGATGTTCGCCCGATAGATCGACAGAAACATGGAAGTCTACATAGATGACATACTAACCAAAAGTGTCATAGCAGATAAGCATACAACCGACCTGGAAGAAACATTCCGAGTATTAAGAAGGTACGGGATGAAACTCAACCCCAACAAATGTGTTTTTGGGGTACCGTAGGAAAAGTTCCTCGGATTCCAAGTGCACCATAGGGGGATCTAAGCGAACCCTGAAAAAATAAGAGCCTTGAAAAAGATGAAGTCTCTGGTTACCCTAAAGGACATCCAAAGGTTGATAGGCTGCTTGGCCTTATTAAATCGGTTCATCAGCAAATCAACAGATAGATGATTGTCTTTCTTCAAAGTAATAAGAAAAGGAAATGGAGTAGAATGGAATGGGGAGTGTGAACAAGCATTCCATAAAATCAAAAAATACCTAGGCAAGGCCCCGTTCCTTTCAAAGCCTCTGGAAAGAGAAACTTTGTACTTATACTTGTCAGTCACAGCCGTGGCCACAAGATCGGTGCTCATCAGACTGGATGAAGGAGTACAGAAACCAATATATTATACTAGCAAGGCTTTGCTACCAGCAGAGACAAGGTACTCGGCAGCCGAACAGATGGCATTGGCACTTGTAACGGCATCGAGAAAACTTAGACCTTATTCTCAGGCTCACAAAATTGAGGTCTATACGGATTGTTCGTTAAAACAGATCCTATCCAAGCCAGAGGTCGGGAAGATTAACAAAATGGGCGGTGGAGCTTAGTGAGTTCGATATTGCTTACCTGCCAAGGGCTGCAGTAAAAGGTCAGGCGGTGGCAGACCTGATTACTGATTTCGCCGAGCCATACAGTGCAGTGATCAGGATATTAGAAGAAAAAGTAAGAAGAGTCTTCAGTTGGAAACTGCACATTGATGGATCGTCAAACACGTTTGGCAGCGGGGCAGACATAGTAGTATCAACCCCAGAAGGCGATCAGGTGGAATGCGCACTGCAATTTGACTTTAAAGCTACTAACAACATGGCTGAGTATGATGCGTTGTTGGCTGGACTCCGGATATGCACAACATTGGGAGCAGACGAAGTGGAAATATTCAGTGACTCACAACTTATGGTCAACCAAATTCTAGATGAGTACCAAGCAAAAGATCTTAACATGGTGGCTTACCTAGAAATAGCCAAGACACTTCTCGGGAGATTCAAGAATCATAGAATCACTCAGATCCAGAGAGAGAAGAATGAGAAGGCTGACGCACTATCAAAACTGGCATCAATAACCACTGGTATTTGGTCCAAAATGATTCTAGTGGCTCATCTCGAGAAGCCCGACATTAAAAAAGAAGAAAATCTGACATTAGAAATGGTGGAGAAAGGGCCAATCACTTGGAATACCCCGATCAGAGAGTACCTAGAAGATGGCATGCTCCCTAAAGATGCAGCTGAAGCAAAACGCGTCAGATACATGGCCGCTCGGTATTCGATAATAAGCAATGAGCTTTACAGAAGGGGATTTTCGAAGACCCTACAGAGATGTGTCAAACAAGAAGAAGGAGATAAGATCTTGGCCAAAATACATAGTGGTATGTGTGGAAATCATACTAGGGGTAAAAGTTTGGCTCATAAAACCCTTAGGCAGGGCTTTTATTGGCCAACCCTATTTCAGGATGCTAAACTAGTGGCTGAGAAATGTGGTAATTGTCAAGGAATCACAAACGATATTAGGCAACTGCCTAAAACCTTGAAGAATCTAACCTTACCCTGGCCATTTGCAATGTGGGGATTAGATCTGATCGGCCCCATGCCGACAGCAACTAAAGGAGGTGCCAAGCATGCTATTGTGGCAGTTGACTATTTCACAAAATGGGCAGAAGCGAAAGCATTGGTACACATAACTAAAGCTAATACCACCAGTTTCGTAAAGAAGAATATTATCTATCGATTCGGGATTCCAGATACAATCGTCACTGACAATGGGACTCAATTCGATAGTGACAATTTCAGGGAGATGTGCCAAAAGTACCACATAAAAAATTATTATGCTACACCAGCTCATCCTCAGACTAACGGTCAGACCGAAGCTATCAACAAGATCATCAAGCACACCTTGAAGGCTAAGCTAGACTGAAAGAAAGGAAATTGGGCAGACAAGTTACATGAGGTACTTTGGGTATACCGAACAACTGAAAGGACATCAACAGGAGAGACACCTTACTCCCTAGCATTCGGGACTAAAGCTGTCATCCTAGTCGAGATAACCCATACCTCCCCTAGAGTTCAGCTATATCAGCCCGACACCAATATAATGACCCTAGAACAAAGCTTGCACGAATTGGAGGAAAAAAAGGGACATTACGAGGATAAGAAATGCGGCCTACCAGCAAAGGGTTGCAAAACACTACAACTCACACGTTCGGATTAGAAAGTTCCAACTGGGAGATCTGGTTCTTAGAAGGGTATCTCCAAACACAAGAGATAATACAGCTAGATCTTTAGCAGACAAGTGGGAAGGACCTTACCAGGTGGTCGGATTAGCTGGGCAAATAGCATATCGCCTTGTCCGACCATAAGGAGAAGAATTTCCCAGGCCATGCAACACCCAGTACTTGAAGATATTCTACCCCTAAGGGGTTTTCTCTTTTCATTTTCTTTAGATATTTTGTTAAGATTATAGTAGATATAAATTTTACTTATGCCTAATCATTTGTTTCTTTTTAAAGTTTTTAAAGATATTAATAAAAGCCCTTCAAACGAAACATAGTTTAGGAAAAATGTTCTAACATTGCTTTCATCAACAAAAGCAAATCCCGACGAACTTTGAATAGGTTCTCGGGGGGCTCAGTGATGGGGCAGAAAGCATATGTCGCAAAGACAATGTACATTCACCGAAACTAACTAGGTGCATTAGAAGCACTGTTAGAGCGCCTTCAGGTGATTAGATACCTAATAAGATGCGTAAAAAGCCGGGTGAGGTAATCAAGTTCTCATATCCGAACACCAGTTAACCAAGATACTTGGTTAAGATAAGTTGGGATAGTGAGACCACGAAAATCCTCATGCCAGCGAATCTTGAGTAACAGACTACTGGGAGACGTCCCGGTGACTTAGTTACTAGATAAAAGATAAGAGTCTATAAATTAGATACCATACAAATGGTCCATCAAACGAACACTACTTGAACGAACATCAAGATAACTGAGTCAACAGCGAGCAACAAAAAGGATAACCAAACGAGTCAAAAATGATTGATAAATTGGTTTAAACGAGTTCGATCAGTCTAATAAGACAGCTGGTCGGGTTAACAACCAATCAAATTCGATCGGTTCAATCACGATCAGTTATCAAAATAGCTAACCCAGAAGTGACAACCAGCAAAGAAGATTGATCGGAATAAAGAAAATCATACGAGTAAATTACAGATCAGTATCATTAAAGGAATAAGTCAATTATTCATATAATGTTACAAAAGATTTACAAAATGTGCGATACGACAAAGAATACATAAAATGATCAGGCATCAGAAGGTCTTGAAGGGCTACCGGGTCCGAAGGTGCCAGGGTGTTTATTTTCCTCTTCATAACCCTTGGTCAGATCTGTAAAATCTAGCTAGCAGATGTTATCTTTAGGATCCTCAACCATAAAAGGAGAGTAATCGGTCTCGGGCAAAGGTCTAGCATCAGCACCTTTAAAAGTTGCTCCACTTTCCCCGACCGTATGAAAAACCACCAGAGAAGATTTGGAGGGGAGCTCTAGATGCATCTTATGGGGTTCTTTCCCAATAGATTTGCAGTAATCCCTCTACCTCATCATTTGGTTCCTTATTGCACTAAGAGACTCGACCTTATGCTTCTTGATCGATCGGTCCCATTTAGGGCGTGCCTCTTCAGTAGACCTCTCATTATCCCCGAAGAACATCAGAGCAGTGGCAAGACCACGTTTGAATTCCCTCAGCATAACTGCCTCAAAAGCAGGAGACTTCTTATAGCGATCGACGCTCTGAACTTCAAGGGCTAGTCTAGCCTCTTGAGAAAGCACATTCATACTAACCTTTTGCTGTTTCAAATCTTCGGCCAGTCTTTCATAGCGAAGCTTGGCCTCTTCAGACCCCTATTGGGCTTCGAGTATAGATTGCTGAGAAGTTGTTAAAGTTTCTTTAGCGATCCGAGCCCTGTTTCTTGGTCAATTACTTCTTACTCGGCCGAGACGACCTGTTGTTCCAATTCAGCAAACTGCTGCCTAGCTTCAGACAAATATGCTTCAAGTTGAATATTTTTCTTAGTAAGCTCAGAAAGATTATCTGAAGCCGTACTAGCTCCTGTCTCGGTGGTGGTCACGGCCTCTTTCAAGGCAGTTTCAGTCAGGTCACGCTGCCTCAGCTTCTCCTCATAAAACTCCTTCAGTTTCGATCCATCAGCCGATGCAGAACTGATCTCTTTCTTTCTTCTTTCAAGCTCCTTTTTTAGTCAAGAGATTTCAGTGGCTTGTTTCCTCAGAGTCATCATAGCCCTAGCCATCTCCTCCACGGCCTTGAAAGAAAAAAAATAAGTCACGATGATATTAGCTCAGATTAAAAATAAATAATGAATAAGTGAGGAAAACTTACATAAACACCATTGTTGTAAATAGCATGAACTCGTTCCGTATCACTGGGACTCTGGAAGTCGGTCCAATAGCCTTCACCGACATACCCTCTTCCGGCTGACATGGATTTCAGCATGTCGAGAGGATCGACTGATGTTTCCTCCGAGTCAGGGATACCAACCGCTCCAGTAGGAGTTGCTGTTCCCGAACCGTGATGCTGTTGATCAGTTTGGGCTGGACTTGGAACTAGAGTAGATTCAGGAGCAACCATTAGGGAAGTGGCTGCGGTCTGTCTTTGATCAGTAGATTTGAACGAACCCGCTTCAGTTCTGCTCATAAAAGGAGCCTCGATAACATTAGGCGCATGTTCGGAAGGATAGTTCAACTGAACAGGAGTTTTTTCAGCATGATCAACCTCGCAGCTAGATATATTATGTCCAAAAGAGGGTGGATCGGCTTATGTCTCTCGGAGTCCGGCCTACTCCCCGTTGGAATCGGAGTCGGTGAAGACTATCTAAAGTGTTATCGAAAATTTGATCGGGCCTTATCAGTACGATGGACAAAGTGGCAGAGGGGGCCAAAGCCCGTTCATTTCCTTTCTTCGATCGATGCTCTCTACAGACCAGATCAGTTAATGAATCCTAATCTTCATCGTCTCCTTCGACAATGATTGGTTTAACTCCAGTTTGATGAGCTCCTAGCCTCTATGCCGAGTTGGTTTCCTTTGTTTTACGAGCAACATCAGGAACAGAAGAGCCTGTAGTGGTTTTGGCCACTTTGCTAACATGAGATCTTCCAGAAAGCTTAGTTAAGCGGTGACCAACCATCTCTTTGGTGGGTTTTCTCTTTGAGCCCTCGGGAGACCTTTTTCTTTCACTAACCTGATCGGAAGGCTTTTTCTCTACCTCCCGATTAGAAGTTTCCGGAGACGCGTTGAGGTTAGGCTTGTATTGGTGTTCCACCATAACTTGTTGGGGAGGAGCAATCCCCTAAGCCAGCTGGGAAGCAGACTCCGCGTGACTAACCTTATTAAAATTTTTTATTTTTTCGGCTTGCTCGCCCGCCACAACATCCACTTCGAATACTGTTTTAAAGAAAAAAAAAAGAGGAGAAACGTCATAACAAGTATAGTTCGATTCAAAAAAAATACATATATCGAAAAAGGTGAAACTTACAGTGTTTGTGCCGACTCGTAATAGGGGGAAACAATCCCAGATCCAGAAGATCTTTTTCAATAAACAACGTACACCGATCCCTGGTTTCCGATAACGTCTGAGCGGCCTCAATTACATTCCCGGCCTGATCTTCGTTCAGCAATGCATCATTTTTATTCCATTGCTCAGGATTACAGAAATGTCTGGGGACATTGTTCCTAGACAACTCTTGACGAGGATCAGCAACAAGTGATTCACCCTAGTCTCCCCGAATGAAAAACCAACTGTTTTTTCAGTACTTGTTGGAAGTGGGGAACCCCAGATGAAACCCTTGTGATCCTTACTAGATGAGGGTATAGGTCGTTGCTTATATCCCTCAGGAATCCAGTGGTTAATTGAACTAGATTGGAGATAGAAAGTACCCCCGTTATCCGATCTACTAAAGGTATAGAAGTTTCGAATCTCTTGTGGGGTCGGGGGGTACTTAGCACCGATCTTTTTTCAAAGGTGCCACAGGCTCATCAATACCCGGTAAGAATTTGAGGAAAGCTGAGCAAGAGCAATCTCGGCTTCAGCTAAGAACCGAGCGATGAAGGGCTGAAGAGGTAGCGTAACCCCAGATGTAAGCATCGCCCCATAAATGGCCACTACCCCCCGATGGGGATTCCAGATCGCACGTTGGCCGCTCAAACAAAGTTCAATCAACCGAGGGATGTCAAACCTATCGACATATTTTACTAACTCAGATGCTTCCACTATATTTATCTCCGAATCAAAAGCACTGGGATTGTCGGCAGAAAATTTCAGCAAGGAAGATCGGCGTTGTTTTGGAACTTCTTCCATCTTCAACAGTTGAGATAGAATTTTCAGATCTACCAGAGCGGAATCTTTCGAGCTTGGTCTGCTTCCCCGACCGGATCCGGTTATCTTTGACATATCTGTGTATGTATTTGGAGAAGAAACATTAGGGTTAATAATGTTAGATTCAAAAGAAGAAGGTCAAAATTCAGGGAGAGCCATTGAGTAATCAACAATAATTGACCGTGGGTTGAACTGGGCGAGAGAAATCTTGAAAAAATCCCCCTAAGATAGATTCAACCCTAGCAATATTTTTCTTATCGCCTATTTCAATATAATGCATCAAGAGTTCTACATAACGATGATGAGTCGCAGAATCCATACATGATGATTACAGCAAGATGAAAACCAGGTATAAGAACGAAGAAATTTGAGCAAACCTTTGAAGCAGAAAGGAAAACTTAGAAGACGAGGAGTTGTGTAATTTGGAAGATGAAATCGCATGATAGGGAAAATAAAGGGATTTGAAAAATATATGTAGGCAAGGATGACGTCACATGAGAGTGGTAGTTAGTGTGTGAATCCCGAAGATCACTCGCCGTTTGAAATTTGAACCGCCGCCGTCAGTTGCGTCATTCGCGTCAAATCATATGGGCAAATCTAGCGTTTGTGGCTGAAATCAAAAGCCGGCCGTCTAGCACTAATGAGTATTTATGAGCTATACGACAAAACGCTCCTAAGTTAAACATATCTCGCCGAGCGAGTTATCTCCATTGAACAAGATGCTCGTCTTGAATGTTTAAGGGGGTATTGTTATTGGTGCAATTTGAAAAGATAGCACGTCAACATAAACAACGTGAATCTCCGGAACAACAAATGACATGTCAACGAATGAAGATCAAAATGAGCCAACTTAAAATGACCAGTAAACAACCCCACAATGCTGATCGAAGTTACCAAGATGGTCGGGTTGGAATCCCCGACCAAGGTAATAAATTGATCGGGTATAGCTATCCGATCAAGAATAAACCCCTGGTCGGGGGTGAAAGAGATCTAGTCTGGTTTGGCAGATGGTCGGTTAAGCAACGTGCATACAGTTTAAAGATGTACTCGGATGACCTGATGTACCAATAATCCAAAATTCGATGCAATCACAACTCAAATACGTAAATAAAGAGTCTTATTCAAATAAGACATCTCGAAGCATACTATGATAAGGAAATAAACTTCCTTATAGGTATCAGAGTCTCAATAAGACAACAAATCTAACTCTTGCAATTCATAGAAGATACAAACGACTCCGATAAGTCAGAGTTTTATTAAACATGTACCACATTTTCCTTATTTGTATTCCGGGAATTAAGGATTTATACATGTATAAATAGCCCCTAGAAACACAAAAGAAGGGGTTAATGAGTTGTTATTTTATGAGTGAGATCAAGGAAGGTTGAGTGTGTAATCAAATTATTCATAGTGAATTTCTCTCTCGCCGTCGCCGGCAACCGTGGATGTTTTCTCACTTTGAGGTTTTACCACGTAAAATCTTGTTTTGCTTGATTTGTTATTCTTACTGTTTTGTTATTCATTGCTAGTTCGACATATCTTGTGTGACGTGTGGTCAATTTTATCCAATCCAAAAATCACTGTCAACATCTGGTGTCCAAATGATTTGGAATCACTGTAATCTTTTCATTTAAAATATGCAAATATTATACAATTTAAATAAATGATTACAGTGATACCATATCATTTGGACGCCAATAGCATTACTGTTAAAAATTATGTCAGAAGGATGATGTATTTATGAAAAGTTGGGTCCATGGTACTAAAAAAAGCAAACACAATTAAAATTTTGATATTAAAAAAAATGGTTGGAGAGTAATAAATAAGTGAATGAATGTGTAGAGTTAGGGATTTGTTTTCGCAATTTGACTTGGTACCTTTCATTAATTCAATAATAGCCAAGGTTTCTTTCTTTCAAATATCAAATTAATGAAAGGTACCAAGTCAAATTGCGAAAACAAATCCCTAACTCTACACATTCATTCACTTATTTACCTTTTTAAGTTATTTGGTTTAGTATATATACTCAGATGTAGTTTTATAACCAATTAAGGTTGCAAGTGTCTTTTTAATGTGTAACAAATTATATAAGGAAAAGAAAAAAGTTTTGGTTTGCGTACTAATACTGTTAATTTTATAATATATTTGTGATTAACAATTGATAAAGAATTGTTGTTTGGTTGGTTGGTTGTGAAGAAAAGACAATTTATATAGTCAAGTATATGAAAACCTAGTTTATTTGTAACAAGGCCTTTGTGTTTGCTGGCGTTCATATGCAAAATGAACTTGAAATGCTTAGAAAACAGTACGGGTTTGAAGTACCAAATTATGTCGATTTGCGACAATTGGCTTCCAACGTATTCAACCTGCTTCTCCTCAGTGCATGCGGTGTCAGAGAGTTAGCCAATGAAGTTTTGTTTGATCAAGCCAGGAGTTTTTAATGCATTATCTGAGTCTAATTTGAGTGGAGGGGAAATTTTTTCTAGAAATATGATCGAGGGTGCAACTGCTGATGCTTATATACTGCCTACAAGGTTGCAAAGACTTTACTCAAGTAATTAAGAATTGAAGGTATGGTTTCTAAAGTCGGGTTGCGCACTACATGATCATGAACACAACTTCTGTTATGCATTTGTTATGTATGGCCGGGCATATTAGGCTAACCTTGTTTGTTAACAGTTTTTGTCAGTTGTCATAGTTTGTGTTTATTTGTGGTGTAATATTTTGTTTTTTAAACTTGTCTTTTCAATTTCTGTAATTTCGTAATTTTTGATTTGATTTGTTGCAATTTATCTTTAATGATTGTTAAATTGAAATCTATTCTTCTTTATCAATTGTTAATCACTCACAAATATATTATAAAATTACCAGTACTTGTACACTATCCCAGTATAATCCTTTAATAAAGTTTGTTTTACAACTTAGACGGTCAATTGTGAAACCAGAACCTTTTTCTTTCGGTGGGCTGTTGAAATTTTTTTTCTTGGCTTGGCTTGAGCCTCAACCACCTTCAGATCCGCCGCAGATTCCGACGCCGTTTGGGACCACTTCCTCCCTCCTGAATACTCCTCCAGTTCGTCGTCTTCTTCTTCTTCTACTACGTGGTCGGCGTTGTGGAAGAAGGAGCTCTACTTCCGCACCTATCACAATCTCATTCACAACGGCAAGATGGTAATTTCAAAGTTTGGAAAAAGTAAATTTAGAGTTTTGTGTTTGTATATACGTTCTGTGATTGATTCAATTTTTGATTGCTTAATTGATGTATTGAACAGAGCTTTTGATTTGACTTCCAAAGTAGAAAGAATTGTTACATGATATCGGTCAGGGAACTCAATATTGTTGATGGTGATGATATTTATGATTGGTGTTGATTTTCCATACCCGAGGCCAAGCGTCGGTTTCACATACCCGATTGCAGGTACGTTTTCCTCCCTAATTCTTTGTTGCTCATATTGTTATATTATTAATTACCTATGCATTTAACAAGGTTCCCCGAGGTGGTCAAGCGTTCAGAGATTGGCCCATTAGAAATTGGTGGCAAGATTACTACTTCACTTTTGTCCCCGATGACAACTTACGTAGCTTACTTTGTGTTCGCTGGAAACCGTATATGGCTTGGACATGATGATCCAGTAGAAGTCGTTGTTGGACTTGCTGGGAGTATTGATGGTCAAAAGCGAACTGTTTATTTTCATCGGGAGCACCAAGATGGAGACGACAATGACTTCTTCCCGAAAAAGAGAGTAGATCGGTGGGTGGAAAGTGAATTGGGTGAATTTTTCAATGGAGGTGATAAAGAGGGTAAATTATTAATGACTATTAAAACTAAGACAAGGAATACCTTGTTGTCCAAGAGATTGAGATCATACCCAAAAAAAAGTAAATAAATAACTAGAAGGAGGTTGAATTAGGAGAGTTTTTTTTTTCTACATAAGCTTGTGTGCAAATTGATGTTATTATATTTTAGTGGATTTTGCTTAAAATAAAAAGTAAAAAACTATCTTATATTAGTTTTGCTATTTTGAAATTGTTCTCTTCTCAGTGATTTGCCTTCTTCTATGGGAAATTTGATCAATCTACTTCATCTTGATATTAGTGGTGCATGTTCAATAAGCAATGGAAAAATTGGAATATCTATGATTCGCTGGTTAACTGGGGGTTGCACAGGCTCACTTCTCTTAGAAAACCAGATATTGGTGGATGCTCAAATGAAACCAATTTTCCACGGCTAGACACGATGCTTCCCGCCTCTCTGAATGATCTGTCCATTGCAAACTTTTCAAAATGGGTTTCCAAAATCTAGCCTCTCTTGAATATTTCACCGTCTCTGATTGCCAAAACAATGTCATCAGAAAACTTTCCAAGGGACTTGCCATCCTCACTTGTGAAATTACAAGTTATTCAATGTTCTCAACATCTAATACCAAGTGTTACATCTGGAGGAGAAAGGAGACCCAACATAGCCAATATCCCTTTCGTTAAGATTGATGGCGTCTTCATCTATTTGGTAACCAGAGATCCGTATGGTTGCATTATTAAGCCATACCATGATATTGTATTGACATTTTTGATACAATGATAAATGTGGTTTATGTCATGGAGTTAAGATTTGGTTTGTAGGTAGAATGTGAAATAGAAAATGTAACTTTTATGCCTATCTATTGAGATTTGAAGTGTTTCTGCAATGATATTTGTACAGATCCTGACAGGAGTATTTTTATGGAGTTCTTTCTGCTCCTTTTTGGAAGTGCTTTTGCTGCATATTTGCATTCTTAATTGAAAACTTGCAGCATTCATTCGTCTTTGACATATTTTGGATTATTGATGTTCAAGCAATGGAAATTATAATGGTTTATAAACTCAAATGAAGTGAAAATTTACATTTTTCTAGTCTAGTTTTGAGTGATTGATCGGTCTATTTCTATACATGTTTTAGGTCCCCATTTCCTATTATTTGTACTTTGTTCTCAAGTAAAATTATGTATTTTATGTGTTTGTTGAGTATGTGTAGGTCACATTCCATAGAAGAGGTGTTGGATGTTATTTTGGAGAAAAGAAGCAAAAAGATGAATTTTGGCTGTGCAGATCACTCATATTGCGGGCCCCATATCTCTCTCCTCAGTTTGAATTGTGAGTTCTACTATCTATGGATAGAAAGCCCCAGAAGTCTAGTTTCCGGCGCACTTTGCGGATTGCAATTCCGATATTCCTAGAAGATGTTATGCCTATTTTAGTATCCAATGGTCAGATCAGTCATAATTCCTCAAATAGTGACGGGATTTATTTTGCAAGTTGTCGGAACGGGAAATATTACCTTCTTGGACATGAGTGTGAGTCTTGGAAAGCAAGTTGATACCTAATCCTTATCATCCTTATCATCCTTCAATAAGTAATCAATTTGATTGGATTAGGAAAGAATTAAATTCCAAAAAGGTAGAGTTCCAAAAGGAAACCAATTTCCTTGTTGTTTAAGGACTTGGCTTATCATCTAAAGCCTATTTAAACCCCTGTGAACCCTAATTTCGGGAGAGACAAGCAAAGGGAGGTCCCAAGCCACCAAGGGGGCCGTCCCCCATCACTCCATCACCACACATCACCTCAAGACCCATCCATCCATTGTAGAAGAAGACGAAGAAGAATTAGAGGAGCTCTTTGATGATCATCTCGGGTTTTCTCTACTCAATCTCTTTTCTTTCTTTTTCCATGATGTGTAACTAATCCCATAACTAGGGAATCAATGTGAACCTTTTGTGAATGTTCATGAATGCATTAATTATTATTTCATCAATTTAATTCTTGATTTATTCATTGTACTTAATTGCTTAATCCTCATTAGTTTTAATATTTGTTCACACCTTGACCAAAGGGTGGATGATTATTTGGCTTGATTTTAGGGTTAAGACTATCTGAGAATTAGGGTTAGTGTTGACCAAACATAATCTTAATTAATGATCTTTTGAATGAATGAATTTTATCTTTAGTCTGACCAAGGCAAAGTAGTAGAATTTAGTTCTTAATTCTTACACTTAATGGATTTCTGATTATTATTCACGCCTTGACCATAGGGTGAATAACTGTTGGAAGCACGTGACTCAGCCCGCGACCGAGCGGTAATAGTCACATTAAAGACAAAGAATGAACCCTAGAATTGATTGAATCTTGTTTACAAATTAATTCCATACATTGAGTGTTCATAATTGGGGATCATTGATGACCTAGTGCTTTCTTTATCTTGATCATAACCATATTCTCTTTAATTATTTTCTTAGTTTAATTTAATTTAGTTTTAGTTTAATTCAATCATCAACAAATCTTTTGGTTACTTTAATTTAACTTTAATTAGAATTAGTTTTAATTAATAAATCTCTTTTCCTCGTGGAAACACTCCTTATTTGCCGCTGTACTAATCTTCACAATTCGTGCACTTACGAGTGAGTATTTTATAACATGATTTTACACATCAAGTTTTGGCGCCACAAACTTGATGTGTAAAATTGTGTTATAAAATACTCACTCGCAAGTGCACGAATCGTGAAGATTAGTACATCGGCAAATAAGGATCGTTCCCACGAGAAAAAGAGATTTATTAATTAAAACTAATTCTAATTAAAGTAACCAAAAGATTTGTTGATGATTGAATTAAACTAAAACTAAATTAAATTAAACTAAGAAAATAATTAAAGAGAATATGGTTATGATCAAGATAAAGAAAGCACTAAGTCATCAATGATCCCCAATTATGAACACTCAATGTATGGAATTAATTTGTAAACAAAATTCAATCAATTCTAGAGTTCATTCTTTGTCTTTAATGTGACTATTACCGCTCGGTCGCGGGCTGAGTCACGTGCTTCCAACCGTTATTCACCCTATGGTCAAGGCGTGAATAATAATCAGAAACCCATTAAGTGTAAGAATTAAGAACTAAATTCTACTACTTTGCCTTGGTCAGACTAAAGATAAAATTCATTCATTTAAAAGATCATTAATTAAGATTATGTTTGGTCAACACTAACCCTAATTCTCAGATAGTCTTAACCCTAAAATCATGCCAAATAATCATCCACCCTTTGGTCAAGGTGTGAACAAATATTAAAACTAATGAGGATTAAGCAATTAAGTACAATGAATAAATCAAGAATTAAATTGATGAAATAATAATTAATGCATTCATGAACATTCACAAAAGGTTCACATTGATTCCCTAGTTATGGGATTAGTTACACATCATGGAAAAAGAAAGAAAAGAGATTGAGTAGAGAAAACCCGAGATGATCATCAAAGAGCTCCTTTAATTCTTCTTCGTCTTCTTCTACAATGGATGGATGGATCTTGAGGTGATGTGTGGTGATGGAGTGATGGGGGACGGCCCCCTTGGTGGCTTGGGACCTCCATTGGCTTGTCTCTCTCGAAATTAGGGTTCACAGGGGTTTAAATAGGCTTTAGATGATAAGCCAAGTCCTTAATTAAACAACAAGGAAATTGGTTCCCTTTTAGAACTCTACCTTTTTGGAATTTAATTCTTTCCTAATCCACTCAAATTGATTACTTATTGGAGGATGATAAGGATTATGTGTCAACTTGCTTTCCAAGACTCACACTCATGTCCAAGAAGGTAATATTTCCCGTTCCGACAACTTGCAAAATAAATCTCGTCACTATTTACGAAATTATGACTGATCTGACCATTGGATACAGACATAACATCTTCTAGGAATATCGGAATTGCAATCCGTAAAGTGCTCCAGAAACTAGACCTCCGGGGCTTTCCATCCATAGGTAGTAGAACACACAATTCAAACTAAGGAGAGAGATATGGGGCCCTCAATATGAGTGATCTGCACAGCCAAAATTCATCTTTTTGCTTCTTTTCTCCAAAATAACATCCAACACCTCTTCTATGGAATGTGACATACACATACTCAACAAACACATAAAATACCTAATTTTACTTGAGAACAAAGTACAAATAATAGGAAATGGGAACCTAAAACATGTATAGAAATAGACAGATCAAATACGCCCAAACCTATCTTTTGCTAGTCTTCGAGCAAAATTAGAATAAAAACAAAAACTAAAAACAAACAAAAATCTAAAAATAAAATAAAAATAAACTAAGCCACTTTCGTAGGGAACACAATAGCATTGAGCGTATGCTACAAGCCTTTAAACCTCTAGGTGTCCCTAGTAGGAGGAGTTTTGTCTCCTGAGGGTTTACAGATATGCTACCCACAAACATAAATTTCTGGGAAAAATCAAATAATTAAGATGCAATCTCACATGTACCATTCAAAGCCAATGCATGCTAGAGCCACTAAATAAAGACTAAAATTATGCCACAAATTTGAATGCATGCTTAGTTTTAATGAAAAGCCCATACTCAAGACACTCTAGCTTCAAAAACACATTTGTCAAACGCCATAGATATAATTCGCCTCGACTCTAATTCACACAAGATGTCACTCTTTAATTCACACGGAACCTAGGCAAATACACTCATCAAACATATGCGAATGAAGTTATATACAAGAAATTTCAAAATATAATCGTATATGAATATATAATAAAAAGAACGTTTGATTTTTATGCAAAGGATCTCATGAACGGAATCAAACATTAAGAACAAGATAGAGCACATATTTACCTTTACTATCGAGCTAGCATTCCCAAAAGATCAATTAGATCTTTTCTTTGGTTGCAACGGGGCCATTGGGTGTAGGCTTAAGAAAAATGGGAAAAAAGATAGCAAACAAACCTATGATCATATCGAGAAATTCGTTGATAATCTTCATACTCGGTCGAATTTCTTCGAATTCTTCATTCACTTGCATCTAGGCTTCTTGAACAATTTTCATTCATCTTCCTCCTTGAGTTGACTTTGATTTCACATCACTTCATTGTAAAGCTCTATTCCTTTTCACTTTCATTTAATTCATCATCTTATTCATTTATCTTTTTTTTAACCCTTTTTTTTCAACTTTTTTTTAGATGAGAATTTACATCAATTACATAATTCTTCAAAAACCTTCTTTGCATTTGATCTTCTTGCTTTTTCCTTAGTACATGCACTTCACGAGTCACCCATTTCGAACTCTCTTCAATCATCTTCATCACCTCAATATGATCCCAAGCTATAAGGTATGGCTAAATTATGGCTCATTGGGGTTAAGTTAATGTGGGTGATGAAAGAAAAAAAGTTATAGTGTTTGGCTTCAAAATTGGCTATGGAGCACACACATAAAGGTGTGAAATATTTAAGGCCTTTTAAGTAGTTCAAGCACACATTGACTATATCACTTCTAATGGTTCAACCAAAACAAAAGCAAAGTCCAATTGTGATATCTTTTTATGATGAATGTTCTTTAATATCCAATGCATAACCTATTGAGATCAATTTCTAATGCTAAGAACCTAATGAGTGTTTAGGAGTAGAAACAAAAGAACCCTCATATAATGTTATTTATGTATGCTTTTTGGCTTAGTGAACTTACAAGGGTAGTCTCCACTATTAATCATGGCAATCCAACTAAACATCCTATCCACTATCACATCAAGAGTATGTCATAAATTTTGAAAAAATGCAATGCAATACTTTAAATGGTAAGATGTTAGTCTAAACTCAGTGAATAAAGCATATATTATGGCTTTTAAAGCACACAAAAGAATCATCTCAAAGTGGAGGACAAAAATTCAAAAACTGGTGACTTTTGAAATTGATGTACATCTGTTCTTTAATGCATATCGCTCAAAATACTCAACGCAAGTTAACCAAATTTTAACACAAGAAAATAGACATGCAAATAAACACTTTTGATTTAAAAAACATCTCAAAATTCGAATCGGAAAAGTGAGAAAACAGATGACGAAAAACATTCATGTGCAGAATTTCAAAAACAGGGCATCGCCCATGACCTTTGGTTGAAGAAACAATCATAACTTTTAAATCACTGCCCAGAAATTTACGTTTTTTATACCGTTGGATTCGTATCGAAAAAACGATGAACCCAAAATGGACAGAAAAATTTATTTCCTCACCAATGAATAAAGTTTTAACAAAACGTTTGCCTTAAAAAATTTCAAAACAGGTCACTTTTTCGCAGTTTTTCAACAAATTGCTCAAAAAAAAAATTAAAATAAACACGAATTCACACCCCCAAACCTAATCTAAACATTGTCCTCAATGTTTATATGACATTAAAAACATGGACAAAGAATAAAGAAAAAAAAGCATGGCGTGTATGAACTCGAAACACAAAAACAAAAAAAACAAAAACTAAAAACTAAAAATTAAAAAGAAATTACCTAGGTGGGTTGCCTCCCACCAAGCGCTTTATTTAACGTCTTGGCAAGCCAGATGCAAGGATGACTCAACCAAATTCCAATGTCTCTAATTTCCGTTTTCATGCGATCAAGTCATGGAAAAAATTTTCACGCGTCGGCATGTTCCTACACACAATAACCAAAAACAAGTAAATGTTCAATATAAAGTGTGATGAAATAAGTTTAGAAAACCACTTATTCCATTTTCTTTTGTGTAGGCAGCTCGGGAAAGTAATGGGAGGGACATAATGCTTGAGTTCCTTGTATAGGAGCGGTGCCTCGAAAGGGACATCTTCCGCTTCCTTCACTTTTTCTTCCTCCAAGTCAGAAGCTATAATCACTGGGAGTGTCTCATTCTCCCCTAGAATGGCATGCTTGAGGTTAGAAGGAAATTGTTTGAGCTCTAATGCAGGGGGAGAGCTCGTAGATGGGATTAAAGACTTGTTGATCCCATCTTCAATTTCAACACTTACTTCTTCAATATCAGAATCTTCTTCTGTAACCCCAATAACCTGTTCAATTTCTTCATCATCCCCAAAAACATCTTTTACCCAATCAAGTAACTCGTCGAGGCTTTCATTTGATAACTCTTCTTGGATTGTTGAATTAATTACACCCACAGACATATCATATGTTTGTTGCTCGAAGAAGCTCATTGTTCCTGAAAAGAAAGAAAAGAAAAAGGAAATAAAAAGAAAACAAAATCTAAATAAAAATAAACTATTAACTAAGGACACGACTAACTAAAAAATTAAACAAAAACTATTAACTAAAATTAAAACTAGAATTAATCAATAAATTCAACTATTCCCCGGCAGCGGCGCCAAAAACTTGATGTGTAAAATCGTGTTGTAAAATACTCACTTCCAAGTGCACGAATCATGAAGATTAGTACAACGGCAAATAAGGATCGTTCCCACGAGGAAAAGAGATTTATTGATTGAAAACTAATTTTAATTAAAGTTAAACTAAAAGTAACCAACGATTTGTTTGAGATTTGAATTAAACTAAACTAAATTAAGAAAGCAATTAAAAAGAATGGTGTTTGTGATCAATGGAAAGAAAACACTAGGTCATCAATAATCCCCAATTATGAACACTCAATGTATGGAATTAATTTGTAAACAAGATTCAATCAATTCTAGGGTTCATTCTTTGTCTTTAATGTGACTATTACCGTTCGGTTGCGGGCTAAGTCACGTGCTTTCACGTAAATTAATTGCTTTCGTAATTTAGTTTCGTTTAATTCAAATCTCAAACAAATCGTTGGTTACTTTTAGTTTAACTTTAATTAAAATTAGTTTTCAATCAATAAATCTCTTTTCCTCGTGTGAACGATCCTTATTTGCCGCTGTACTAATCTTCACGATTCGTGCACTTGCGAGTGAGTATTTTATAACACGATTTTACACATCAGTGATGAACAAATGCAATTTTGATCAAATGTTTAATGACTTTCCATATACGACTATACATCTTATGAAAATAGAAAAAATTCAAGCTAAGTTCATGAAAAGAAAATCCATAATCTCTTAACATTAAATGGAAATTTGAAGGAAAGATGTGATAGAATAAAAGTAATTTGGAAGAGTAGTATTCACACATTATGGTTATATTTTACCCAACTAATCCATCATTATAAAAAAGACAGCGTACGGGATGCCACCTCACCCTCTCTTCTCTTCTAAACTCATGATTTCTCTAGTTATTTTTTACATATATTTAGACATTTAGTAAACGAAACTATTAATGGGTTAGTAAAGCTGCATGGATTTGCTCTCTTTGGAGCTCCATGTGGTTAATGATTTGGATTTCAAAGCTGGAACGATTTGTAAATCTAGTAATTTGTAAATGTGACCACACAAAAAAAAAAAAAAAAATTGGAGCGCGCGGCTTCCTACTCCTTCAACAAATGCTTTTTGTATGACATGCGCAACCACCCGTCCCAGTTAGATATATGATTTGGATTTCAAATAGTAGATTTTCCCGACTCTCCTCAATCTCCTATTTGACCCTATTTCCGAAACTTTCTCGTATAAACGATATGCCCATCATACCAACATCGGTTAAATTGTTGGAGTCATATTTTCCTCCCCAAATTCCAAATTGTATTAAAAAAAAATGCACGCACAACTTCTCCTTATAAACACGAGAATTAATTATGGAAACTAAACTAAAAAGGAAAATCAAACCAAAACTATTATAGAAACAATTCCTTTTCATTTTTTTTTTAACTTTTTGGCTGGAAATTAGTAAACAGAATAGCGGCTACCACATCACAAACTCTTCTTCTGTAGATATTTGTAGTATATGAGTCAACAATGGGCCAAATCAAGACAACTTCAATCCCAAACAAGTAAGTAGTAAGTTTTAAGGTAAATTAACATCAATTAGTGGGTCTTTGTAGACATTTCAACTGTGCACCGTTGTTTGCATATCGGTTGTTTTTTACATTACAGAAATGACCGAGTATATAATTCTCTTCATCAGTAAGAAGTTTATGACTATGTCTTATGTTTCCTATTAATGTAAATCACGGGTCGTTTATATACTAAAGTCTAAAGGCAGTCAGCTCAACGATCAAAAACATTTCACATAGAAAGAGGCAAGGAATCAATTCCACCGCTCTCATCCACAGACAATGGTAAAAATTCCTGATAGCATCATGAAGCCATGTTTCATCTGCATGTACTTGCTTGAAGCAGGCGAAACGACATGCAAACTCCAGCTGTTATGTGGAAACTTCTTAACTCTTCCAACCCTGTAACTTTAGATTAGCTTGTTTTAGTTCCACATGCTTCCCAATCCTGAAATTCATGCACATTTAGCACAAAGTTCGAACCATTTTGCTCTTTAACTAAAGTAGATCCAATGCAAAAAACATGGAGATTGCATCTTCAGACAAAAGGCTACCCAATTTTAATAGAGACATACTTCTTCAGCACAAATAGTAAAAATCATTTGAAGAATTTAAAGACAGATTCTACAAATAGTAAAAAGTGACCCCAAAACGTTAGCCAACTTCTTTTGGCTTGAATTTTTACAGAGATCTCCCAATAGTGAGTTCATGGATTCACCAAGGGCAATGACACTACCACCACCACATATGCATTCTGATTTAAGTGATGGACAGAAATATTTTCTTAGTTAAAAGGGAAAGAATCCAAATAGTAATTACAAGAAAAAGGACTCCACCTTTATAAATTTTTCTAAAAGAGAATAAAGACAATTACCCAAGATCTGCTGGAAATCTGAAACCACCTATCCGTGTACGCTTTAACGAATGAATCTGGACAACAACGAACAAAACCAGATCACATATGCAGAGCTAAAACATAAATCAGATGAAAACAAGGACAGAGTAGCCAACTAGCCACTAATATTAAAAAAATTCAAGGCCCACTGTTTTTCTTAATTCAAGGACAGTGTAGTCACTAACATTATCATCAAATTCCAGATTTAATAAATATTAAGTCCCGTCCTGCAGCTGTTTTTTTTTTTCGTTTTTGTTTTTCAAAAACGATTTCGAATTCACTTTCGTCAACCGTTTTTCATTTTATTTTTGAAAAACAAAAAAAATTAAAAAACACAATTAGTGTTAAAAGTGAAAATTTTGAAAAACATTTGAAAGTTATTTTTCGTTTTTTTTTGTTTTTCAAAAAAATTAACAATAATTTTTTTTTTTTTCTTTTTTCTGCTCAACACGAGTTCTTCATCGGCTGTTCTTATCTTCCCTTCACCATCATCATCTTCATCATCAGCCCATAACCCCACCACCATCTAATGGTGGCAATTTGGGCCGGGCCGGGCCGGGCCCGCTTTAAAAAAAACCGGGCCAGGCCCGGTAAGGCCCGTTTGGGCCCGTAATTGGGAAAAAAAATTTTGGAGGGCCTTAACGGGCGGCCCGCGAAGAAATGTTTTTCAATTTTCTGGCGGGCCTTGACGGGGGGCCGCCCGTAGGCCCGGCCCGTCAAGGCCCGCCAGAAATTTTTTTTCAAATTTTTTCAAATTTGAATTTTTTTTAAAAAAATTTTGAATTGAAGGGTGGCTTTTATAATTAGTCAGGTGACCGTTAGGGGGGAAAAATATTGAAAAATTTTAAAATTTTCATTTTTTTTAAATTTTTTACAATTTAAAAAAAAAATTTCGAAGCCCGACTGGCCTGTGACAGGCCGGCCCGTTAAGGCCCGGTCCGGCCTGCCCCCACACGGGCCTTGGGCCTGGGCCGGCCTTCCTCTTTCGCCTGGCGGGCCGGCCTGGCCCATTTAGCATACGGGCCCGGGCCTAACGGCCCGGGCCAGCCCGTTTTGCCACCACTACCACCATCCATCTCCGATCATCAAACCACCCTCAAATCAAACCAAGAAAATCATTCAAACACCCATTAAAACCCAAAAAATAAAACCAAACCCATCCCATATCCAATTTGGGATCTCCACCGAATCCAAGAGACAAAAAAAAAATGTGGGATCTCAATTCTGGGTTTGGGATCTGCATCAGATTTGTGTTGATGGCCAAATCAAACCCATTATGCTTGATTTACTCCTGTTTACCATAAAAACCAAACCAGTCTGAATTCTTGCTTTCTTTCATTGTTTTTCTTTTCATTTCTCTGTTTCGATAATCAAAACCATCCGAATGGCAGAGCTCCTTGTTTCCGCAGTCCTTCCTGTGTTGTTCGAAAAATTGACATCTGGTGAACTGCTCAACTTTGCAACTCAAGAGGGTGTACGTTCAAAGCTCAAAAAAGGGGAAAAACGTTAAAGATGATCGAGACACTGCTCATCGATGCTGAAGAGAAGCAGATGAAGGATAGAGCTGTGGAGATGTGACTGAACAGCTCTTCAAGTGAGACCCATTTCCTCGACGCCCACCGCAACACCATCCGCACCGTCGTCAGCATCTCGACGGCGGGGGCCGACGCCGAGCTGATTGATAACATGCCCAAGTTGAAGATTGTGTCGAGCTTCAGTGTGGGGAAGATTTTTTTGAAGGGTATCAAAGATTTAGTGAAAGTAGAAGAAGTTAGGGATTTTGATTTGAAGAATTGGGGAATTTTTTTTGTTAGGTAACGGTTTGGTGAAGAAAAAGTTCAAGCAGTGGAGACATTAAGGAGAGAGAAAGAGAGTGAAGATTATTTTTGGAGTGAGAAGAATTTTTTTTTTTTGGTGATGGTCGACGATGATGATGATTTGAGGGATAAGGTTAGAGTTTCCAGTTAGCCTACCAGACGCGTTTTTCCCGTTTTTATTTTTAAAATACGGATTTCATTATATGCTGCCAGACGTGTTTTCGGATTTCGAAATTGAAACCAAAAACACTGTTTTCGTTTTCATTTTCATTTTTCTTTTCAAAAAGCATCAACCGAAAAACGCTTACAGGACAGACCCTTAAATTTCCTCAGTGTACAATCAAAATTACCATGAACCCATTAATTGTTAGATATTGGGCCGTTTTATATTGTTGTGCTTGAGTTGATATCTATTGGATCACCATCTAACACGAAAAACTGGCCTTAGTTTAGGGTTATGGGCCAAATTAGTATATAAACCCTTCCACTTCTCTGTATTATAGATGTGGAATTCTTCACTCTTTCTTCTTTCTAGTTCACATGTGATTTTCAATGCTAATCTAAAGATTTCAATAATCGGAAAATAAATGCTAATTTGATGAGTACAAGTATGTTTGAAATTTCAAAACGCTATCATCTGTAAAACCTAAGCTGACCTCAAGTCCGGCATTCTTCTCAAGTTCTCGAACTTCATGGTTCCTCCCTTCATGAACCTGCATGAATCCATTTTTCAAAAAATAATAAAGTTACATACACCTAATTTTGCTTTATGTATCTGACAAAATAGAAGGAAATTTTTGACTGGTAACCCAAATATTAAAACAGTCTGTAATTGCACCCAAATTAGAAGGCAAGCTCAATGTTACAAGGTATCATCTTGTAACATTGAGCTAGATTGATAAGAATACTACTTTGAACTGAATTTTTATTTCAAAATATACTAAATTTATCAAGAGTAATGGTAGGTAGCCCAAGTTTATATCTTCATTTTTGTATACCAATTATGATGGTATGTGAAAGGTGAAATAATATCTTAATTAATGTATATCCATACATCTGTGCAATACAATTACTACATCAATTGAGATACAAAAGATGCATTATCTAACATTACTTATATATATATATATATATATTATAAGATACATTAAGTACAAGAATGAATCAATTTAGGACAGAAGTTGAGGTGCCATAATGGTACGTTTCATACCTCGTCAATTATCAATTATTTGAGTCATGTCTCTCTCTCTAACTTTTGAATCCGTAATAACTAAAAAAAAATATGATCCAATTTAGATTGTAGGTACTGGCTAGCATAGTTGGTTAGTTGGTAACTTTTTTTTTTTTTTGATGGCAAATTTCCTTCAACCAGAATTTGTGAGGTGACATTTGAGAGAAGTTAACTCGGCGTCGGTTGGAGTACACTTGGGATAAAGTAGTTCTTGGATCCGAAAATTTTTCGGAATTTTTCCCAAACCATATCTCGTTGATCTTAATATTCATATCAAAAATGTCATCAAAATTTATAAATTTCATGGTGTGGTGAGAGATATATATATATATATATATATATATATATATATATATGAAGCATGTTCAGCTTTTCTCTTTTGACCTAGGTTGAAAACTTGAAATCAAGGCCTGGAGATCCGGAACCAGATCTCTCCAAATCTTGATTTTTATTGTTTATTTTATTTTTTTTGACATTATGGGAATTATTTGAAAAAGAATAAAATGAATTTTCGGGAATATTCACCCAAATAAATCTGGGAATCATTTTTTTAAAGATTTTTGTGTTCTTTAATTGTCTTTAAAAGATTTTATTATCAAATAGTTGCAAATGGGTTATTTTAAGGGAAAATACCAAAAACGTCCCTATAGTTTGAGGTAATTCTTCGTTCAGTCCACTGTTTTCCCATATTATTTTTTTAGTCCACACTGTTACTGTTATTTAGGTTTTCAGTCCCTACAGTTCAATTCCATTAGGGTTTCTGAGTTTTCTGTTAATCATACCAGGGCATAACGGTAAACGACACTTACAGCTTCTGGAAGGTTTTTTGACGAAGGGCAAAAGGGTAATTTTAAATTGCAATGCTTTCTCTTCTTCACACTCCATCACCTCCATTGAAACGCTTCTCGTTTTCTCCAAAAACCCTAAAGTCCCCAAAACCCCAATTTTCAAAAACTCTGGTCCAATCCGTTCTCCATTAGAATCGGATGCCATAGCTCGCCGGTGAGATACCGTGCGTGGTCATCATCACATCCGGGAAGGGCGGAGTTGGCAAGATGACCACCACCGTTAACGTCAGCCTCTCGCTATGTAGAGTCCTACTTTTAATTAATTTATATATATATATATAATTAAGTATGCTTGACTATGATATTAAATACATGATGTATAAGCAGGTACATCCTCATAAATATGTCTATCGATTTGATTTTAATGATACCTTGTATGTGAAAATTATTTGGTTGATGTATTGGGATTATATGAGTTTTTTTAATACCATCTTATATCTAATATAAGCCCAAAGTGAAACAACTTGGACCAGGACCCATTTTTGTTAGTTTAAACTAAAATAGGCCCTTTTTATGGCCTATTCTTTGGGAAGAAAATAGAAAAGCGGGTTAGGGTTTTAAAATGTGTGGTGTCTAGTAAGGGTGTGCACTTTCGGTTTGGTTTGGGCTGAAGCTCAATGTCAAACCAAACCAATATGGATCGGTTTGGCTATATTTCAATCCAAACCAAACCAATGTAATTTTTCAAACCAATTCAAACCAAACCAAAAAAGGTCGGGTTGGTTTAGATAGGTTTATCGGTTTAGATTTGAACTCAAAAATCTTCAATATCTAAATAAAAATATCATAACATAAAAATTAATTATATATATAGGAAGTGCAGAAAAGTCAAACGAGTAATTACGTATGTGTATGTACATATATATATATATATATATATATATATACACATGTATATATACCCTGATTAAAAACATGTTTGACGGCATCTATGATTTTGAAACCCCAATACATCAATGAATTAGAAGAATTGTACCAAAACAAATAAATAAACTATAAAAGCTTAAAGTAATCAGTAAAAGTTATAAAATCTGGACTGAACGTAGTTGAATTTTATATTTTAATTTTACGTTCTAAAATATGTGGTTTGGTTTGAGTTGGTGAATTATTTCACTCAGCCTCAAACCGAACCACATTTAATCGGTTTGTCCGAAAGACAAACCGAACCACCCATTGTTTATATTTGTAATCGAATTTTGGGTTGGTTTGGTCGGTTTGGTTCGGTTTGACAGCCTTTTGCTCACCCCTAGTGTCTAGAAAAAGGAAAAAAAAAGAGAAAGAAGAGAGGAGAAAATAGAGAGAGTGGCGGAGAAAGGAGAAGAGAAAGAGATGGCTTTGGCTTCCTTAGAGGTAAGGGTTTCAAATCTCCTTGTTTTGTTTTGTTGAATGACTATGTATGGTAGTATTGTAGAGAATCTTGAATAAAATGGAATGTTGATTGTGATTTTGTGTCCCTCTTTACTGCTACTGCTGCTGCTGTTATTGTTGATGTCGTTGTTGTTGTGGTTGATGATGATGGGTTGTGAAGTGAGAATGATTATTGCTAAAATGTTAGAGGAAGTGTGATAAACTGATAACTATGGATTGTTTTGCAAAAACTGTATTATTTTGGTGAGAATTTCGAATTGATTCTTTTTGTGTTATATTCTAGACTTACAAAGCTTTCATTCACGACTTGTTTCACCTAAATTGGTTATATATTCTATTTTTAGCGAATTTTCGAAGTTAAACAAAAGTTGCTGGAAATGTTATCGTAATAGTGATAGCTTTGGACATTTTCGAAAAACTGTATAAAATAGTGGTTGATTTCGAACTTTTTATTTTGTATTGTAATCTAAAGACATTAAGCTTTCATTCCCAATTGGTTTTACCTTGAATGGTTTTACGAGTGATTTATAATAAATCTCCAAAATTGATTATATGTTGGAATTTTCAGTGTTTATTTTATAGGGCTGTCCATATTTTAAAAATCCGCATCACATGGCCTTATTTCACGACTTCCTCGTATTTTTCAGGAATGTGAACTTAATTATCTTTCTTTTAAAATTTGTCCCCCTTGAATCGAAGTTTTGCACAATACTTGTTGATTTTAGTCGAAATGAGGACTAGTTGTAAAAGTATGGAATGAATGGAATTGTCATGGGTTTGACAGTTTCGTGGGCCTTGTGCTTGGCGGTATCATGGGCATTGTTGCTAGTGGTTTTTCACAAACATTTAAATTCGGCGGTTTGCGGATTAAATGTTTGGCGATGGATGGAATTGTCGTGGGTTTGACGGTTTCGCGGGCCTTATGCTTGGCGGTATCGTGGGTATTGTGGCTAGTGGTTTTTCACAAACATTTACATCCGGCGGTTTGTAGATTAAATGTTTTGCGGTTCGCGAACATTTACATCCGGCGGTTCGCGAACATTTACACCTGGTGGTATACGAGTTAAATGTTTGGCGGTTGTACATTATTTTTGTGAACCCAAGACATTGTCCATCCATGTTTGGGAATTTTTACACTTGTGATGATGAAGAAATGAGAAGGGGCTAGTAGATGAGTAATTTGAATTTGTTAGTGGGTAAAGAATTACACATTCATTTTTATATTTGATGTTCTTTGCACATGTGTTATGTAAGTTATAAATGTTTAAAATTTACATCCTACGGTTTGTGGATTAAATGTTTGGCGGTTTGCGAACATTTATATCTAGCGGTTTACGGATTAAATGTTTGATGGTTCATGAACATTTACACCTGGCGGTATGCGGGATGAATGTTTGGCGGTTGATATCCTGAAAATATATTGTGTTTGGTAACTTATTGTTATACCATTGTTGTTCTGAGAATAGATTTACAAAGATTAATCTATTAAACGTGATTTGAGAAATGTATTGAATATGGTCAAATTTATTTATGTGATATGGATATCGGTTCTCAAATTGAATTATTGTTAATGAACTACGAGGGCTTTGATGCTTATTGAGTATGGGGTACGTAGGTGTTTGGGTTGTAAATCTCAAACTCAAGCCCAAAGGAAGGTGTTAACTACGTATGCTACTGGTTATGCATATATATATATATATATATATATGTGTGTGTGGCATTGATATATCAAAACTGTGAAATGAATGTTTGGTATATTGTGGTTTGTAGTGGTTTAAAGTCATAAAGAATTGATGAATTGTGAATTGGGTTTGTGAACTGGAATGCGCGATGTTGTTTCAGCACCCTTGTTTGGGGCGATGTTGATAACGAAGAAAGATAATGAATATGTTTATTTACGGCTTAAACTTGATGTTTGAAGGCTGTTGTGCATTTCAGTAATAAATGTTAAAGAAAATTGTGTGGGGGCATATATGAACGTGATGTGCGACTTGAGAATTTTATTATTCCTAGATGGCTGTAATATCATAGGGTTGTGAGTTGAGTTCATTGAACAGATTTGCACAAGTGAGATGTTATTCAAGTTGGAAACTTTGAATCAAACGTTGTATTGTGCTCATGATATATAAATGGATGTATAGATGATTTGTGTAGCAACTGAGCCTTTACTTGTGATGGAAATTATTTATGGAGTTTAGAAATTGAAAATGCAGGTGAATTAAATTATGGAATCTATAAGATATAGGGAAACTATTCCAAAAATCTTTATAATTTTTATATCCTTGATGTTACGAGTGGAAATGGAACGATTTTCAAAAAAAAAATTACTTGCTTTTGATTTAGTTTTTAACTTTTTATTAACGTACCCGGATTTTGAGTTTTGACACGCTAGCCAGGTTCAGCTTCTCTGTCGTCCCCATCGACTCTGTCGTCGCCATCGACACTGATGTCGACCTCCGCCACCACCTACGAGTTCGTGTCGTTGTAGCAGTGATGTTTGAGAGATGGATGATGGTGGCGGTGGTTTGTTTTCGAGAGAGAGCGAGAACCGAGAAAGAGAAACAAAAATGTACAATTACGGTTTTGTTGACGAAGAAAAATCAGATCATCATTTGTTTAAGGCAGTGGTTGGATTTAGAAATGATGTTGGCGGCGGAGGCGGCCTGGTTTGCTTGACGGGTTTGGGGGTTGTGTTGGGTTTTCTGGGTTTGGTTTTGGTGTTGGGAGGTGGAGGGTTGGGTGAATTGGTGGTGGTGGGGTTTTGAAGGTTTGATGATGGTGGTTTGGTGGCCGGAGATTTAGGGTTTGGGGGTGGTGGTGGTTGTGTGTGATTGGGGTTTACATTTAATTTTTTTAATTTAAAATTTTTGTTTTTTTTTGTTTTTATATTAATGGAGCTCTCCTTATTATGTTATTTTTTAATATGTATATATAGTGAAGGGCATCAGGATTATTTTACCAACATACTAAATAATAAAGGGGATTAAGGTCATTATACCCTCCGTGTATCAATTGTACTTTTGACGGAAAAGTTAATTGCATGACCATTTTTAATAATATGGGAAAACAGTGAACCAAATGAAGAGTTACCTTAAACTAGAGATGTTTTTGGAATCTTTCCATTGTTTTAATATTAAAAAGGCAATCAAGACTTTTTCAAACAGAATGCAGAGGCATTTTCGACTTTTTATCTATAAACCTTGGTCAACTGTTACATGTCATGGAGATCAGAGGTTATCAGGGGAGTCTATTCGCAATATTAAGGTTTTTTAGAAAACCTCAGGGTCTGTTATTGCAATTAGCGTAATTATTTATAATATTACATCTTACTCTAACTTGATGAGCTGTATTTATAATATTTTTTTGTTCACCGAACATGGAAAAAGACAAAAAAAATCTTACCAAATACCAATTACGTCCAAGTTATATTCATATGACAAACCCTCCTAAGCGTGAAGAAGTGAAATGACTCATATCATCCTACTGATAAATGTCATTTTACCAATTTTTTTAAATATAAAAAATTGTTTAATTAAAGATTAAATGGTAAACTGGTTCACAATCATTTTTATATCATACCGCATCTTTCATTTTCCAAGTCAATTGCACGTTATCTAATAAACGATCTTTGTTAAGTTGCAAGTTGCAGCAACTTGCACTTAACAAAGATTGTGTATTAGGTAACTTTTAACTTATGGTACAGATAGATCAAATTAAGATTCAAAAAAAAAAATATGTACAACTCAAAAAAAATTTCTAAAATTATGAGATGATGTGGAAAATGGTTTCTGAAACCATTTTCCATGATATTTGGGTTATTTAGCATTAGTGATATTAAAAATTGACATAAATATGTCTTCAAAATTTGGTTCATCAATATCAAAAACAATTATTGACGGTCTTTAAAAAAAACAATTATTGACGAGATGATGTTGGTATAGTAGTAAACCTCTTACCAATACATAGTTATACCATGAGAGATTATAGGTTTGAATCCTACCCCTTAAAAAAAAATAAACATTATAGTTGAACCTCGAATTTATACAATTATTGAAGTTGCATAAATTTTATTATAGTTTTATTAATAAGAAAATTAAGAGTATATTATTATAGAAACAATAGATTCTGGTTTTTTTAAGTATTAAACAAAGTTGTTAAACAATTTTAATTAGTAATATGGACAAACTTTATAACAAACCTCGTCCTTTGCCGTGGCTTTTCTTGCGTTTGAACTTAATTTGGTTTATCCTCCATCGTTTTTTCAAATTAATAAAATATTTTCTGATTAAGTAAATTGTGTACTATGATTGTCATAATGTTGGAAAGAATATATGGAGAAAATATTCATTTACTAATCGGTGGACAATAAACTTATAACATTTTACAATAGCAAAATCTAAAAACAAGTGTGTTAAAAGAAAGAAGACAAAAATTAACTATATTTTATTTGACTTGTTCGTATAATGTAAACAAATCTAACCAGAGTTGGGTTAACATTAAAGCCATGCGAACTTTCCTAGGTTGTGAATCGATTAAACTAAGTTAATCAAATTGCATTTAATAAATATTTTGATACAGCTATTTTTTTATAAAAAAAAATTATTGATATCTATGACTATCTAAAAAAACCTTGTTAATATCTACCGTCATCATTAATTGTTTATTGATAGAGTTCATAACTATATATAGAAAAAATATAAAAACAATATGATAATAGTGTAATGATGAGAAAGTTTGATACTTGAAATAAAATTAGAGTTTAATTATAGTTTATCACAAATTTTTTTTGAAATAAAGAAATATAGTTGAAGATATGAGTTTAATTAATGATTGTATATAATATTTGGTTTATTTTTAATTAAATAATTTGTTCTTATTAATAAATTTCTATAAGAATATTTTTATAATTAAGTTTTTTAATAAAATATGGATGTACTAATAAGTTTTATAGGTGTCAATATCGACAAGACGACACCCTTATTTATTGAATGCAATTTGATTAACTTAGTTTAATCGAGATCACGATTCAGGAAAGTTCGCATTACTTTAATGTTAACTCAACTCTGGTTAGATTTGTTTACATTAGCTGAACAAGTCAAATAAAATATAGTTAATTTTTGTCTTCTTTCTTTTGACACTTGTTTTTAGATTTTTCTATTGTAAAATGTTATAAGTTTATTGTCCACCGATTAGTAAATGAATATTTTCTCCATATATATTCTTTCCAACGTTATGACAAGTGACAACCATAGTACACAATTTACTTAATCAGAAAATATTTTATTAATTTGAAAAAACGATGGAGGATAAACCAAATTAAGTTCAAACGCAAGAAAAGCCACGGCAAAGGACGAAGTTTGTTATAAAGTTTGTCCATATTACTAATTAAAATTGTTTAACAACTCTGTTTAATACTTAAAAAAAACAGAATTTATTATTTATATAATAATATACTTTTAATATATAAAAAAATTATTTTTTTTAATAAATAATGTTTTCTTATTCATAAAACTATAATAAAATTTATACAACTGCAATAATTGTATAAATAAAACTATAATAAAATTTATACAACTTCAATAATTGTATAAATTGTGTGTGTCTCATAAAACTATAATAAAATTTATACAACTTCAATAATTGTATAAATAAAACTATAATAAAATTTCTAATAAAACCATAATAAAATTTATACAACTTCAATAATCGTATAAATTGTGTGTGTGGGTAATGGCAACTCGCTCACCGTGTCATTTTAGATTTGTAGTACTTTTTTAAAATTTTGATTTGACCTATCTGTATCGTAAGTCAAAAATAATCTAATAGATGATCTTTATTAAGTGCAAGTTGATCCACTTAACAAATATTGGTTATTAGATAACCTAATCTCATGGTATAGCCGTGTAGATGTGAGTGGTTTACCACTATACTAACTTTATCTCGTCAATAACTTTTTTTTTGAAAGATCGTCAATAATTGTTTTTGATATTGATGAACCAGTATTTTTAAGACATATTTATATCAATTTTTAATATCATTAATGCTAAATAACCCAAATATTAAGGAAAATGATTTCTCCATTCACCATATTATCTCATGATTTATATGGTAATGACAACTCGTTCACCGTGTCACTTTAGATTCGTACTACTTTTTTAAAATTTTGATTTGATCTATCGGTATCGTAAACCAAAAATAATCTAATAAACGATCTTTGTTAAGTGCAAGTGGATCCACTTAACAAATATTGTTTATTAGATAACTTGAAATGGGCTAGGAAAATGAAAGATGCTGTATGATAAATAAATGATAGTGAACCAGTTTACCATTTAATCTTTAATTTAAAAAATTTTATATTTAAAAATAGAATAGTATTAACAACTAAAAATTTATTAAAAGTAGAAAACATTTACTATAAATATTAATAAATATATATTTATTGTATTGATTAAAATAATAAACGTAATTAATAGTTTCTTCTTTTAAAAAAAAATTAATTGTTAATTTTATGACCTTTAAAAAAAATCGGTAAAATGCTATTATCAATAGGATGATATGAGTCATTTGACTTAATCATGCCTAGGAGGGTTTGTCATACTAATATAACATAGATGTAATTGGTATTTGGTAAGACTTTTTGTCTTTTTTCCATGTTTGGTGAACCAAAAATATTATGAATACAGCTCATCAAGTTAGAGTTAGATGTATTATTATAAATAATGAAACAATAATCAATCTCTCACATCCGCACAATGAGGTTGCGAGTTCGAGTTTTTTCTATTTTTCTAAAAACCTCAATTTATGTAATAGTATAATATATAATTTTTTAAAAAAAATACTTCAATTCGGTGGTTGGATGCACTACTTAGATACACCATGCACCTAATGCACCTCGTAGATTTTTATCTTGCTGTGTGAAGGTAATTCAAACCTGAGATATTACATGCACCACCTAGACACATTAACTAAAGGGAAATTATCATTTTCCCCCTGAAGTTTGTCATATTAGATAAATTGGTCCCTCTAGTTTCAATAATGACCAGTCACCCCCCTGAAACCCAAATTATTAGTCATTTTGCTCCTTCTGTCAATTTTTCCATCCAAAAAGCCTTTGACTGTTAATTGAAAAATTAAAATGCCTCCATTAGGGATCGAACCCTTGACTTTGTGGTTAAAAACCATACACTCTAACCACTTGAGCTATTCCAACTTATTGTTGGAGGTAAGTTGATTTAAATGTATATATATATATAGAGTTATATAATTTGTTTAAAATAATTTAAATCTGTTTGTATAATTTAAAATAAACTCATATATATAATTTAAAATAAACTTATATTTAATAATAATATACAAAAACAAATTTATGAAAAAAATAATAATAAGAAGAAAACAAAAGGAAATCCAAAAAATCCAGAAAATCAAAACTCGTAATTTTTTTTAAATTCCTTTTAAATATATGAGTTTATTTTAAATTATAAATAAACTCATATTTAAAATAAACTCATATATTTAAAAGGAATTTATTATTATTATTATTTTTTCTTTCTTTCTTTTTGAATTTTTTCCCTTTTCAATTTATGGGCTTTGATTTTCAAGGTTTTTTTTTACCAAATTGAAATAATATATTTTTTGAAAAGGAAAAAAATTCAAAGAAAAAGAAAGAAAAAAATTAACAGGTTTTTATTTTCTGGATTTTTTGGATTTCCTTTTGTTTTCTTATTATTATTATTATTTCATTAATCTATTTATATATATTATTATTAAATATAAGTTTATTTTAAATTATATATATAATTTTATTTTAAATTATATATATAATTTTATTTTAAGTTATACACATATTTAAATTATTTTAAACAAATTATATAACTATATATATACATTTAAATCAACTTACTTTAAGATAAGTTGGAATAGCTCATGTGGTTAGAGTATGTAGTTTTTAACCACAAGGTCAAGGGTTCAATCCCTAATGGAGACATTTTAATTTTTCAATTAATAATCAAAGACTTTTTGGATGGAAAACTTGACAGAAGAGGCAAAATAACTAATAGTTTGGGTTTCAGGGGGTTGACTGGCTATTATTGAAACTAGATGGACCAGTTTATCTAATATGGTAAACCTCAGGGGGAGAAATGATAATTTCCCTTAACTAAATGGTTCTAAGTTGATTATCTTAACACCAATATAATAGTGAAATTCAAATTATTTGTTAGTTAAGGGGTCGTTTTTTTTTTCCACTTAAAACTTAATGGGTCTGAATCATAATTATTAAGTTGTTTCGTTTGTTTTTTTAAGTGGTCAAACAGCTTAAAAATACAAAAAAAAAAACAACTTAAAATAAAAAGTAAAAAATCATGACTTTTCACTTAATTACAAATCAATGAATTGCATTAAATGCAATCCAAAATCTTTTCTTCCGATACTATCCTTTACATATAACATATTTCCAATTTCATTATAATTATATATGGTATATAAATTTTTATTTTAATATATTGCTTATTTTAAGTAGCTATAAAAATAAAAAAGAACCCTAATCACTTCTCATATTAGTATTTAATATCAATACTTTATTATGATAATAGGGTGATGTATTTATTTTTTAATTTTTTAGAGTATTTTGTGTGAGTTTTCTTGCATCCCTTTTTATTTTTTTTTTAAAAAAAACGTTTCTTTTCTTAGTAAAAATTAAGTTTATTTGTAATTGAAGAAGATCATGATCATATGTGTTCATATATAATTATTATTATTGAACTGTATTTATTCCATATTGTATGTATAATTGTTTAACATGGGTATAAATGTAAAATTACTTAGTTTCAGACAATTTTATTTTTAAAAAACAAACGTGTTGACAATACATTCAGATGTGAGAAAAAAAAAAAACATGTCATTCAGATTTAGATTTCAGTCTCTATTCAGTCTTCAGAAAAATTCAAGATTGTTCAGTCTTCAGACAAAAAAACAAACGACCCAAGTCTATACATTAAACTTTAAAGAAAAAAGAAATGTACCATGTGAGAATAGAATTCATTGCGTGAATAGTTTAAGCTTTAAATCCACATATCTTAAATCGATTCAAACAATTAATACAAAATTAAACGAAAAACGTACAAGTGTTTACACGATATGATTACACTATAAATATTAGAAAATATATATTCCGTTTCCACATCTTGAAGTCACCTTCGCATAAAAAGCTAAGTGCATTGCACATTTGCTGCGTTGGACATTTATATCCAATTGAGTGATATCTTTAAAGAAATAGGCTTTCATATTTTTAATAAAATATTGTTAGAAAAACCCCCTGGTATGTCCTAACTCCTGAGGCGGAGACTTTTAGCCTTAAAATTACATCTTAAGGTGCCGTTCGTCTAAGTTTTTGAAACATGTTCTCCGGTTTTCGGGTTGAGAAAACGCATGGAAAATGCGTTCTTTAATGATTTTGACTTCAAATTTTATGAAAACTGGGAATTGGGAAATCAGCTTTTCTTGATTTACGCGTGAGTGCATAACAAAACTGAAATCTTAACGGGGCTAATTTCACTAAAATACTAACTTTTTGATAAAATGTTACCTATTTAAAGGTTTTTATTATATTAACAATTTAAGTCTCTTGTTTTTCCTAAATATATCACTTTAGTCCATTTAACAAAAATACTTACGGTCAACTCTAACTATATATATATATAAGTACAATTTTACCGTTGTCAAAATAATTTATTGAGTTTCAAAAATAAATAATATTAAAATTGTTTTAAAAAATAAATTAACAACAGAAATTTATTTTCTAAAAAAACCAAAAAAAAAAAATATCCAGAACCAAAGGATCGAGGTATATTTTTAAACAATTTTTTTTTTAAAAGTATTTCAAAAAATAAAAAGAAAGTGTTTTTTTTTAAAAGTAAATGGATGTCCTCCATTGGATCGATCCAAAACCAACGGTGGAGATCCATATACTTTTTTAAAAAAAACTCTCTTTTTTTTAAATACTTTTTTTTTAAATAATTTCAATTTATTATTTATTTTAACTTTAAATTTTTCATAATCCATTAGTTTTTTTTTCTATTTTTAAAATTATTGTATTTTTAAGCTCTGAAATTGTTCTTCGGGTCAGGGGTGGCCCGATATCGAGTCACCATTGACCCAAAGAACAATTTTTGAGCTTCGGGTAGGGGGCGACCCGAAGCCCTGAAATTGTTCTTCAGGTCACCGACCCGAAGAACAAGAACAATTTATATATATATATATAAAAAAAGTTTATGTATTTATATATTAATTTACACTCCTTATCTTTGATGTAGTAAAGTTTTTTTTTTTAATTGATAATCTATATTTAAAATTTTTAAAGATTGAAGATGACAAATGTGTAATTGGGATGGGTGGTATTGAGGAATTGGGGGCAATACATTATTAAGGGTAGTTTAGTCTTTTAGGGGCAATTTTGCTAAAAAAAAAGTAATTTTGAGGGTAGGTTTGCAATTTAGCCCCTCAAATAGGGTATTTTTGCTAAAACCCCTACATATATTAATATATAAAAAAAATCTTAAAAATCTTAAAAATCCTAAACCCCTAAAAAGGGATGTGCAAAAGGACGTTTGAAAGTAGACGGTAATGTTGACAATGTCTAATATTTTTTTTGCCACGTTATCTTGATGTTGAATATACACGGGTGCATTGGAGACACAATTATTAACAGAATGTCTATTTATCCTACGTGGTATTTTTTTTCTTCACAAGTCACGCTTGCATTGGAAATGATCTAAAGCCCCTGTTTTTAAATTAAAAAATTTATTTGATATATTTCCAAAATTACTTTTTTTTTATTTATCTTCCAAACTTAACTCACCCTATAAATGTTTTCTATATATATTTTTTTCCATAAATACCTTATAAATGCTACTTTGTCCAAATTTGGTGTCAAAATCTGGTGCATAAATGATGTGACAACACTATAATTCATTCATTTAAATAATGTAAATATAATACAATTTAAATGAACTGATTAGAATGTTGTCACATCAATTTGGACAAAGTATCATTATTATTTAAAAAAAACATATATATATATATATATATATATATATAAATATAGGAAGATATAAATAAAAAAAATTATTTGATCATATTTTGTTCATTAGAGAGCAAAAAAGAAAAAAAAAACTTAGTAACAATAAAAAGAAAAACAATACATAATCTAAGCTATATGCAATAAAATAAGCAAATAAAATTAGGGTTTAAAGCATTAATTTTTTTTCGAGATAAACACTTTATTCATGGATGTGGGGTTTTATTAGAATTTTATTTGATCATATTATAATAAACACAATGAAGGGGAGAAAAATTGCAATGGAGGAGTGTTGGATGTGTGTCTGAGAATGAACAGATTATTATTATTTTTTAAAAAATATATGTAGAGAGAGCATTTATAAGATGAATTAAATTTGGAAGATAATTAAAAATGACAGTTTAGAAAATAAATTAAATACATTTTTAAATTTTAAAAACCAGGACATTATTATATTAGGACCTCTCTAAATATGGTACTGATATTGATACCCATAAATATGATAAACACATCCATATTTTAATAAAAATTTTAATTACAAAAATATCCCAATAGGAATTTACCAATAAGGACAAACTAGTTTAATTAAAAATAAATCAAATACTATGTACATCCATTAATTACACCCATATCTTCAAATATATCAGTTTATTAAAAAAAAAAACTAAACCCTAATTATATTTCAAATATCAAAATCTCCTATTATAATTAATCTAACTTCTAAGCAAAAGTTTTCATACTTCATACCTATGCAACATTGGGTGAGAGTTATATTGATATTAATGCTTCACTATGTTGTTATTTGGCTCTAAATTGAATCCTTAAATTCATGTTATATTGTCAAACTTCCCTGTTGTAGATATGGCAATAGAATTTTCTCACAAATGCTGTAAAAAAACTTGTAGATGTCATGGCAATTGGTACCTTGCTGAAGCTTATTCACTCAATCAGTCGAAACATACATGGTCAAGAAGTCTTAAAGCATGCACTCTCAACTCTCATAAACCTTACCTGATATCCACATTTGATTGAAGTCCTAATCAATTGTCATGGATCCGTAGAAACCATTTTCTTGGGGATGCTAAGGTCCCGTCCTGCAGCTGTTTTTTTTTTGTTTTCGTTTTTGTTTTTTAAAAACGATTTCGAATTCGCGTTCGTTTAACCGTTTTTCATTTTATTTTCGAAAAACAAAAAAAAATTTGAAAAACACAATTAGTGTTAAAAGTGAAAAATTTGAAAAACGTTTGAAAGTTGTTTTTCGTTTTTCGTTTTTGTTTTTTCACTTATTTTTTTTTATAAAAAAAAAATCATTTTTTTCTTACTTTTCTCCATCTTCCCGTCACTATTCTTATTTATCTTTTTCTAGACTCCTTTTCTTCTTCTTCTTCGCCGCCGATCGACTTCTTCTTCTTCTTCTTCTTCTTCTTAGCCTTTTCGCTGCCAATCGGCTTATTCTTCTTCTTCTTCACCGCCGATCGGCTTCTTCTTCTTCACCGCCGATCGGCTTCTTCTTCTTCTTCTTCACCTCCGATCGGCTTCTTCTTCTTTTTCTCATTCTTCTTCTTCTTCGCCGAGTCCACTTATTAGTCATCCATCGAAGTTAAAAATTTCCTTTCCTTGAAATTTTACTGAACTTTGTTTGAATACCAGCTTTTCAATTTCCTTTCCTTCCACTTCCAGTGTAAAAGACTCATTCAAGCTTAAAAATTTCAGCCTCCCAATGACATCTATGGCTAGTGAACATATTCCTTCAAAAGTTGTATATACACTGTTCGATAGAAGTCCTAAACGAATTGGTGTTTCAACAATTGATTCCAATTAACTACGCTAGATATGTGATTGATGTTAAAAAGGGTGTGGTTAAAAGTGGTTATTTTACATGTAATGGTACTTCTCATGATGATTGCAGTGACAATGTGTGTACTAATGATGCCCCTACATATTCTTCTTCAGGGAGTTTACTATATAGGCGTTTTGTGATTGATGTTTTAAAATTTTGTAGCAATGAAAGATGTCTTGAACTGGGAAGAAGATACCATGCATTGATTATCAAGAGTGAAGTTAGTGTTAATCAGTTTGTAGGAACTAGTCTTGTTGGTATGTTTGCTAAATGTGGAGATATGAGTTTACTGGTAGCACGTTTAACTCCAGATTTTGTTAACTTAACTCCAGTTTACTGAATTTCATGTGTAGTGTTCTGGTGACTCACTTTTATTCAAATTATATATATATATATATATGTATATGTATATATGTATGTATTCGGTGAATCAATTTTCTTCTTTGATTCATTATTATATTTTTCTCTTTATTTTTACAACAATTTTTAAATTATGAGTTATTTGATAATTATTTGGGATGAATTATTGACTCCCTTTTATTCAAATTAAAAATTGCAATAGAAAAAATATAAAAAAAATTATAATTTTTGATATTTTTCAGTTATTCTACCAGAAGTGTTTTTACTGTTTTCATTTTCAGAATTCAGCTTTCAGTGAAGCTACCAAACGCGTTTTTACTGTTTTCAATTTCAGGATACAGTTTCCCGTATATGCTACCAGACGCGTTTTCAGAATTCGAAAAAAAAAACACTGTTTTCATTTTCATTTTTATTTTCGAAAAACAGTCACTGAAAAACGCTTACAGGACAGACCCTAAGGTTTCTTCATCATTTTCAAAGAATTCAACAAAACAAAAAAAAAATTAATCTGTTATTCATTTTATCAAGTTCTTAGTTCTTCCCCTAATAAATTGTATTAAAATTAAAACATTCATTTAAATAAGGGTACTATTGGCATGAAGATGGGTGTTTATAGTAATGTTTTAATTTTAAATTTTAGACATAAGTATACTTATAATTATGAGTGTGTTTATCATATTTGTGGGTGTCAATATCCGTACTAGAGATGGCAGTATTCCCCGTGGGGCTGGGGCCCCGCAGGGCTCCGCCCCGATTGGGGCGGGTATGGGGGATAATATTCGGGGACGGGGACGGGGATGGGGACAAAGTCTTGTCCCCGAAAGTGAAGCGGGGCGGGGACGGGGGAAGCACTCCCCGCCCCGACTCCGCCCCGATATATATATATATATATATATATATTTATAATATAATATATAATATTTAGATTTTTAAAATTATTTAAACATAAATTGTTTTTTATTTAACTAAAAAAAAATTATTCATTTTCCGACTATGTTTACGTATGTTTAGATTCTAAATTTTAGAAGTTGGTTGTTTTATAAAATCTTTAACGGGGAATGGGGCGGGTATGGGGAAGGCACCTCCAACGGGGAATCCCCGACCCCCGCCCCGCTTCTCTTAATGCGGGGATGGGGACGGGGATGGGGACGGTTTTGAGGGGCGGGGATGGGGATGGAAAAGCATTCCCCGACCCCGACCCGCCCCGTTGCCATCTCTAATCCGTACCCCTCTAAATATTATTGTTTTCTGTAGTAAATTATATTATGATGATAAAAACATTATTTATTTATATAATATTGACTTAATAAATTTTTTTTTTTTAGAAAATCCATCAAACAATCTCAACTCTCAAGCGTTCCAAAATAATTTTTTTAAAAAAATAATTAAAAAATAAACAAAATATTGTTTCTAAAAACACAAAAGAGAAGGTTGAGAAATCTGGAAAATTCTAGATCTCCTCTTCAAAGCTCCATCAATGGGCTCCATCTAAGATGAATTTTCTAATTAATTTGTGACCCACCTGATTTCGACCCGCCTGATTTCAACCATTACACCACTGCAACCATGACAGCAGAGCTTCCCCACCACAGAAAAGGAGAGGTTTTGGCATTCGCCGCCACAAAGAAGGGGAGGCCAAAGGCTCCCAGACATGACAGAGGGGAAGCCGTAGCCTCCCCAGCCACAGACATGGAGAGGCTTTAAGCTTCCCCACAAGAACAGATCGACCAGATCTGGGAAACAAGAGCTTGACGATTGATCTGTTTTTATTTTTTATTTTTAAAAAATTGATTTGTTTTTTATTTTAGTTTAAAAAAAAAATCTGGACGGTAGATATATATATATATTTTAAATCGATTTGTTTTTATTTTAATTAAAAAGTCAGGAATGACATTGTGATATTTAATTGGACAACTGATTTGAGTTCTTTTTTCCAGATTTAGTGCAATTACGTGTATAGTTAGGGCAAGTTTGTGCAAGTTGACCAAATAATAATTGCAAAAAAAAAAAAAAAAACAGTTCAGCGAAAAAACAACACAAATAACATTGGTGATTGTAATCTTTCCATTATCTGGTTCATACTAATCAAAACTCAAACTCTGAAGTCATAACTCTTTCCATCATACAACTATGTTAAACATAGTTATATACCGTTGCAGCAAAGCGTCATATAAGCAAGAGTTCGAAGAGCAGCTCCATGAATTGAAGAGAGAATCTCAGACGTTGATTGAATTAAGAGACAAAGTGATGAAAAAAATTAAGAAGGCTGAGGATGAACAACAAATGAAAGCGACAAAGGAAGTGGAAGATTGGGTTTCAATGGTGCAAGCTGCGGAAACTGAAGTTGAAAAACTGATAGCAGAAGTCAAGCTAGTGATCAAAAAGCCCCGTTCTCGGAGATTTCGTTCCGCGAAAGAAATGTTAATTGGCAAGCTGCGAGATGTGATTTCTTTACAAAACAAAGGAAATTTCGCGGTGGTGGCTGAGATGATCAGTCCAAAACATCAATCAGACAAAAGAGTATGTATCGAGGTGTCGACAGTTGTGGGCAGCATGGAATCAACATTTGATGAAGTATGGAGTTGTATTAAATTAGAAGAACCTGTGACGATTGTTGGCCTATATGGCATGGGCGGTGTCGGTAAAACTTACCTATTAAAGGAAATCCAGAAGAAGCTTCTTGATATGCCTAACTATTCTTCCAAGGTGATTTGGGTCAAAGTTTCTAAAGACCTGCAGCTTGAGAGAATTCAAGATCACATCGGCAAACAGATTGGGTTGTCAGACGAGACGTGGAATATTAAATCGCTTGAAGAGAAAGCTTCATATATCTTCAATATTTTGAGCAAAGACAAGTTTGTGTTACTAATGGATGATATATGGGAGATGATTGATTTTCACATAGTGGGTGTCCCCTTTCCACCAAACACAGGAAACGGATCCAAAATAGTCATCACAACTCGTTCTCTTGAAATTTGCAGCCTCATGGAAGCTGACATGCAGTTTAAAGTGGGGTGTTTAGCAGACGCAGAAGCCTGGGAACTGTTTCGAAGTATGGTTGGAGATGCGACTCTTGAGAGTCAACCTGAAGTTCGCGAGGTTGTCAATGAGTGCCATGGTCTGCCGCTTGCACTCGTTACTATCGGTAAAGCCATGTCCAACGAAAAACTCTCCGAAGATGAATGGAGAAATAAACTTCAAGCCCTACAGAGATGGACGTCTTCATTTTCAGGTTTGGATTATGAACTTAGAAAAGATGTCTATTACAGTTTGAAGTTGAGTTATGATAATTTGGAAAAGGACATATTTAAATCATGTCTTTTGAGTTGTTGTGTATTTCCAAGTGATTATAAGATTAGTAAAAAAGAGTTGATTGATTATTGGATTGGTGAGGGACCTTTGATTGGGAGACTTGGAGCACAAAGCCAGCTGGGACACAACATAATTGACGTTCTTCTTGACGCATGCTTATTAGAAGAAGAAGACATGTTTTATGTAAAATTTCACCGTCTGATTCTTGAAATGATTTTGTGGATAACAAATGAAGTTGAGAAGGAGAAGGAGAAGGGGAATTCTTTCGTTCGTACAGATGCTGGGTTGACTGAAGCACCAGAGATTGAAAACTGGGAAGGTGTGAAAAGGGTATCGGTGATGAAAAATCAAATTAAGAACCTAGTAACGTTTCCAAGTTGCCCACGTCTCGAAACGTTGTTTCTTAATAGTAATCAATTAGAGATGATCGATGATAAAATCTTTGGGTCTGTGGTTCATCTCAAGCTTTTGAACCTGTCAAACAATTTTTCTCTAACTGATTTACCCTCTGGAATTTCGGCATTGGTTTCGTTACAGCATCTTGATCTATCAAGAACTGGCATAAAAGAGTTACCAAAAGTTTTGATGGCTTTGGTAAATCTTAGATGTCTGAACTTGGAGTATACATATAAACTGCGTATGATTCCAAGACAAATGATAAGTAATTTTTCCAAGTTGCAAGTGTTGAGACTGTTGAAATGCGGTTCATCCATTCAGGCGGAAGATAGTGTTCTGTATGATGACGGTGAATTTTTGATGGAAGAATTGATTAGCTTGAAAAATATAATCATGTTGAGCATCTGCTTGACAAGTTTCAAAGCTTTTCAAAAATATTGGAGCTCCCATAAGCTGCAGAGTGGCACTCAATCTCTTGAGCTTCAATCCTTACAACATCCGAAGTCATTCCAAGTAGCCTTAGCGTATCTGAATAATCTCAGGACGCTGTGTATTTCAAAATGTGAGTATTTGGAGGAGCTGAAGATTGAATTCGGAGGGGATGTACAAAACATACGGGAGTCTCGCTGTTTCCCCTTCCTTGAGGAAGTAGATATAGAGTATTGCTCAAAATTACAGGACTTGACGTGGCTTATTCTTGCTCCAAACCTGAAGCGTCTTAGGATATCAAATTGCATTGAAATGGAAGCAATAATCAACGTTGGAAAATTGAATGAATTTCCTGAGACGATGGCAAATCTAATCCCATTCTCAAAACTCAAATCTCTGAGATTAGATAATCTACCAAACTTGAGGAGCATCTACTGGAATGCCTTGCCCTTTCCAGATCTTATAAAGAGGGATATAGATGGTTGCGGAAAGCTTCATATGCCTCCACATGAGTTGAACAAGCTGAAGGAAAGTGAGGTTGTGGGAGAAGAATACTTTCAGGTGCATGATCAAGCCTCTCTTGATCCCTCTTCCAGTTCAAGGTTTTAATAGAAATCAACAACATGCAAGGATGGCAGATTTGAATCTGATTGATGGGTGTGCTTTTACCATCTTATTTTGTGAATTATATGCTTCAGTGTAACTGATTTCAGAGTGATCGATCTCGTGCTGTTTGTATGTTTTTTTTTTTTTAAAAAAAAAAAAACTCTTACCTTTTTTTATTTTTAATCCGTATTGTTTCTTACTGTGTTGCTTTCATGTACAATAACATTTGTGTCCATTAATAAAATAACATTTGTGTCCATTAATAAAATGTGTGTATTCACTTGTATTTGGAAATTCCTTTTCCTGTCTTGGTAGACAGGAGAATATCTTGGTTGCTCCGGTGCTGAGTGTTGCACCGAGGCCACTCAAATTCTGACATCTGTACTTATTCTGATGCTTAAGCCATCAACTTATTCCACTCAACTTTTATCAATTAGAGTTCATTTTAACCCTAGTATCATATTAATCCAGAAGTTAACCAGGTTAACAAATAGCCCTTGTTCTAAGGTGACTTTGAAGAATAATAATATATATCCTACAAAATCAATGGCGAAGGTTCAAATGTCTAGTCCATTGAGAGGCTATTTGGGTAAAGGGCGTGTAATTTCAAACGATTATTACAATTTATATAGAAGAAATACCTTTTTTAGTTAAAAAATTAGAAGATTTATTATTTTTACCCAAGATTAATATTTTTATTATTTCTACTCAATAATTTACTGTGGAGACTGAAATGCCCCTTAATTAACTAACCTACTATCTCGATTTTCTAAACCAACTTCTCATTTTACCACACACTTTTTATCTTCTCAATTAATACTCTCTCATTTCAACTCTATCTCTCTCCATCTCCCTCACCAAGTCACTAGTCACCAGACTCTTCATTTAATCTTCTTTCTTCCATTTTTTCCGGCGACTTTTCACTACATATCTTACTCCATCTTTCCCATTTATTTTATTTTCCCTACAACGCTTCATACTCTATCTCTCTCCATCTCTTTCATTTCTGGTGAGTCACCAGACTCTTCACTCTATCTTCTCTTTTCCATTTTTTTCCGGCGACTCTTCACTCTCTCTCACTCCATCTTTTCCATTTATTTTATTTTCCCTAGTTAAGATCAAAACTTATCCCTGCCAGAAAATCGTGCTCCTTGATTTTATGGTGGTCGACACCGAGAATTGGCTCTACAACGCTTTGTTAGGAAGACCTTTCCTAAACAAGTCCAAAGTTGTAATGACAACCTATGCCCTAATAGTTAAGTTACCAACTGAAGCAAGAGTATGAGTAATGAATAGCTCACATGAGTGGGCCAAGAAAGCAAGCTTGGTAGTGTATAAATAGAAGGCAGATTCTGATGTGATGCAGATTGACACGGTGGAAAAGAGTGTTTCGAGATCGATGAGGAATAAGCTCGGGCAGAATCCCTGACCAGATTTGATATAAACCCGAGAGAAGTATCTTTGGGGCTTGAAAAAGATACAGAGGAAAAGGACCTGGCGATGAAGGTTATGCTCGATAGCAATGAACCTGATCAAACTGTCAAGTTAGGGGCTTAGTTATCCGATCATATTCAGAAGGCAGAATTTCACATAAGTCCTATCTTTTTAGTGATTTGTCACCTTTATAAATGTTTTTCCAAATTCATCACTTTAGCCCTTACTTTTGTCCATTTGACCAAATATGTGAAAGTCAACTATTTTAAAACCCGTGAAAGTACATTTTTACCCTTATTACTATTTAATTTAGCTTAAATGATTATATTAGCTTTTTTAAATTAAAATGAAAAATAATAAAATTCTCAATAATAAAATATTAAATAAATATATTACAAAAAATATTAAATAAATAATAATAATAAAATCCATTAATTTTTTCTTTTTTTTTGTATTTTTGTCATAATGGATATTTATTTAGCTAAAATAATTATCTTACCTTTAAATGATTTTTTTATAATTTTTATTTTGTAATCTATTTATTTAAGATTTTATTATTGAGAATTTTATTGTTTTTCAAAATCATTTAAAGCTAAGATAATTATTTTAGCTAAATAAATATCCATTGTGAAAAAAAAATACAAAATAAGAAAAAATTAATGGATATTATTATTATTATTTATTTAAGTTTTTTTTGTAATATATTTATTTAAGATTTTATTATTGAGAATTTTATTATTTTTCATTTTAATTTAAAGATAATATAATCATTTAGCTAAATTAAATAGTAATAAGGCAAAAGTGTACTTTCAAGGGTTTTAAAATAGTTGACTTTCACATATTTGGTCAAATGGACTAGAGTGATGAATTTGGAAAGATATTTATAAATGTGACAAATCACAAAAAAGATAGGACTTATGTGAAATTCTGCCTATTCAGAATGATCTGATTAGCTTGCTGAAGGAATACACGGATGTGTTCGCGTGGAAGCATAAAGACATGCTAGTGATAGACACTAAGGTGATCACTCACTATCTGGCAATTGATCCCGAATATAAGCCGAAAGTTTAGAAGAGATGCAAGTTCAATTCGAAAGAAACAAGGTCATTAAGGAGAATGTCAAGAAGCTATTGGTTGCGGGATCAATCAGAAAAGTCTAGTACCTAAAATGGGTAGCCAATGTAGTACTGGTAAAGAAGAAGAATAGCCAGTGGAGAATGTGTGTGGACCTCACTAACCTAAATAAGGAGTGCCCTAAAGACAGTTTCCTCCTGCTAAGGATAGATCAATTGGTTAATGCTACAACTGGGAACGAATTGCTCAGTTTCATGGATGCATACTAGGGCTACAATCATATCGGGAAGCTTGGGCCAGATAAGAAGAAAACATCGTTCACAAATGATCATGGGCTCTACTGCTATAAGTTAATGTCATTTAGTCTGAAGAATACCAGAGCGACATACCAAAGGCTGGTAAATAAGATGTTTGCCCGACAGATCATCAGAAATATGGAGGTGTATATGGATGACATGCTGACCAAAAGCATTACGGTTGTAAAACATGCATCAGATTTGAGGTAGACATTTGAAGTGTTGAGGCGATACAAGATGAAGCTTAATCCAAGAAGTGTGTTTTTGGAGTACCATCAGGGAAGTACCTTGAATTTCAGGTCCATCAAAGAGGAATCGACGTCAACCCTGAGAAGATAAAGGCGTTAAAGGATACGAGATCCCCTAGAACCTTGAAGGAGATTAACGGTTAACCGGGTGTCTAGCTTCGCTCACTGGTTCATCAGCCGATCAACAGATAAGTGCGTTCCCTTTTTCCAAGCCATAAGGAAAGATAAGTGGGTAGAGTGGACTAAAGAGTGTGAAAAGGCTTTCTAGCAGATCAAGAAATATCTCAGCAAGGCCCCGATCCTATCAAAACCACTGAATGGCGGGATCTTGTATTTGTTCCTATCGGTCATGCCGGTGGTAACTGGATTAGTTCTGGTTAGATTGGGTGAGGGAGTGTAGAAACAGGTTTACTACACCGTAAAGGCTCTACTACTAGTAGAAACAAGGTACTTTCCAGCCGAGCGGATGGCATTGGCATTAATAACAGCCGTAAGGAAGCTTAGACCCTAATTTTAGGCGCACAAAATTGAAGTCTACACCGACTGCCCACTCAAATAGATCTTGTCAATGCCGGAAGTATCGGGAAGACTGACTAAATGGGCAGTTGAGCTGAGTGAGTTTGACATCACCTACACACCAAAGGCTTCAATCAAAGGTCAAATAGTAGCAGACTTCACTACAAAATTTACTGAACCGGATGCTAAGGTAGCTAAAATGCTAGAGGAAAAAGAAAAGAAGGTCTTCCAATGGCAGCTGCATGTCGATGGATTATCAAATCCGCAGTGGGGCATGAATATTGGTATCCACCCCAAAAGGTGATCAGTTCTAATGTGCCTTGCGATTTGATTTCAAGGCCGCCAACAATGTAGCTGAGTATGAAGCATCTCTGGCAAGGACTGATAGTTTGCACATCCCTGGGTGCTGATGAAATAAAGATCTTCAACGATTCTTAGGTCGTAGTCAATGAGGTCTTAAATGAATACCAAGCAAAAAATGACAACATGATCACCTATCTTAAGGTAGCCAAAGCATTGCTTAGGAGATTTAAGAGTTAAATGACAAGATGAAGCTTAATCCAAAGAAGTGTGTTTTTGGAGTACCATCAGGGAAGTACCTTGAATTTCAGGTCCATCAAAGAGGAATCTACATCAACCCTGAGAAGATAAAGGCGCTAAAGGATACGAGATCCCCCAGAACCTTGAAGGAGATTAACGGTTAACCGGGTGTCTAGCTTCGCTCACTGGTTCATCAGCCGATCAACAGATAAGTGCATTCCCTTTTTCCAAGCCATAAGGAAAGATAGGTGGGTAGAGTGGACTAAAGAGTGTGAAAAGGCTTTCTAGCAGATCAAGAAATATCTCAGCAAGGTCCCGATCCTATCAAAACCACTGAATGGCGGGATCTTGTATTTGTTCCTATCGGTCATGCCGGTGGTAACTGGATTAGTTCTGGTTAGATTGGGTGAGGGAGTGTAGAAACTGGTTTACTACACCGTAAAGGCTTTACTACTAGTAGAAACAAGGTACTTTCCAGCCGAGCGGATGGCATTGGCATTAATAACAGCCGTAAGGAAGCTTAGACCCTAATTTTAGGCGCACAAAATTGAAGTCTACACCGACCGCCCACTCAAATAGATCTTGTCAATGCCAGAAGTATCGGGAAGACTGACTAAATGGGCAGTTGAGCTGAGTGAGTTTGACATCACCTACACACCAAAGGCTTTAATCAAAGGTCAAACAGTAGTAGACTTCATTACGAAATTTACTGAACCGGATGCTAAGGTAGCTAAAATGCTAGAGGATAAAGAAAAGAAGGTCTTCCAATGGCAGCTGCATGTCGATGGATTATCAAATACGCAGTGGGGCATGAATATTGGTATCTACCCCAAAAGGTAATCAGTTCGAATGTGCCTTGCGATTTGATTTCAAGACCACCAACAATGTAGCTGAGTATGAAGCATCTCTGGCAAGGACTGATAGTTTGCACATCCCTGGGTGCTGATGAAATAAAGATCTTCAACGATTCTTAGGTCGTAGTCAATGAGGTCTTAGATGAATACCAAGCAAAAAATGACAACATGATCACCTATCTTAAGGTAGCCAAAGCATTGCTTAGGAAATTTAAGAGTTACATGACCATTTAGATCATGAGAGAAGAGAATGAGAAGGCAGATGCCCTATGAAAACTAGTATGGCCAACCACTAGCATCTGGCCTAAAACGATCCCAATGGCGCACCTAATGCAACTTAGCATCCGAGATAGAGAAGAGCTGATGGTGGTAGTGGTCGAAGAAGGACAAGCTACATGAATGGAAACAATCAGGGAATATTTAGAGAATAACATCATTCCCATTGATCCGAAGAAAGAAAAACGGATCAGGTACAGAGCCACCGGGTACACAATAATTGGGGGAGAGTTATACAAGAAGTGGTTTTCAAAGACACTGCAAATGTGTGTCGGGCTGATCGAAGTTGGGAAGATCTTGAAGAGCATACACATCGGAGTCTGTAGGAATCATATTATGGGTAAAAGCCTAGCTCACAAAATCCTTAGACACAAATTCTATTGGCCGACCTTATTTTAGGATGCCCAGCGAATGGCGGAGAAGTGTGAGATTTGTCAAAGGATCGCAAATGACATCAGGCGACCACCTGAGCAGTCGAAGATGTTAGGTTTTTGAGTCATGTTGGCATAATTCCATATCAAAACAATATTTCTCTTGTATTGATTAGTTGTCTAGGATATTTCCATTCAAGATTCAAAGAAGGATTGACAACTTTTCAAGCAAAGAGAAATCTTCAAGAGGAGCAAGCTTTATTACACATCAAATGTATATTTAGACCTTATTCCTCTTACAAAGCTTTTAGGCACACACATATTGCATTCATATGTGTATTTGTATCGTTGTACTCAATTGGTATAACACATACACACGTTTAATATTGTATGCACATGCATTAGATTTAAATTGATAAATTTTATAAAATTGCATGTTCTAGGACTATATCTAGGAAACGACATACTTTTGTGTTCTTGTGTTTATTTGTTTGTTTGTGTTTTATGATTTTGAACTTGAATATGTATTCATATTGTTCCTTATTGTGTTCCGAATGTTTCGATAATTGACACCCCTGTTACCGATTCTACTAGTTTAAATTAATGCTAATGAAGATGATTAAAGCGACGCGAGTCCTAAGGTCAAGGATGCTAGATCACTATACTACAACGGTTAACTAAAAGTGGCATGCGAGTTTTTCACCCTTCGCAAGTGCACGAGTCGTTCGAAAGTATATGGTACACAAGTAAGGGTTATCGTTCCCACGAGGAGTGCATTAGCTAGTAGTCTAGTACAAGTAATTTAAAGTCTAAGATTATCATCAATTTACCTATTCCTTAACTCTAAACAATTACACTACTTGATTGTTTCTCCAAACTACACTAAGCTTGCAATTAACTAAATTACCAATTCAACTACAAGATTATATCTAGACTAAGGAGATGCTAGGGGATTAATGCATTCAAGTAATGACCAAAATCTCTAATCAATCTTTCATTAAGTACATTCACAACAAGTCTAAGGTAAGCATTTCAATAACAATGGAAGCACAAAATTCATCATCTTAATCACAATCTAAGCTGTTAGATAAGTGACTAAGAGTGAATTTCGAAATGGTATTGTAGAGATTCTCTGGTTAATCAAAGGTAATGAGTTAACTAGGGAATTCTCTACAAAATGGATAGTGAAAGAATATTCATGCACATTGTTGGTCACTTTGAGCATGATATCAACTATCATTTGTGCGCAAATAAGAAGCATATGTAAAATGTGTCAAGTTACATATCATAAATGTAAAGCATACACACATACAAAACCTTAGATAATGAAATTAGCAAATAGATTGATTACATCACATGGTTCAATAACAAGAAATACATCAATCCCCCAACAAAAGGGGTTTAGCTACACATAGAAGCTAGTAAGCAAGAAAATACAAAGGAGAAAGACATCAAACCCATTTGAGTTCGATTCTTGGTCAAGAGTGCTCCTCCTTGCAATCCGAGCATAAAATCCTTCTAGAGCAACTTGAAATGAGCTAATCTAAGATTCTAAGTACTTAAATGTGGGGTTTGGCTGCCGGGAAAATGGTGAGAAACTAGAGAGAAGTGAGAGAGAGAGTTCCTCTCTCTCTAGGTTTCAAAACAAAAACTAAACTAAGAATGGTAGTGAGTGTCGTGAGAGCTCAATGTTCGGTTGTGGAGAGGAGAGGTAATAAGGATGGCAAGAAATGATGGACAGTGATGGAGAGTTGATGGGTGATTGGGTGAGATTTCATAATAATGGGAGAATGAGAGAATATGTGAAGTGGAATGATGGGGAATATGTTTGTTTTCTAACTTTGACCTGAAAAGGGAGACAAGAATTGATGAAGAGAAATGAGTGGGACCAGCTGGAAGTCCACAGAATTGGCTAGGAGTCAGTGAGTCACTGCGAGTTCATGACCGCTGGTTCGAAGCCGCGGTGCAGAAGTCGCGCTATCCTCTGTGATTTCACCGCGGGTTCATCAAATCTTCAGAGCGGGTTTATAACCGAGGTTATAAGGTCGCTATAATAAACACTGCAGGAAGAACGCGGATTGCCACTGCGAGTTCATGACGCGTTCAAGCTTGGTTTCCGTGGCGGACTTTTGAGGAATTGGAGGAGAGGTGAAAGCTTGCATGGAAGGTTGGAGTGGCTGCAAACTGATCGGAGGACGTTTGGCCGTCGATATGGGAGGAGATCCTCTGGAAAAACGGTGGAAAATGGTCGGACAACGTCGGGTCATATGTCGGGTCGATAACGGGTCACGCGGGTCTGCAACCGGGTCAGGTCGTCCATCTTAAGGTAGAAGGCGACGTGACGGCAGTGTAACGTCACGATGATGTTGTCGAGTTATATTCAGTAATAGACTGGGGTCCATTCAGTGGCCCAAGTTTACTTCTTCTGTTTGCAAAATTGCAAATGGATTTGGGCCGGGTGTATTTAGCAGGCCTAAACCTCTTTAGTTGAAAGGCACCGTTTCACTAGTTGACGTGGCGTCCTTTGTTGGTCATTTACAATAAGCTCCCCTGTTATTTCCCTTAATCACATTAGCTTCATAAAATCTGTATCTTTGTATTTGGACCCCTGCTTCTCCAAAATGACACAAATGCCCCTGAATTTCCCTATTTTATCCACTTTGGTCTAAAATACCCCTGATGAGCTGAAATACCTGAAAAACACTTATTTACAATATTAAATACCGAAAATGCTAGAAAAACGATTACTAAAGCTAAGTAAAGAAACTGCAAAATGTGAACATTTATAGCGCAATCAAACCCCAAAACCTGACTTTTGCTTGTCCTCGAGCAAACTAGAAACAATAAGAACATAGAAACAATACAATCCTAAAACAAAACAAATAAAAGCAACACACACTAAAAACATTTGCAAGAGCCAAAATAAGGTGATGCGACGAGAGATGTGCAAATCTAGGAATTAATCATGCTAAAGTAGTGGTGTAAATATGGGTCGGGCCTGGAGAGCCCGGCACGGCCCGCAAGTGAGGTGGGCCGTGCCAGGCACGCCCATTCTTGGCACGTGCCGGGTCGTGGTTCCAGGCACGGCTTGCCGGCCCGGCCTGGCACGGCAGCACGGCGTGCCAGGCCCAACGGTCGGCACGCCGAATGTTTTTTTTTTTAATCTAACAGTTGTTTTTTAAAAAAATAACCGTTGGCTGACGTCAATCAACGGTTATTTTTTTTAAAAGCTATAAAAATTACATTTTACCCTCTTAACTCTTGTCTTTTATATTTTTACCCACTTTTCTAATTTTTCTATAAATACTCCTATCCATTCCACTTTTCATTCACTTTCTCTAATTCTCTCAATCTCTCCATTCTCAAACTCTCTACACAATTTCAATTTTTCTTAATTTCATTCTTACTCTCTCTCTCTCTACTATTCTACACTACTAATATACTATTATAATACTTTATTAGTAATTTACTATTATATAACTATTATTCTCTAATATCTCCACCAAGACACCAAAGTTCAAACTTCAAAAGTACATTTTTCTTTAAATGTTATTATTTAATTTTATGTTTTAAATTTAATATATTTGTTTAGTTAGTAAATTTATCATTTTATGTTTATACTTTAGTTATTAATTTTATTTAGTTAGTAAATTTATCATTTTTATGTGTAGGGGTTAATTTTAATTTTTGTTTTTAGTAAATTAAACAATTTATTTTTAGTAGTTAATTTTAAAATTTTTTGTTAGTAAATTAAGCATTTTTATGTGTGTGAGTTAATTTTAATAATTTACGTTAGTAAAATAATCATTTTATGTGTAGGAGTTAATTTTAATATTTTTTTTGTTAGTAAAATAATCATTTTTATGTGTGTGAGTTAATTTTATTATATGTTGTTAGTAAAATAATCATTTTATGTGTAGGAGTTAATTTTAATATTTTTTGTTAGTAAAATAATCATTTGTATGTGTGTGAGTTAATTTTAATAATTTATGTTAGTAAAATAATCATTTTATGGGTAGGAGTTAATTTTAATATTTTTTGTTAGTAAAATAATCATTTTATTTGTAGAAGTTAATTTTAATATTTTTTGTTAGTAAAATAATCATTTTATGTGTGTGAGTTAATTTTAATAATTTATGTTAGTAAAATAATCATTTTATGTGTATGAGTTAATTTTAATATTTTTTGTTAGTAAAATAATCATTTTTATGTGTGTGAGTTAATTTTAATATATTTTTTTAGTAAAATAATCATTTTATGTGTATGAGTTAATTTTAATATATTTTGTTAGTAAAATAATCATTTTAATTTTAATATTTATTAATGACTAATGACCTGGTATTTTTTTTCTTCTAGGAAATGGATCCTAACCATCCTTATTTTCCAGACGGTCTAAACATGTTGAACGATGATTTTGATCTCTCCGGACCGGCGGAAACCCTAGCGGGACCTTCTGGTTTCGGTGCCACACCGACATCACGTACCAAATCTAAAAGGTTAACATCAGACGTATGGCAGTGTTTTGACGTAGTAAAAATGACACTCCTAGACGGTACGGTCGGCCCCAGAGCTAAATGTAAGTTTTGTCCTAAGAACTATACCGCTACTAGGGGTGGAACCTGTCATTTGAGAAGGCATATGCTAAAATGCATGCCCAAACACGTACATGTACCCACTATAACCCAGACACAACTACAACGGCACCCAGACGGGTCCATTACGACGTGGTATTACAACACCGCACATGCTAGAGAATGTTTGGCATGGTACATTGTACAAAATGATCAACCTATTAATTTTTGTGACTGTGTTTTTTTTCAAGAATTTATCACATCTGCATACAACCCCCAAATGCAAATTGTTTCTAGAACCACCACTAGGAACAATTTGATAAGAATTTTTAAAATCCAACGAGATGACTTGACAGCTGAATTACAGCGTCTAACTGTCTCAATTGCATTGACTTCCGATATTTGGAACGCATGTTCCAAACAAGACTATTTATGTGTCACAGGACACTATTTAGACACTGAATGTAGGATACAAAAAAAAATTCTTGGTTTTCGTCCTATGGATTTTGCACATACCGCAGACAATATTTTTGCTGTCATTCTTTCTGTTTTAGAAACTTATGGCATAACTCATCGCATCATCTTTATCACATTAGATAATGCATCGGAAAATACTAGTTCTATTGCATTGTTTACTGAAAGAAACATCCTGCAAACTGGGGGTTATTTCTTCCACCAACGTTGTGCATGTCATATCATAAATTTAGTTGTACAGTCTGGTTTGAAGGAAGTAAGCGATCGTATAGAACGCATCAGAGATGCCATTTCTTGGATCGGTAGCTCTAATCCAAGATTTCAAAATTTTGGCAGACACTGTACATTAAAAGGTCTACGACCCCGACGATTCCAAACTGATATGCCGGTAAGGTGGAACTCTACTTACTTAATGCTGAAAAATTGTTTGGAATATGATACAACTATTTCAGGTTTTTATAACATGAAATTGGCCGAAAGTGGTTGTCCACCTGTTCAATCACTAACACCAGACGATTGGTATGTGGCAAATATTTTTGTTGAATTTTTAAAGGTTTTTTACAATGCCACTGTAACTCTTTCTGGGGTCTATTACCCCACATCTTCCCAGGTAATCCATCAGATTGTGGAAATGTCTGACATGTTAAACACTTATAGGGAAGATGACATGCTTGGCCCTGCAGTTGTTGCCATGGAGACCAAGTTTAAAAAATACTGGTCTGAAATGCCTTTCCTTTATGCCTTAGGTGTTATAGTAGATCATAGAATTAAATTAGCTGGTTTAGAATATTTGCTTGAGTTTATTGGTAATAAATTGTCAGTAGATTATTCCGACCAGATTACTGACATTCGAAACAAGTTATTCGAAGTTTTTAGTATTTATGAGTGCAGATTTGGTGGCGTTGACACGGAACCATCACCAGAACCGGACACATAACCGTTGCCGAAAAGTTGAAGCATTCTCAAACGCCGAAAAAAAGACAAATCAGCAAGTTCTTCTTCTTCAACTACACGATCTGCTGCATCTTCTGGTGCCGAACTGAATAGGTTCCTTGAAGCACAGTTCGATGCCGACGAAAACAAGGAGAATTTTGATATATTGTTATGGTGGAAGACCTATAGCTACAAGTATCAGGTCTTCTCACACCTAGCACGTGACATACTGGTTATCCCCGTGTCCACTGTGTCTTCAGAACAGGCATTCAGCACGAGTGGACGAATTATTGAACCAAGAAGAAGTTTTTTGACTCCAGAAATGGTGGAGGTATTAATATGAGTTCGAGATTGGGAGCATGCTCGAAAGAGGATGGAAAATGAAACAGTAGATGACCAATTTATTCAAAATTTCTCCAATTTATATGTCGATGAGGGTTCCGGCAATAACCAGATCCAGAACTAGGTTGTACATGTATATTTACTTGTAATACGATTGCACTCTTTTTTCCTTACCAAGTTTTTATCCCACTGGGTTTTCTTGGTAAGGTATTTAATGAGGCAATCATGTAAATATGTAATACTGAAAGTCCGAAATAAATAAAGAATTATTCATTTCATATTTTTATCTAATTTTATTTTCTTTCATGTTTTATCTTTATTTATTCTTTGAATTAATTCATTAAATAAAATAATAAATGTATCTATAATCTATTATTATAAACATTTTTTTTATTATACTAAAATAATAATTAAGATAAACGAATTATAATTAGAAATACATAAGATAAATTGTTAAAACAATATAATAGTTATGACAATTAAATTAAAATATGTAAAAAAAGGAAAGAAAAATTAGGTATGGGCATGGGCCAGCCCCTTTGGCCCGCCTAATTAAGCCCACAGACCGGCCCGGCACGGCACGCGGCACGCGGCACGGCACGGCACGGCACGGAGGGGCCGTTCCGGGCCCCCATTTAGGAAAACGGGTCGGGCCTGACACGGCACGCCAAAGTGGTGTGTCATGCTAGGCCCATCCCGTTTTCCTAAATGGGCCCGGTGGGCCGTGTTGAAGTGGGCCGGGCCAGCCCTCTTTTACACCACTATGCCAAAGCCGTTACCTAGAAGCTAACAAGATGTCTTCCTTAAAAGCGCGCAACAAAGTGAATCCCACACTCTAAATTTGAATTTAAAGCGTCTAGGTTAAGACTTTTGAATTTCAACAATGCTAATTTTTGTACTCTTATTTTGGAGTAGCTTTACAATTTAATAACATCAAAGGCTTTAGCGTTTAATTTTCAACACTATACAATTCAGCCTCTTTATCTTGCATAATTACAACAATTGCCTAAGTACACGCTAATTACAATTTGAGCTAAACATTGCATTTATAGTTCATGCACTAATTTCATGATCAACAACTACGGTATGACTTGTGTTTAATGTATATGGTTGTTTATGGAGATGTGGGTGATGAAATGAATGGCTTGTGTTTGGCATCAGCGTTGGCAATTGGAGCACACATAAGGGACATGGAAAGTGTTTGGGCAGTATTTATTAGTTAAGCACACACATTGCCAAGAATTATATCCAAAAGTCTATCTAACAAGGGAATACAATTCATAATAAGCAGTCTACATAAATTTTCATGTTCTATGGTAATCAATGAGCATTATGCAAAATGAGATCATACTTGAAGCACAAATTTTTCGAAGAGTGTGTATAAGAGTAGAAACGAAACACTCAAAATATGAATGCTAAGGCTCTAAATCTTACATGGGTAGTCTTCATTATTGGTTCTAGCAATCTTGCGATAAGTCCTATTCACTAAGCAAAAGAGAAAGGGACTAATACACAATGCGTAATACAATCTCGGAACGACATTTGTTAGCTGAAAATTAGCAATTAATGCATGCAATGCATTTCTAAATAGCTCATGCACTCTAGCATCAAAATAGACAATTTGTCAAGTTTGGCTCAATCGCCAAAATTGAAAAAGTTTACAAAAAATGAAAATTTGTACGAAATACACAAAAAAATGTTTTCAACACAAAAACATACAACATACATAACAAAGTGTTATCATGTCCACACCCTCAAACCTAAACTCGACATTGTCCTCAATGTTGAAAAGTTTAAGAACTTGGACAACGAGTTCATGATTTGAAAATTCGGACACAAAACATACTAAAAAATTATATATAATTAATAAATCACACACATACAAAATGTGTAACAAAACACAAACTTTAAAAACAAAATAACAAAAATCACATGCAAAAGAAGCATCTAAACATGGAGGACAACATTCCAATAAAAACTGTCAACTTTTGAATTCAACCTATGTCTGCTCTTTAATGAATATTTTCAAAACTGCTTAATAGGACTTACTCAAATTTTGATAAAAGAAAATAGACATGCCAATGCACACTTTTTATGTTGAAAATATTTCAAAATTCGAATTAAAAAAGTGTGAAAACTGAAGTCGAAAATAGGTCACGTGCAGAATTTTCAAAACAAGGCCTGCTCATGACCTTCGGTCGAAGAAACATTCATAACTTTTAAAGCACTGTCCAGAATTTTACGTTCTTTATATATTCAATATTGTAACGAAAAATCAAAGAACGCATTATGGACAAAAAAATTAATTTCTTCACCGATTGATACAGTTTTTGAGAAACATGTTACCTAAAAATTTTCAAAACAGGGCACTTTCGCAAGGAATGGAAAAAATACAACAAAAATCAAACAAAAACGAATCTACTAACACATATATACAATCCCACAAACACATACATACAATCACATTGTATTTCATTCATCCAAAATTCTCTACCAAATCAAAGATGGCCTAGTCTACTAATATAAAAGTTTTCCTCACATGAGGAACATGGCAATTCAATTAATCATTATCCTAGGCACTAATCAATCACAACCAATTATCCACACTTAGACTAAACAAAATCTAGATAAATAAATACTGAAAATTAAAAGGTACCTTGGTGGGGTGCCAGTTTGTAAGCGCTGGATCAATTCCGTGGTGATGAAGTCACGTTGGAATTCCAATGGAGAACGCGGTTCTGTCCATTTGATGACCGCAGGTTTGAAACCACAGTGATGATGTCGCGTTGTTTCTCCAGAGAAGAACGTGGGGTCATAACGCGGGTATATACCCGCTGTGCTAAGCCGCTTTGCTTAAAATGGGTCCAAAATTGCCCTTGACTTCATATAACTTGTTACAAACCAAAATCCAGCAAAATTGCACCAAACAAACACAAAAATACAAACAATTGCAAATAACACATAGTGCATTGTGTTGAAGTTCAAACCCTCAAACCTATCTCTTTCCACCCAATCATCCAAAAATGAGTACAAGTGAGTACAAAGGTTGAATTAAGATAGATAAAGTGTCTAAAAACCATGCACAAAACATTAACATCATAAAATTAACATAAAACTAGAGTTCACAAAATTAAGGTTCACATAATTACAAAACAAAGTGCTACTCAAACAAAGTGCTATAAAATAAGGTAATGGAAATTTGTTGTGCACTATGTGAACCTTAATTTTGTGAACTATAGTGTGAACATTTATAGCACGATCAGTTACTCATTCATAAGTTTTCGAGTTTCGAGTTGGCAGTTACGAACTTTCTGTGTGTTTAACGTACATGGTTTTTGTCCTTGTATACAAGTTGATTTCCATATTTTTGTGAAAGTTTTTACATGTCCATGTCCGTGAGAGAGTTCTGGTTTGTAATCCAAAAATGGATTCGAAATTGGAGTTTGGAGGCCAAAATAAGGTCAAATAATGTAAGAGGTACGCAAGGGAAGAAAAGGGGTGGCAAAGTGCCATATTACCTCTCTCTCATGGAGGTGCGTGTGCCCCATGGGAAGAGATCCCTTCTGCCCTTGTGGAGGCCACACGCCTCCACGAGGTGGTTAAGTGACATGCCACCTAGTACCACGCGGGCTCCTTCCTACACCATGTCATCTTCTCTCATTTCTTTCATTTGAAATCCCTCTCCATCTCACTTGGTTTTCAAGAAGAAAAAAGTGCATAAAGTTTCTTAAAAATTCTCTCAACTTCCAAACACCATATCTCACTCATTTCTCATCCGATTTGAATGATTCAAGTTGGAGAATCTTTGTATTGAAGTTCTCTATTATCTCCAAGTAAGTTCAAAGTCTTTTGTTCAAGTTTGTTGTGTTTCTACACCAAATTTTGTGACTGCACATTTTTACAAGGTATTGATCTATTCTTTATGTTTTGATCTTTAAAGTCTTCAAGTACCTTGGGTTTTATTCTTCTTTATGTGTATGTTACTTGAAAATTAGCTATTGAGAGATAAAACTTCAATTTTAAGTTAGTAGTGCTTAATTTGAGACTTGTATGTGAGTTAGGTTTTCTTAAAATCTATGTTTTCACATGCTTATGACTAGCTTATTATCTAGGGCTATTTGTGCTTTAATTGATTGTATTTTGATTATTGTTAGCCTTTATATGTGCTAGGACTCTTCAGTTGAATATACTTAGAATCAGCACAAATTAATTGTATATTTATAGCCTATTAAGATTTAATTGAATATTTGATGAATATGTGCTCCAAATGATTGCTAGAGAATTTTGTTGAACATATCTTGTGATTCTAGCATGTTTTGGTTTTAGTTCTAAATTCTTGAATATGTGCTTAATGAATATGTTATATTTCAAGCTTTAGTTTCCTAAATAAAATCTAGAATTAAAGTGTGTTTTTGGTGTTTTGCATGCTCTAGGTTTTTGTTCATGTATAAGATCTAGACAACATTATTTTGTGGACTTTGATGCCTATGTCTAGTTCTTCATGAAGTGTACATAATCCATACATTTCATATATTACATGCATCATTTGTGTGATGTTATGTTTTTGGATTGTAAACTAGAAAAATATATATTGTGTGCTCATTGATCATTTCTAGTTTCCATAGGATATATTGATCACATATTCTATGTTACATATGTTTGCATTTGCATACATTTGATCACTTTAGGAAGTCCTTGTAAAAGGTATGAAGTCTTGGCTAGGATCAGAATGATCCAGATAGTCAAGCAAGGAAGTCTTGGCTAGGATCGAGATGATCTGGATAATTAGGCAAAGAAGTTTTAACTAAGATCGGGGTGATCTAGATAGTTAAGCAAGGGAGTCTTGGATAGGATTGGGATTTGGATAGTCAAGTAAGGAAACTTTCTAGAGACATGGGATGTGTCTTGGATAGAAAGTTGACTATGTCTCTTTCATTAGAAGGCTTGAGGGTTGGGTAGAAGTTATGTCCAACAGAGAGTGTATCATGTTGATTGGTCACTTTTGAGATTGTACTTTTATCATCTAATGGAAGATAGTTGGCCGGTGGTTGTGGACTCAACCAGTGGATGTTTCCTCTTCAGAGGTTTTACCACGTAAAAATAACGTGTCAAATGTCTCTAACTCAAACTCTTTTATATTTGTATATGTGATTGATTGTATCTTGTTAAATCTTTATTGAATATCTTTGTAAACAAGATTCTTGATAAGTTTGAGTTGTAAACACTTTGTTGAATTTATATTTATCTCTAATATCTTTGTAGTGTTTGAACATTGTGTCTTGTGAAATTCTATATCAAGTTGTAAAGTTCTATTTAGTGAATTTACATTGTAATATTCAAAGTACAACTTGTGAAATTTGCTTTGCATTGAATATACTTGTATATGAGATACATTGTCTCTTGTTTTGTATATGTGTTAAGTGTATCACATTATTTCACATTTGTGCGTTTATGTTTGTAGAACTAAGATTGTGAATTGAGCTTACATATGATAGTTGCTATCTAATAACAAACATATTAAGGGTTAATTTGTATGCTCACCGAGTGTTTGACAATAGTTTTGAAAAAGTTTTAAAAATAGAGTGTCAACATATTCATCCCCCCTAGGTTGTTTAGTTCATAACCTTGTAGGTATTTCAATTGGTATCAGAGCGGGTCACTTAAGGTAATTATTGTGATTCGGGATCTACAAGGTTATTTACTAATATGGATAACAACCTTAAGTCTAATATTGTTTATGTTGATTGTCCATCTCTTGCTGATGAAACAAAAAAGGCATAGGATATTTTTCAAGCTATTTGTGGATGTGGTTGGTCACATTAAACCTAAGTGTCATGAATACATTAGGCAATACAAACTTGGAATTGTGCATCATGAAAATGTTAGTAAAAAGTTGCCTAATCATTCTCTTAAGCATGTGGTTAAATCTAGAGACATAAATAACATCCCTAAGTTTATCCCGGGTTGTCATTTTTGCAATGTTGTAAGGCATATTAAACCTAGATGCTATGAGTATATTAGACAATGCAAACTAGGGAATAAGATGCATGCTAGTGAGATGAGAAAATCTTATTTGAATGTTTATAACATGATAATTGCTTTGATACTTTGTATGGTGAGCATATTGTCAATAATCATGTAAAGAAACATACTAGGAAAGCTTTGGTTAAAAAGCATGATTTGAAAAAGGTTCCTAGTCATTCTTCTATACATTTTGCTAATGATAACACTTTGAATGTTGTGCATGATAATGATAATCATGTGAAGAAGAATGTCAATAAGATTTGGGTGAAAAGAGTGTTTCACATGATCATATGCATAGTCTTGATGATATCTTTGTTCGTGGATGGTGTTTAACATAAGTAATATCTTTATAAAAAAGATAGTTGAAGATTTATTTTTCAGATATAATATTGTCATGAGAAATGATCATGATGATTTATATGTTAGTGCACTGAAGACCATATGGGTCAAAGGCAAGTGCTATTACCATTAGTGTAAGTTGCACATGTGAGTTAACTTTAAGACAGTGTCATGCTTGAGTAACTTAGCTAGCTAGCTTTGTTTCTATATAACTTCGACATAAACTTAGTTATCTCACATATGGTCACTATGATAGTCAAAATTTGTTGATTGACTTTAGAAAAGTCCATTTTTGAAATCTATATGGTGATAGTTGATTGTTAAGACTCATTTTTATATGTTTATTTTGAGTTGAGATGTTTGGTATTTATTCTCTTAGGATGACACATCAACAACTTGTTGTCATGAGGAGAAACAAGACAATAGAGCTCATAAGAAGAACGGAGACCTCACATTGATGAAAACGCTTGCTAAGGTATTTCTCTTCTCCTAAAGCTTGCTTTATTTTTCATCTTATCAACTCTTTGTGTGCATGACATCATGTGAAATATTATATTAGAGAGCTTTGGTTATGACGCATATGGTTCTCCTTGATAATTGCCATCTAAAGATTATTTAGTGAAATTGTTCACAAAGATCTTATACATGATGCATGATTTTTTTTTTGTAATTGTTTGATTGATGAATGGCATCTTTAAAAAATATGAGCTTCATATTCTTTGAAAGCTACTCTCTTGAGAAGTAATGATTTTGAGTAAATCTCTTTGCATTGCTTTTAGATCATGCGCTTTTAAGCCTTAAATCTTGGGTTTTAAAAGTGCACATATTGCTTCTCTCATATGTTTAGTATTGAGTAAGTTGAGTTTGAAAATATGTAAGTTATTGTATCATGTTGATTGGTCACTTCTGAGGGTGTACTTTTATCATCTAGTGGAAGATAGTTGGCCGGTGGTTATGGATTCAACCCGTGGATATTTTTTCTTCGGAGGTTTTAACACATAAAAATAATGTGTCAAATGTCTCTAACTCAAACTCTTTTATATTTGTATATGTGATTGATTATATCTTGTTGAGTCTTTATTGAATATATTTGTTAACAAGATTCTTAATAAGTTGGAGTTGCAAACACTTTGTTGAATCTATATATGTCTCTCATATCTTTGTAGTGTTTGAACATTGTATCTTGTGAAATTCTATATCAAGTTGCAAAGTTCTATTTAGTGAATTTACATTGTAATATTCAAAGTACAACTTTGTGGAATTTGTTTTGCATTGAATATACTTGTATATGAGATACATTGTCTCTTGTTTTGTATATGTGTTAAGTGTATCGCATTCTTTTACATTTGCGAGTTAATGTTTGTAGAACTAAGGATGGTGAATTGAGCTTACATGTGATAGTTGTTATCTAATGACAAACATATTAAGGGTTAATTTGTATGCTTTCCAAGTGTTTGACAATAGTCTCGAAAATGTTTTAAAAATAGAGTGTCAACTTAATAACCTTGTAGGTATTTCAGAAGAACCTGACCTCCCCATGGCCATTTGCAATGCGAGGGCTCGATTTGATCAACCCTCTGCCAATTGTAACTAAAGGGAGGGAGGGAGGGAGATGGGAGGTGGGGGGAGGTGAAGTATGCCATCGTTGTGGTGGTCTATTTCACGAAGTGGGCTGAAGCGGACGAGCTTATGCACATAACTGAAGCCAACACTACCAGCTTTGTGAAGAAAAATATCATTTATCAGTTTGGGATTCCAGACACAATCATCACTGATAATTGAACCAAATTCAACAGTGACATTTTTAGGGAAATGTACGGATGTACCACATCAAGAATTATTATGTAATACCCGTTCACCCACAAACTAATGGGCAGGCCGAGGCTGTGAACAAGATCATCAAGCACACCTGGAAGTCGAAGCTTGATACCAAGAAAGTTAATTGGGTAGAATGACTGCATGAGGTGCTTTAGGCATACAGGACTACAGAAAGGACAACGACGGGCGAAACTCCATACTCATTGACGTTCGGGACTAAAGCAATCATCCCAGTTGAAGTAGTCCACACCTTCTCAAGAGATCATGTGGGCATGATGGAGCAAAGCCTCGATGAACTTGAAGAAAGAATGGATTTGGCACGTGTGAGAAACGCAACCTATCAACAAAGGGCAGCCATATATTACAACTCACATGTTCAAATAAGGAGATTCCAACTCAGGGACCTAGTCTTAAGGAGAGTGTCTTCGAATACAAAGGCAAAAGCAGCTGGCTCTTTGGCGGATAAATGGGAAGGACCCTAGCAGGCGGTCGGTTTAGCCGGGCATGGAGCATATGGTCTAGCACGACCAGAGGGGGAGAGTTTCCCCGACCAAACAACACCTCGCACTTGAAGACCTATTACCTTTGAGGGTTTATTTATCTTTTTTTCCGGTTGTTATTTAGCATTATATTAGAAAGATTGTTATTTTTTTAGCTTTTACTAATCAGTTGTTACCTTTTTTAGATAAAGGCTTGTCAAAGTTTTACAAAATTATTAATAAAATTCCCCAAAGAAGGTGAAATTCTTCAAAGACCAGGAGATAGTGTTCGAAACAATCTTTAAAATCTTTGTTTGCATAGATGAACACGCTACGCCGAAGCTTACTAAAGTAAGTAGGGGTGACCGAGGGGCTAAGATGCAAGGTCTTAGGACTGACCTCACCTATCAATCTAACTGGGGGCATAAGAATCACTGTTAGTACGCAATTGGGTAATTAGAAACCTGATGATGCGTAAAGTTGAATTGGGTAATATATGAAATTTCTTGTTCAGTAAGTATTAAGTAATTGACTACCAAAAGACTTCCCAGGTGACTTAGTTACCAAATAAAAACCAAAGAGACCAAGGTCTATAAAATAAAAGAACATTTGGCAAACTATAAGACTAACCAAGAGCAACCCGAGTGGACCAACGCAAAAGCTGATCAAGTCCATCAGTCAAAGCGAAAAGTCTATCTCGATATTTTGTCGATTTAAAGTGATTAGTTTAATAAAGCAATTGATCAAATCCAAACTAATCAGTTTAATAAAATAATTGATCAGATCCAAAGTGATCAGTTTAGTCTAGAAATGATCAGTTTAATAAACTACATGGTCAGACTAAATTGGCCGGTTTTATAGAGATATTTGGTCAAGCTGGGGTAATAAGATACTTAGTATAACAGTTAATTAAAAAGACCCATGTCGAATTTATTACGCAACTTGATTAAACCAACGAGTTATTTAAACTTAACGCCATTTGACTAGATACTTGGTTAATTATGTTGAATAAATCACTCAGTTTAAGTAAGAAACCAATTAAGACAAGATATAAAAAAATATTATTATTTCTACAATTGTACGGGATCATAAAAATTGATTACAAAAGACCATGAGATTTGCTAAAATAGTGAGGACCGATAGGCTACATGCTAAGCCTTTGGTGAGCTCGAAGGGCCACCAACTCCAGAACCAGCAGTGGGATCATCCCTATAACCCTTTGTCAAGTCTTTGAAGACTAGCCAACTGATGTCATCAGGCTTACAGTCATGAAGGAGGAGTAGTCCTTATCATGCAAAGGACTAACATCAACCTCTTCAATCAAGATGTCAGTCTTCTCGGTGGCATGAAAGGTAACGAGGGAAGACTCAGAATGGAGCTCCAGATGCATGGCATGAGGCTCTTTCCAGATTGATCTGCAATAAGCTCTTCATCTCATTCTTTTGTTCTTAATTGCATCCAACGATTCAAATTTGTACTTCTCGATCATGGCATCCCATCCGCGGTGGGCATCTTCAGGTGATCGCCTTTTGCCACCAAAACAATGTGGGCAGTATAGAGACCCCTTTCAAGTTTCCCTAAACATGACAGCATCAAATGCATGAGACCTCTTATATCGATCAATAGTCTGAACCTCAAATGCCTCTCTGGCTTCTTTTAAATGTACCTCAATGGTCAATTGTTGTCGACCCAAACCTTCGGCCAACCTCTCATAATGCAGTATGACCTCTCAGATTTCCACTAAGATTCGAGCATTTTATGTTAGGCAGCATCTAAAGTTTCCTTAGCTAGTTGAGCCTCTTCTTCAAGATTAACAGCTCTCTACTCGGCTAGGATGGCTCTTTACTCAAAGACAGTAGCCTTCAACTCAGTACAGGGCAAATCCAGCTCAAGATGAGCGTTCTTCAAGATGAGCTCCTTAGCACCATGGAAGCTTTAGTTTCTAAGTTGACAAATGATCTCTTCAGAGTATTCATAGTAATGTCAAACTGCTTCAACTTCCCCACATCGACTTAAAGCACTTGTTGTTTTTCAGCGGAGACAGATTTGTGCACCTAGTCTTTTTCTACAAGCTGCTTCTCCAGTTGAGAAATCTCCCTAATTGCCTCTCAATGACATTGTAAGCTCTGGTCAGTTCTTCAATGACCTATAAAGAAGAAAAAAGAGAAACATCATGGTTAATCAACAGAAAGAGGTAAGATCAACAAAAATCACTAAAAGAAATAGAGACTTGGATGTTTACGTAGACGTTGTTGTTGAAAACTGTACGAACTCAATCGGAGTAGAGAGAGCTTTTGAGGCCATTTCAGTACCCTTCTCCAATGTATGTCCGACCAGCAGACATGAAATGTAATATGTGAAAGGGGTCAGGTACTCGGTCACGAGAGCTAAAAGGAGTTTCAGATCCATAGTGAGGCCTAGTCGGGAAAGGTGTTTGGCCCTGAGGTAACTCAGTTGGTCTCATTGTAGAATGAATAGCTACACTTGAAACCTCATTTTGCATTTTCGGCTGGGGGCGGCCTTAGGTGCCACAGTTGTACCCTGAGTTTTTGCAGCTCCTTTAGCCAGAATTTCTACTTGGGGAGCAACCTCATTTCTAGCAACATCAACCTGGGTGGTACTGCCATGCCCTGCCCATTTTGGATAGCCCATTCAAGGACAACTTTTATAGGTGCAACGGTGACTTGGCTCAGTTTGGCATCATCGGTTTGGCCCACTACAACACTATCAACCTGAGCACTAACACCTACTTCCAATTGAACCTAGTTTGCTGACATAAGCATCTGACTACCTTACCTGAAAGATCCATGTCCTGATCAGTCAAGTTGTCAATATCTGCAGCATCAGGGAGGCTTTCATCAGAGTCAGGATCAGTAAAAATTATCTGACGGTTTACTGTGAAGTTCAATTGAGCCTGACTGAGGTGGTGTTGGAACCCCCGTTCACTGGTAACGCAACGAAAATATGTTTTAAAATTTTATACAGATTGTAAACGATCTGGAACCAGTGAACTTGGGATCGTAATTATTTTTCCGGAACTAATACATACAATATGTAAATACAGGAAATTGTAATCAATTTATTTATTTAAAAAAAAATTAAAACCTTACCAACGTTTGGAGGCTCCTTCACTTTACGATATGCTCCTGGTATGTACTACCGATCTTTCTAGCTATTCCCGGAATTGGTAACTGCGTGTGAGCGTATCACGTACTTAGGAACTGAGGAGGATGTAGAGAAAATAAGAAGAAACAATTTCTTCCAAGAGAAAACAAAAAACTAGAACAATTCTAGTTGTTAAAAAAAATTTCTTATATTTTTTTTCTTGTATCTAAATAGTGCACACCTACCAATCACCCACACTTTTCTATCTTTTTTTTTTTGATAGTGCACAACACTATTTCTTTTCTTCTTCTTTTTTTATTTGTTTCTCACGCATACCAAATGCCCACACTGATTGAGCTGATGCGTTTTTTTCTCCTTTGTTTTTCTCTTTTTAATAGATTCACGCACACATCAATTTGTATCCCATACAAATTGAATATCATCAGTTGCATGTGTCATCTGTTTGTTATCAATATATATATATATATCTCTCATATATATATATATATATATATATATATATATATTATTATAACTAAAAATCTTTAATCGATATCTATTCAATTTTAAAACTAAATCTTTTAAAATATATCTCATATCTTTTATTTTAAAAGATAATTAAATATTTATTTTGAATTTAAACATTTTAAATTCAATTTCAAATATTTAATTTAATAAAATAAAATAATCATATTATCTTATTCTATTTAAAATTAAATATCAACTAATACCATCCATTTAGTAATTAATAACATAATTAAATAATCTTATTATTTAATTTATTTAATCACCATTATTCATTAATTAAATAATCTCATTATTCAATTAATTCCCGAATAAATACGTGTCACTTTCGTAACCCAATTAATTGGACAATCCAATTAATTAACCGTGACCCTTGTTACCTAAATAGATCGGGCTAACAAGGGGACCTAATGGACCCACAGTGTTTTGAGCTCCAATAATCCTCGAAATCATTAATTAAACTCTTTAATTAATATTCCTTGATTATTAAATTCTGTGTTATTCCACTAAAAACCCGAAGCTACACTCTCTCAACTGCAGACGCTTTTACACAAACCAATACAACTCAGTGTCCATCGATATAACTATTACACATGGTGTGATCCTCCACAGTAGTTCATAATTAGAACTGGGTCATAATGTCCATTATACCCCTCTAATTACATATATCCTTTAAGTACCGTTGATTATCTAATGGACAATAAATCATATTTCCTCACGGAATTAGGAGAGCGCTCATATTGTCCAAGCCCTGAATCAATCTTTAAGGGAACTACCATCTACTTCTCACAAGAAGAAGTGGATTCCATTATTGTGTACAAACATTCCCAGCCACAAACCAAACCGTAATCCCAACATACGAAGCATATTGACCATGAACTGCATCCGACCTCACCCATGGTATATCAAAGACCACGATCTAACCTGAAGGAGTCGATAAGACACTCAGGATTAAGATCACCCACATATAGCCATCATTAGTTGATATATATGATTTTCATCAGTAAACAGATCTTGGTGAGAGATTCATATAGATCATGGTCCAGTCATATATGATCACATCATATAAGGTGCCTACATTCCTGTAAGTTCCTCATATTTTGATTGGTTTATTTCGTTGACAAACCACATTGGGGATTAATTTTTGTAAGGGTATATTAGGCTTCATTGAGTGTGATCAAGCTTCAAGGACATCATCTCTCTCAAGAGCACTTCAAAGGTATATCACTTGCTTAATTCTCTTTGAAGAGGTTTTAGTTGCACACACTCACATTCTATGCATTTGTATTGACATGCATGTATGGTTGCACACACACACACACTTCTTGCATTTTGGAGTTGATGAACTGCTCAGTAGGTTAGGCGATATGCAAGGCCACTTATGCATGTCGCCTGACAAGTCGCCTTAGACTTAGGTTTTTCCTACAGTGTGTTAGGCGACATGCAATGCCACTTGTGCATGTCGCTTCCAATGTCGCCTTAGTCATGTATTTTTTCTTCAGTGTGTAAGGCGACTTCATAGGCGACTTGGGGATGTCGTTTTACATATCGCCTCTGACATCTTTTTTTTCCACAGTGTGTAAGGCGACTTCATAGGCGACTTGGGGATGTCCCCTCACATGTCGCCTCAGGCAACGTGTTTTCTCACAGTGTGTTAGGCGACTTCCAAGGCGACTTGCTCATGTCGACTTTTTCACCCGAACTGGGCATTTCGGGTATTTCACACCAGCTCGTTTTTTGGTCTCTATAAATACATCTTGTTCTTCACCATTTAGACCTAGAGCTCTGAAAATATATCCCTAAGAGAGAGAGAGCTCCAAGAAATCCTTTTTACTCAACCAAACTCATACTCATGTGCATCTAAGCTTCATTCTTGTATCTATTCTTCATGGGTCTTCATGCTCTTCTTGACTAGGTAATCAAACAAGTCTTAGAACTTCCTTTTCATCTCTATGTTCTTGTTTACCTAGGGTTATCAATTATTTGTTAATTAATTGCATGTTTATTTGGTTTAGCATGATTTGAGTATGTTTGTGATTATGTTTGTTGGTTGAGGTTGTATGTTCATTGATAGCTAGCATTTAGGACGTATTTACCCTTCTAGCTAAATCTTCATGCATTTGCATTTAGATATTGATATCTAGGATTTGCACTCATTGACATCTTTAAATCCTTAGATAAGCATTTAGTGTTGCATAGCATTAATTGCATGTTAAAATATTTTTACATATTCACATAGGTTGTTTAACCTTTTCATTGATTGTTAAGCTTTGTGACTAAGTGGATTAGTGCACTTGCTTATGGTCTAGAATCACTATTAAAGGCTCATTGGGTAGAGTGAAAGGGTTAGTGGCCAAGTAGGTGTGACTTGAGGTCAACCTAGGTTGTAAACTTTCATTCAAATAGTGGATTTAAGGACCGAATGTGGCTAGAAGGATAGCCCGTGAGTTTTGCCCAGTTGGAGGGTTTCTCACGTAAATCAATCTTTGTGTTTTTATTGTTTTCCGCATGTTTATATTATGATTGGTTGATTGCTAATATGGGGTAGGACTATTAATATTGATTAAGTCGAAAAGTTGGTAATAAATCAACTAAAACCTATTCACCCCCCCCCCCCCCCCCTCTAGGTTAATAGACACACGCTATATAGTATTTTCAATTCTCATATCTCATATGAATGATTCATGATAGAATCACCGTACATTACGAAATGGACAACAGCTATAGATTAACCAAAAATAAAGTATCCAACTTTATTTGCTATCTATGGACTCTTTAGATTGCACGTCTCTTACTGTATCCATCTGTATATGACACTCATATACACAGTTCGAGATTACATCCGGCAATCTAGGATGTTAATATATGCACAAGTTATAAAATAAACAACACAACAAGAATGAATTGAACTTTTCTTTTTATTTATTTCATAAATCCATTTACAAATTACATCTTTAGAGCATAAACCCCAATAGGTGGTTTGCAGGATGATCAACTGAAGCCTGGTTAGTGATTTGAGTGACATGGACAGCCGGATGAGAGGGTTAGGCAACTAGTTGAGGAGCCTTAACTCGTGAATAAAGAGTCTGATCAAGGACTTGGACTTGGTTGGTTGGCAATGAAGTAAGCACAGCAGCAGGACGATCAGATATACTCTTTAAGAGCCTTTCCCTTTTTAGCAAATCGCTCAGCGTTCCCTGATCATTATCCTCTTCCTCAAATTTAGACACAGATGCAGGCCAGGTACCCACTGGAACATTTGATCATGTCTTAGTTTCCACAGCAGGATCGGCCTGGATATCCTCAGGAATGGTCGGTTCATCTTCAACGACCACATCTTCTTCAATGTCATCAATTAAAGGTTCAAAATGAGGAATATTGGAAGCAGAGATCCTTTCTTCTTTCTTAGTCAGTCTTCTAGAAGGTTGTTCACAACAAAATGAGCTTCCGTAATAGTACGGGGTCGTGGTGCAGCACAATGATAAATAAAGTTCGTTCCACGGTAATTGATGTAATGATTACCGAAATTTGTCAATACCACTATCATCTAGAGTGATGATTACTTTACTCTAAAACTAAGTTAATTAACAAAACACAATTAGCAACAAGCAAACCCACAAACAAGGTGTTGAAACTTATATGATATGAATGGCTAAGGCTTTTGAATCCATCTACCCAATTACCAACAATTTATAGACATGCCATTAGAATAGATTATACATGTGTTAATGTAGACCCGTGTACCCCCTAATTAATCTTTAACCTCTTTCAAGCGATAGAGACAATATTCGTATACACCAACAACCTATTTTTCAATGGTTATCGGAACTACACACAAATTCATTAAATATCATAGCACACAAATGGAATCCTACAAGCTAGCATTGTATATTTCTATCTTACTAGACTTGTATCATGCATTTCATCAAGCACGTTGTATGTTTCTCCTTTCGGTGCATCACATAACAACCAAAGCATGAAAGCATGTACACAATGCAAGCATTTATAGCTAAAGTAGTGGTCTTTATAGAAGGTTCATGGGAAAGGTTTCATCTTGGTCTTAGCCAATGATGATTTAGTTCATATTACAATACATAGCTACAAATGATACGATTTTTGTAAGAACCATAACAAAATACAAATGAAAGTAAATAGAGAAAGGTGTAGAGAAAACTATATATGAAGATCACATCCTCTCTTGGTTAGTTGATGTGATTGGCTTGCTTCTTGTCTCTTAATCCTCTTCTAAGCTCCAAGGTTAGGTTTTTATGGAAGGTTTAAGTAGATAAGTGTGATGTATGGTGTTTGGTTGAGTAGGCTGTGAGTTTGGATAATGATTTGGGGTTTTATTTGGTGATTTTATGTTGGGAAAATGTAAAGATGTGTTCTTGGGAGTTTTTGGAGTTGAAGGCTCATGTAAGAGGTGCTGAAAAATAAGGGGCACAAAACCCTAAGAATTCTGCTAATGTGGACAAGGTGTGCGATACGTGCGTTGTACGAAAGTAAGCATGTACCGTATTGTTCTTCTATCTGCTGAGGAGCGGTACGTGCACTATAAGAATGCAAGCATATACCACGCATATCTACTGGAAGGGGATGTGAGGTACATGAGCTATACGAGTGTTGTACGATAGAAATATGCACATCTTCTTTAATCTTCAAATTAGCCCCGAAGGTCTCCGATCTTTGCACAAACACCCATGGAAGCTAAAACACATGCACCAACTTATTTAAACCATTAAACACTCAGTTTTACCGGAGAAACAGACACAATTGATAGGAAATTGGGGCTACACCGAGTGTACAAATGGGCATTATCAGAGATACGTAAATTTCCTTCACAGTTGCCTGATCAGTAGATACATGAGGGGCAGTTGGATCAAGAACATAAGTTTGCTCCACAAAGTCATGCTTGGGGTGAGCAATCCCTTGAGCTACAACATCATAATCAAACACTGAAAAACATCAAAACAATGTTAGCTTGATCAAATGCACTACTTAATATAGAGTAAGTAAAAGGAAATGCAGATTTATGATGTTTTCATCCTGTGAAAATAGCTACGAAAAGCCCCGCTCTTATCAATTCTTTCTCTACCAAAAGCGAGCGACAATCCCTATCTTCACTAGACTGAGTGGCTCCCTTGATCACATGCTCGGTTTCCTCCTTAGTTAGTACTGGGGGAGATTTGGACCAAGCATCTGGGTTAACAAAATACCAGGGAACACGTTTCCTGGTCAGCCCCTAAAAGCTATCTTCAACTACCACCTGACCCCAATCACCTGAGACTAAGAACCAAGTTCTTCCAGAATTTGTTAGATGAAGGGAATCCCCAAACTAAGTCCTTTTGATCCTTGTGAGTTAGGGGCAGGTTTGGTGTCCACATTCTTGGAAACCCAGTGTTTTATGGAATTCGACTGGAGACTGAATGTACATCTAGTATCCGACTGGCCAAGGGTGTAAAAATGATGAATCTCTAGGGTTGGTGGATTCTTTGTGCCAATGTTATTCCATAACTTCCACAAATAGACCATGATCTTATATGAGTTAGGGGTCAGCTAAGCGGATGCAATCCCAACATCTGCTGGGAATCTAGCAATGTAAGGTTGGATAAGCAATGTGACTTCAAAGGTGAGCAAGGCTCCCTATATAGCCACAGCACCCGATGGTGGATTCCAGATGGCTCGGCTTTCATCACAAAAGAGATGGACCGAACGAGGGATATCAAACCTCATATTGTACTCATCGATTTCCCAATTGGTGACCACATTAACGTCAGTATCATAATCAGAAGCATGCGTGGCAGAAAATCTCAGCAAATGTGACTGATGCTCCTTATCAACGTCTTCTAGCTGAACGGTTTACGATGTAATCTTTTGGTCGATTGGGGGTGAAGCTTTAACAGTGGCTTTCCTACCCTGGCCGGTGCGGGTTGATCTCGTCATTTCTGGGCAAGGTTTGATAAGAGAAACAATGGGATTAGCATAAGCAAAATGAAACTCAGGTTGTACACAAGTGTAACCAACATTAAGAGCTACAGGTTGGGATTGAGGAGTGAAATCTTGTGCGTTACTTCTCAGTATAGATTTGATTCTATCAGCAGTTTCTTATCACCAGCCTTAATAGCTTGACATAATAATTCAACAAAACGATGGTGAGTGCGAGCTTCCATGAGAACTAACCTGATAATTCGAGACGAAGCGAGGAAGAAACGTTGATCTTGAAAGAAATCTAAGATTCGACGGCAAGAGAAGATCCAAAATTTTGAAGAAAATTCGAAACTCAAGAAAAAAAGAAGTTTTGAGGATTAGGGTTTGGTCATAAAGATAAGAATTGCGTGAGATGCCTGAAATAGAGGGAAGACGAAGAGTTTCAAATTTTATAGGTGGTGTTGATATCATCCCACGTTTGAAAACGGTACACATGTAAGTGGTGGTTGGTGCACATTCTCCGAAATCCACCGCCTATGCGCCCACTAACAGCTTGACATGTGCTAATCAAAGAGCATAATCAGACACCGCAAGTCCCATCAGCACATCAAATCAATTGAACAGTCGGATGTTGTGGCTAAAATTGAATGCTTAGTTGTTAATACAAGACCAGCATTAATGAGCCAGAGGACAGAATTTAAAGATATAATTAAATATATCTCACCGAGCAAATCTTTTTTCAAGACTAAACGGAATGCTCGGCTAAAATATTTAAGGGGATATTGTTATTGATAAAATTTGGTGAACTGGAAGCTTAGCATCATTACTAGAAGAAGCGGTAATCGAGTATGCCATGTCACCATAAGTCAGTCAAACAAAACCAATTATATTTGATCAAGGATCAACCTTTGGAGTCAGCAAGGTCCGATCAGGTTCATCAAATCGATCGGGTAGAGATAACATGTTCAGGTTCAACTAACCAATCGGACAAAAAAGCCTGGTCTAGCTACACAACTAATCGGGCAAAAGATACACTAGTCAGGGTTGAGTAACCAATCGAGTTAAGAAGACTTTGTCGGGTTAGATAACCGGTCACCCGGTGATGTGTGGAAGACATTAGCTCCATGTTAACCACGACTCAAATACTAAGAGAAAGAATCTTACTCAAACAAGGAACCATGAAGTACACTTAAAAATATTGGTCCAAATCCAACGGGGAATCTAATTCATTAAATGCGTAGAATATACAAAACAAGAAAGAAGATAAAAACGACTCCAACGAATCAAAGTACTACTAAATCTCGTCAACTTTCCTTACTTGTACACCAAGAATTAGGGTTCTATGCATGTATAAATAGACCCTTAAATCTCATTATGTACACGCATTAAAAAAGCATATAGCAGTAAGAGTGTAAGAGAGATTGAGTATTTAGTTCATCTTTACATAGTGAAACTCTATTCGTGCCATCTCCGGCAACCGTGGTTATTTCCCTTTTTGGGTTTTCCACGTAAAATTCTGTATTTTACATGCTCAATTATTACCTTCTCGCTTTACAACATTGTTATTAATCGCATTAACGGTGTTGGACGCGTGGCTTTTTCCATAATCCAAAAATCACAACAATACCATATTCAAAGCATCCGATTCCAATCGAACTGGTGCATACTTGCTTCAACAGCCACTTTCAACCCAAAACGAATTGCATAAGCTTCAACGATCTCGGGACTAAAACCAGCTTGAAATCTTGACATGTGTGATAAAACTTATTTTAAAAAAATACGTAAAGATATTTATTTATTAAAATGGAAATATATGGTGGTTGAGATATTAAAATAAAAAAATTGAGTCAGAAATATGAGATAATATAACCTGACGGCCTAGACACTTATTATATTACTACTAATCCAACTAGCTTTATTCGTTTGATAAAAATTATTAATCAGAGTCTCCACCAACCGATTACATATTGAACCACTTGTAGTTTTTTTTTTTTTTTTTTTTTTTGAAAGACGGTTGTAGTTTTTTTATGATCATAATAGTTCTTAATAGGTTAATCATCAAAACGACCTTCCATCCTAAAAAAAAAAAAAAAAAAAACTAAAACTAAACTATGGACATCACCAACTACGCTGACACTCTCTTATTTTGTAATTAATCATTGAAACTATTTTTTTTTATTTGTTGACAGTATCTATTAATCTGGAAGTAAGACCAAGTTTTTTTTGAAAGTTTTTATCATTGATAGGATTCGAGTCATTGATTTGAGAGTCATTTATCCAAACCTCAAACTCATCCATCTACCAATTGAGCTCCGCCCCTATTAACATCATTGAAACTAGTAATCAAGTCATTAACTCTAATAAAATTAAATCATTATTGTATTACTTAAAAAAATCAAACGAATAATGCTAGTTGGATTATTCGTTTGATAAAAATACTTAATCGCACAGTCCCACCAACTGATTACATATTGAACCACTTGTTTTTTAATCACTACGCTGACAGCACCAACTAAGCTGACACGGTTTTATTTTGTAATTTAATCATGAAGACTAATTAAAGGCATTCAATTTTTTGGGTTATTAGCACCGGTCCCTCTCGAATTTACACAATTTTATATTTTACCCTCCGAACTTTTTTTAGACATTAAACCCAATGAACTCTTATTTTCTTTACACTTTATTCAAAATACTCACGACGTCTATTTTTCTGTCATGACAAATTGAACTAAATTCCCCTGATTATATATATAATTGTATCAAACCGAAAACATTATAATAATATAATCCAAAATCCCCTTTGACCAAACTTTAAAAATCAAATTTTAAAAATAAAAATTTTAATTTTAAAATTGAAATAATGGTTAAATAATAATAAAATTATTATTATTATTATTATCATTATTTTATTATTATTATTATTATTATTATTATTATTATTATTATTATTTTAATTTGTTTTGACATTATTAATACCCTTGTTATTGTAAATGAATAATTGATATTTAGAGATATTTAAATAATAATAATAATGGTTATTATTATTTAACCATTATTTCAATTTTAAATTTTAAAATTTTACTTTTAAAATTTCATTTTTAAAATTTGGTCAAAGAGGTATTTAGGTTATATTATTATATTGTTTTCGGTTTAATGCAATTATACATACAATCAGGGGAACTTAATGCAATTTGCCAAGACAAAAAATGGACAGCATCATAATTTTGAACAAAGTGCAAAGAAAATGAGACTTCATGGGATCTAGTTCAGGGGGTATAATGCAAACTTATGTATAGTTCGAGGGGGACTAGTACTAATAACCCCATTTTTTTATAACATTATTATTATTTTTTAAAAAATATTACAATATTTCAGAGTTTAGAAAGGGGGGAACCCACAACCTCGTGGTGTGAGTGTGAGGAGCTAGCATATCACTTAACCAATCTCATCTCGTTTATAAATTTTGTTTACAAGTAAATTTCATTGAATTCATTATTCATAAAAAAAATCAGATCTAAATTCATTAAAATTGAAGGGTTTCTTGACAGTCCTTACTTTGAGTTATAATAAAGGACTCCTTATGAGATATTCATTATATATATATATATATATATATATATGTGTGTATAAATTTTTCTATTGTCAGTTCGTCTTGATATAAAATATATCAGGACGAAGAATGTGGACCATTAGATTAACATACTTTGACTCAAAGTGTATGTACTTGTCAAAACTTTTCCATAATCTGTGATTTACATTTTTCGTCATGATATATTTTATATCAAGACGAACTGACAATAGAAAGACTGTATATATATGGGCATGGGCATCATATTGAGAGGAAAAATATTCAATATATAAAGGGTTAATTATACAAATGACCCTTAAAGTTTGATAGTATTACAGAAATATGATATTTTTGTCTAAACTTAGTGAAATATAAATATTTTGTTGTTCAAAGTAAATTGTAAAAATGCACATTATATTATGGCTTCTAACATTATAAAATTAAGTCATTTGTAAGTTTAAATAATTTTTTGAAATATAAGTTTAAATAATTGTTTATGCATAAAATTTACAATGTATTTCATATTCTTGATTAGTCTATTATTGAGTTGGTATCATCTTATTATTAAAAAAAAATAAGCAAATACTTTCATCAAGAATTATACCAAAATGTATTTTATTCTTAATCAATGGTTCACATGTCTGGCACGGATTTTATTATATTAGTGTGCATTGATGAAGAAAATTACAAGAGTTTTCTCTACGGTGCACACCGAATTTAATAAATTTTGTGTGAGTTGTCAATTTTTCTCTAGTATGCACAATATAGGTATATTTATAGTATACTAATAAATATCATTACACTTTTGACTTGTATATTATTATGATTGAAGTTATGTTGCTTACATGGCAAAAGTGTAAAGATATGTATTAGTATGCCATAAATATACCTATATTATGTATCTATAAGAGAAAATTTGAGAGTTTGTGAACCATTAATTAAACATTATAATATATTAACTAAATAAAAGCAGATAAATTCATATATTAATAGGTAAATAGCTATCTTTATAATGTTAGTGTGTTCTAAGGGAAAAAAAAAGACAATTTATATATATAATTGAGCTCGGGTGATAAATATTTTTTGGATTCTCGCCTGTACATGGGTCCTCTTGTGTGCAAAGTTCACCGTTGTAACTATTGTGATCATGCCTTTTTTTGTACTTTCACATCACATGTGATCACATGTCATCATTCAAGTCATTAGTACTAATAAAATTATATCATTATTCTGTTACTACTGATCCAATTAGACCTATTCATTTGATAATTAATTGTTTTAACAAATCCACCGGCCGAGTACAGGTTGAACCACTTGTAATTTTTTTTTTTTTGATCATAATAGTTTAATACATTCATGAAAATGACCTTCAATCCTAAAAAAACAAAAAACAAAACAAAAACAAAAATAAAAACAAAAACAAAAGTATTGACAGCTCTGACTACACTGTCTTGTTTTCTAATTTAATCATGAAGAATAAATTGTTAATTAGAAACAATCAAAATTAAAGGAATATATCGAGATGGAACTATATTATTTATGTTTTCGATGAGGACTTGGTAATATATATTTTTGGTCAAGATCTATGCATTTTTTATTTATTTGGGGAGAAGTTGAGATCTCAACAAGGGCATACCGGGATTTTTAACTAAACGAGATAGTTTTTTTTTAAACATATAATTTAATACAAATAAAATGAATTATTATCGATTTTATGTTCTTTAATGTTTTAATGAATAAAATATAAAATATTATAGAATTTGAAACAATATTTCTATTTTTTTAATATAGACAACCATACAATTTAATATAATTATTTATTAAAAATGTAACTATTTCGTATTACAAATTATTTAAACATTCAAATCCAACTTCCATATCCACTTGCAAAATTTTGCAATAAAAATAAGTAGTATACTAAAATTAATTACAACAAAATTTTATGTTTGAATAGCACATGAACATAAAAAACTATTTATACCGATCTATATGAACAAACAAACACACAAATAAAAAAATCAAAATAATTCTCTTTAAATCAAATATGAAAAACTAAACAACTATAATATCGTCTAATGATGTTGATAGTGTGTTGACTTATTGGTGGTAAATTTCCTGATTGCCTCAAATTTAATGTTGAGTTGTTTGTGAGGAATTGACAAAAATGAGCTGAATTGAGAAAGAAAACTAGTAGATAGACTATTTAGTTTAGATATTAGAATAATAATATAAAAAGGATTAACAAAAATTTAAATGACAATTTGGAGAAAAAAGATATTTATTTTAAAAAATTTATTAACAAATGAGGTTGCTGTTAAAGCATTTTTATAACTTATAAAATGATTGTTTTAGATATAATTTTTAACTATTTTTTTGATATAATAATTCTTTCCAATGGGCTAGACTGGGCTCCACACAAATCGATTCGTCTCAAATTGGGAGGTGTAGTTACTATCATATTATCCCTACGTCAATATTTACACAAGTTGTGTGTTTACTCACCTTTGTATTCCACCTCCGGTAACAATTGGTAGGGGAATACATTTTAATACTTTCTATATAGAAGAAGTCTTATTTGAATATAAGAATCATCTTAATTTACTTGTATATTTACAAATGTCAAACAAAAAAAATAGATTGTATGCATTTTCCTAAAGCAGTACTCCGTCTGTTATTTTTATATTAAGGGAAAAAAAAAAGCAACCAAGAAAAGTATTAAAACTAGGTATAGTATCATTATCCTTGTAGTTTGCCGTATTAGTAAATTTACCCACCCTTCAGTAGTGACCATTCTTTTTTCTAAAATCTAAAATATTAGACATTATGTCCATTGCCATCATGATTTCTATTAGACTAACACTTTGACCGTCAAACACCAAAAACAATATTGTAATTGTGCTACGAGGACATGGATGGGAATTATTTTGGAAGGGTAAAAAAGTAAAATAAAAATAATAGTTAAGATTTTTTCCTTATATTCCAATTTTATCATTTTACACTCCATTTCTAAATATATTTCTTTATAAAAAACTTAAATTTTAAATAATTCTAAATACACTCCATTTTATATCAAAATTATCATTTTTATCTTTTGACACTCCTCTTTTAGACACTTCATCATAAAAACCTAATTTTTTTTAAAAACTAATAATAAATTTTCATTGCTCCAAATTTGAAGTTCCTTCGTCAACAAAACACTAAACTTGGATAGCCTAGCAACCGTTTAGTTCCAAATGGAGAACTAGTCCGAAAAAGGAGTGGCTTTCGATACATTTTCGATTGGAAGAAGTAGAATGCATTCAGCTTCCATGATGAGAACCTAACCGGTCGGTTCTTGTAGATGACTATGTTGCTTAGATATAATATATAAATTCATTTCTTCTCGTACATTTGATTGCTTTTAATCTAATTGGATTGATTAGAGAACATTCTTTATAGTTTGATCACATTTTGATTCAGAGATTCAATTTGATTTATTACTCCTTTTCTCAACATTCCAAATATGTATAGATTTTTTTATTCTTATTGTTTGTTTATGTCAAAAATCTGTAAAATTCAGTACTTACAAAAATATTTGTCTCTTGTTGTCAATCATTCATATTATTTTGGAATCAAATAAAAATGTAACGATATTGAAAAAATATTTTAAGATTTGTAAAATAGAGAAAGTTAAAAATAAAGGTGGCTCTATTGCCATCCAACAAAGTTCTCCCTGAACCCCTTTACTTTTCACACCCATGTCAAATATTTGAATGTTAATAATTTTCTTTTTACACCCTCTAAAATGTCAAAATAACCTTCAATTTTAAATAATGAGTTTAAAAAAATTGTTTGGTTTTTTCTCTAAACCTATTTTATTAATTTTGACCATCAATAAAATTCTAAAAAACATCAAACAAACAAAATTAAAATTCAAACAAACACAATTTCTTTTGTTTGATGAGAACTAAAAGAACGATTTGAAACGAAAGACATAAAGCTTGTTAATTTTAATTAACAAACTAATATATAAAATCACAATGATTGGAAAAATATTTGATATTGGATTGGAAGCCCTTGCAACATCATCTGCACGCTGTATAGTAGCTACCAACAAAAAAATGGAGTTTGATATCTTCCTTCTTCTTTTTCTTTCCTTTTTATGGTATTTTTAACACACACCCATATGAATTGCTAGTAGCAGAAGTGTTTGTTACTAAAATACATTTAATTGGAGTTTTAATTAGGGTTTATGATTGAGTGTTGTTAATGAATGTGAAAAGTAATATTTTTTTAAGAAATAATTCAGATTTTCTCTAATTAAATAATTATGTCCTTTTCAGTAATTCAAAGTTTGGATATTTCAGTTATAATAATTTTCATTAAAAAAAATGGGTGTGGGAAGAACTTTTATGGGTAGCAGTAGAGCCACCCTAAAAATAATGTTGGAGGCAAAATTGTTTTGTAGTGTATTTAGAATTTCTTTATCGTTTTAGTAATTTTATTTAGGCTAAAATTATCATATAATTAAAAAAAGTTAAAAGAAGTGTAAAAAAATATTTGGTGGATTGTCAATAACATTACTCATAACAATTAATTAGGGATGGCAATGAAGCGAGTTCAGGGTGGGATGACCCTCTCCGAACCTCGCCGCATTTATTTTTTGAAACCCTATCCCCACATACCCCACAATATATGGAGTGGAGCAGGGAGGGGAGAGGCGGGGTATACTTTCCTCATCCCCATCCATTTACCCCATTTATTAAAATTATTTATTAAAATAATAAATATATAACCCAATGAATATAATATAATATATAAAGTAATTCCAAAATATTATTGAAAATCATTTCATAAGTATTAAAAATAAACATAAATCTCACAATTAAACAAATAAATTCAATAATGTTTAAACATAACATTAAAAGAAAAAAAACTAAATAATAAAAATTAAATATTATATTTTAAGTGGGGTGGGACAGGGTGGGGATTATAAATCTCATCCCTGCCCCATACCCATTATGAGTTTTATTATCTATCTCCATCCCCGCCCTATCTCCACCAATTTGAAACCCATCCCTACACCATAAGTGCGGGTCCCTAAGAGTTATTTTTTCATCCATATAATTAATAATTTATTAAAAAATAAATTAGTGAATACAAAAATTGCAATTGAAGATTAACACCAAACCACAAAAATTCATCCCCAGTTCATCATCATCATTACCCTATACCAAAAACAATTCCCCATTTCATCAAAATACATCTCCAAACACCAAAAATACATCCCAGTTCATCATTATCATCAATCTCAAATCACATAAGAAAACTAAAAACCAATCTTAAACAGAAAAAAAAAATCGAACAAAATCAAAATCAAACCTAGACACCCCTAACGTCAACCACCACCACAACACTCAGACCCAGAACTGGAACAACAGCATCACCTGTTCACCACCAATAGAACCTAGAACTGAACCACATCATCACCATTGTTATAAAAATACTGTTATGATACCACTAGTTGCACAAAACCCACCACTACCGATTATATGTGAGAATTGTAGAAAACACTAACAAATTAACACTCAAGCAAAATCACAACCAAGCAAGCAAACAGTATATTGCAGAAAATAACATGGGATTAAGCCTGCATTCACGGGTCAAACTCTGAATATTATCTCGACTATTATCTCCAATAATGGGGGCACAAATAAACACCTTTTTAAAAACAATAATCTGAGGCACATCAATAAAGAGAAGAAAATAAGAACAATTTCACCCTAATTAAATCTCTCAAACACTGTGGATAAAGGTAGACATGAATCCTAGAAACTCGCTGCATCTGACGGATTTGAAACCGGAGGCGGAACGACCGAAGAATAGGCACCCGATTTTCTTACCTTTTCTTCTCCTTTTTTTTCTTCCTTTTCTCTCTCTCTCTCTCTCTCTCTCTCTCTCTCTCTCTCTCTCGGCTACAACACACTTATTTGTTTCACTTCCCTTAGTTGTCGCACTCTGTTTCTAAAAGCAAAACCAATTTGCTTTTATATTAGACATCTAAGGTTTATTACGAACACTCTCCCTTGAAGTTATTAAAAATGCCCTCAATCAAATTGGGTCTCTACTAAGCCTCTCATTTGGTTGGATACTTTGAGTCTAAAGTCCAATGATCTCCCTTTTTCCAGTCAATAAGGGAGGTACTCCATGACCCCACTATCGAGAATCCACGCCAAGTGCCTCAGTGTAGAAATTCACTTTCTTGGGAACCACCGTCATCAACACTTGTGATTGGATCTCCTCCAGCTCCCACTTAGTGAGTAATCCAACACGTCTCTTTCTGTGAACAACTCTACCACTAGCAAAGGGATTAGATGACATCTTTGCTAGAACCTGTAAACCTTCATTAGCCAAGGGAATATGTGATTTTCTCGTTGGAACCTCTCATGTTCACCCATGTGGTCTAACCGGTTTTGCAACAAAACTGAAGAGACACATTTCTGCACCTTCACTTTGGTTTTAAATAACCAACATGTTGGTTCACCCTCGAGCAAACTGATTAAGGCGTAGATCAGAGCCTTTTTTAGTCTTCATTTCCCATTGCCATGAAGCCCTTTTTTAGTCTCCATTTCCTATTGCCAAACTGATTCTCAAAGTCTTGTTCATCCAATGCAATTCCAGAAATCAAATTAAGGCATAGATCAGAAACATACCTCACATATTGCAGTTTCACCATGCATCTGATATCAGTCTCAATATCTATATCTTCAATTCCATCAATCTTGGAATCACTTGCATTTCCCATATTCAATGTACCAAAGTTACCAACTTTACACGTGGACAACAATTACAAGTTCATAGTAGCATGATAGGATGCAGCAGTATCAATTACCCATCCATCACCTTCATCAACTGACTGAAGACAATCATTACCTGTGAGCAGAGAGAGAACACAAACATCTCCATCTGAACACATAACAGCAGTATTTATCGAAACCTTCTGATCTTTACCCATATCTTGTTCCCTTTTCCATTTTTGGCATGAACTTTTCTTATGCCCTTCCTTACCACAAAGGTAACAACTCTATCTAAATCTCGACTTTGACCGATGCGAACTTTCAGTATCTCTCTGCCCTATGTAAGCACTATTTCTTAAACTCTTAGCAACAAAGGCTTGAGCATTGTCTATACCCACACCAAAAGTCTTTGTCCTGGTTTCCTCATTGAACAAACTATTGGTAACAATATCCATAGACAATTTACCTTGGGGAACAAAGTTACTAACCGTCTGAGCAAAGGCATCCCAAGTAGAGATGTTCATTTATCCCTGGATATCCAAATCCCCACTTTCCAATCTCTATTTGAGGGGAAATTTTTGGGGAAAATGGGGAAATTGGGAGGGATGGGGATAGGGATGAGGATGGGGATGGGGATGATTTTTATCCCCAAATTGAAATGGGGATGGAGCCCCCATCCTCATTTCCCCATTTTCCCCAAGTAGGGATGGGCAATTAGATCTCCCTCATTTTTGGTTGAGATCTAAACCAGATCTCCATTTTAGAGGAGATGATCCCTCTAATTTTTATTTTATTTATTCCTGTTTAGTTTTTCATTAAAAAATAAATTATTATATTTCTACCAAAAAAAATTGAGGTGTCAATAACAATTTCACCATATCAAACCAGTCAACTGTTATCTCTAACGGAGTTAGACTAACGGTAAGGGGTTGCAGCAATTAGTTGAATATTATGCGTTTTTAGAAAAACTGAGGACATGTTATTACAATTAACCCTAAAATTTATAAACAATAGAACTCTTGAAAGAGTGATTCTATTGTGACCCAAAATAGTTCTACACACACCCATTTTTTCTTCTCATCCATTGAGAAAAAATTTGAAATTTATTAATTTACTCTTTACGACATCTAAAATGTCAAGATTAACCCTAATTTTTAATAACTTTTAATTTTAAATTGTTTCTCTTTAAAGTTTAAACACATACAAAATCAAATCGGGTCAAGAACCCTAAATCAAACAAATGGTGGATATTTTTTTTTCTCTCTACCCATTACAAGCATAAACTAAATTGGACTTATATGAAAAGGTTGTTAATATAATTCAAAAGTTATTAGGTGAAATTAAAATTGAATGGTGCTATTGGCACACCCCCTACTGATCTATTCATGCTCCACTTTTTAAAATTTTGATTTAATTAAATAAAATTTAATGTTTTTATTAAATTTTTTTGTTTATTTCCAAAACTACCCATTTTACTTATTTTTCAAACTTAATACATATCATATATGATCTTTCTATCTCTTATCTCTGTATCTGTATACATCTTTCTCACCTCCATTGATTAATTTATTTTTTTTCTTCTTATATCTTTATTTTTAGTTTTTTTTTTCTTCTTATTTCGGAAACGAAAAAATAAAAAATAACAGGGTACTTTAACACAACGGCAACTTGATATCATCCTAAAGAAAAAATAAACTTCAAACTTATTTTTAAAGAATGAATTGTTTCCAGATGCTTACTATCATTGTCAGACAATTATTACTTTATGTCATTCTCAGATAATTCTTCAAGATGTTTGATATTGTTCTTAGACAATTCTTCAATTTTCTTGATATCGTTCTCAAACTCTTTCATAATATTTTAGATGTATGTAAGAAGCAGATTTTAGGGTTTAAAAGTTAAATTTTTTTTTTTGAAGAAACAGATTACTGGGGTTTTTTTTTTTTGGAAAAGGAATATGAGATTTTAATATATTTACTTTGTAGAAGATTTCTTTCCTAAATTGTATGTCTCTTTAAGTAATTTTGATAAAGGAAAAAAAAGAATATTATATAATTAAAAAATTGGGCATGAATAGATCAGTATGGGGTGTGCCAATAGCACCACTCTTAAAATTTAAAAAATAAAAAATTTAAAAAATAAATCTCCTTGTCATAAATTCAATAAGTTCTTGCTGTCCTTTTACATGAAAAGGTCGGCACCAGCGGACACTCCTCCGTTTACACTGTAGAGAGATAATAAATTAATAATGCATATGTATATCACATATTACTATTAATATTTAGGGTGTCAATATTGACACTTAAAAATATGATAAATACATCCATATTTTAATAAAAATTATAATTATAAAAATATATCAATAGAAATTTAACAATAAGGATAAATTAGTTTAATTAAAAATAAACCAAATACTATGTACACTCATTAATTACATCAATATCTTCAAATATATCACTTTATTATAAAATAAAAATAAAAAATTAAACCCTAATTATATTTCAAGTATCAAAATCTCTCGTTATTGTATAACAAAACTCTGCATGACCTATGAACTAATTTTCTTACTTTATTAGGTAACAGACTTCAGAGGCTACTAGATAATTTTAAAAAAAATATGAAAGTATTTTATATCACATGAATAATCAAACGGAATTAATTAAAATTCATACGATATAATATGATTTTTATAGTTGAATATATTAATTGTATCTAGTACAGTACTGAAGCATTTCTAATAAAATTTAGGTTAAATAAAAAAGACATATTTCAATGAATAATTAATCAGAAGAGATTTTCGTATAATATCGTGTTGATTTCAATAAAATATTGTTGACTGTATTATAAATGTATATAATGTTCAAGCATATCTCTAGTTGAAATAATAAATATACAGGTCCAACTTGAAATGAACTGCTAAAATTCTAAGTATGAATGTACAACAGAGAGAAAAACTTCATTTATCCGATGCACCTATCACCACGGCTGTTTGGTGCACCAGTGATTGAAGCACCAGACCAATAAAATATGACACGTGACAATTTTTTTTAATCAAGGCTGCACGCATTGGAAACTTTAAGTATAGTTGTGTATTCAGGAGGTCAATGGTGATATAAGGATGTGAAATCTGTTGTAATAGATATCAGCAACTTAAAAATTTAAGAATTCTCCAGACTGTGTTTTCGAGCCTGGAAAATTTAAAAATTTATCATTTGTGAAATAAGGTGTGTTAATAACTTAAGAGGGTTTATAAATAAATTGTATTAAAATGAAAACATTCATTTGAATAAGAGCACTATTGGTATTAATATGAGTGTTTATAGTAATGTCTTAATTTAAAATTTTAGACATGAATATAATTATAAATATAAGAGTGCTTATCATATTTATGTGTTAATATCCGCACCCTAATATTTATTTGAAGTATGACAAAGAAGTAGGTAATGAGCCAATTGAAAAAAAAAATGTCCATCAATTTAGTTTTTGCATGCAAAGAGTATAGAGAAAAAAAATCTCCACTATTTGTTTGATTTAGGGTTTTTCATCCCTATCTGATTTTTTATGGGTTTGAAGAGAAATAATTCAATCAATATGATTATAATTAGGGTTTATTTTGACATTTTAATGGTTGTAAAAGTAAACTATTAAATTTAATTTTGTTTTTAAAGTGGGTGTGAGGAGTAAATGGGTGTGTGGAGAACTATTTTGGGAAAATTCATATTTGAAATATTTGTGTAAATAATGTGGCATGTGATTCGTAAATAAAAGGCCACTCACCAAATTATTTCAGAATTTACAGAGTGTTTAACAACTCACATTAGCAGATATTTAGGACAATTGCAAATGTGGCATGGAAAAACACTTGAACCCCGGTTACATTAAAGAGATTTTCTAATGAGAAGATCCTCTAATTTCATGTTAACTTCTTCTACCAACAACCATTTTATATAATTTGATTTTTACCGGGAACATAATTTGATTAAATATCTACATTTGGAAATTGTTTAAGTATCCACAAACACAGAAAAAACCCTTCACTCCTGCTATTGCTCTCCCATCCTTGTCTCACTCTGATAACCTTCAGTCTTTGCTTTTCAACTCAACAAACATGTCAGTCATTAAATTTCTTCCTTTGGACTTGGGAAGTGCCCTTCTCGGTGGGTTCTTTTCGGCATTGTTCGACAGATTATTGCCCCATAGCTGGCCGCACATTTTTGTACCAGAACCTGAGGTGCTTTCAGTGCTAAACAAGTGGTGCACAAAACTGGCAATGATTCAGGCAGTGCTCGACGATGCAGAGAAGAAGCAGTTGACGAATATGGCTGTAAAAGTGTGGCTAGAGGATCTCCAAGACTTTGCTTACGATTTGGAAGACATGTTGGATGAGTATAACACTACAATTTTAGAGCGCAACTTGAAGGCACAACCTTCGACAGACATCATTTCCATTGCAAAAGAAGAATTACAAATTCTACTGGTTAAATTGGATGCGATTTCCAATAGCGGAGGTATGGCCCAGCGGTTGGAGGAACTCTGCGAACGAAGAAGTCTACTTGAATTACTGGAAAGGACTGTGGGAGGGACATCGACTGCTGTATGGCAAAGACCACCCTCTACCTGTGTACCAGCTAAACCAGCTGTTTATGGGAGAGATGAAGACAAAAGCAAAATACTTCAAATGATGGCAAGGGATGATTCAATCTGCAGTGTAATATCCATTGTGGGTATGGCAGGAGTTGGCAAAACAACGCTTGCTCAGGCCGTGTATAATGACACAGATTTCGACCGAAAAGCTTGGGTGTGTATCTCCAACGACTTTGATGTTTTTAAAATATCAATGGCAATTCTTGAGTCCATCACTCATTCATCCTACGATCTAAAGAATCTCAATGAAGTGCAAGTTCAGCTCAAATTAGCAATTGCTGGGAGAAGATTCTTGATTGTCCTTGATGACGTTTGGAGCAAGAACTATAACTTGTGGGAAACTTTGAAATCTCCCTTTGTGACTGGAGCACGAGGCAGCAGAATAATTGTGACCACTCGCAGCATAGATGTTGCATTGAAAGCTGGAGGACCAAATGATTACTATGACTTGAAGCTTCTATCAGATGAGGATTGCTGGTCAGTGTTCACAAAGCATGCATTTGAAGGTATCGGTGCAGACTCAAATTTGGTAGCAGTTCGTGAGAAAGTTGTTAAAAAGTGCGGAGGCCTACCATTGGCAGCGAGGACGCTTGGTGGACTTTTGCGCTCAAAAGAAAGAAACAATGAGTGGGAAGATATATTAAATAGCAAAATCTGGGACTTGCCAGAAGAAAGTGACATCCTCCCGGTATTAAAATTGAGCTATTATCATCTTCCCTCACATCTGAAGAGATGTTTGGCTTATTGCGCAATCTTACCAAAAAATTACGAATTCGAGGAGAAGGAGCTGGTACTCCTGTGGATGGCAGACGGTCTTGTTTTACCTTCGGCAAATAATAAACAACTTGAAGATATCGGCAGTGATTATTTTCGTGATTTGCTGTCAAGATCAATTTTTCAAAAATCAAGCGGGGATCATACTTGTAAATTTGTAATGCACAACCTTGTCAACGATTTGGCCCAATGGACTTCAGGAGAAACAGCTTTTAAGTTGGAGGAGGCCAATACTCAGTCTACATTAAGGTTTCGAAGGGCTCGTCATTCTTCCTACATTTGTAGTGATTTTGATGGCAAAAATAAATTTGAAGTCTTTGAGAAAGTTGAAAGCCTAAGGACAATTTTGCCAGTACTCACACAAAATCGTGATTGCTTCATAAAAGACACAGTTCTTCTTGATTTGCTGCCAAAGTTGAAAAAGTTGAGAGTGCTATCTTTAAGAAGATACAATATCAGCCAGCTACCTGACGAATCAATCAGTAATTTGAGATATTTAAGGTACCTCAATCTCTCTGACACTAAGATTGAATGTTTACCTCAATCGATAAATGAGCTATATAACTTGCAAATTTTGCTATTGAGAAATTGTTCTCTGCTCGGTGATTTGCCTTCCTCTATGGGAAATTTGATCAATCTACTTCATCTTGATATTAGTGGTGCCTCTTCAATAAGCAAGATGCCATGTGGAATGGAAAAACTGGAATATCTTCAGACATTGTCTGATTTTATTTTGAGCAAAGATATCAATTCTGGATCTAATTTGAAAGAATTGAAGAAACTGAAGCTTCTCCGTGGCGAACTTCGTATTTCACCATTACAGAATGTGAATAATCCGTCAGAGTTAAGAGGGGGTATTTTAAGTGACAAGAAGAATCTACAGGTGTTAATTCTAGAATGGGGATCTGAATTTGGCAACTCAAGAGATGAGAAGATGGAAAAAGATGTACTAGACATGTTACGGCCTCATACAAATCTGACAAAGCTCACAATCAAGCACTATGGTGGCCTAGAGTTTCCGTTTTGGATTGGAGATTCATATTTTTCAAATATGGTGGTTCTAAGATTGGAAGAGTGTAAAAATTGTACGTCCTTGCCTCCGCTGGGGCTATTGGACTCCCTTAAAGATCTTACTATCAGTGGGATGACAGGACTAAAAAACATAAGTTGTACATTTTACGGAGGAGGAGAACGTTGCTCAAGGCCCTTTCGATCACTGGAGGCTCTTCGTCTAGAGAATTTGGAGAATTTGGAGGCTTGGGACACAGTCATAAACAATAAGCATGTCAAGGTATTCCAATGCCTTGGTGAGCTTTGCATTGTAAATTGTCCATTGCTCTCCGGAATATTACCTGAAGATCTCCCAACATTGCAAAAGCTTGTGATTCAGAAATGTCCAGCACTAGTGATTTCATTCTCAAGCTTTCCAATGCTCTGCGAATTAGAAATTGATGAAAGCAGAGGGATGGCTGCAGCTGTCTCCCAGCCGCTAAATAATTCGGAGTGTGAAAATTCTTCCAAACAAGCAATTTGGAGAGTAGAAGACCTGAAAGTGAAAAATTGTCCAACTCTAGGTTCATTTATAGAGCTGTTCTCTCTTTCCAGACTGACTGCACTTGAGATTGAAGCTTGCAGTGGCCTAACATCTCTACAAACAGCAATGGAGTCCAGTAGATGTCTTCGTCGCTTGAAGATTGAAGGTTGTAATTCTCTAGAGTTTATTGTACGAGGCCAGTTACCTTTTTCGTTAAAAAGGCTTGAGGTACGCAAATGTGATCAATTACTTTTTCTGCTATCATTAGATGGTACTGGTAGTACTACTTATCAAGCATCACTTCTTGAGCATTTGTATATCTCCGGGTGTCCATCTCTCGAAAGCTTAGTAGCAACGGGTCAGTTACCAGAGACGCTTAAGCATCTTGAGATTAAGGACTGCAGTATGCTCAATACATTATCATCAGAAGGTCAGTTACCTACGTCCTTGGAGCGCTTTGAGATTAATAAATGTGGAATCTGTTCCATACCCTTTGGCCAACACAATTATGGCAACCTTCGAGAGATGGAGATATCTAATTGTAGCCAACTTTGCGAATTCTTAGAAGAAGGCATTCAGATGACCAATTTAAGAAAATTCTCAGTCGGTTACTGTCAGAACCTGGTTGCCATGCCCAGCTCCATGCACTACTTCGACTCTCTTGAAGAATTACATGTCTTTAAATGTTCAAGCTTGAACACCATAGCCTTACAACAGATCAGTCTTCCCATCAACCTGACATCACTTAAAATTGAAGGTGACGCTCTCTATGATTCGCTGGTTAACTGGGGATTGCACAGGCTCACTTCTCTTAGAAAACTAGATATCGGTGGATGCTCAAATGAAACCAATTTTCCACGGCTAGGCACGCTGCTTCCTGCCTCTCTGAATGATCTGTCCATTGCAAACTTTTCAAAATTGACATCCTTAACTTTTGAGGGTTTCCAAAATCTAGCCTCTCTTGAATATTTCACCATCTCTGATTGCCAAAAAAATGTCATCAGAAACTTTCCAAGGGACTTGCCATCCTCACTTCTGAAATTAGAAGTTATTCAATGTTCTCAACATCTGATACGAAGTATTACATCCGGAGGAGAAAGGAGAGACAACATAGCCAATATCCCTTTCGTTAAGATCGATGGCGTCTTCATCTAATAACCAAGACTCCCACTCTCAGGTATGTTAACCATATATTACATTACATCACACTTTTTAATGCTTTACATGTTGATTATGCAATTAGGCAATAATCTGTTTGTTCATTTCAATAAACTGTTTGTTCACATAGAGTAAATTTGCAACGATGCTATTTGATTAGCTTCTTATTTGTACTTGTATTTACTACGTACATTAATTTCAGAGGGAAGCAAGTGGACCATTTGAGTTGAGGATGCAATCGATTCATTTTGTTGATGGGTGGATTGAAAGGAGGCTAAGATTGTAAAGGCTCGAAGTGTGTAGGAAGATTTTCAACTTGTTTCTTTACTAAGTGTGTTTATTGTTTTCTTTCAAAAAAGAAAAAGTGTTTATTTTCTGTTTGGTTGTGAGGTTTGCTTAATTAATGACAATATTTGGTAACCAGAGATCCGTATGCTTGCATTATTAAGCCATACCATGGTATTGTATTGACATTATTGATACAATGATGAATGTGGTTTATGTCAAGGAGTTAAGATTTGGTTTGTGTGTAGAATGTGAAACAGAAAATGTAACTTTTATGCCTATCTATTGGGATTTGAAGTGTTTTTGCAATGATAATTGTACAGATCCTGACAGGAGTATTTTTATGGAGTTCTTTCTGCTCCTATTTGGAAGTGCTTTTGCTGCATATTTGCATTCTTAATTGAAAACTCGCAGCATTCATTCTTCTTTGACATATTTTGGATGATTGATGTTCAAGCAATGGAAATTATAATGGTTTATAAACTCAAATGAAGTGAAAATGTTTACATTTTTCTAGTCTAATTTTGGGTGATGAACAAATGCAATTTTGATCAAATGTTTTCTGACTTTCCCTATACGACTATACATCTTATGAAAATAGAAGAAATTCAAGCTAAGTTCACGAAAATAATTCATAATCTCTTAACAGTAAATAAAAATTGAAGGAAAGACTTGATAGAATCAAAGTCATTTGGAAGAGTAGTAATAACATGAACACGGTTCGGTTGGAAACGTCGAACCAAGCCGGAACCGGTCTCTCAAAAACAGGAACGGAAGGGAATTTCTAGTTCCAGAACATGAAATCATAAGGTTCCGGTTCTCCATTTTGAAAAACCGCACCTGAACCGCCGGTTCCGAATCGGCGATTCCATACTAGTTTTGGAACCAGCAGTGCCTTTAATTATTTTTTCTAAAAAAAATTATTAAAAAAACACATAAGACTTTATTTATAAAAATAAAATTTTTAAAAGTGAAAGCACGTCGTAAAATATTGGGTTGTAGTCCATAACTCTTGTGTATGATTTCATTTGACTTCTCCTCCTTTTTATATAAGTTAGACATCTCTTCAATGCTCTTATTTATTGTTGTGAGATATGGTATTGAATACAACTATGGTTACAAGAAATCACCCTATGACCAAAACTATTATAGAAACAATTCCTTTTTTAATGTTTTGGCTAGAAATTAGTAAACAGAATAGTTGCTACCACATCACAAACTCTTCCTCTGTAGATTTTTTTAAATATGGACTCAGCAATGGGCTAAATCAAACACAACTTCATTCCCGAACAAGCAAGTAGTGAGTTTTAAGGTAAATTAACATCAATTAGAGGTTCTTTGTATACATTTCAACTGTGCACCGTTGTTTGCATATCGGTTGTTTTTTACATTACAGAATTGACCGAGTATATAATTCTCTTCATCAGTAAAGAAGTTTATGGCAATGCCTTCTGTTTCCTATTCATGTAAATCATGGGTCGTTTATGTAAAGAAGGCAGTCAGCTCAGCGATCAAAAACATTTTGCGTAGAAAGGGGCAAGGAACCAATTCTTCCGCTCTCATCCACAGACAACGATAAAAATTCCTGATAGAGTGATAGCATCACGAAGCCATGTTTCATCTGCAATGCTTGAAGCAGGCGAAACGATGTGCAAACTCCAGCTGTTATGTGGCAACTTCTTAACTCTTCCAACCCAGTAACTTTAGATTAGCTTGTTTTAGTTCCACATGCTTCCCAATCCTGAAATTCATACACATTTAGCACAAAGTTCAAAGCATTAATTTTGCTCATCAACTGAAGTAGATCCAATGCAAAAAAAAAAAAAAAAAAAAAAAAACATGGAGATTGCATCTCCAGGGTCGCTACAGCATCTTCAGACAAAAGGGTACCCAATTTTAATGGAGACATACTTCTTCAGCAACCAAATCAGCTCACTATGACAAGCTAGGTCCACAAAGATACATTGAAATCTACAAGATAACTGGTTTCAGGGGCAGGGGCAAGGGCAGGTGAAGATGAGTTAGGGGAGGGTGCGGGCGTTGAGTTTCAAAATAGTGTAAGACTTAGGTAATATCCTGCATGTTTAACTTCACTTGATCAAAAAATCACTTGAAGAATTTAAAGACAAATTCTACAAATAGTAAAAATTGATCACAACTTTTCTGGCTTGAATTTTTGCAGAGATCTCCTAATATTAAGTTCATGGATTCACAAAGGGTAAGTACACTACCACCACTACCACCACCACCACCACCACCACCACGTATGCATTCTGATTTAAGTGATGGAGAGAAATAAGATAAAAAAAATACTTTTTGTTTTCTTTGTTAAAAGGGAAAGAATCCAAATAGTAATTACAAGAAAAAAGAGTCCACTTTTATAAATTTTTCTAAAAGAGGATAAAGACAATTACCCAAGATCTGCTGGAAGTCTGAAACCACCGATCCTTATACGCTTTAATGAATGAATCTGGACAGCAATGAAAAAAACCAGATCACATATGCAGAACTAAAACATAAATCAGATGAAAACTAGTACAGAGTAGTCACTAATATTTAAAAAAATTCAAGGGCCAATGTTTTAATTAATTCAAGGACAGAGTAGTCACTAGCATTATCATCAAATTCTCCAGTTTTTTACAAATATTAAACTTCTCAAGTATATAATCAAAATTACTATGAACCCATTTATTATGATATTGGGCCGTTTTATATTGTTGTGCTTGAGTTAATATCTATTGGCAACTTCTAACAAGAAAGACTAGCCTTTAGGTTATGGGCCCAATTAGAATTTAACTCTTCCACTTCTCTGTATTATAGATGTGGAATTCTTCAATCTTTCTTCTTTCTAGCTCACATGTGATTTTCAACACTAATCTAAAGATTTCAATAATCGGAAAATAAATGCCAATTTGATGAATAAGTGCAAGTATGTTTGAAATTTCAGAACACTACCATCTGTAAAACCTAAGCTGACCTCAAGTTACTAAAAATAATTAATAATAATAAGCTGACCTCAAGTCCAGAATTCTTCACAAGTTCTCGAACTTCATGGTTCCTCCCTTCATGAACCTGCATGAATCCATTTTTTTTTAAACAATAAAGTTACATACATCTACTTTTGCTTTATATAGCTGACAAAGAGTAAATATAAAGATTTGCACAAAAAGCATCGGAGGTTGGTAAAGTTAATTGACAGCCAGAGGCAGATCATGTATGGGATGTGATTCTAATTAGTGGAAATCTCAGCAATTGATAAATAACTGAAAAAATTGTATGGAAATGCCACTAAAAGGAAGCAACTGTTACGATGTTGAAACAGTTCACAGACTTAAAAGATATAATACATACCACAATACGAAGACGAGCTCTAGATACATCTGGCTGTTTTGGTAACAACTCCACAGAATCCGGAGTGCAATGGACACCATCAATAACAGTTCCTTCACTGATGGCTGTTAGGTGCTTCTTATTTACTACACCGTCTACTGATGCAATATATCTAGAGTGGCCAAAAAGTGAAGACATTTTATCATCAGAATGAAGGTAAGGGTAACAGTTGTACAACTTAATCTCAAAAAAGGAAAAGGTAAATGACAAACAATTGAAAAGATGAAAATGAAGATGTTCATGAAAGTGACAAAAGAACCAAAAGCCATAACATGGTAATGAGCAAAAGTTTGAGGGATTTGGCATTCATCTCCTTCCACAAATATATAATCCAATTAAGCTCAAAAGATATACCAAATAGAAAATTTCTGAAAGATTTTCCATTAACCTGTACATAGTTTATTTTTATATAGCATTAAATAAGCATCTTACACTAAGAATACACCTTTCTTTAGTAACAATAAAACACGTAAACATTATTAAAAATGAAAAAAACAAAAAAAATGTAAAAACCTTACTCTTTTGATAACATAGATGAAGGATGTGATATAGTTTGAGCAAAATCTCCTGGAAACAAATAGCAATGATAAGCTAAACCCATTCAGTTTCAAATCCATGCTCACACATCTTTTTAAAGAATCTATGATTAGCAATACACATACCATCGTTGGTCACTATAATCAACCCAGTCGTGGCAACATCGAGGCGACCAACAGTGAACAATCGTGGTTTGGGTAAACCTGGATTTCTTTTATTCTGAAAATGCAGACAATCTATGATTAAAAGATTAAACACAATAAATATATAAAACAAAAAAAAAATGCAATTGGCTCATACCCAACTCTTCAAAAATTCATCAAATAGATTCAGCAAAGACTTGGATTCCTTCTCCCCAGACGAACATATGTACCTGCCATAAGGTGGTTTATTAATTTGATATATACAAATTGCTTCTAAGGAAAACAATTCGATATAACATTGAGAAGGGTAACAACTACAGACCCTTTAGGTTTGTTCAGCGCAAAATACACTTTTGGCGGCAGTTTCTTAGGAAGGCGTCTTCCATTTACATAAATGATGTCCTTAGTAGGATCAACTTTAGTCTGCACATCATTAAAAGGTTCTTCATGAACTGAGCAATCTATACACCAGTATGGTCCATTGACAACATATCAAAACAAAATAGAACAAAATCAAGAGCTCACCTGAGGAGTTTTGCATACCGAACCATTTACATTCACTCGACCTTCAAATATAAGCTCTTCACTACTCCTTCTCGATGCCACTAGTAACAAACATAACATAAGCCCTTAATTACCAGACGATTCAAGTCCATCATACAAAACATTTAGAGTCAAATTCACAACCTATATGATATATCAACATTTGAATTTTTAGCTCAATCACTTGCACAACCTATATATGATATATCAACATTTGAATTTTTGCATGTAGTTGCCAAAAAAAAGTATTGCAAAAATTGTTATTGTTATCTACCAAGATACAAATATAAAACAAAGTAAAAAGCATTATTACTACCCAATTAAAACACATTAACGTTAATATTACATTGCACTACAATACTACATAGAGAACAATATAGTTGTAATATTAAATAATAATAAAATAAATAATAAATACTACCTCCAGCTGCAGCTAAAACTTTACTGAGGCGTTCAGGTGGTTCTTTGAAATTTTCATTATAGAACCTACGAGCCGCTTTCGAAAGCTTCGAATCCTTGGTGCCACCGCTCTGGGTTTTCTTCTTTTTTATGGGATTTGGGGTCTTGGTATCGGCAAGGGCGTGGGAGTGGATGACACGCGCCGGTGGGTGCGTCTGGAGCTTGAGTTTGCCATCTTCGCCGCGGATTATCCAGGGAATGAGAAGCTGCTGAGACCCACCGGAATCGTCGTCGTGGTCTTGTAAAGGGAGATTTTTCTTGGGTTTTGAAGGAGCAAATGAGATGTTGAATTGAAGTGAAGAAGAAGAAGAAGAAGAAGAAGAAGACGAAGACGACGAAGAAGAACAAGTGATGCGAGGGAGTGTACGGAAGATAGGTAGAGAGGGTCTCTTGAGGAGCGAAGAGAACAGTGTTGCTGTTGATGTTGTTGCTACAGACGCCATTTTTTATTTGGATTTGGTTGTCTGCGCAAGTTGCCGTTTTTTAAGTTCTTTTCAGGGTTAATTAAGTAAATACCATCCTCATCCAAATATCAAATAAGATTTTTTTTTTTAGCAAAATTGCCCATCAAATAAGGAAATTGCGTTTTTAACCACATAGAATTAACCGTTAACATATATAAGTTCAAGGAATGACAATTGAACGCGCCTAGTGCGTGAGATTACAAGTGAGAGTCCTAGCCAACGTGCCTCCATCTAGACCGTTTCTTTTGCTTTCTATGGCGAATGTCTTCATGTTTTCAACTCAACCAGAGGTAAGAAACAACGAGGAAGGAAAAGAGAAACCACCTGATCCCAAATCCAGTGTCCAGCGAGCTCAGTCTAATGATGTTGAAGAGAGTGGCAACCTAAGAAGGTCAGTGGGAGAGAGTTTCAAATCGAAACTCCTAAGTGCATCAAGCCCAAACCAGTGGCATGGATTTGGAACTGGGAAGGAAAAATTGAAGATCAAAGAAGGGGATATCACGATAATTGAGGGCCCGAATGGCCCAGCTATGATGTTGTTGGCAGACTTGAAACAACAATTGTGTAAGCCCTGGGAAAACGCATTGATTCTGAAGATCATGGGGAGGAACCATACTCTGAATTTCATGCATGCAAAGCTTAGGCAAAAATGGCAACTCATTGGGCAGTGGCAGCTTACTGATTTAGAGGGTGGGTACTTTGTAGTGAGATTCCAAATGCCGAAGGCCTGAAATATGTCTTGATTGGAGGTCCTTGAGTAATTGCCAATCAATACGTTGTTATGCGGAAATAGAGACCCAATTTTGTGCTTGGAGAAGATGAAATTCAGAAAATACCGGTTTGGGTAAGACTTTCTAAACTCCCTATGGAATAGATTGATGTAGATCTGCTGAGGAATATTAGTGGAATGTTGGGTACTAATTTAAAGTTGGCTCTCTTATTGAAACGCAGGCTAGGGGTAGATTCGCCAGAATCTGTGTTAAAATAGATATGACAAAGCCTCTTAAGAGCTCTCTAGTTATGGAGGATCGTATTGTTAAGGTTGAGTATGAGAGTCTGAGGTTGATTTGTTTCGAATGTGGGAGAGTAGGGCATAATAAGGATTCATATAGAGAGGGTATAGTTGAGCAGAATGAGCAAGAGAAGAATACTGAGCAGGGGAATAATTATGGTTGTGGTGACAATGAACCTTATGGCCCTTGGATGCAGGTTACGTATAAGAGAAATGGCAAAAATATGGGTGCTGGTTTTGCTGGGAAAAAACGTAAGTGGAAATAGAAATAACCATTCTCAAGTTTCAAAAACCAAAAATAGTACCTGATGGAAAATTTTGCTTTAATGATCGTTATTGGATTTCACTTTTTCCCAAATAACTCATCAAAGACTAAAATACTCTTTCCACTTAAAACAAACGAAATAACCAAATTACCCATTAAAATTTCTAAGGAACCAATCTACCTTTCAACACTTACAAGCCAATTCATTTCCAGACCCCTACAAAAAGGGGATTTTTTTTTCTCAAACCTAACATCCTCTTCATCGACCTTCATCTTCATCGAATAAAACCCTAGAATAGAATAGAAGAGTTAGATTCTTCAAGTCAACAAAACAGGGTAACTTCCACCTCTGTTTCCCACCAAACCACTTCTAAACCTATCTATAATGCCAACTCTCACTCTACTTTTGTAAGTAATAAATTAAGTCATGTTCACCGGAAACTCACCTGATTTCGACAAGTTTGGGCCGTGAAGAGATATTGGAAGTTCTCTCTCAAGAGATTTGCCTACAACGTCAGCCTCTTTTGCATTCCCGAATTCTCAATCATGTCAATAGTAAGACACACCTATCAACCCCTTTTTCTTCATAATTCTTTTATTTTTCAATTTTTGTTCTTTTATTTCTTCTTGTCACATTGTTTGGTTTTGTTTTTAAGATTTGATTTATTAGTGAACCTTTTTTATTATTTTAACAGGCTCATTTTATCAACAATAGCAACATTTCTGAGCAATCCAACATTTCTTCATATAGCAAAATTAAACCTACATTATATACACACAAATGACAAATGTTTCCTCACGTAATTCTTCATATATTAAAATCCTCATACAAATAATTATGGCAAAAAAAAAGAATATAGTTATAGCTTAATACGGTTTAGGATTCAAAGCAATACATTAATGAAACAATATAGTAATTTAATATAGTCCTAAATTTTATATATTGAAAGAGAGAAGAGAGAATATACAAGAGAATATTTAATGAAATACACACCCCCTGATGTGAACTTGGTTTCGATTTTCACAATTTTATTATTGAAATTCCAATTCTTTATCCTTGGAAACCCCGAGCCAATTCGTGTACGACGAGATTTGTCAACCAAGGTATAGTCTCGATGGCCCATACTTATACAATAACAACAATCAACCAATGTTATTTTGTACACAAATATTGTTTGTATTGTTGAAAGGACCATAAAATACGATACCCATACCTGAAATGCTAAAGCAAATCCATGTACTTTGTATGTAAAGACATTCTCCTTCTCATTCTTCTTTGGCACTACATCTGCCTTTCGCTTTCCTTTATTTTTTCATGTCTTTCCCTCTACTTCATTATGTTCTTATTCATCTTCATAATATTCTTCTTAATTGTCATTTTCTTCTTCTTTTACTTCTTATTCTTCTTCTTTTACTTCTTATTCTTCTTCTTTGAGTTTCCTTTTCCCCATTCCATTTGCCTTCTTCTTCTTCTTTCCTTTCTTCAATCTTGCAAGGTTTTTCTCAGTTGAACAAGGAAGCCAACACAGTGTCATACTGAAAATACTGTTCCCTATGGAAAATTTGTAAAGGCTTGTTCATTATCAGCTAAAACTAGCAACCACCCCGATACGGCGCTCCTTTGGTCGTCTTTGCCAAAGAATTTGTAAGGACCTCGATTTTATGATTGGCTTATTTCATGACAAACCACACCACATTGGGGATGATTGTGTAATGGGTAGCTTAGGTCCGTGTTGGCAAGCTTCCAAGCATCTCCATGACTTCAAGAGCAAAAGGTATACTCACTTGACTTTGTCTCTTGAAGAGTTTAGGTGCACACACACACTTCACGCATGTTTTATTTATCTTGCATTTGTGTTCCTTATTATTTATATATGTGTGCATCTTTTTTCAAACACACTCACCAGCTTGCATTAGATATCATATCTTGCATTGTATCTCATTTGATAAACATGTTTGACATGTTAATTGTGCTTCATTGTGTGCATCTCACTCACTTCACACTTTCACAACATTCATGTAAGATAGACATTTTTTCTTGAGTGTTAAAAAGGGATTTTTCCCTTTAGCGCGGCCTAGACCGCTCGGCAGGCTCTGCTTGCACCGCGGCGCACGGAGCGGTATTCTCCAGTGCGTCATGTGCGACGTGGACCGCGACCTGTGCACTTGTACTCACAGCGGTCCCAACCGCGGTGTTGTCCAGACGGTGCACTGTTGTATGTACCGCGGTCTAGACACTTACCTGTGCCGCGGTCTATCAAGCGGTTTTGACAGGATTCTGTTTTCCAAGTTCAAAATGATATAGTTTTAACTAGGGCTTCATATATATTCTTCCTCTTCTCTTCTTGGCCGACCAAGAGCTTAGAAAATCATTTTAAGAGAGAGGTTAGAGCTCCTAGAGAGAGAAAGCTTCAAGAAAGCATTTTTGACTCTCCAAACCCAAAATTCATCTCTATCTTGCATCATTCAACATCATATGAGCATATGTCTTCATTGTTTCATGACTAGGTAAGCAAGAACTTCCTTGAATATCATTTATTGTTCTTCTTACTCTAAATTAGGTATTTATTGCTTGATTAAATACCTTGACTCACTTTATTGCATATATTTATGAGTCTAAATTGCATGATTGGGTTTGTTTGTGATAGCTTACATGATTAGGTTGATTTTCCCTAAATAGCTAACCCTAGAACATTCTTGTGATATTGGTTAATGATTAGGTTGATAGATTAATGTTTATTTATCTAGTCAAGCTCTATTGAATGTTCATGTGGATTTAATTGATAATTAGTTTGTTGGAAATTCTCTACACAACTAATTGAGTTTGTTTGTGATAGCTAGAATTTGGGACCACATTGCCCTTCTAGCTAAGTCTTTATGTTTTGCATTTAGACATTGTTGTTTATGCCTCATTGATTGTATTTGTTGATTGCACATTGATTGCCCTTGTAATTTATTGTGACAACTTGTGTTGGATGGACTTGTTTGACAATTAGGTCGCTAGAATCCCTTTGCATCTAATTGAGTCCTTTTGTATGGGCATGTAGGCATTATTTGATAACTAGGATGTTGTATTGCATTACCTACATCTAGTTAAGCATTGTATGTTTGGTCTAACATATTTTGTGTTGAGCATTCATTGATTGTTCACTTCGACCTTATACTCTTCATTGAGTCAAAGTCTTGTGGCTTCAGGGTGAAGTTGCACAAGCATTGAAGTCTTGCAACCAAGTTGTGGTTGGCAAGCATCGGTCAAGGGAATCCATTGTAAAAGGCCTGCGGGTAGAGTAGAAGGTGCTCACGCCAAGAGTAGTGTATCAGTGGATATCACTAGGGATTGAACCAAGAGTGGCAAGTTGTAGTGTCCATAGCCTGAGGTTATCTAGAGTAAGAGTCCGAGTATCACTTGAGGATGTAACTTTTTACTCATTTAGTGGATTTCTGTGATCATCTATGGCTAGAAGGATAGCCCGTGGTTTTTCCCTTGTTGAAGGGTTTCCACGTAAAAATCAAGTGTTATTTATTATTCTGCATTTTACACTTGATTTTGTATGTTTGTTTATGTTGTGTTATATTATTAATATTGACTAATCGAAAAGTTGGCAATAATCGATTAACAACCTATTCACCCCCCCCCCCCCTCTAAGTTATAGACACACTTTGTGTAGTATTTTCAATTGGTATCAGAGCGGGTTCCTAGACATATTTAGGTGATCCTTACTCTTGCTTGTGTGTCTTGCATTTGTGTGTATTTTGTTGGTTGCATTCATTTGCATTCATCTCATTCCCTAAACACTATGGGTGGCATTGAGATGATAGAGGGTGATTTGACCTCCAAAGTTGAGAGGGAGATATATGACTTCGATGAGGAGATGACTCTCATGGTTGAGAGATTTAAGAGATTTACAAAATCTCAAAAGAAGGGCATGACCTCCAAGGTGAAGGAGGAAAAGAAAAAGTCAAGGAAAGATGACCCTTGCCTTGAGTGTGGTGGAGTTGGCCATCTTGCCTCCATGTGTGGTAACTTGAAGTACAAGAAAGGAGGAGAAACTATGATCGCTACTCGGAGTGATAGCGAAGTTGAAGTAGTTGAAGAGTGCTCCACAAGCTCGGTTGCTAGTGAGATCAACTACTTCGCATTTCCGGGTTCCTACCATGAAGAAACTCAAGCCATCACCAAATGTTTATCACTTGAAGATTTCAAGATGGGTGGCCTTGAACTTGGAAACCGAAGAGAAGCATGCTTGAGTGAAACAAGCCTTGATGATATGACTCTCACAAGCACAAGTGGGAGAAGCCTTGATTGTGATGGCTCATGCTCCGGGAACTCTTGTGACAACATGGTGCATAACCAAGAGTTCATTGACTTTCTTCAAAAGTCCTTGAATGAGAGAGAAAATGATATCCTTAGATTGGAAATGGATAATCTTCAATTAAAGGCTAAGTTAGATGACTCCTCGAAGACGGACATGATTGATGTGTCCAAGTACGAAAAAGAGATTGAAGATTGCCACCAAAGGATAAAGGCAATAAAGGATGAACTTGCCATCAAAGATAATTCCTTGAAGATTGTCAAGGAAAGAGAGATGAGGTGTCTTGAAGAACTAAAAAAGGCCAAGATTAAACAACCTCAAGCTCAAGGCAAAAGCAAGGCCATATCCAAGCAACCTTCAACTCAAGGGAAGTCCTCACAAGCCTTGGCAACCCAACTAAAGCCTAGGCAATTCAAGAAGAAAGGACAAGTCCTTGAGAAGTCTATCACCTCCTCCAACAAGCTAATTACGGAGAAAGGAGGTGATCTCAAGAGGCATGATCAACCGACTCAACCACCTCTACAAGCAAAACCACAAAGGTGCCACAAATCGGCTCAAGCTCCAAGGAAAAGCAAACCGATGCACCATCAAAGATAACCTCATCAACATGGTGATGCCTCGATGAGATCTCAATGCTATGGTATAAATCCTTACTTTGTACCTACTTGTCATTATTGTGGTATGATTGGTCACTTAAGACCAAATTGCTTGAATTACATTAAGAGTTGTAGATTAAAGAGCATGAAAGAAACATGGTTGAAAAAGGGGGCAAGTTTGCATAAACCTAGGGAACCTAGAAACATGTCTATGACCACTAAAAATGTTAAAGTGGAACCTAGGTGGGTTAGAAAGAATGAACCTGCTTGCCTTAGTGCCCATGTGACATCCGTAGATGCAACTAGGTCCATCGGACTTTGTAAGTCTATAGGGGCTCATGCCTCCCATTGACTTGGTTGGAATTGACCACATGAGGGGAGCTCAAGCAAAGAGAGCAAACTTGCATGATTTTCCATATGCAAAAAGTTGATTAATTTTATGCTCTTTTATAATTGCTTGAGATGATTGGTTGTACATATGTTTATATGTTATTTTCATAATAAGTGTGCAACCTTGCTTTACTTGCAATCCATGTCATATTTTAGTTCAACAATGCATTTTTGGACTAGGAGATTTTGATTGGGAAAGTACATTTGAATGACACATAATTTAACTCCACGACATGAGAACTTTTAATGACATGCTTAAAATGATATGCATGAAATGCTTTTGATTGCTTTAGTGCAAAATATGTGTGAAAGCAAATGAGAAGACTAAACCCAATAAGGATCTAGTATCCATGCAATAAATAAGGATGTCTCATCCAAATTTAGTCTTCTCTCTCTCTCTTTATTAGTTGAACAATGCTACTATCATACGGGTATCTTACCCGGAAAAATCAAAAAGGGTGCAAAAGTCGCTCATGTCTTGTTTCGCTTATAAAGTTTGATATAGTTGCTCTTTTCATTGAAATTCTTTTTAAAAAACTATATCTTGTTTGCTTATGACAAAAGGGTACAAATTGGTTTGAATTCTTTTGGAAACCCTTTTGATGTTTGCTTTGCCAAATACCATTGCTTGAACTTGAATGCTATATGTCTTGCATGCAAAGCAACAATTTCACACATTTTTTTTATTGTAAATAAAACTCCTTGAATCTCTCTCAATTATTTAAGTTGCATAAAGTTTGTGTATATGATTATGCATCGTATTTGTGCTAATAGCTCTCTTTGCTAAAGCAACTCGATAGGGGAAGCTCCTTTGCCTATCTCATGACAAAAATGGGGAGAAGTCTTGAGAGATATAGGGGGAGTGAGAGATATAAGGGGAGCATTGTTTATGCTATGCTTTGGGGGAGAAATCATGAGGGAGAGTAACCTTTTAGGGAGAGCATTGCACATGCATTCTTTGTATTGCATAATTTGTACTTAAGTGCAATGCTTGTTTTTATTTGTTCACCTCACTTGCACTTGTTCTTGGAAAGTGATTCTTGCTATTGTGTGTAGGTACATTGATAATTCTACAAAAAGATTGAAGATATTGAAGTTTTAGATTCTAGGTATCTCTTTTGTAATGTAGAAGTGATTATGGACAATAGCTTTGTTTTATTTTGTGAGGATTGTTTGTGAGTGGTTGTTTTTTCATGAAATAGCCAAAGGGGGAGATTGTAAGGACCTCGAATTTATGATTGGCTTATTTCATGACAAACCACACCACATTGGGGATGATTGTGTAATGGGTAGCTTAGGTTCGTGTTGGTAAGCTTCCAAGCATCTCCATGACTTCAAGAGCAAAAGGTATACTCACTTGACTTTGTCTCTTGAAGAGTTTAGGTGCACACACACACTTCACGCATGTTTTATTTATCTTGCATTTGTGTTCCTTATTATTTATATGTGTGTGTGCATCCTTTTTCAAACACACTCACCAGCTTGCATTAGATATCATATCTTGCATTGTATCTCATTTGATAAACATGTTTGACATGTTAATTATGCTTCATTGTGTGCATCTCACTCACTTCACACTTGCACAACATTCATGTAAGATAGACATTTTTCTTGAGTGTTAAAAAGGGATTTTTCCCTTTAGCGAGGCCTAGACCGCTAGGCAGGCTCTGCTTGCACCTCGGCGCACGGAGCGGTATTCTCCAGTGCATCATGCGCGACGTGGTCCGCGACCTGTGCACTTGCACGCACAGCGGTCCCAACCGCGATGTTGTCCAGATGGTGCACTGCTGTATGTACCGTGGTCTGGACACTTACCTGTGTCGCGGTCTATCAAGCGGTTTTGACGGGATTCTGTTTCCCAAGTTCAAAACGATGTAGTTTTAACTAGGGCTTCATATATATTCTTCCTCTTCTCTTCTTGGCCGACCAAGAGCTTAGAAAATCATTTTAAGAGAGAGGTTAGAGCTTTTAGAGAGAGAAAACTTCAAGAAAGCATTTTTGACTCTCCAAACCCAAAACCCATCTCTATCTTGCATCATTCAACATCATATGAGCATGGGTCTTCATTGTTTCATGACTAGGTAAGCAAGAACTTCCTTGAATATCATTTATTGTTTTTCTTACTCTAGATTAGGTATTTATTGCTTGATTAAACACCTTGACTCACTTTATTGCATATATTTATGAGTCTAAATTGCATGATTGGGTTTGTTTGTGATAGCTTACATGATTAGGTTGATTTTCCCTAAATAGCTAACCCTAGAACATTCTTGTGATATTGGTTAATGATTAGGTTGATAGATTAATGTTTATTTATCTAGTCAAGCTCTATTGAATGTTCATGTGGATTTAATTGACAATTAGTTTGTTAAAAATTCTCTACACAACTAATTGAGTTTGTTTGTGATAGCTAGAATTTGGGACCACATTGCCCTTCTAGCTAAGTCTTTATGTTTTGCATTTAGACATTGTTGTTTATGCCTCATTGATTTCATTTGTTGATTGCACATTGATTGCCCTTGTTATTTATTGTGACAACTTGTGTTGGATGGACTTGTTTGACAATTAGGTCGCTAGAATCCCTTTGCATCTAATTGAGTCTTTTTGTATGGGCATGTAGACATTATTTGATAACTAGGATGTTGTATTGCATTATCTACATCTAGTTAAGCATTGTATGTTTGGTCTAACATATTTTGTGTTGAGCATTCATTGATTGTTCACTTAGACCTTATACTCTTCATTGAGTCAAAATCTTATGGCTTCGGGGTGAAGTTGCACAAGCATTGAAGTCTTGCAACCAAGTTGTGGTTGGCAAGCATCGGTCAAGGGAATCCATTGTAAAAGGCCTGCGGGTAGAGTAAGAGGTGCTCACGCCAAGAGTAGTGTATCAGTGGATATCACTAGGGATTGAACCAAGAGTGGCGAGTGGTAGTGTCCATAGCCTGAGGTTATCTAGAGTGAGAGTCCGAGTATCACTTGAGGATGTAACTTTTTACTCATATAGTGGATTTCTGTGATCGTCTGTGGCTAGAAGGATAGCCTGTGGTTTTTCCCTTGTTGAAGGGTTTCCACGTAAAAATCAAGTGTTATTTATTATTCCGCACTTTACACTTGATTTTGTATGTTTGTTTATGTTGGGTTATATTATTAATATTGACTAATCGAAAAGTTGGTAATAATCGATTAATAACCTATTCACCCCCCCCCCCCCCTTCTAGGTTATAGACACACTTTGTGTAGTATTTTCAGAATTGGCATACCATTAAGACGTTCCCCATCTTTAACAAGTCTTCACCCTTCGCTTCCATCCCTTGTAAAAAAAAGCTTTCCAAAACTTCCGGTGTCGGCCTATGTTTGAAATATCTTGTATACCAATAACCCTTTACATCTAGTTTCATGTTCATAAACCCTTCAGGCATTGGGCCTATTTTTAGCCCACTACATACACAAAATTGTTCTTTTCCAAAACAAACTTTCTTTTGTCCTAAGCCGAACCACATTTCATCCTCTCTTCCTTCGGATGAATAATCTCATTTTTAAGGAGGTTGTAAATAAGCATCCCATGAACTACAATGGGTTATGGCAAATCCAAATACTGCCCAAAAGGTCCATCCATAAACCTTTCTAACATTCCACACTTAGTAAGGACATCTTTAACAACTTGAATAATCCGACCTCTGCTATTACTGTTTGATCTTGAGCAAACCCACTTATTATGGTCTGGGCACCTCCGATATTTTTCGTTAGGATCCTTAGGCATCTGGTTACAATCAAAAACAAATAAGAGTCAAAATAAGGAGGAGACTTGAAGTCAACCTTGATGATTAGTATGATTAGTATGATTAGTATTGCAATGACTTAACTTTGGAATCATTTTACCTAAAATGTTAAGTAGTGTGATACGACATTTCTGACATTTATCATTTTACCATTTTACGTTTGGAATCATGTTGATCATTTTGCCTAACAATAGAAACATTTCTGAGCAATACAACATTTCTTACATTAATAGGATTACACGACTTAGCTTTGTTAATCAGCATAAATCTCAAAAGTTCGACAAACATATATATATATATATATATAATAGGTCTATTTCAAAAGCTTTGTTCATTAGCTTAGAACATAATTATACGTTCCAATTCTATATCATTTTAAACAAAGAATCATTGTAAATACTTCAAATAAACACCTACATATATATATAATAGGCCTATTTCAAATCCAAAAACTTAAAACCTCCATAACTACATCATACTGCATCCACTCAAAGTTAATGCCATGAACCAAACCTTATACACCAAAATTTGAAATATTAGAGATGGAAATACCGGCATTTTTCCCATAACTATATCCTATTGCATCCACTAAAAGTTAATACCTGCATTTTGTTATTACTAAGAGCATACTAAGAGCATGCCCATTCAAATCAACAATGGAAACCTAATAAGATAGTTTATTAGTTCACATATCAAGTCAAATTGGTAGCACATAATGTCACTTATAACTACAATATAAGTAATTATAACTAGTTAACTACATACTGTCAAATCGGCGTCTGTGCCTTTCTTAGAAGTCTGACAGTTGTACAAATGAAACAATTCCTAATTATCAATATTTCATCACAATAATTATAATAAACAAATAACCAATAAATCAATAATTACCAATGCATAAAAGGGAGAGATAAATTGATAAGGGTAGGCCTCCTTGTTGATATAATATCCATTGTAAAGATCAAATACTAATGAGGACAAATATAAGTAATAATGTTTGGAAAATTAATCAACTTCCAACTTGATCACTGCATCACTGCAGACAATATTTCGCCGCTGAATAAAGCTTCTCTACTAGATAAGACATGATTGTGGTATAAATGCATCATGTTAAATACTAAAAGTAAATCCAAGAGCATGTAAGTTGAATTGGATTTTAATATTAAACTTCCAAATCCTTATTGTAAGCTGTAAAAATTAATGAAGGCGTGACAATACAATTGACAATATAATTAATTAAATTCCATACTAATCTGGACTAAATTGTTCTCCTTTTACAAGATCCATTGATTTGTATTCATAGCAGAACCCTACACAGTCATAATAACAAAAAAATTATTATTACTTTCAAACAATTTTTTTCACAGTAATGCAAGATTCCTCAAAGGAAACAACCACTACACATTAGCGAATTTTGCAAAATAAAAGCATCAATAAGCATCTCATCTCTCTCAATCAAAAGTTCTATTTTTATCAATTTCTCATTCAAATTTATGTTTCTAAATTCATCAGCATTGTACACATGAACAAACAAAAAACTAAAAATGATATTTCTATAAGGTGTCATGATTTCATAAACAAAACAAACACAAAATTACACAAAGAGCAAGTAAGATAACATTAAAACAAAGCATGACAGAAGAACAAAAAAAAATACCTTTACACTAATCAATTGAAACAAATCAACCATATTCAATTCGACTCTTTCACTTGAAATCAATGGGGCTCAATCTCTGCAATTTTTGTTAGGTTAACGAAGAGATCGAAACCAATTTCCAGATTACATGAGAGATTGAATCTGATACGGTCAAGTGTGAGGAGATTGAGACTGCTTGGATGCTCAAGGAATCAGATTTGACCAAGATCTTTTTCACCCCTCAGTTTGGGATCATCAGATTACTCTCCGTTACAAACAAAGTCAAACCCACCCCGAATTTCACTACTTTCTTTTTCTTCCCACGGGTCTATCTAGTCTTCTCTATACTTTTGTCTTTATATATATATATATATATATTTGTCTTTTCATTTTGGTAAAGTTGTAAGAAAGGCAACTTAGTAAATGTCATATTAAATGATGTAAATGATAGAAAACAATTTTAATGGGCAGTATGGTAAAATCATTTATAAAAAGAACAAAAACACAATTTTCAATCATGGGCTATATTTGGTTTTTGAAAACTGAGGATGACCATTTATGCAATTCCCCCTCAGGTAATATCTAGAGTAATGTTGGGAAAATAATGCATGGTATGAAACATGGCAAAGGATCTTTGGTTTATGGGGCTGAAACTTTTGATAAAAATAAAGGAAATGGTTAGGATTCAAGCAAGATTTCGGTGGGAAATTTGAAGAAGGTAACGGATAATGCTAAGAGTGGGAAGAATACTAAGATGGGTTCTAATTTAGTGGAAGGGTCTAGATCTATAGTTCTAAATGAGGAAATAGTTGAGGAAACTATGGTGAAGACCACCCAAAGCCATATTAGTAAACAGGGCAAAACTCCTACCAAAAAAGTTCTTGCTGAAATTTATAATAGGAAATCTCCCATTAAGAACCATTTGAGCACTGCTTCTAGCAAATATTTAGCTGACACCCCTATAGATAAGAGCATTTTCAACAAACCTTTTCAGGAGAATGTCAATGAGATGTAGGTTAAGAGAAATTGGAATGGACATAAAAGGAATACACAACCTACAACCAATGCCACCACTAAAGACATGAAAGAGGATATTGAGGATTCTGAGGTTCTTCAATCTCTACACAAGGAGGTTATTGAGCTGGAAATCGCAATTGGTGGGGATTGTATTAGTACTGATGCTGGAAGTTCTGCCTCTAAACAAGTGAATGTGGTTGATGCTACTAACTTTGAAGTGGTTGCCTCTAAGCTTAAAGAGACAATGGAAATGGCCAGGCAGTAGGGTTTGCCATGGTGTATCTTCTTCTTTTCCTTTTTTTTTTCTAATGATTTGTTCGTGGAATGTTAGAGGGGCCGATAAGAAGGGGTTTAGTAAAATTGTTACTAACTTAGAAAACTTTAACATTTTGATGTTCTTGCAATCTTGGAGCCTAGAATTAGAGGTTCTAAAGCTTCCAAAGTGATTGATAGATTGGGTTTCTCCAATAAATTCATTATTGAAGCCTTGGGCTTCTTAAGAGGTATTTGGCTTCTTTGGGACGATAATAAAGTAAAGCTTCAAGTGGTGGCTAATTCCAAGTATACTATCATTGTTATCATAGCTTAAGGGTATAAATTCTGGGTTTTCATCATTGTTTATGCAAATCATAACGCTATGCGGAGGAGACAACTGTGGAGCTACCTTAGTTCTTTTAGGAGCTGCTTCAAGGGCCCATGATAGTGCTAGGTGACTTTAATGAGATCACTAATAGCTCTGAAAAAATAGGTAGAAGGAGTTGCTACACCAAATCAGGGTTTTTGGAGTGGATCAATGATAATAAAATGGTTGACTTGGGGTTTGTTGGGCAAAAGGTTGCATGGATGACTAGAAGAGGCCTTAGAGAGGATATTTAGGAAAGATTAGATAGAGCTCTCTGCTCTATGGAGGGGAGAATTATGTTTGAGGAAGGTCAGCTTAGGCACTTACCTAGAATTTCTTCGGATCACTGCCCCATTCTTCTGAATCTTCAAAGTTTGCATATTCCTTGCAATTGTCTTAAACCTTTTCGGTTTCAAGCTATGTGGTTGAAGTATGAGAGCTTCAATAATCTGGTGAAACATGCCTGGGAATCCCATAATGTGAACATTGCTGATAAAATTCAGTCCTTGTCCAATTCATTAAAGGAGTGAAACAAAGAAACTTTTGGGTGCATTTGTAATAAGAAGATAAGGTTACTTGCTAGACTCCAAGGTATGCAGAGACGCTTATGTGAAAGAGCTAATCATGGCTTGACTAAACTAGAGGTTAAGCTGCAAGAGGAGTATAATCGTATCATTGAATAAGAGGAGATTTTCTAGCTACAAAAATCTAGGTGTACATGGTTGAAAGAATGTGATAAAAACACTAAATTCTTCCATCTTGTCACTATGATTAGAATGAGGTATAATAAATTGGAAGGTCTTAAAGGTGATGATGGTACCTGGTAAAGTGACAAATAAGGTATGAAGAACATTGTTATTTCCTATTTCCTGAATCTCTTCTCTACTCAGTCCTATGTGGGCAAATATGATAGTTTGCCTCGTGTTTTCTATAGTCTGGAAGATACTGTGGCTGCAGATTTGTGTAGAGAAGTTTGTGAATAGGAGGTTAAGGTGAGTCTGTTAAGGATTGGTGGTCTGAAAACCCTTGGACCAGATGGTATTCCTGCAGTTTTCTTTCAAAACCAATGAGAAGTTTGTAGTAAGTATTTAATCAGACTTGTGAGGGATAGTTTTAAGGTTGGCTCTTTCCCGGTTGAGCTGAACTAAACTCTCATTGCTCTTGTCCCTAAAGTGCCCAGTCCCTAAAGTGCCCAGTCCCATTGACATGTCCCAGCTTAGGCCCATTAGCTTATGCAACACTACGTATAAAATTATTAGCAAAGTTATAGTTCAAAGACTTAGAAATTTTCTGTCTAAGATTATTAGTTTCAACCAAGTTGATTTCATCCTTGGTAGACAAATCTAAGACAATATCGTGGTTGCTCAAGAGGTTCTCAATAAATTTAAAACTATGAGAGGTAAAAAAGGCTTTGTCGTTTGGAAAATAGACTTAGCTAAAGCCTATGATAGAATCCAATGGAATTTCATTAGACATGTTATCATGGAAGCAAGTATTGGGGGTACCTTATTGGATCTTATCGTGTAGTGTATCACTAGTGTTCAATACAAAGTGGTTTTGAATGGGGAGGTTTCAAAGTCCTTCGCCCCTGGTTGTGGTATTAGACAAGGGGGCCCATTTTCCCCTTATATATTTGTTATGTGTATGGAGAAGCTTTCTCACCTGATCACTCATAGGTTAAATCTTGGTACGTGAAAATGTGTTAAGATTTCTAAGGGGTCCAATGATATCTCACATATTTTTTGCAGATGATCTGATTCTTTTTGGCCAAGCAGCTGTCACTCAAGCCAAAATCATAAAGGATTGCCTTGATATTTTCTGCAATTTCTCTGGACAGCAAGTTAGTTATCCTAAATCTAGTGTTTTTGCTCTAATAATGTTAAAGAGGGTCATGCTAGATTAATTGATGGGGTTTGTGATTCTCCCATCACTAAAGACCTAGGCAAGTACTTTGGAGTTTCTTTCATCCATGGTATGATTGGTATTAAAACCTATGGGGAGATTGTTGAAAAAACTCAAAAAAGATTGACAGCGTGGAAGAGTAACTCTCTTTTATTGGCTGGTAGAGCTACTCTTATTAAAGCAGTGACTTTAGCCTTACCGGTTGCAATCTGTGAAACTCCCTTCGAAGATTTGCAATAAGTTAGATAAACTAAATAGAGACTTTCTTTGGGGTCGTACTTTTTCTAAAAATGTTATCCATCTTGTTAAATGGAACAAAGTTTGTCTCCCTAAAAGAATTGTTGCCTTGGAATCAAGAAATCTAAGGGTATGAACGAGGCCTTAGTGGCGTCTTTCTCCAAAATGATAATGGTATTTGGTGCCATATTATATAGCACGAGTACCTTAATAACAGAATGCTTACAGACCCTAATCTCAACAAGAACAAAGTCTGCTCTAGTACCTGGAAAGCGATTTCTTTTAGTGCTAAACTATTGCGAAGGGGCTTAAATGGAGAGTTGGGAATGGTACTCACATTAGATTTTGGGTTGATGATTGGGTTCCATATATTGGTGTTCTTAAAGATTATGCTAGTGTCAGGCTTGAGGAAGATGATATGAAGCAAACTATTGATTCTTTCATGACAAATGGTGAATGACATTTGTCCCAATTAGTTGTTGTGCTTCCCTGGAATATAGTGCATCAAATTATTAGCATTCATGCTGGCAAAACCTCACAGTGGGCCTGCAAAAGTTATTTGGGGGTGGAGCAACTGTGGGGATTTCTCTGTCAAGTCGGCCTACCTAGGTGCTATTGAGGCAAAAAGGTTTCCTTTGTGGTCTTGGAGGTTCATATGGAACCTAAAATTTCCTCCCATGGTGCTTTATTTCCTTTGGACTCTGGTTCATGAAAAGATTCTCACTAATCTTCAAAGAGTTGTGCGTGGTACGGCCGCTGATTTCTCCTATCCTAGATGTAATTCTGGGATTGAAAACGTTGATCATCTCTTGCGTGGGTGTAGAGAGTCTATTGCTATCTGGGAAAAATTCTCTAAAGGTAGTACTTCCTCTGTTGCTTTTAAAGGTGATTTAGAAGGGTGGCTTGTTGGCAATCTTCAAAGTGGTAAGTTGACCGATGATAAACTCCCCAGTTATCTTCAATTCTCTAATGTGTTGTGGTTTTTGTGGAAAGGTAGATGTAACAAGGTGTGTGATCTAAATTTCTCTACTCCTCAATCCCCTCATCTGATTATTAATATGTTTGCTAAAGACTGGTTGGATGCTAATTTTGCTGCCACTAATAGAGATATTGCCCTGTTGTCGGTTGCTTCGTTGGAGCCCAATGAGAACTGGGTTAAATTGAACATTTATGGGAGTAGGAACTCTGAGACAGGTATCATAACTGCTGGTAGAGTTTTGCGCAATTAGTGGAAAGTCTGGTTGAAGGGGTTTGTGTTGAATAAAGGTGTTGGAAGTGTTATTGAAGTTGAGTTTGGGGTTTGTATGAAGGTCTCAAGATGGCCAGGAACTCTGGATTTAGTGAAGTTATAGTTGAGTTTGATTCCCTTACTACTGTGCACTTGATCTACACTATTACCAGACACAATCACCCGTTATTCAACCTCATCCAGAATTGCAAGAAGTTTGTGGCAGCTGATTGGTGTTGCAATATCAACCATATTTACAGAGAAGGCAATAAGCTTGTTGATGGTCTAGCCCGCATGGGTCATAGCATGGATATTGGTACTGATTTCTTTAAAGATCCTCCCTCAGTGAGTATGCCTATTTTGTATGCTGACTACAGAGGTTTAACCTGATTTAGACAGGGCTCTAGTCCTTCTTCCTCCTAGTTTCCTCTTTTTTGGGTTTTGCCCTCCGGTGTACCACCAAAAAAAAAAAAAAAAAATTGCACAACTTGCAAAAATTACCCAAAATAACACACGACATAATCCTATTGTCCCTTCCCCTTGAAGTCTTGAACACATGCATCAAGCAACTTGAAATATCCAAACATCCTGAAGCATTGCCCTCCAACAAGAAACATTACGGACATTGCCGCACAACTCTGGTGTTGCTGGCATACTCATTCGCGATCTCAAGTTCTTTGTTATTCTTTTCGAATTCAATCATCTTCATTTTCAATTTTTGGTGTAACAAATGTTAGTTTGCATCAATTTAAATTGAACCAAAATGAATCATAACCTTTAAGTTCTAGGTATTTGAAAATTTTTGTGACCAATTGAAACAAAATTGAACATGATTGTGAATTGTGACGTGAGTATTCAAGTTTATGGATAGATTTGTTATATTTAGGAATAAAGAATTACCAATTTTTGATGAATGTAAAGAAAATAGGGTGAGGAAGATGGTGATGATACGAGAAAGATGACGATGAAAGTTGGGGATAATGGTTTCGAGTGGCTATGATCCGAAACCATGCAACTATGAGTCATGACATCCCAAAACCATAATGTATTTCAGAAGGGACCATCCTGAAAGACATGGTTTCAGAATAGGGTAACCCGAAACCATGTGTTTTGGGTTGTATGGAAACCTGAAGTATTCGGGTTAGGCTGAACCGAAGCATTAAGTTGATTTTAGTGCTTATTTTGGAGATGATTTTGAGTGGCATAAGACAAAAATTCCATTCAATGTACTGGTTCAACTTATTATTTTTAATCATAAAATTTAAAAACAAAATCCATTAGACAGTAAATTTTTTATTTTAATCCATTAGAAATAAAATAAAATAAAATTTTCTAGAACTAGAACGTAAGAATCATAATAATACCAATTTGTATTATTAATCAATATCATCTACAAGACTACAAGTAAAGAAAGAGACAAACGAAGTAATCCAGAGAGCAGACAGATCAAATTAACTCGGATCGCTTTATTAACAATACACGAGCCAGTAGTCAGCAGTCAGCGGTACTGGAGATGTAACAACAATATGATCTCAGACTGCTATTTATTTTGAAAAAGAAAAACTATAATTAATCAATGAATTATCTATTTCAATCTATAGAAAATAAAATAAGGAATAAAAGGTCCAAAGTATACCGGAAAAAAGGTTGTTATTTTGAAAAACATTTATAAATATTATTTTCGCAGTAACTTGTGATGCAAGCTTCAGCTTCAGCGAGTCGACCGTTTTCTTATTATTACCGTCTGATGCACCAAGCAGTTAAATTCCTCATAAACTTAGAAAGCCAAAAATAAAAGCTCCACAAAAATTAGCTTGCAGGAACTCAAGACCCTAAAACAGAGTGAAAAGTGACAAAATTAATAAAGGGGTTCTTCATAAACGGTAACTAAGAGTAAAGGTTTGTCGGTGCTTACTATTGGTGTTTCCCGTCATGGAACTGAGCGTTTTTTGCAGATTTGAAGCTCGCCAAAAATTCTTTAGCCTTCTGTAACTCATGCTTCTGCCTTGACTTATCCCAACCGTGTTCAGCAGTCAATATCTCGATGATGCGAGGCAATGCCCGCTGTGCTGCATCAGTGTCAAGGAATGCAAGCCGAGATCTCCTAGCAATGAAATCTACAGCCGATTCACAGTACTCATTCCGAGCACAGTAGGCAACCTCAGCCTCTAGAAAAGGGTATCCATGGGCCAATCGCTTCCCCAGACCTTCATCCTATTCATTCAAACAAGTATCTAATGAGTAATATGTTAATCTTACTTGCAAGATACAGATCGCTCGTAGTTTAAACATAAACAGTGTGCTCGTCATATCTAAAGTATGGGGGTCCGCTTGTCCCACCAAGCAAGGTAGTCACATACCAAAAGTCTAAAATATCATATTAAACAGATAGAAAGCGGAGAAAAACTAATTCTACAGAATTGTAGGATAGGTTCTCCTACAATGCATTTTTAGGATGTGACAATCTTAGATAAATTTAAATTTCGGCTAAAGAAAACCAGGAAAGAGACAAATTTTCTACATCTCTGATTCTCTAAGACTGATTAAATGAATATTTTTGACACATTTTAAAACCATGCACTGCATCAAGTGCCAAAAATCAAAAACTGCATTTAAACAAAAACTTCCTGTGCCAACAAAAAGAAAAACACTATTGAAACTTCAAAAAGGAGCTGACAAACAAATGAACCTGAGCTATGGCTGCCACACGTTCTGCCAGTGTCCCATATGCATGGGACAAATGCTTTGCTGCAGTAGTGTCCATAACACCTGGAACAACTTTACCACCATATGTCCTCTTCATGCGTACATATTGTTGAGCAAGAACCGTAAAAGATGAAGGCTCCCATCCATCTCCACCAATAAGCCGCAGGTTTTGAGTTATACATTCATTGGTTGGACTCAGCTTTCCGGACTTTATAGCAGCATTAACTGCATCTTCTGCCATGCTGAAACGAGTTCTAGTAAGCACAAAAATAATGCACCAAACACAAAGAAAAATAAAACGAAGAGGTAAGGGGGATTAAGCCTTTACTGAAAAAGCTATGGCATGGTGATAATTTGATTAAGGGTTCAATTTGAGAAGATAAATTTCACTACTTACATATATAACAGCTTACTAAATAAGATATCAATACCACTTCACATGCAACAGATAGGAAATTCCTCCACATCCTTACTCACTTTCCTCCAAGATTATCTAAAAAGACACTTTGGAGTTTAATTGATTAAACATTACCTTCGGTAAGTAGTCCACTTTCCACCAGTAATTGTGACCAATCCGGGATACTCTTCACATACGACATGATCCCTGGAGATACTCTCAGTGTTCTTAGCTGATGGATCTGTAGCCAATGGGCGGATACCACTCCAAGCAGAAAGAACATCTGTGCGTCGTACCTAATTTTTTCACCATTACTTTAGTATCCACAAGCAGACTGAGTAAGAAAGAAAAAGAGAATGAGGTAAACTTAGTCACCAGCACTAATTGGCTTAATGATTTGAATTTACACATGTTATCTAGTAAGCAAAACAAAGAATTATATAGGATGATATTTAAGCAATTGCCTATTTTTTTATTTTATTTTACTGTGACATAGAAACTAATAAGCCATGAGTTAGTGCAATGATCCATCTTTCTGACCATATTCTTACACGTATCCCTCCACTGTAAGCTCAAATTATTCAGTTTGACCTAACTGAACACGGACACGATAGCCTTCAATAGTACATACCATGTAAACTCAAACTCCAAGTAAACCTGCAGGTGACAATGCAGGTCCGATACGTGTTGGTAGTATTGTGTAAATGCATTGCAAATCATACCATTCTTTTTTAATATATACCACATTATCTACCATCAAAGTTTCCTACATTGTTTGGGTGAACTGGTGGAATGGTTATTACCTCAAGATGCAGGTTTGTATGCTGATTAAATTTTTTTTTTTTTTTTTAAATGTATAACTCAATCTAGAGCTGCCTAAAACTGAACAAACTAGCTTTAATTTGTCTGATGTGAGTGCAACAGAGTTCCATAAAACAGACGCTACCATTAAAGTATAATCAGAAAATAGGATATTTAACAGTTTAGGATAGATAACAAAAAGAGTAGAAGGTTGGTGAAAACATACATGTCTGGTACCATGTCCTTTGGTATCAGAGTAAACATTCGTTTATTGGTTTATTGAGGACCTTTCATATTAAACAATAACTTGAAAGAGCACATTACAGCTTTTTGTTAAGTCGTCTCGATATGTTACTTTAATGATGGCAGTGATGAATTCATTACCAAATTTCTCATACTGTAGTTGTGGATTAACAAAATAAATCTCTACTTATTTAAGATGTTTTCATTTTGTTGACAGCATGACAATGAAAAATGTAATAAGTGGAGCATTTCAACAGTTTATAATGCAGAGTATAAGAACTTATTTTAGGAGTAGATTTTTCACTCCCCCACGAGCAAAAATTTCTTGCATTACGCACAAAGCATGAAAATTAATAAAGATAAAATATAATGGAATAAGGGTTCTCAAACTTTAAAAGCGATAGCAAAATAAAAAGCTATCTACAAGAAAAGTCCAGGTGTAACCATTCCAAGTTGGCAAAAAGTGTCAGCTTTCATATTTATTTCTTGTTGAGCTTTCAAATGAACAATATTCATACAGATATAATTTCAAAATGATGACAAAAAGGTTACATCAAGATATTTTAAGACACCATGCATAGATCAAGATATTTTAAGTCACCATGCTTCGATCAAGATCCAGAATGGTTTTTGCTAGATTTTATTATGAAATTCTAAAATATGTCCTTTGACAAAGAAGCCACCAATGAAGCAAGATAGCATATAGACCTAATTTTATTTTATAAGAATAATTTCCAAAAACAAAACACTACAAAATAAAAAATTGCCCCATGCACATGCTCAATGAATCAATTTGTTGACTGAAAGCAAGTACCTTGACGTTAAGGTAATCACTGATGGCATCCAGTATAAACTCAATCTCATCCTCATGTGGTTCTGGAAGCAAAGTGATGACAGTGTCAGAATCTGTAGTGCCAGCAACTGTTCTTCCCAACCATGGCAGCATGAAAACAACACGTCCATCCTTAGTTTTAGGAACAATCAAACCCATTCCTTCTGGAGAATAGTAATCTGGGAGAACAATATGTACACCACTGCTAGGACAGATCATTGGCTGTACACTTTTGTCAGCCAATTTCCTTACAGAGTCACAAAATGGACCAGCCGCATTCACAACAACTTTTGCATAGGTATCAAATTCTTTCCCTGGTAACACAAGGGTTATGACATATATTTAGTAACCATTGGTACATCAACATTACACATCAAGAACATTAAATGCTGAAGATGAAAAACTGATATGCATTGTTGGTATTAAAATGTGTGCATGAAATGAGAGAGAGAGAAGAATTAGGACAATAATGAAGCAACTGATCATACAAGAGAGAACCACAAACAGATTATTTCTGTTGCTGAAAACAGCTCCTCTCTTTGGTTCAGTTTCTATTCTACATACCAGGCTGATTTAGTTGAACCATTTTTGAGCTTGTAATGGAAGAGGAAAGGTGGTTATTGGATTAAGCAAGTGGTAAGCAACTTATACTAGTGTTTAACCCCACACCTAATAGCCTTTGGGTCGAATTTACCAGCTTCATGTATGCTCAAACTCCCACTTTTTTGCAAATCAAGTTCCATAAAAACCATTGGATAGGAAATTATATTTGTTTGGACATGTTATTCTTTCATCATTTATTCACTTTATCATTAAACATCATAACTTTGTATATGAGTATTATCCTCACATAAATAGAAGACAACGAAATGTTAAATGTTGTCAAAAGCTTGAGTTTGCAAGAAATGGTCCAAAGTCTAAACGAATGTATTGAGCTATAATACGCTCCTTCACGTGCAAGACCAATGGGCTTTACACTTGGTTCAAGGTGAAACACTAACAGAGATTCAGATAATAAATTCATATAGCAAACACATTACAATCATGATGGGGCAATTGAATCCAACACCTCCTGGCAAAACAAGCTATGATACTACATTAGAAAACCATAGAACCAAAAGTTTAAGCTTGCAAGTCACAAGTGATACGCATTAAGCTCTTGCAAATTTAAGAAAATTAAAAATTAAAAAATGCACAAACTTCTTGGAGTCCTAGAGGATGAAATATCGGAGACTTGTAACAAAACATCCATGTAAAGTGATGGGTGTGTGCCAAAGATTTTATAGCCAATGGGAATTTATATATGGAACAAAAAGCAATGTGGTAAGTAAATGTATTTGGGTTAATCAAATCACACAAATAAAGAAATAGACAATGAGAAAAAACAATATGGTAAAAGCTTGCCAGCTAAAGTTAATGAGCACATTCATCAACAAGAACTTCACAATTTTTTCAAAAAACGGAAATCAAAATTCATAAACAGAGACAATTGAATGCTCTTTTAATATCTCATAATGCTTATATTATTTGCTGTTTTACCTTTTATTCTTAGTTAAAAGAACCTAAGAAGTAGACAAGTAAATACCTGAGGGAATTGGATCAACTATATTAATTTCATGTGAATTCACCATAAAAAAATAGAAAAATAATGAAAAAAAAAGGAGAAGAATAACAATAAACAGAAGTTTATAGCTAACATAATTTTGTTGAAAGGAAGAGCTTGGTGTACCTGATATATTGTTTCGAATTCGAGCACCTATGACCCGCTGGCTAGACTCGTCCTTAATAAGAGATACAACTTCTGCATGGTTAAGCACTGTGGCACCAGCTAATGCAGCAGTCACTGCTAATCCAACATTAACACGCGAGTCATTCATCTGCCCATCATAGTACACCACTGTACCCTTCAAGTTTCTATCTTTGCCCTTCTTTGCAAGAGTAGGGAAGAGCTCCGTAGACTCTTGAGTAGAATAGTATCTGGATAAATGTAACAAGCGTCGTCCTGCGACCAAATCATACATTTTCAATCCCATCCAGAAGTATACTACCTCAAACCAGTCAAAACAGGGTGTCATGCATGGCAAAGCATGGCAGAGGTGAGGTGCATTGTCGATCATCTGTTTACGTTCCTCAAGCGCATGGAATACCAACCTCAGCTGCCCATAGTCAAGATTAAACACAGCTTTCTCCAAGTAACGGACTCCTACAAAGTTAATGATTATAAGAAAAAAGAAAACATGGGGCCATTCAAGACAATATTTATAATAGACGAAGATGACTTCAATTTCAGTATCAAATAATTCTCCGGTTCAGTCCTGCAAGTTTGAAGAATCGAAACAAAAGATTCTAATGGAAACACATTTTATCAGTTAAATGAATATTTAATAACTAACCGAGAAAAATTTACAGGTAAACAATCATATATTGTGTCGATCATTGGAGTTTCCCATTGTCATACATTACTTCAGATTCTTTAAATTCTCATCCAACACATTTAATTATTCAATAATTCACCTACATTATATAGGCTTTCAAATTCAGCTAATTCGTCTAACTATAAACAGTCAACTTTATTCTCGAATATAAAAAAAAACAGCGAAGCAATCACAAATAAATGAATAATAACATGTTTTGTTAATGTAACTTTAAATTTTCAAAATCACGTAATTTTATAAAGCTAAATCAAACCGAAAGTAAGTCACATTTACGAAATTTAAATGAGCGCGTCTATTGAATTGAATCGCGTACCTCCATGAATCAGCTTTGTCGACCGTGAAGAAGTGCCCGAAGAGAAATCCTCTCTCTCAACGAGGCCAACACGAAGCCCGCGCGTGACAGCGTCGAGAGCCACGCCAGAGCCGGTGGCACCGCCGCCGATCACGAGAATGTCGAGAGGATTAGCGGAGCCAGCGCTGGTCAAAGCCGACTCCTGCACGGCTCTCGACGGGACGACCACATTCACGTCATTGATCTTACGCCTGACGACATCGAGAGTAGGGCCGCGGTCGCTTCCGGCGAGGGAGGGGTTGTTGAGGATGATGGCGGTGCCACCGGCCGCAGCTGCAATCGCGGCGGCGGTTGCGGCGCCTAAGCGGCGGATGCGAGTAGCGGAGGACATGATGATGACTCTGATGAATGAATTGTTTGATGAGTTTGGTGTTTTGGCGGAAAGAGAAAGAAGAAATAGGATGATACAGTTATGGGAAGTGAACAAAAGTTGCGTTGGGAATCGGTCATGACAATTTTTTATTTACTTAATTGCCACTCTGTTCCTAAATTACTTAACAGTCCCTTCTACTCTCCCACTTCACTACATCACCAAGTATTTTCACAATAAAATTTCTTATTTAAAAAAATCCAACACAAAATAAACGATCAAGAGTCTGTTGCAATCTATAAAAATTAATATAATACCTCAATAATAAATTATCTTTTCCCATTGGTAGAATTCGAGTCACTGATTTAGGAGTTAAATGTCTAAGTTTCAAGTTCGTCCATCTACCAACTGAGTCATTTGTCTAAATCTCAAGTCCGTCCATCTATTAGCTGAGCTATACCACTGTTGGATATTTAAGATGTTATTTGAAACATATTAAACACGACATATATTTTTTTTTACTTCAATGACTTGTAAACACAACAATTTAACTATGACCATCTTTTCTTTACCGACCACAAAAATTATTTTAAAAAAGATATTTGGTTCATTAATTCTAATTAATTTTGATGATTGTGATGTATACATTTTTAGATAATAGTAAATATTTTTTTCATATTTTTTAGATTTTAAATTAGTATTTAAAGCTATATGAAAAATATTTTCTAAATACAATACAATTTTAAAAGTTCTAACAAGATTGATTTTCTTAAGAAAAAAAATGTAGGTAATTATATTTGGATTATGGATGGAAGTAGAGGTTTTTTGTTATATTATTATCTTAATTATATTTTATGACTCACGAAGTTGTAATATTGTAGTCTTTTTTTTCACTTTTTATTTTTATCATCTTGCATTTTAAGAAAAAAAAAAGGTCACGTGGCAACTTGGCAATACCCAATTGATAGGATCAGTATCCAAGTATTATTCTTTTTAAAAATCTAGATTTGTTTATATATATATATCCAGATTTTCATGGTCCTTTTTGGTGTTATGATATATGAGGTGGGCATTTTGGGTAATTGAAGTTTAATTAATTAATTATTATTTATTATTGAAGTTTAACTTGGAAAATGAAGAAAATGCAAAGAGCAAGTTGCAGCTCCACGTTGCAAGAGTGGAGAGAATAGAGGTGCATGGCTGACTCGTGAATTCCACTGACTGGCCATTAAATAAAGAGGACAATTCGGAGAACTTGTTCCGTGAATATGTGAGACCTTTTTATGTATTTATTCAATTCCATTTTAGTTGGGTCAGTGGGCCACCGAATGTACGTTTGTTTCCAATGTTTATGACCAATAGCTCAAATTCTATCTATCATACCGATCATGTATTGTTTAATTTCAATATAGAATAGATACATGAATTGAACTGTTTATATACTATTCAGTATTGATTTGAAAGTAGATATATGGCTCAGTTAGTTCATGTAATTTTTTTTTGTTTTAGATAAATCGTTCATGTATTACTTAATTTTATGATGTTCGTATTCCATAATCTCTGTAGATTTCAACATATCCTAATAAAAGTAATAATAAAAATAAAACATCAGTTGTGTCATATGTGCATCTTGTTGTCAATATGCTTGACGTTTTTAGTCAATTAAATTTTAAATCATAAAAGTCGATTGGACAGTTCCATTGTCCATTTAAGATTTACCTTATAATCCTTGACTTTTTGTCGTTGTTTACTTTAATTAGTTAGGGATAAAAATTGTCCAACCATATTTATAATGTGAATTGAATATATCCAACAACCTCATTTGTAAACCCAATTTGAATTGATTGCTGATTAGTTCACTGTATATATATTACTAAAAAGTACAAAGCACCTGATATATCAAAACAATCTTATAAATTTGGATTGATTTATTCATATATATTATATATTATTTATAAGGGTCAAAAAATAAATAGCACTTTTTAGAGGTGTCATTTCAATATTATCACTGTTTTAATAACTTATGTTTAAAAAGCATCTATTATGGTGAACGGATAAAAATACCCTCAATAGCTGTTCCACATCAAATTTCTTTCATTCAGTTTACAGTGGAGTAGAGAGAGAAAGTCCGGTTGAAACTCAGGCAATCACTCGAACGGTGATGAAGTGGCGCTACGCAGACGCATTCTGGGGTCGAGCTCCCCGCCGAGCTCGCGGTGGTCGAGCTGCCCGGCCAGCTAGCGGGGGCGCAGAGGGCAACGCTCCCAGAGCTTTTTTTTTCAATTTAAAGCTCGAACAGTTCATAAAAAAGCTCGGAGCCTTCTTGAAAAAGCTCGAGCACTTCATGAAAAAGCTCGGAACCTTATGCAAAAAGCTCGGGCAGATCATAAAATAGCTCGGAGACTTATTAAAAAGGCTCGGAGATTCAAAATTGACAAAACTAATATCCTTGAAAAAAGCTCGGACAACAATTTAAAAGGCTCGGATAGTTTTACAAAAAAGCTCGGACACAGTGTTAAAAGTCTCGGAAACCCAGATCTTCATCGTCTTATACATAAATTTTTCATAAATTGATTATTGATTAGTGTTCGAGTTTAGTGTTCGAAGTGTGGAGATGGAAGTCAGTGTTCGAAGTGTGGTGATAGAAGTACAAACAAAATAAAAAATTGATTATTCAAGGGCAATTTTGGTAGTTCACCATAATAGGTGTCTTTTAAACATAACTTATTAAAACAGTGACGTGGGTGCAACACACCTCCAAAAAGGTGACATTTTTCACAATTTCCACTTGTTATTTTTAACCTTTATTAGAGGTGTTAAAATGAACAACTAGACCACTCGGGTTTGCAAACTAGGCACGTTAATTAGAGTATCAAATTTTGTTTTTCTTTTCTGCCCTCAGAAAAATTTCTTTTACTTTCTTTTCTTTTCTATTGTTACTATAAACCCTATTCCAAATGGGGTTGTTTAGTGTGTTTTCTTATGTCTATTTTACTTTAAAATTTAACACGTATTGGATCAGGAGTTTGTCGGATTCTCCCATCTTTACGAATTAACGAGGTAAGACTCGAAGTTTAAAACCCCTCTCTAAATAGAAAATGAACAACTATACATGAGATATTATTGAAGATTTTGAGTTTTAAACATATTCTTACAATTAATACATATTATTATATTTCCTTTTATTATATATTTAATTAGGTAGTTAATTATTTTATGATTTGATTTTATTAAATCAAATCTTATAGCATCTCTAATGTAAAAGTGGTTTGCATATCAATAATTGTTGACATGGCAACAATGTCAAGAGATTTGCTTCCTATGTGGCATAAAAATAGACTTGATAGATAAACAACTCAAAATTTGGTCTCCAATGCTTCCGTCTAAAACGTAATTTTTTTAAATGACGTGTCCATATATATTTTTTCTGTTTTATTTTTTAATTTATTTCCTTACCAAAGATAAATGAAAAATTAATGTATGTAAGTAGACGGTTATGTTGACAATATCTATTTTTTTTTTTGCCATGTCAACTTGAGGTTGAATATGCACGACTGCATTGGAGAAAGATTTATTAACAGAATGTCTATTAATCTTACGTAGCATCTCTTTTTTTACAAGTCACTCTTACATTGGAGATGTTCTTATTTTCTTATTAGATAGATTTATGATGTTTTAGGAGTCTAGTATTTTTAATTTCAATTGTTATCTTAATTCTTTCTCTTTTATAAAATTGATAATTTTATTGTATCATAGTTATTTTAGGTTTCTTTTAAGTTTTTACTTTTCCATTTTGAAGGCAGTGTACATTACTTAGATTTTAGTTTTTAATGATTAATAAAATTTTAGAGAGTTTTCTCTTTTTTTCCCAAATATCGGCATTCATGAGCAAATCAACTGATTCAAATCATTTATCCCTATCTTTTATGATTCTTGTTTATTCGATTATTTCTGGGGCATCAACAACTATTTTAGTGCTTGTGAAAATTGGTTCATAAGTGTTTACTAAAAAATATTAATAGATTGATTTGTACATGTTCTTAGGTATGGGTAAGAAATACTAATTGAATATGTTTTTTTTTTGGTAACGAGGATCCCGAACTTCGTCCGGATATAAATCCATTCATCCTCTTTCAACTGCGTGACACACGTCTGGTATGTATACCCTACCGGTCTGTATGTTGGATACAGAGTAGGACAAATAAGAAACTTTGGCCCGCACCACTGGCCCCACAACGATGCAAGCGAGTAAATCAGGACTCGCCCCCGCCTGGGTAGGATTCGAACCGCTGACGTTAGCCCTATGTCCGTCCTTCCACCAACAGGGCTAAGCGCCCTAAAGGCTGGCCTCAAAGTAATTGTCAAGAGTATAACCAAGGACTTGGGTTTCATCTCAAGCCTTGGACCACCAAGGCAACCACCTTTTGGTTCTAATTGAATATGTCGTTAATGAAAATATGTGATAAGTATGCACTAAGGGTGCGTTTGGTACATGGTAGAGGATGGGACAACGTGGGACAATTTGCGCTTATCTCACGTTTGATGCGTTTTAAGCTTGGGACAGAACGGAACTGGGTGGGACAAAAAACACAAAAACTTGTCCCACCTAAAAAGGTGGAACAACTTGTCCCATGCCATGGGACAAGTCTGAAAAAGACTATTGTACCCTTAAAAATTTCTAAAAATGACAACCTCGTCCAAAACACCACCTGAAGTCTTGAACTCATCTCTCTCTCTCTCTCTCTCTCTCTCCCTCTCTCTCATTTGTTCGTTCATCTCAGAACCAGATCTCCAATAGAGGAAATCCTCCATTGTTCCTTCTAGATCACTGATTTCCACCGCCAACTTCGCCGCCTCATCACCCGTTCGCCTCCATCACGCCGCCGCATCACCCGGTCTGGATCTGGTGGTCCGAATTTGTGTCGAGGTTTAGTGTTGGTGTGGTGTTTCTTGGCTTCCTGTTGGTGTTGATGACTGTGGTTTGGTGTTTCTTGGCTTGCCGTTGTGATTGCAGAGCTCGCTGCAGTAGAAGATGAAGATGGAAAAGATGGTTGACTTGTTGGGTTGGATTTGTTGAATGATTTTTTGTAGAAATAGATGAAGACAGATTGAAGTTGAATTTTCAGTTTGTTTGGGCATTTATTTTTTCATATCCTTTGGCCATTTTTTCCAGATCTTTGAGCATTTTTTTCCAGATCTTGTGATCAATTGTTTCCAAATCGTTTTTACTTTTGAGCAATTGGAATTGTTTTTCATGGATATTTCTTTCCTGATCTAATAGATATTTGTCATTGGCTTTGGAATTGTTTCTTGAGATGTTAAATTCTGGAATAAGACCAGATTTTCATCAATAGTGGCTATTTTAGTTTTGTGATCTCAATCATTGAATATTGAAGTAGGAAAACAAATCCATGGATTGCTTTTCAATTATGTGTTGAATACTGATGTAAGAATCGAAACATCACTCGTTGAAATGTACTTTAAAAGTGGTGATCATTTAAATGGGTTGAAAAATTTTAGTCAGTCCCAAAATCATAATTTGGTTATGTGGAGTGCTATAATCTCAACTTCTGTTCATAATTGTTGCCCGGCAAAGGCACTGGAATTGTTGCAGGATTATATGTTGGAATTGTCCGATTTGTCACTATTATACCGTAACAAACATTAAACAATTTAATAAGGACATTCTGGTCATTTGAACCTCTTGTCCTGTCATATCCCAGTTATACCAAACATATAACAATACAGTTAACAGTTTTGTCATAGACATTCCAAACACAATGTGGAACAACTGTTCTGTCAAATCCAGTTCTGTCATGTCCCGTCCCGTCCAGTCCAGTCCCGTCCTCATACCAAACGCACCCTAAGGATGGTGTATTCAATTAGGATTTCAAATGACTTTTAATAACTTTTATGGAATTAAAAAGTTTGGGTGTATTCAATGTTGACTTTAAAGACTCTATAAAAGTCATGGGGTATTCAATACAGACTTTTATAGACTTTAAAAAAGTCTTTAAAAGTAATGTGGTATTCAATCAAGACTTTTTAACTGTCTATGAAAGTTATGAGGTATTCAAAATCTCAATGACTTTTAGTTATAACAAATCTCATAATTTGTCTTTCATTCCTACCAAAGACTTTGAATAACTTTATAAAAAAAATTTACTTTAGAAGAAAAACATAAAACTCTTTGAAAAACATTAATCAGCAAACATATGTTATATTTTCAAATAAAAGAACACACATTCTAAACAAATTTTACAAATAAAATAAAATGAATAACTTTTAAAATGAATAAACATTATAAAAAAAATACAAACATTAACGATCTATACAAAAAAAAAAATTAACTAAAAAGTAATATAAAACAACTTTCCATAGGCTATGCAATTAAGGACGATATTTTTTTGTTTACCTCTATTTTCAAAGCAACTAAACAACAACGAAACAAATCAAACGAACTTCATTTATGTTAATTAAAAATAATAAAAGATAAAAACCACTACTCAATCATGCCAATATACTATAATCAAAGTCGCGTATGAGCGTGACTCTATGTAATTATGATCAATATCAAACCACCCACTTTTAGACGTGAATCTTGTTCAACAACTATATGCGGTTTTTATGTTTTATCTTCAGTAACTTGAATTAATTTTGGGTAAATTTTTTATACTCATTGACATACTTTCGTAGAGACTTGTAAACGTTAATATTATTGTCGATTTACTACATTTATTCTAAACGAAAATTTATAAAATTTTGGCTAATTATAAAATAAAATAAAATTTTGACTAATTATTAAAAAAATTAGGTGCATAATATCTTTATGATGCAAAATATAATAAAATTACAAATAAAAAATTTAAAATCACATATATAGGCAAGAATGTTTTTGTCAAGTTTAATTAACAATGATTTTTTTATTCTTTTTAAAAAAATATTTTTATTGATAAGAGAAGTCTATATAATTTTACTAAAACAAAGTATATATCATTTTTTAAAATCAATAAATGTATATAAATGTCTATGAAAATTTCTGAAAGTCAGTTAAAATAAAAATCTCTGAAAGTCATTTGAAATGAAAGTCTATGAAAGTCATTTAAAATGAAAGTCTATGAAAGTTTTTTATAATTATGTAAAGTCTATAAAAGTCCATAAAAGTCTATGAAATCTGTAAAAGTCATCTACTTAAAAAAATCATTAAAAGTCTTTTGAAATCCTAATTGAATACACTCTCATAAATGTTGGTTGAACTGCTCAAAACATTGAATATTATATTAGTGTAATTTAATTAGGTTGACATTCTTGATGGATGTTTTCTATCTTCTAAGCAATTGTTGGGTATTACTAAATGAGTAATGACATGATCATCGCGTTGATAACAAGGAATTCTATCTACCAAACTCAAAAATGGATGATAACTTTCGAATCGAAAAGCTTAACTTAATTGCAAGACATAAATTGGTTACCACCATATATCAAAATAAATAAATTGAATACCACCACAATGACTTCAAGCAACACTCGTGTAGTTAATTTTGTGAGCCTATTTGTAGCCAGTTTTGTTAACCTCTGGATTTAGATTCACGTTACACGGCAACGCAAAGATGATTCTTACAAACACAAAACAGAAAAATAATATAGCATTGTCGCCGGTGTGACCTCTTCAACACTCAAGTCGGAAAATTGATATGTTGTAGGAAGAAAATATTTTCATATGGAAGAGAAAATGTCACAAGTCAATCTCTTGTGGTCTACCAATTCATGTAACATATTTTAACCGTTGATAGCTTCCTAAAAACTATTGTAGTCTAAATTGCTAACGAGTGAGTTCTAGGACTTTGTGCATATTATATATTATGAACTTATTTACAAATTTCTTCCTTGCTATAAAAGGTAATTCGATGAATAACAGCAAAAACCATAATTCTCTTTGTTTGACCATATTTACCCTATGAAACGTCGTCGTATTATTTTTGCCATCTCCTAGGCACGTGACGTGCTCAGTCAGTCACCAAACACTCGTTTTTTATATATTTTAATTTACCCCTATAAAACGTCGTCGGATTATTTATGTAATCGAATGAATTGGGCCATATTAATGTTGGGCCCATTTATGTTGTCCGGTTTCCGGGTCCCGGGTCATCTACCGGAAAAACTGTATTTTTGGCTCTGATATTCTGATAATCTGCTTCAGAGACAACACAGAGCGATCATCTGCAGCAATGGCTCAAATTCCAAACTTGGACAACGCTCCTTTGAATCTCAAGTCTATCAGGTACTCATTCCTCGGTTTCCTGTACATATTGATTACGTAATTTCATTGTATTTAGTGATCATAATTATTCTTCTGCGATTTTTATTTTTTGGTTAATTTTTCAGAGAACAGTCTCAGAGAGACCTCGTAAACATCCTTAAAAATGTAAGTTTTGATTGGGAGTTTAGAATTGCTTTTTTTTTTTTTTTTTTAATTTCAATTTATTTGTTGTTATTTGCATCGATGTTTGGGAACTAGTAAATGCTCTTGTTTATCGGTGTAGTTCTTGATTGATTTTCGATGTTTTTTTGGGTGGTTTATAGATTCGAGGGAAGAAGTGTTTGGTCATTGATCCAAAGCTTAGTGGCTCGCTATCGTTAATCGTACCAACATCAACACTCAAGGTTAATTCTCTTTAGTTTTTCATATCTTCTCTGTATATCTGTTAAACTCTTACTGTGATGTGATGCTTCTAGAACGATAAGTTAAATTATATGAACAAAGTATATATTTGTGTGTGAAATTCGAAGACATTTTCTGCCAAACAAGCTGTGATGATCGGAGATTGTTTGTGTTTTTTTGAATTTGGATTGAAATTTTCTGAGGTTCTTATGCTAGGTGGTATTTTTAATTACAAACAGGAATATGGCATTGAATTGCGGCTTCTTTCTGCTGAACCCGTTCAGACTGAATGTACCAGAGTGGTTTACTTTGTCCATCCAGAGTTTAATTTGATGAGATTTATTAGTTTCCAAATTCACGATGATGCTTTGAAAGGACTTCAAAGAGAATACTTTCTTTATTTTGTTCCTCGCCGGTCGGTTGCTTGTGAGAAGGTAATCATCCATTTTCATTTAATCCATTAGGCACAATTATTGAAGCTATTATTAAGATGAAACATGTATCACTATAGAACCGCTTTATTTGTTCTTTTTCTCATGATGCAGATTCTCGAGGAGGAACAAGTTCATAACTTGATGACTATAGGGGAGTATCCATTGTACATGGTTCCGTTGGATGAGGATGTATTATCATTTGAACTTGATCATGCTCTCAAAGTATGGTAGAATGGCAGAATATATTACGTCTTGTTTTTTTTAGTCTAACGAAAACTTTTCTATATTTGTTTTTAGTTTGTGATATCCGATTTGCTTTTTATTGTGTATTTTAATTGTTGGCATGTTAGGAGTGGCAAGTTGATGGTGATGCAAGTTCACTTTGGCATATTGCAAAAGCCATTCACAAGCTTGAGGTTCGTCTTATTTTACAGCTTTATTTTAGCTGAGCTGTACATAGGTGCCTTTGAACTTAAACCTTGATATATCAATGAAGTAGAAAATTGAAGGAGTGTTCTCTTATATTTACATTATGTTTAGACTTTAGAATGTTACCACTTAGAATGTTACCACTTAGTAAGGTTCATGAATGCTTAATTATGGATTTTGTGTTTACTCGTAACTTTTTGTTTTGTAGTTTACTTTTGGATTAATACCAAATGTGAGGGCCAAAGGAAAAGCATCGGTACGTGTTGCAGAAATTCTAAATCGAATGCAAACAGAGGAACCGGTCTCCACATCTGATGTAATTTTGTTGCTTCAAACCCATTGAGCAAATTAGCTTTTTACTTTGTTTTATTATTGTAATAATGTGTCTTTCTGAACTTCTACTAAATACGTTATTCATATTTCAGATGAGCATGCCGGAGATAAATACGTTGATCATTATAGATAGGGAGGTAAATTATGTTCTTTATTACGTATCAATATTGATATTTGTAGAAAGTTTCTTTCGAAATAATTTGATGTTGTTTGTTGATGCCTTTTTTTCTGTTAATTTTCTTTCATTGACCTTGCAAAATAGGCGATTTGATGTGTAAGTAGGATGGAGATTTATTTAGATTAGAAGTTGACAAAAATTTAAATACTTGAAACTGGTTTGAACAAAGACATCTATATCATAATGGAAAGAATTGTTAAGAACATATTGATTGTAGTAGAATCTTAAAGTTTTAACATTGGTTATAAACCCAAGGTGCTTTAAATTGTTACATTTAACCTAAAAGCTGTTTTGATTCCATTTGCTCTTTTTTAGTGTAAATTTCGTTTTGACTAAAAAAATCGTACATAGTGTTGTCTTTTTCATTGTAGCGTATTTTTAGTATACTTTTTACAAATTATTTTACTCGCATAAAATTTATTGCTGCTTGGCTGTAGGTTGACATGGTTACTCCCATGTGTTCTCAATTAACATATGAAGGCCTGGTGGATGAGGTAAGCTTATGAAATTGTGTGATACATAATATATTACATCATCCATGGAAGAAATATCATGGATAGAGAGAGTTTGATCAGTTGGCGCTGGCAAAGTACTGAGAGGCTTTTTTCTCTTGACTGTTCATGTACCAGTTCAATTAATCAGGAAGTTAAATTTGCTAATTTATTTTCTTAGAAATAGAATAAAAGAGAAATATTAGTGAGTCATCTATGTTGAAATAGCATCAGATCTTTTTTTAATGTTCTAAAGCTACGAAGTCGAATATATACGTATATATTCCTGAACACAATTTAGTTTATGCTACTTTTTTTCGGTCATTAAAATAATAAAATCTTTTATAAGCCATCTCTAATAGCTTCACTACAGTGTCTACGTATCAATAATGGTTCTGTGGAGCTTGATGGATCAATCATGGGTGTTCAACAACAAGAGGGAAAAAAGATAAAAGTTCCACTTAATTCAAGGTGAAATAGTCTCTTGATATGGCATATCTTATGTAATGCAAGAACAAGTTTTCCTTTTTTTCTTTTTGCGGTTGACAGAATCCCTCCAGATGAGCCTGTCTTGTGAGTTTTGGGTTCAGATGGATATGACTCATGAAAAATGGATTCCAGTAGATGGACCCACATGAACCTCTTAATCTCTTTATCAAAAATCTCTCTTACGGGATTATTATGAGTGTATTTTATTTTATTTTTGTATTTCTTACTTTCTTCTCTCTTTCCCTCTCTTTTTTCTGACATAAAAATTACTTCAGTGACAAGCTGTTCAAGGAGATAAGGGATATGAACTTTGAAGTTGTTGTCCAGGTTGATCTGTTTTTTACTTTTTTTCCTTACAATAAAAATATTTATTTCTATGGAACACCATTTTCTTAGTTGCCATTTGCAGTATTATTGCAGGTTCTACGTCAAAAAGCAACATCCATGAAGCAGGACTACGCTGAGATGTCTAGTACAGTAAGTGTATAGTTGGCAGCTGAACATACATCATGCTTTATCTTAAACACTTAATGAAGTGGTTGTAGCCAATTTGAGTAACCTTTATTGAAACCCACTTAATGTTATATAATGTATTTGTGGCCATAGATCATAGTAGTCAGGTTCCATAGTGAAAGAATGCTGTGGTTATGGTCTCTGCCAACGCTTTATGATGTAATTGCATGTAAGCCACAAAATATAACCACTAATATTTTGGAGGAGATTATGTACCACATGATATCCTATATCAGATTTTTTTACCACAATATGAAATATTTTTTGTCTTGAGAATCAATGAACAATTCCTTGGATTATTTTTTCTTCTTTCTTTATTTTCTTTTTTTGGGTATTGTTGAATGTTTCCATTAACACTTTGTAACGTAGTCACATGATGCATACAGTCCCAGACAGTTTCAGAACTGAAGGACTTTGTCAAAAAGCTTAACTCATTGCCAGAAATGACTGTAAGTTATTTTCATTTTTCATTTTTATATCATTACCTATGTAGAGTTATCATGGCCTTTCTAAAAGCTGTCCAACGGAGCTTATTGTAATTTGATTTGATTATTGATACAGAGGCATATAAATCTTGCTCAGCATCTATCAACATTTACATCGAAGCCGTCATTTCTTGGGCAGCTTGATATGGAACATACTATTATTGAAGCTCAGAGTTATGACATGTAAGCTGCATTTATTCATAGGTATTCTATCTAGATTGAAATGTTCTGGGACAAAGTACATCTATGATACCAAAGGGCAGTTGCTGTCACTATTTGCTGATTTCATGAAACACATTTTTTTTTATGTCCCATAGCACCTTTATGTACCTGAGATGTGTTTCATTATACAAGCAGAAATTACCTTGATGGAGTTATGAGGACACCTCTGTGTACCTCCAGTTCATCATATTTTTGCTTTGTACTACTATCTTTAAATCAAAATAAATAGTTTTGCTGGACTCACAGAAAGTGAAGTCATCAATTATGTGAGATAGAGAGACACATGGTGGTACAAGCTGTTAGGAAAGGGCTTAACAATAGTTTTTAAGCACTTCCAACACACCCCCTCACATGCAAGATCAACTAGCTTGCCATGTGGCCCAAGCCTAAACACAAACAACAAATACGAATTCAATCATGTAATGGGACTCAAATCCAGACACTTCTAGAGTTCTAGTAGAACTAGTTTCGATACTATGTCAATAACCACTCGACGCAAAAGCTTAAGTTGTTAGGAAATGACCCAACCATAGTATTTATACACTCTAACAAAAATCATTTAGACAATGCCTGAATTCAAGAATGGAGTGTCAATGAAGATGATAAATTGCAGGTCACTGAAATTTGCTTGATCATATTAGTATTGTAATTAGTTTATCAATATTTGATGTTTTTCCACTTGAGAAAAATATGGTTTATGGATTTTTAAAATTGGCTAGGTTCTAGTTTTTGAAGGTGTGGAACTAATGTAGTTTATAAATGCAGATGCTTTGAGTACATTGAAGAAATGATTCACAAGCAGGAGCCTCTTAGCAAAGTCCTACGTCTTCTGATCTTATTTTCTGTTACAAATTCAGGGTTGCCCAAAAAACATTTTGATTATTTGAGGCAAGTATCTCTTGCATTCCATGATTTCCATCACTATAACACTTGTATTCTTGACCAAAAATAATGGTATTTACTGTTTCACTTTGTTGCTATTTCTACTAGTGTGTCGTTACCCATTTTGATTTTGAATTTTTTTTTTTTTTTTTTTGTATTTGTATTTGTGGTGTTTAGGAGGGAGCTACTCCACAGTTATGGATTTGAGCACATGGCTGCTCTGAGCAATTTAGAAAAAGCTGGATTGCTCAGAAAACAGGTTACTATTGTTTGGCCATCATAATTATCAAGTATTTCCTTAAGTTTGCATGCAAAGTCTAATCATTAAGTTTATCGTAGTTTATCAAATTTCCTAACTGATTAATGCATGATCTGAGCCCTGCAGGAGGCAAAAAGCAATTGGCTGACAATTAAGCGTGCTTTGCAACTTGTAGTCGAAGATACCGACACGGCAAGGTATTATGCTTCTCGATTAAGTGATCTGCTTCTGTTACTATATATTTCCATGATGTTCAATAAATTTACCTTTTCATAATAAAACATCGTTAGAGTATGTTGTGCCCTTCGTTGCTGGTTTCACATTCTTTGTCACCGCTAACTTGGTATAAGTTCAGCATGTTATTTGTACTTTCAATGGTTTTCTTAAGGCATTTCAGATATTTTGTAAATTTGAATCCTTCAATTTTTAGTATATGGATAATTGTAGAGAGAAGAAAATGATTATATATATTTTAAAAATATTCTTAGGTTGTCAACACAGTTATTATTCTCTTCATGATTATTAGAAAATGCCCATTGACTAGTCAGATCAAAATTGAAAGATGTTCTGCTTATCTTGATTCTCTTGTGAATTGATATTGTTATGTTAAATTTTGCTTCAGGCTTTTTGTTCTCTTTCACATTGTTTGATGGTTATTTTTCAAAAATTAATGTAATCATGAAATGTTGTAAACTTGTAATGACAGTTTGTTTTATCCATTATAATAACTACAAAATGCATAGGCTTTCTTTTTTTCTTTTTCATTTTTCTTTTTCATTTTAAGCTGTCTCTTTTCTTTGATGTTTCTGAAACAATAAATGTAAAATTATGCCCTAGGTATTTACTATCTCTCTTGGCAACACATAATGTGTTTCTTAAGCATGCTAATTAATATGAAGGTTCTGTGGTTTTTCTTACATTTGAAGTGATTTTGTGTTCTGCAGCCCCAATGATATTTCTTATGTCTTCTCTGGATATGCACCTCTTAGTATTCGCCTCATTCAGAATGCAGTTCGATCTGGATGGTGAGGGTAATTCTTTGTGCTTAAGTTCTTAGTTCTTACTAGTTCTTGTGGTGAGCTCAGCTGGACAGATTATTCCCTTTATCTCTTATACTTCTTTTTGCCTCTTTTTTAATTATTGTGAGGGGGGATAGAAAACTCAAAGTTTCATTCTTGCTGGTCTGGTTATGCTGATTGGTTACTTGTAAATGTCCCAAGTAATTTAGATCTCTCTTTCTCACTCTCTCTCACACACACACACACACATAGTTTGCTTGTGTCAAATATATTTTTTACTCATTACATATTGTTTAATTTCTTAATATCATTTTCCTTTTTGTATCATTTTTCAGCATGTTTATTCTTTCTTTATGTTTTTTTTTTGTTTTTTTTATGTTACCTCATGAAGCTACTCAAATGCTCCCCAGCGCCAGGATCCTTTCCCAAGTTGTTTATTCTTAGATAACTTGTTGCATTCAGTAATTTACATATGAAACATGGCAGACCAAGCTCCTGACCATACATAATTGGAAACCAACATAATATGCTTTTGTGTAAAAACTTACAAAGGAAGATTGTCTTGTTTAAGTTAGTGTGTAGTGTTTGGGGAAAACAAAATAAGTGCTGCAGAATCAATAATGATTAGTAGCTGTGTTTTCTGTTATCTGGTGTTGAAACTTTAACTTGGAGGTTCGAAACACGGTGTCTGACACATTTGTGTACTCTACATAGTCTTTATAGGTATATGAATACTTTTCTATGTATAAAATAATAAAATGCTTGCCTAAATAATTAGCAGAATCATATTAAGACATTCATGCTCTTGCGATTGTTTATATCCTCTTTATACATAATTGGTGATACATTGTTTCAATTTGTTTTAAAACATTACCAAGATTGTTGTGCCAAGTGTCTAAGTTTCAGCAATAGGCTAAGTAGCTTTCTTTGAATTACTGATGATGACCCTCAGGCGTCCTATGGAAGAAATATTGAAGCTGTTGCCTGGACCACATTCAGAAACAAAGAGAGTTAGTACACTTCTCTCTTTTTTAATTTTTTTTCCCTTTTTGTTGCATCTCTTTTCGGTTCATACACTCTAACCATTTTAAAACATTTTCATATGCTATGGCGTTTCAGTACTGGATGAGTCAAAATAAGTCCTCAGCACATACCGCTTTCTTCCTTTCTGCCCCCATTCCTGTTCTCATACTTGTTACACTTTATACTGATATGTCCTATTATTAATACCTAGTACCACATTTACAGGGTGGGTTCTCAAACAGTCCATCATTTGACACATTGCCAGGTTCTCAGGCCTCTGTGGACAAGTAAGTGATTTTATTTGAAGAAAATAAAAACTACAGGATGCTGCTCAAAATATGGTATTTGTAAACTTATTGATGTGAACATGAAGTACGTGATTTGTTTGTTTCAATCATTCTGTAGAATAGTTTTTCTCATTTAGACAATTATCGGAGAATAAAGTTTTACGACTAAAGCATCCCCAGCAATTCTTGTCCAAACTTTCCTTTCGGTTTCTTCACTCTGTACAATGTAATAATTAGTATCTTCATTTACTTTATTGTAACACTACTTAACATATTACAGAGTAGCTGATGGAAGGCGGTCCACAGTACTTGTAGTCTTCATCGGAGGGGTAACATTTGCAGAAATTTCTGCTCTCCGGTTTCTCAGTGCACAGGTATTTCAATTGCTTTGCACATATGGAATATCATACTGGCTGAAAAGCTCCACTGAAATACATAATGTGCCATATATCTCTTATGCATGAAGTGGACTTCTCACACAGCTGAAATATTAACAAAAAGCAATACCGCATGTTGGAATTGTACAAAAATCAAATTAACTTTGATGCCATTTTGACAAATAATGTGGCGATTTCATGTGAATTGGATGCTGAAATGCCCTCCACGGATCCATGTGAAACACTTGAATTTTAACCCATTCTTGCAACCCCTAGGCGTGGCTGAACAAAGGCCCTTGCTTTCTTTCCAGATTGATGAACAGTTACGATTATGTTGTTTTTTTCTTGACAATTTTAATGCAATTGATGGTTTATTTTAAATCGTGGTTTGCAGGAAGGTATGGCGTATGATATAATTGTTGGGACAACGAAGATTATCAATGGCAACAGCTTGGCTGAGACATTCTTGGAGAAATTGGGTTGACTTGTAAATTTATCTTTAATCTCATTGTTTGATTTTGGTAACTAATTTTTTTTTTATTGAGTTAGAAAAATGAGTATTGTTAATGTTTTGATTTGCGAGAAAAATACTTCTAAATGAATTGTTTGTTTTGAGATTTCCTTAAGTTGTGTAACAAATTTAACATACACCGCTACACCAGGGTTTGGCGGATTTGGTAAATATTTGAGCAGAGCTTCTCTCCTCGGAATGGACCGACTTTATTAAAGTTGAAACGAATAGGACGAGATCTGTGAGATGTTGGTTAAACAAGATATCTAATGACTTATAGAATTTGAATTTCTTCCGAAAATATTTTTTAGGTTCATCTGGGAGAATTGAGTGTTATTTTTTCTTCTTCTTCGAAAACAAAGAATTGTTTGTTTTGAGTGGGAAGAGGTGTTTTCACTTGTATTGCTGAAACATATTATTAATTTTTTTTGAAACAATATGAAAACTGTTCTGATTTGCTTGAAGAATAGATCAATTCAAAGATGACGATTCTTTTTTCATTTCCTTTAAAAGTGTATATATATATATATATAATATATAAATGTCATCCAATTTTATTGAATCTAATGTCGGCTAACACTATCTTACTAGTTCAAAGTTAGCTTTGAATATAGAATACTGACATGGTTTTTTTTTTTTTTTTTTTGGGTTAATTACAATAACATAATCCTAAGATTTTTCAAAAAGGCATAATATTCGAGTAATGACTTTAATTGCTGTAACCCCCTTACTGTTATTCATGTCTACCTATTTTATTGAATCTAGGACTAGTAGTACAAACCTCCTCTAAGTTTAGGTCTAACTATAGCTAAATAGACATTTTGCTTGAAATTACACAAACCTCTTATACCATAAGTTGACTTTCATTAAACTTAACTATTGACCAAACTTTTAGGGCCTGTTTGGTGCGCATGATTGGATTGGACTATTTCATAGGATTGGATTGGATTGAGATAAAACTGGGATTAAATGAGATTGGACTGGACTGGACTAAATTAATACTATGATGTGTTTGGGGAAACATAGGACTAAATTGAATTAATACTATATTTTGTTTGGTAAAATATGAAATTGGATTAAAAATAATAATGTTTTTAATTTAAAATAAAAATATAATATATTTTTTTTATTTCATAAAAAAACTGATTGTCCTCTCTGTGTCTCTCACTCATTCAATTTTCAATCTCACCACCGCCTCTCTTCCATCTTCTCTCTCTCTCTCTCTCCTCACCACGATATCTCTCACTCATCTCTGCCATCAACTTCTGCCACAGCCACCACCGTGACTTGAAGCCGGAGAATCTTTTATTGGACGAATACGGCAACCTGAAGGTCACCGATTTCGGGCATAGTGCGTTTTCTGAGCATTTGAAGCAAGACTAACTGCTGCACACCACTTTTGTGCGGGACGCCGACGTACGTGGTGCCGGAGGTCATCGGAAAGAAGGGATACGACTGAGCAAAAGTAGATCTGTGGTCTTGTGGTGTGATCTTGTATGTGCTTCTTATTGGGTTCTTGTCGTTTCAGGACGATAATGGACCTGAAGATCTACAATTTTTTTTTATAAAAAAAATTAGTTTTTAAAAAAAAATTATTTTCAATTTCCACCGTATTGATATCCTATTTTGGGATAAATAATCTGGGGTTCCAGATGCTCCAAATCTTGGTTTGAAAAAAATATTGGGTTTCTTATTTTGGGAAAAATAATATGGGATTTCAGATATTCTTGATATGAGTTTAATTTATTTTTATTTAACTGGGTTTCTGTTGTTAGTGTTGGTACAATTGTTTCTGGGTTTCTGTTGTTAATGTTCTAGGTTGGTGTTGGTAAAGAATGATAAAGAGAGCAGAATGATAAAGAGAGCTGATCTCTTTGTAATTTCAAAAAAAAAATTAAAAAACTTAGATGATGATGGAAGAAAAAAAAATCTGGGTTTGGTGGTGGTGTATAGGAGATTCCGATGATGATGATCATTAAAAAAAAAACTAAAAGAATTTTTTTTTATAAAAAAAATAGTCCTACATAACGCAGGACTAAATAAACCCACCAAATAGCTGGGTTTATTAATCCTGCGTTTTGTGGGACTAATTCACAAAAAAAGGGCTCCACAAGATTATTTTGTTTAGTCCGGTATGCTTCCAAACATAGGATTGGATTGAAATTAGTGCAATCCTATATGCCAAACAGGTCCTTAGGGTTAAATGACTTGAATGTTTCGATTTGTATTTTTTTTTATTACCTAAAATAAATAATTAAACAAATATTATCTGATATATAATAAAAAATTTAAAAAAGATAAGAATAATGTTGTTATTTTTTTCAATATTTATCGCCATTTGTCAGAGGAGAAAAAAAATGGCAAACTTTTCTTTTTTGTCAGACATCTATCACCACCCATTTTCAATTAATGAGAAAATCATCATCTTAGTAAATTTTTTTTATATTTTTTCTAGGCTCAACACCCATTTTAAACAAAAGACAAAATAATCACTCACAGTTGAGCTTTTTTTTTGTCGAGTTTCATCACCCATTCAAAAAAAAGGTCCATAAAGGATTTTTATGAAAAATAGGTGATAAATATCGAAAAAAATAACAACATTATCCTCACCATTTTTATTAAAAAAATTTAAATTTTATTATATATTAAATAATATTTGTTTAATTATTTATTTTAGATAGTAAAATAATATAAATTGGGGCATTGAAATCATTTAACCCTAAAAGTTTGATCAATGATTAAGTTTAACAGAAGTCAACTTATGGTATGAGAGGTTTGTGTAATTTTAAGTAAAAGGTCCATCTAGCTGTAATTAGACCTAAACCCAGGGGCGTTTGTGCAACTAGTCCTTGAATCTAATGCCGGCTAACACCATCTTACTAGTTCAAAGTTTGCTTTGAATATAGAATATGACATGGGTTAATTGCAATAACATATCCTAAGATTTTTTAAAAAGGTATAATATTCAAGTAATGACTTTAATTGATGTAGCCCCCTTATTCAAAATCTGTTAAAGATAACGGTTGACTGAATTATTAGGGATAAAATCGTCTTTTACTAAATTAAATATTTCTATTATCTAATTATTTTTTAATTAAAAACTAAACATAAAATGAAGATCAAAGTTCAAAGTTCAGATGTCCTTGGTCTGAAGAGATCTCCATCAAAGAAAAGACATTGGAGAACTAGATCTCCTTCTTCAAATATGAAAACGAAATCTCCATTATTGGAGAATAATAGAGATCCCGATTCTTACCATTAAAGAGCCAAATCTGCTCCTCCGTGTGAGGTGCGATTTGCTCCTCGCGGAATAGCAGATCATCTGCTGCCAAAGTGACCTTGGCGATGGACTTGTTTTTTTTTTTTTTTTAAATGTTTTGTTTTTCATTGGTTGATGATTGAGTAGATAATGTTTGTAGGTTGATGGCTTTGTTTATACAAAGATGAAGTTTTGAAGGTATGATTGGGTGATGAAGTTAAAGAAGAGATTTTGAGAGATGAAGATGGGTGATTTTTGGATAATGAAATTGGGTGATGTTTGAGTGTAGAAAATGGTTCCGGAGAAAAATTGTTGTTTGGGAATGGAGAAAATCAAAGAAAATGGAAAGAAGTAAATAATTTTTAAGGAAGAGAGAGAGAGAGAGAGAGAGAGGGAGAGGGAGTTCTTTACATTTTTTTTTTACAGATTTAAATTTTTTTATAAAATTTTATTTCTTCAATTTCTTTGATATTTTGAGAGTTTATTATAATTTTATTTATTATTTTTATTATCAATATTTTTAATAATTATTTTAAGAGTAAATATCAGTATAATTTCAGTAGGGTATAGGTATACACATCATGTCTCTCATAAGTCATAACCACTATGATACGATCAGATTTATTTGAGAGACGATTTTAACTTTTGTTGATGAGTCCCGAATGTCAAGATGGTTGAAGCTTTACATGTTTCAGAACCATCCTGTAATCATTGGCAACCTGCAAGACGAACAACTACTCTTGAACAACATGACTTCGTTCTTATTTTAATAGATTTTTCCTCTCTCTTGGCTTCACCATCATCCGCAAAGGTCAAAAAAAAGAGAGCAAATTACACTAATTTACCCTGATTATATGCATAATTGCACTTAAACCTGTGAAAATATCATAATAACACAAACACACCTTCTGATCCATTGACTAATATTGACCACCGTTAGTTAATCACAAATGAGAAGAATTATTGCTTTTGTCCTTATAGAAATAATACTTAATTGTATAAAATCAATTAATCAATTAAAAAGAAAATTATTAGAAAATATAAATATAAAAAAGACGATGTGATCGCTTCTTCTTCTTCATCAAACACACAAAATCTCTTTTTTTTGGTAGGTGGGATATAAAAAATATATATTTTACATAGAATCTTAATTTTAATATATATCATTTTCTTTAATATATATCTTCTCTTTTAATATATATTTTCAAGAAACAAATCTAACCATCGGACAAAAACAACATTGAGATTTGGATTCAGTCCGCATCAATATGAAAACCAATATATATATATATATATATATATATATGAAACTTTTCTTTACAGTGCATACTGATAAATATATATTTGTGCCTTACATGTGAACCATTAGATTCAATTGCTTTGACTCGGTCTGCATGCACTTGTCAGTGCTTATATCATTACGCACTGGGAAGAAAATGACTATATATATATATATATATATCAGTGCGCACTAAGGAGAAAATTACTATATATATATATATATATTGGTTCTCTTATAAGGGATCCCTTATTTTAATTTTGGTAAGAACCTTGATGAAATTATGTTGATTTCTATGAATTTTGATCTGAATTTTTTTATGGATGATAAGTTTAATAAAATATACATATCTATCCCAATTTTTTGATTTCATCAAAATCCTTACCGTAATTAAAATAAGAGATCATTTATGAGATAATAGGAAATCTTAAATAATTATTGAGAGCTAATAATCAGACTTCTAGCATCATACTGGTAATGCATATAAGAATATTTTTACTTTTTAGTACTGTCAAGAGTACTTTCAAATTTATAACACTTGTAAGTCTAATTTATAGTATTCAGATAAATTTTTAAAAAAAAAAATTGAAAGAAAAAAAAAAGATTTGAGGAAGAAAAACCACTTATTAAAAAGTAATTTTTAGATGATTTCAGAAAACAAAGAAGTAAATTTCAGATTAAGGAAACTCTTAAAAGTGAATCTTAAAATAGCCCTTGATAGGTAACTCATTTAAAAAGCACTTCTACAAAAGCACTGCTAAAGAGCCTAAAGCTGTTGGAATTCAATAGTAGAGGGTCACTGGTCTTTCTGATACACACGTTCCTGGTCTAGTATAACAAGAAGCAAAGTTACCACTAACATTAATTTTTTTCTTATACACAGACAACTCCATTGGAAACACTGGCTGGCTTATATGTTATATATAACTCCAACATCCATATTTTTTTCTTTACAATTTCTGTAATCTTTTTCTACAAGTTAATGTTTTCTCGTCGTAAAAGGCAGAACCACGGAAAATAAAAATAAAAATTTCAACGAAAAATGAAACTTACGACAACAATAAGGGATTAGCAGCGTTGAAGAAGCTCTAAAATACTACCAGCTTTTCTCTTGGCCCTATCAGTGCCACTTTCTGATAGTTCCTTAAGTACCTCTTCTGCATCAAGATCCTTAGCTATTTTCAACTGCTGCAACTCACCTGTGCATAGTGACCACAATACTGCTGCAGCATTCTCTCGATTCCGTGGAGAACCCGTCTTTATAACCTCCATTAAAATTGGAATCGGCTCAGCCTGACCGATTGCTACTTTCCCTTCAGGATGGCTTGCAAGAATTGCCAGAATCGCCAATGCTTCATCCACCATTCCACCTCCAGCGTCTTTTAGTAATCTCATCAGTGGTGGAACGATACCAGCCCTTACAGCCCTCGCCTTGTTTCCCTGATAGATTGAAAGGTTAAATATTGCAGTGGCAGCATCCTTCTTTCCTCTTGGAGTCCCATCACAAAGCAACTTAATAAGAGCAGGGATAGCGCCAGCTGCTCCTATTGCGACCTTGTTCTCATCTATGACAGACAAACTGAAAAGGGTTGCAGCTGCATTTTCTCTGGCCTCCATGCTGCCATTTTTCAACACATCTACTATATCGGGTATAGCTCCTGCATTTACGATTGTTCCTTTGTTACTATCATTTATGGAAAGGTTGAGTAGTGCTGTTACGGCATGCTCTTGGGTCCGAGAATCTGTGGAGGATAATAGCTCTACAAGTAGTGGAATGGCTCCTGTCTCCGCAATACACACTCTATTATCTGCATTCCTTTTGGCCAGCAATCTCAGCTCACCAGCAGCAGCTCTTTGTTGTTCTGCATTTCCATTTGCTAATTTCTCTAGCAAGGTAACAATAGCAGCTCGATCACAGTCAGAAACGCTACTTCCAGGCTTTTTGCTCCTACAAGTTGCTTGATTTTTAGGAAGCTCGACACCATTGCTCTCACACCATAAAGCAATCAGACTCTTCAAAACATAGTTGGGTGTTAGGGCTGTGTGTAGCAGCGTCTGCTGTGTTTTGGGACAAGTCTTGTGTCCAGCATCTAACCACTTCTGAATGCAAGATCTTTCATAAGTCTGCAAAAAGGAAGTAAAATTGTTTATAAACAATGGATAATAACACAGATGCAAAACTGTGTAAAGTTAAGAAAACTGTCACTAACCTGTCCGGTGGAGACGATCACGGGATCTTTCATCAATTCAAGAGAAATTGGGCAGCGGAAATCATCTGGGATAACAGGAGACCTGTGTCTAATCACACCTCTCTCACCCTCGGATGTATCCACTTCAGGGTTTTCAATCAGCACAAAGTCCTTTAGCTTTTTAAGCAAGGATGACATGCTCTCCAAGCAGTCTCCGGGGTCTCCCCCACTCGTGATGACCAATTCATGGAAAGCTAGGGACTCTTTTTTCAAATCATTGATAGTCCTAAGTTGCAGTTTCTCGGAAAGTCTTTTTAGTATTGCGGGTTCAGGATCTTTTTCTTTCTGTGCTGCAGATAGATCACGGTCCAGTTGTAAATCAGGTGAGTCTGGTCTTCCTTTTGCTCTTCTAAATTGAGCATGTACGAGTTCGATCTGTGAAAAGAGCCAGAAGAAAAAAAGGTAATGTCATTTGCCAATATTTAGGAATATTCTAGTAAATGCTCTTTTATAACATTGAGTAGGAACTACAATTCTGATCAACAAACATTGAAGTGTCTGAGATCATGCTGATACATTTTCAGCAGATTTTCTACAACAATCAAATGGGTAGATAAAGTACCTGTTCATGAACTTCCTCAGATAAATCAAGATTATCACATGGAATCTCATTCAATGCTGATTCAATTTGTTCTGTCATTTGGTGGAATTTCGATGCAATCTTGTCCCTTTGCAAAACCTGTGAAATTAAGACACCGGTTTAGTGAAAACAAGGACTCACGGAGTACTTTGTTCATTGAAAATGACAAAACTAAAAGTACAAAGGCATTCAGTAAATGACTTTAGAACCACGGCAAAGGGCAGATAAAATTAAAACCTTAAAATTTTGTTAGCTACCAGTATATTTATTGGATTATAGAAGTTCTCATGAAAGATAACATGCACAAACTTAGTGCATACATAAGACTGTTCTAGTGAAAAAGTAAAAGATGTAAAAGAGATGACATAAGATAGAGCTCGGAACAATAGCACTGCTTTTTTATATCTCCAGTGAGAGACCCCGGGCAACATATACCCTCCTAGAAAAACAGAAGAAGATTTCATCCATATGCAGATCCAGATCTCTCCGAGACACAAATAACTGAATATTCTGCCCAGATTCTCCACATTCAACGCAACCCATTTAAGCCTTAATCGCAAACTAGTTAGGGTTGGGTACACCAATCTGTTTCCTCCTTTCTGCACCATCAAATTCTCCACAGCTTATTATATTAATAATTCTTATTCCTATGCACTCCCAAATCTGATCCGACAGGGAAAAACAAAAAGTACTGACATGAAGCTCAATAACAAATCCAAAATCTATGCTCCAATCACAAAATTCACATTAATCATGCACTTCAATACCAAAATGACTAGTACCGCAGAAATGGCAAGATAAACTCAAATACAAAGCTTCAGAGACTAATCCATACGAAGCTTCGGAGACTAATCCATGATGATTGGGACGGAAGATGATAAAGTTCCTCTTAACATATCCATAAACAAACACCGAGAGCATAAACCGAAGCATGTAAATGCCGAGTACCTATCTAGTTTAAGAAAAGCACTGTCCTAACATCAAGTTATTGGCCACAAAAGTTACTCAGGAAGCCCCAGCTCCCTCACTATAAAAAGTTCTATATGTTGCTCATGAAACAAATCAAGTAAAAAAAAATTAATAGAATTCTGGCTATATATTAACACTTGAAGAAAATAATGTTGCAAATACATGACAACAGCTTGCTCATCTAAAAATTCCTACTGGAAAAATAACAAATACCCAAGAATTTTAAACATTCAATCTGAAAATCCTAATGAGAAATACAATATTTTTTTTGTTTGAATTAATATGAATTGACTATAACATTAAAACAACAATATATTGACTTTTGTATCTGTTCTATGCCATTCAATTTTTTTCTTTTATCATATTTCCAAGCAATCAAGCAAACCAATACAATCATAATAAACAAAAATTTAAAATATATATATATATATATATATCAGTTTGTTTTCTTTCTTTTCAATTTTCTCAGCAACCAAACAGAAAGCTGAATTGACGCCAATAAAAAAATAAAAAATTGTACCTGATAAAGCTTGCTGCCTTCATCGACCGATTTGAGGAGATTCAAAGACGAATCGAGAGCGATTCTCAACATCTCGAATCCTTTAATATGTTGTTGAGTAATCTCTTCATCGCTATCTCTCAATTCTTCAAACAAAGGACTCAATAGCTTTATTCTACGTACCAAATTCCCATGCATTTTCTTGAACACGTTTTTGCACTCAGCTAACCCAGATATCTCCTTCACCGACTCCACGAGTCCACTCAGTAACTCGGGTTCTTGATTTGTCAATCCCATTTTCCTCCTTCACCAAAACTCACCCCACCAAAAAAAAAACAGCTCAAAAGTGAATCAATGAATAAAGAATTCAATCAGAGAATTTGAATTTGAGAGAAAACAACACTGAAGAGAGATCGAGTGCTTTCAAATGGGTTTTTTTCTGGTCTACAATAACCAAAATCAGCTATGACCAAAACCAACAAAAAAAAAATCAATCTTTTGTAAAAGAATTGAAGTTTTTGATGGAAATAAAAGAAACCCAGATGAGAAATGGAGTGAATTGAAATGGGTCTTTTTAAATGAATAAGAAGAAGAAGAAGAAGACGAAAACGTGGTTCAATGAGGACAACGATAGGAGGTTGGGGTTTAACAGAAAAAATTAATAATGTAATAATAAAAGTATGATATTATTATGATTTTGAAGAGTATTGTTAATTTTGTTTTGTGATTAATAATCGTATTAATTGGTGAGACTTTTTCTAAATTCTCTGCTTAGACTTTCTCTATATTGGCGAGACTTTCGTTTTCCTTCCTTTACTGTTTTTTCTATTCTTTCTTTTTCAAATAATTCATATTTTTTCTATTTTTTTTTTGTAATTTTAGTTTATTTTATTTTTATACACACACCCACCATACCTTAATTTGTATACAAACACATTAAAATGGTTATGTTTCTATATTTTATGGGAAAAATTTTAATTCATTCAATTCGATGAACAGATATACCTCATCTTAGTGGGGATTCGAGTCATACTAATTACTAAACATATTTTATAAGAATATATGGTGGGAGTAGTCTTTTTTCTGCTATGGTGAGAATATGCCATATGTATCATGATCGATTGATCCTACATTTAGTGTAGGTTGTATGTGATTATGTCGGTTTAAAAAATAAAAATTCAATTCAATTGATAATATTAAAAATTTATTATTATATATAATCAAGTGGCAATGTTACTAATGTATATTTATTTTAATTGATTGAAAATGACACATTTAAAGTATGAATTGATTTGCTTTTTGTTCGGTGAATGCTCTCAGGAGGGACTTCTTGCAAGTTTTACGATAGATTTTTAAGAATAAAACTTTTGTTTTGACAATTTCTTAAAATTTTATTATTATTAACTTTAATATTATTTCAATCCATCTAAAAATCAATGTAAATAATAACAACGAAAAATGTGACTTAAAAAAATGTATAGTTATAGCCAAATCAATTAAATATTAGGGTATTTTTGTCTTTACAAGAAAATTAAGGGTGTGTTTGGTATTGTTTTTCAAATTGAAATTCTAGAATAGATCGTTTACTATTAGAGTTTCTAACCAAAAAAAATGGTATATTATTTGATATTAAATTAAATAAATACTTTTAAGTTACTAGATTGTTTGACAATATATCTTTAAAAAGAGCTTTTTATTGTTATAAATTATAAAAATTGGTATAGACAAAGTATTAAAGTTTTGTAATTAAAGATGTACATGATGAAATATTTAAGTTTCTTATGAAGTAGTTAAGTAGACATGATGCCGGTTCCGGTTCTGGTTCTGTTCCAGTTCCGGTCCGATTCCACCGGTTCCGAACCGGAACCGGCCTTTTTTTTTATTTATTTATCATATTTCATTAAAAAATTAATCATATAAAAATGTAATTAGTAAATGTATTTTATTGTGTCACCCGTAAAATAAAATTAAATAAATAAATGACAAATTTAAAAATAAAATAAAATAAAACAAAACTAAAAAAAAAAATTAAAAAGGAGGAACCGGCCGGTTCAAACCGGAACCGAACCACCGGTTCCACTCTAAAGGGAATCGGAACCTGCCGGACCGGTTCCCGGTCCGGTTCTAGAACCGGAACCGGTTTTTCCGGTTCCAGTTCCGGTTTTTTGACGCCGGTTCCGGTTCGAACCGAACCGGCGTCATGTCTATAGTTAAGACAATATATCTTTATTTAAAAAGCTTAAAATATTTTAGTTTCTTATAAAGTAGTTAAGATAATATATCTTTATTTAAAAAAACTCAAAAAAACTTCTTGAGTTTTTCTAAATAGATGTAAATTAGTTTTTTTAATATTAAAAAAACTTTTTTGGATATTTACCAAACAACTAAAAAAGACTTTAAAATAGCTTTTAACATTAAAAAACGTGTTTGGTCAAAAGAAAAATCATACCAAACACATATTGAGGGCGTGGAATGGGAAACTCACCCAACCAAAACCGATGTTCATCTTCTCACGCAGAACTGTCAACGGACGGTAAGGGTCTATCAATCGAAGCCATCCAAAACCTCAACTTCACTCGGCTTGACTATAAGCCAATGTCCCAAAACAAATAGGACAATCCAAACATTCCATTTTCATGGAGTTTTATTGTACTAAGATTCTAAATAATATGATACTTTATATATATATATATATATATATATATATATATATATATATATATATGATCAGAATAAATCAATTTAAACTTATGATTTAATTTTGTTAACTTCAACCTCCATCCAATCATCAATCAACAACAATTATATCATTATCTATTGTTTTTCTCATGAATGTGATTGAAAGAATATTCGATACAAATAAAATCAAATAGAGTAGTGCGTCACCTTATAAAATTGATGTAAATCAATTCTTGGCAACTCTTTCACACTAATATGTTTTTTATTGTCATATACGCAATCCGTTTACTTTGCTACAAGTTTCTCATGAAAAGCTTATTTTACATTTTCGCTTCAGGAATAACTCTTTTCAATAATACATATATTACAAACCTTTAAGAACATGATTGTTTTTATGGAAATTGAATATAATATAATTTTCTACAATTTTTTTAAAGGTAATTTATAAATAATAAATCTTTTAAAAGTAAAAAATAAAATAAAAATAAATCAATTTTCTCTAGTAAGATTTCAATTATTAAATTTTTGTTATAAAATGATTGAAAATAACAATAGCATAAAATAAAATAAAAAAAACATACAAAAGAAGACAGAAAAAAAAATAGATTATTTCTTTCTTCAAATGATGATCAAGAATCATATATCAAGATGAAGATTCTTATTTCGACAATTATAGATTCTTTGGGTGTTATTTGAGATGATTGAAGAGTTTGATTATTAAATGTGAACATTCACCCATATTGAAAAAAAAAATTTCATTAATAGAATTTAAATACCCAAACACTAAACCCGTCCATCAACCTTATAACCACGAAGGCAATTAAATAAAATAACCAAAAAATATATATTATTGTAATGGAATTGGCATTTGGTAGGAATTAGTTTATTATAGTGGTCATCAACTGTACACAAGTAATGCCCACGTCAGCCGACAAAGTTGTGATGTGGCAATAAGTATTAGGTCAATTACGTGTAAAAGCCGCCGCGTGGCGGAGAGAGAAACTATGCCGGCGCCGACTATACTATCACGAACAACACGTCAGACAACTCACAATCACATTGACATGGAAAAACGCGCCAACTACGTGGACGGCACGTGATGCTTCATATCACGGGTCCCATTAATCCACTCAATCTGGACCGTTAAACCGATTTTAATGTCTCGTTTGTTGTTTTTTTTTTGGTCAAAACGACGACGAGTAATATGTTTGAATCAAGTGAATTTTTTTCGAGGGCAAGTTAGGTTGGTCAGTTGGTGTATATGGTTAGGTTTGGTCCACTACTCCACCGCCACCACTAGCTAAAAGGTCATTTCAATAGCCAAAAAGTGGAACAAAAACACTAGGTGTACGTAATCAAATTGAAAGTTATTTTACATATATACATATATAAATGCAAGAGAAACGTGAGTCACGTAGTTGCATTCTTCTTTGATTCGAATATCTATCAAGATTTCACGATTATATGTTTATACGGTTCTGATCTGTTCAGTACATATTGATGATAATATATGAGAACATTAAATGTAAGTTATTTATTTACAGAAGAGTTTTGATAACATACTATATCAAAACATATAAAATGAATGGTTCATATTCAATATTCTCATATATATATTTCTATCATTGAGCACTGATATAATAAATTACGTATGTTTATATATGATTTTTTGTTTTAAAACCATTTATATCATACATGAGGATGACGTCCAAGCCTAATAATTTGGGAATTTGGATACCTCTTTATATTAAATCATATCTTCATAATTTATAGTCAAGCATCTAATAATTAAATCAATGATTTTGATAGGTTTGAAATATTTTACAAATTCGTTGTTTTGGAAGATATGGAAATAAAAGGATTATTACTAAAAGTTTGCCTATAAGCCCAGATTTGACTTAAACAGTTAAACGTGGATATTTGAATTTCAACTTTTCGTGTGTATAAATATTGTAAAATTAGCAAGAAGAAACACTTCAAATTCCTTGTTGTGGAGTTTAAGTACAATAGAATACATTTATCATGAGAAAATCTTCGTTGCACCATTTAATCAATTGGCATACATCAAACATTGAATTTGACAATATAACCAATATTATTACGCTAAAGTCCAGTCCAATTCTCTTATTGCCATCAGATGTGACCAATAGTTGTTGATGCTTTGGCTAATATCTTTTTGGTTCGCAGAAGCTTTGACGAAAAGAAATTAGTACTGGAAAATTGAAATTGAACCCAACTTTTATTCAATTCAAACAAAATAGTTCCAACCTAATATATATATATATATATATATATATATATTAATATATATAGTCATCTTCTTCTCCGTGCACATCGATATAAAATACGATATAAAATACATCAGTGCATTTCATGTAGACCATAGATAATGGATAAGCATTACCAAGTGTATACAGACTGAGTCAAAACAATTGAATCTAATTGTCCACATAGATCAAAGTAACTGAGTCTAATGGTCCACATGTAAGGCACTTTTTAATGAGTCTCCGAGTTTTTTCATGAGTTGCTCGAGCCTTTTGTATGAACTTTAAATTTTTTTTATGCCCAAGCCTTTGTTAGTTGTATCCGAGTCTTTTGAGTAAATGTCCGAGACTTTGTATAAAGTGTCCGAGCATTTGTAAGTTATTTCCGAGCATTTTGAACAATCATTTTTTTTTTGTTAATTTTGTATCTTCGAGACTTTCTATAAAGTGTCCGAGCCTTTTAAAGAAGTGTCCGAGCCTTTTTGAAAACTGGTCGAACCTTTTAGATAATTGCCCGAGCTTTTTAGATAACTGTCAGAACCTTTTAAATAAGTGTCTGAGACTTTTAAATAAGTGTCCGAGACTTTTAAATAAGCGACCCCCAAATGCGTCTACGTAACGCAACTTCGTCATCGTTCGAGTGATTACCTAGGTTTCAACGATACTTTCTCTCTCTACTACTCACAACTTTATCACTGTAAAACATAATGGAAAAAATCTGATGTGGAACAACTATTTGGGGTATTTTTGTCCGTTCACCATAATTTGTGTCTTTTAAACATAAGTTATTAAAACAGTGACTAGGGAGGGCAATGGGACGAGTTCGGGGCGGGGTGGCCTTCCCCGCACCCCACCCCATTTATTTTTTGAAAAATCATCCCCTAATAAAACCCTACCATAGATGGAGCGGGTTGGGGCTGGGCGGGGTACAACGGAGAGTGCTTTCCCCATCCCTACCCATTAACCCCATTTATAATTTTTTTTTAATTAAAATAACAAATATATAACCATTGAATATGATATAAAATATAAATTAATAAATAATTCCAAGAAACTACTAAAAAAATATCTCATAAAAGTCAATCATTTTCAAACATAAACATCAAGTATGAAGTCAAACAGAAACATAAACATAAAGTCAAAAACATCTTGTGAAGTTGAAGCTTGAACGGCGAACTTCAAGTTGTTTGAGAATTAGAGACTTAGAGACTTAGAGACTTAGAGACTTAGAGTTACAGTTAGCTCATATGGTTTTTTTAATAGTATTTTGTTATGTCACTTTATGTTAAATAATGGTGAAGAGATGTAAAGTTAGGGTTAATGTATTTATATATTTCATTTTTTAAAATATTTATTTTCTTTGAAACTACGTAGTTCAACCGAGTATTATTTTACGCGAAGCGGGCCAGGGCGGGGCGGGGTGGGGAGTATAAAACCCATCCCCGCCCCATAGTCATTGCGGGTTATACTATATATCCCCATCCTCGCCACATCTCCACTCCAAAAGTGCTGGTCCCCGCGGGGCCCCGTTTTCACGGAGAATTTTACCATCCCTAGCAGTGACAATGTTGAAATGTCACTTCCAAAAAGTGTCATTTTATTTTTGAAGCCTATAGTTATATATAGTCTTTCTATTGTTAGTTCGAACTGATATAAAATATATCAGTTCATTGTATGTGGGTCATTGGATTTGAAATTTGTTGTGACAAGTACATGTAGTTAAATCAAAACATTTATATTCAATGACCCACAAGTAAAGAACTAATATATCCTATATTAATTCGAATTGATAATAGAAAAATTGTGTATAATTGTTTTCATAATTTTCAAATGAGACTCCGAAATTTTCAAACGTGACAAAATTAGTGCTGTTTTCAAAACTATCAAATGAGACTCCGAATTTATCAAAAATGACCAAATTCGTGCCTCCACTAGACAACCTACTGTTAAGTATTAATCTTTTTTTTTTCAACTTTTTTCTTTTTTTTCCATTTTCGGCTTCTGTCGTCCCTATTTTTTTAATATAAAAATAGATTATGTTGACAGTTGACCTCTTGACAAATTTTTTTATAGTCAACCATGACAAAAATAAATTAAAAATAATATTTCGGACCTTTAATTGATGAAAAAAAATGGTTTTACCTCAAACAAGTAAAATATATTTACAATTAACATAGTTGTGTATTGAGTGGTGTTAACATATGTCCTAAATAAGACAATAAATATAGATTGATTTTCCTAATGACACATTTTAACACTACCTTTATTAATTAATTATAAAAAGAGAGTTTTTTTTTACAATTCAATTTTTTCTTTTTACACTTCTTTTCTAAAGATACTTCATTCTTAAAATTTAAATTAAAAAATAAAATTATAAAGACACTTTCTTTTGTTCCAAAATTATTATTTTAATCTTTTGGTGTTGGTTGCAAAATAGTAAACAAAAATATTATCAAACCTTGCAAGTGCACAAATCGTAAACGATAATACAATAGGCAAGCAATGGTCGTTCCCACGAGGAATGAATTACCTACGGAAATTAAGAATTTAAAAACACTAAATTAAGTCACTCTACGACTCTAAGACAACTTAAATAAAACACAATTCACACACGCAATTGAGGTTTTTTGAATTGATTATTAGAAATTAAGAATTTAAATTAAACTAAATAAAAGATGCATCATAAAAATTATCTTGAAAAGAAAATCAATAAGGAAAAGCTAACTAGAACTTCATATCCACCACTAAACATTCATCCAATCCATAGATAATAATGAAGTTAGTAAACAATCAAACATGATGAAGATATTCACAACAAGACGGTGGGTATTCCACACAAGTTGTATTGACTCTCTCTTAGTTAATATGTAGATTGCATGGTATTTGCATAAATACTTGTATCCCAAATTACAACTTAGCATGAGTATTTACTAGATTTAATAATTGAAATCCATTAAGAACGAAGAGAATATGAATATCACATGAACTCTAAAACATGGTATTTATTCTAGGTTATTCATGAATCAATTTCCCTTAATTAAGTCTTATTCCAATTAATTGTTGCATGCAAGAATATGATCGTATGGTATTCGAATTCTATCGTACAACATAGATCCTAAAATCATGCTCCTAAGGTGATCAGTTAAAGAAAAACAATAATAGAAAAACAATTATTTTGGAGAAATTGAAATCTTCATGTAAGAAAAATCATACTTCATTAAAACACACTTGTCTATGGAATTAAAATCATGTCTAGGCCTTCTAGGCCTTCAAGTTAGCCCTACTTATGAAAAGTGTAGTTACACATCATAACTATGAAAACAAATAAAAATATTAAAATTAAAGAAAGGTAGAATAAGAGAATGTTGATGGAGTCTTCAATCTTCAATCCTCAATCTCCAACTCTCTCTTGAAGAAACTCTTGGTATTTATAGGTGACTACTCCTTGTAGAATCTCAATTTGCTTTGTTGTAGGAAACACACCAAGTAGGAAAATAGTATTAATTAAGGAATGAAAATTCTTTCCTCACTTGGAGTTCTTCTTTGATGATTAATTCCTAAATTGAGTTTAGGAAATTTTCCAAACATATCTTGAATTTTTGGAGTATTTTAGGATTTGATTTGGAAAGTTCTGGGATAATTCTGGATCAATTCGGAATCAATTAGGAGTGAAAATCCATTAAAAATAAGCAACGACCGATGTGAAACCGCTACCAAAAATATAGAGCGCTAAGACAGCGTAAAAGCACCAGAGAAACATCCTTATGCAAAAGTGCAACGATCCCACGGTGTATGCATATCGTATGACATACTGATATTGGAGCGTTGTGTGTACCGCTACCAAAATGTACAGCACAAGTGACATCGGTCCACACAAATTTTGGACGCAGTGGAAGACGCCATGAAAGGCGCTGTGAAAGTGCATATCAATTGCAGTTTGTTGCTTTTTTGCTTTATGACTTAGGGGTCGTTTGTTTTTTTGTCTGAATACTGAACAGTCCTGAATTTTTCTGAAAACTGAATAGGGACTGAAATCTGAACCTGAATGACATGTTTGTTTTTTTTTTCTCACATCTGAATGTACTGTCAACATGTTTGTTTTTTAGAAATAAAATTATCTGAAAATACGTAATTTTACATTTATACATATATTAATTAAAAGAAGTAATTTAATATGCATCATTCTTTATAACATTTTGTATGTTTTTTTTTACAAACAAAGTTCAATTTCACAAAATAAAAAATTAATCAAAGATTATAATTTTGCATGTTCTGCAAACAAAGTTTAAGTTAAATTTATTGTAAAAACAAATTTACAGTTCAAGTTCAATTTTGTATGTTGCCCACACCTTCGGTGAATATGATTCATGAAACCATTTTTTTTTGTTTCCTGGATTAGATGCACCGGAAACCAAATAAAAAAAAGTTTTTGAATTTTTCATATACAATAATTCTATAACATCTTCAAGTCACGAAATCTACTCAATATGATAAACTAATTTATTGAGCACTATACGAATAGTTAGATAAAAAAATAGTTCTTACCAGGATTTAACAGGAGAGAAATTCAATTGTTCAATCTCTGAAAAAATTCATTATGAGAAGTAATTAGGGTTTTTTTTTCTTTTCTAAAACCTGTGTAAATAAGAAATATGTTAAAAGAAAAAAATTTATACCATATCAAATTAAGGAAATATATTTTTTTTTGGAGGATAGACTTGGAAGAGAATATTTTAATTGCAATCCAGTGATTTGGAATTAAGTTAAAAGTCAGGATTTCTTACTTTTTATTTTAAGTTGTTTTTTGATGTTTTTAAGTTGTTTGACCACTTAAAAAAACAAACAAAACAACTTAATGAGTTCAATTCAGACCCATTAAGTCTTAAGTGAAAAAAACAAACGACCCCTTAGTCAATTACGCTTTGGCCACTTCTTGCTACAATTGCACTTTAATCCCTTCAATCTTTTTAAATCACTATTTTATCTTCAAATTTACCCCAAGACCTATATTCTACAAAATCTCAATAAACACATTAAAATATTCAATTTCACCCAAAGAATACAACATAAAACATAGGAACTATGAGTCTCAAATGTCAACATTTATAGACCTTACAAATACCCTCAAACCTAGCTTTTGCTAGTCCTCGAGCAAAATCAAAATAAAACTAAAATAAAAATAAAAACAAACCAATCTAAACTAGGTCATTCTCGTAGGGAAACACAATAGCATTGAGCGTATGCTACAAGCCTTTAAACATGTAGGTGTCCCTAGTATGAGGAGTTTTGTCTCTTGAGGGTTTACAACAATGTTACCTATAAACATATATTTCTTCGAAAAATCAAATAATCTAGATGCAACTCAAATGTACCATTCAAAGCCAATGCATGTTAAAACCACTGAATAAAGACTAAAATTATGCCACAAATTTGAATGCATTGCTTCGTTTGAATGAAAAACCCATACTCAAGACACTCTAGCTTCAAAAACACATCGTCAAATGTCATAGATATAATTCGCCTCTACTCTAATTCTCACAAGATGTCGCTCATTAATTTCACACAAAACCTAGGCAAATACACTCATCAAGCATATGGGAATGAAGTTATGCACAAGAAATTTCAAGTTATAATCACATATGAATATATCATTGAAAGAACGTTTGATTTATATGCAAAAGATCTCATGAACGGAATCAGACATTAAAAACAAGATAGAGCACACGTTTACCTTTACTCTCGAGCTAGCATTCCTAAAAGATCAATTAGGTCTTTTCTTTGGCTGTAATGGGGTGATTGGGTGAAAGGTTAATAGAAAGAACGGAAAAAGGAAATTCAAAAAGCTTAAGATCATGCCAAGAGATGTATCGTGATATATCGATGCGTGGACATCTTTCCTTTAAATCTTCTTTGTAATTGCATCCAAGCTTCTTCATTGATTTCTTCAAATCAAGTAAGTATTCAACTTGAATTCATCTTCTTTTTAAACTTCTTCCACTCGACATGATCCCAAGTTATAGGGTATGTCCAATTTATATTGGTATAAGGGATATGCATTATGTGAGTGATGAAAGAAAAATGCTCATACGTGTTTGGCTTCAAAAAGGCTAATGGAGCACACACATGGGTAGGGAAATTTAAGGCCTTTGATGTAGGTTAAACACACATTGCCTATTTCACTTCTAATGGTTCAACCAAAACAAGAGCAAAGTCCATATGTGATATCTTTTTATATGAGAATGTTCTTAAATATCCAATGTAAAACCTATTGAGATCAATTCTAACACTAAGAACCTAATAAGTGTTTAGGAGTAGAAACAACAAAACCCTCATATAATGTCATTTATTGTACACTTTTTGGCTTAGTAAACTCATAAGGGTAGTCTCCACTATTAATCATGGCAATTCAACTAAGCATCATATCCACTATCACATCAAGAGCATGTCATAGGTTTTAAAAAATGCAATGCACCACTCTAAGTGGCAAGATGTTAGTTTAAACTCAGTGAATAAAGCATACATTACGGCTCTTAAAGCACACAAAAAAAAGCATGTCAATATGGATGACGAAATTCCAAAAACCGATGACTTTCAAAATCGACCTTTATCCGTCAATTGATGCATATCTCTCAGAATACTCAAAATACTTTTCTCAAATTTTAACACAAGAACATAGTTATGCAAACAAACACTTTTCAGTCAGAAAAAATTTCAAAAATAGATTTGGAAAAGTGTGAAAATAAGCGATGAAAATAGCTCACTCGCGGATTCGCGAAACTAGGGATGGCAACGGGGCGGGTCGGGTCGGGGGATGCTTTACCATCCCCATCCCCGCCCCCCAAAACCATCCCCATCCCCGTCTCCATCCCCGTATTAAGAGAAGCGGGGCCGGGGCCGGGGATTCCCCATTGGAGGAGCCTTCTCCATGCCCGCCCCATTCCTCGTCTAATAAAACTATACATTAAAAAAATTACAGCTTAAAAAAGACAAAGAATAAAGTAGAAATTTATATTTAGTCTAAAATCAAAGATTCTATAAAACAAACCAAATTCTGAAGTTTAAAATTTAAACATATGCAAACCAAATCTTAGCAAAAGAGACATAATCAAAAAGAGCTTGAAAACATCAAAACATAGACATAAAATTCTCCTTCCTTGTCTATTCCTCATAGCTTTAATCTTTACTTCACCATTGCTCATGCTATTTCTTCTCAAGCATCATACTTCACAAAACTTGGATCCTGACAAAATACAACAGTACATTATTAATTTCATTTTCTTAAATTAGTTTAAATCACATAATAAGCAAATACACCATTTACATTTACCTCATCAGCTTTGATTGTTTCTTCCTTGATTGAATAAAGGGGAGAGCTTGTTGAACCTGAAAAATTACAAGACATTAAGTAAATAAGATTAGTAGATTACCTTATTGAAATTAAAAAAAAATCATCAATTTAAATAATAAAAACAATTTGTTCATACCTTCCATAGTTGTCCATAACCAATCTTGGGCACAAATTAAAGCTTCTAAAGTCTTAGGATTAAGCCTATTTCGATAGGGAGACAAATGTCGACCACCAGTGCTAAAAGCTGACTCAGATGCAACAGTAGAGATAGGGACAGCCAAAATATCCTTAGCAACACACTGTAAAATTGGATATTTAATTCCATTTGTCCTCCACCAAGCTAGGATATCAAAACTAGCAGCCCTAGGCAAAACAGACTCCTCCAAATAATAGTCTAACTCAGACTTGACACCATCAACATTAGAAGTACTACTAACAAAGAGATCATATCCTACCAAAGGATCCATAGTATCATGTTCATGCACATCTTCCATAGAGGGAACTTGAAGGTCCATAGGTATAGTGTCTTGCCTATCACTATATTTCACTTGATATTCATTGACCAAATCATAACACATCTTTCTAATTCTGTCAATTTGCTTTTCACTGTCATTGCCATATATCTTAGGAAAATAATACTCAATTAACTTCAATTTGAATCTAGGATCTAAAACAGTTGCTATGGCTAATAATCCATGAATCACCATCCAATATTTATCAAATTTTCCCACCATATTGGCTGCCATAACATTTATCTCCTCAACATTTGATAACAAGCATTCATCAAGCAATAACCTGATCTCACAAACCTTAGGGAAGTACATATTTGATGTAGGATATTTTGTTCCCGAAAACATTTCAGTAACAGAATAAAATAATTTTAGCTTATCACACATTTTTGTTGCTAACATCCAATCATGATCAGAAGGCAAAGTTTTATATGCAAACTCACGTTGTTTAAGGCGAGCAAACACATCCTTGTAAATTAGTGCAGTAGTAAGCATAATGTAAGTGCTATTCCACCTGGTAACACAATCAAGTGCCAATTTCTTGGTGCAAGGAACCTTCAGTTGTCGTGCAGCCTCCTCAAACTTTTCTACCCTCTTTGGTGTTGCAGTCCAGAACCCAACGCTGTCACGAATAGCCTCAATACCGGTCTCAATTGCACTCAATCCAGCCTCACAATCAAATTGAGAATGTGTGCACAACACCGCATATGAAATAAGTTACCACCCAACATCAATGAGCTACATGGCAACTTATCACATATCATATGGATCATGGCATCATTAGTAGTGCAATTATCCACAGTCAAAGTAGATAACTTACGATCGATGTTCCAGTCCAACAAGCAACTCATTAATGCCTCCGAAAGGGTTTCAGCTGTGTGTGAGCATGGCACATAAATGAACCTGACAATTATATAAAAGAACAAAACTAGTAAAGATTACTATAAAAAAAATAATGCAAACTAGAATTATGAAAAGTAAAATGATCCAAATAGATATATTACCTGATAATTCGACTTTGTAAAGTCCAAGACTCATCAATGAAATGTGCAGTGACGGTCATGTAACCTCTCTTCTGATTTGAGGCAGTCCATAGATCAGTGGTTATTGCAATTCTTCCCTGGTTGCCTTCCAAAACTTGTTGTGTTTTAGATTTCTCTACTTCATAAATTCCCAAGATATCTTTCTTGATGGTATTTCTTGATACATGAGGAAACAAAGGCTGCAGAGAGTTGACAAACGTCCTAAAACCGCGATGTTCAACCATCGAAAGTGGGTACTCATGGAGGATAATCATGTTGGCGAGCTCATGTCTAGCATAATCTTGATCAAAAGAATATGTCCCAATTGATATTTTCCCATCTGTTGACTTGTTGGGATTCAGAAGTGACTGTTTTATGTCCTTATTCTTCCTTAGAGGACATATCCTAAAATGATCATGCAAATGCGTTGTCCCAGCTCTACTTGATCCAGCCAACTTCTTCTTGCAGTAGTTGTAGACAGCCTTATCCAGACCTTTGATTTTTTGCTTGCTGAAGTGGTTCCAAACAACAGATTTCAATTTTCTCTTCTTAGTATCATCATGTTCAAGTCCATCTACATCTATTGGAGTGTCGACATTAGTAGTAGCATCAACGACATCATCAAGATTAATCGGTTCAGGTCGTTCCGACTTTGGAGTGGGTTTTGGTACCATAGCAACAACTAGTTCAACTCCGGTAGTAGTATTACTAGTGTTATCAATCTTTTTGGGATCCATGCCAAGTCACTGACTGAAAAAAGAAAAACATACCAATGTGTCAATAATAGAACAAATACAAAGCAAAATACAGATTCAATAAAAACAAAGATGAAAAATATTAATGTAAAGCAAAATACATATTCGATATAATAAAACAAACAAACAAACAATATATAAACAGACATATGACACTAATAAAACATATATATATATATATATATATATATATATATATATATATATATTTAGGTGTGAAGGTCGTATACAAATCCAACAAAAGTGCAATACAACGATGATCACCTATCATGTAAATGGAGTTATTTATGTTTAATATAATTATAAAATTATAATTCAACACAAAACTCCATTAAAATATTTGTACAATGCCAAAGCAAATTCACTAAAGACCTGACCACGTTTTATTTTAAAATTTAATGCTATTTTAGTATTTTACAAATCACAGATTAATTAAATTTATCCATGGAACAACTTTATAATACATGGATGATTAATTGATGAATCTTTCCCTAATCCTAAAAGATATCGACATCTGTTCATTAATCATTACCATGAGAGCCATTCATACCAGAGAGTATAGATTATACAAAAAATCTAAAACAAGAGAAATTTTTCATGCCAAAGAATTGAGACTATACAAAACAGTTAATTTCAATTCAATCACCTAAACAAAAGTTTCTAGTCAGCCATTCTCATTTCAAAGTTCAAACCCAGATGCTTACAACTAATTTTTTTTTTTAACAATTATCTAGATTTTTTAAATATAATTAAACTTAAGAAACTATGACTAAAAGAGAAAATCAATCAAATAATTATAAAATCAAGACAAATTTCAAAAAGCATCAAAAGAGGAATACACACCTGCTGTCTAGATAGGTCTTCACTTATCAAACACTCAGCAATCAACAAAGAACTGAGGACACTGCCAAATTTCAAAAAGCATCAAAATAGGAGTACACATCGGTTTGATTTGCAGGAGGAGAGTCTGATAGTCTAAGATAACTAGATAAGATGATTTGGGGAATAGTAATAGCCACATTTGGCCAATTTGCAGGATGAGAGTCTGATAGTCTAGGATAAAATGACTTGGGGAATAGTAATAGCCACATTGGGGAGAGAGTAGGCCAATTAAAACAAAGAAGATGAATAGTTTTTTTTTTTTAAGTTAAGAAAACTATTTATTCTTAAAAAAATTAACATTAAATGATTTAAAAATTATGAATATTATATATATATATATCGGGGCGGGGACGGGGCCGGGAGTGCTTCCCCCGTCTCCGCCCCGTTTCACCTTCGGGGACAAGAATTATCCCCATCCCCGTCCCCATCCCCGAATGTGATCCCTCATCCCCGTCCCTTTCGGGACGGGGCCCCGCGGGGCCCCGGCCCCGTGGGGAATACTGCCATCTCTACGCGAAACAGAGCATCGCTTCTAACCTTTGGTCAAAGAATTGATCATAACTTTAAAACTGCTGCCCAGAATTTTTCGTTCTTTATACCATTAGATTCGTATCGAATTGAAGAACCCATTGTGGACGGAAAAATTTATTTCCTTGCCAAAAGATATAGTTTTAAAGAAAACATTTGCCCAATAATATCTCTAGTAGAACATGAAAACTCAATGACTAAAAAACACACAAAAAATAAAAATGAAAAAATTAAACCAAACCCCCAAATCTAATCTAAACATTGTCCTCAATGTATGAACAAGAAATAGAATGAAAAAAAATTAGGGAAGGAGGAGCAACACAATTAAAAACAAAAACAAAAAGAAAAGAAAAATATGCATGTGTTGCCTCCCACCTAGCGCTTGGTTTAACATCTCGGCTCGACGCAATTAGCTCATCTCTTCAATCCGCCACACGGTTGGGCGTGTGAAAATTGACACCATCTTTCTTGAGATCATCTTTTCTCATCCATACTTGCCTTGCCTTGTTACTTCCATGATTTCGACTCTTGTTCGTCCATTTGCATTGTCTAATAACACCTTGGTCGAATGTGACCCTTCATATTGCAATAATGGCAAACGGGGATAAATCTAGGAAAGTTACTTTCTTGGTGGCTATGATTAGGTGGTGAAGCTCCCCTTGCTGTCTGTTTCTTATCCTCCTTCTCCTCTTGATGATCGACTTACTTGACTCATTTTTACTTACTTTGTCAAGCTGAACTCCTGCCGGTTGTTTCATTACCTCGGCGATCATTGACTTGATCCCTTTATCAGCCTTTGCAAGCTTTGCAATGTTGTCGAGTTCTTTATTCTTCATAATCTCCAAGGCTCTATTTCTCTGTTCAATTTCGGCCATCATAAGCCTCATTCGTTAGCCAAACTCGACTTTGAGTTCTTCTCTCTCTTAGGCAAACTCCTCAAATTTCTTCAAAGAAGATTCCCTTTCTTTTCAAGGACTTCAATTCTCGCCATTAAATCTAAATAGGAAGAAGTGACTCTTCAATTTTTTACCTTGTCAACCACATTATTTGACTCATCCTCCAAACTTTCCACTAGTGCATCCAAATCTTCATTAGATAAGTCCGATAGATCATCAGATTCGCACACTTCCACTGCAAAGCAGTCAAGAGTACCGACCAGTTGCTTCATAGATTCAAGGACATCAATTTCATAGAAATTGATGAGGCTTACACATGTATCTTGATTTTCCTCTTTTCGTGGCGATGAAGATGACCACGGATCACGCCATAGGTCTTGCATGAGATTTAATGCATCTTCCTCTGTTTTTAAACCATGAATTAACACCTTTTCCAATGGAGTTTCCCCTTGTGATATTTCAATTGTCTCTTGGACCAATTCATCCATGATATCTACAGAAAAACAAGTACCTTCATCGTTAGGAAACTTAAAAGCATCAAATACATTGAATTTTATCATCTCCTCATTCATTGACATTGTAAGTGTGCCTTCATAAACATTGATCATTGTCTTCGTTGTCCTCATGAATGGTCTTTCAATGATCAAATGAAGATCTCTTCCGGGAGTGGGAGAATCCTCCATCTTGAGTACTAGAAAATCGGTTGGAAAAAATAATTCATTGACCTTGACCAGTACGTCTTCTAGAACTCCTCTTGGGTATCGAATAGATCGATCCGCAAGTTGTATACTCACATAGGTCTCTTTGGGTTCACCTATCTTCAAAGATTCAAACACAGAAAATGGCATTAAATTAATAGAAGAACCTAAATCAAGTAAAGCCCATTCAAACCTTTGAGTTCCGATGATGCAAGGAATCGTGAAACTTCTCGGATCCTTGAGCTTTGGAGATAGCTTGCGCAAGAGCACAACAGAGACCTCCTCATTTAGAGCCACCGTCTCCTTCTCCTTGAATGTTCTCTTGTTTGTGCACAATTCGTTGAGAAACTTTGCATACCTTGGAATTTGTTGAATAGCATCCAACAAAGGAATGTTGATTTGTACTCTCCGAAAGGTATCAAGGATGTCTTTCGTGCTTTGCTCTCTCTTTCCCTTTACTAGTCTCCTAGGATATGGTACTTGTGCTAAGATTTCAGCACTTGGTTCCTCAACCACCATATTCTGCTTCTTTCGTTGTCGGTTCTTTTGAGGGGCTTCTTTTTCTTTTTCTTTGGCCTTCATGTCTATTTCCATCTCTTCCTTTCCTTGTCCCATTTCCTTGCCACTTCGAAGAGTGATTGCCTTTGTGGATTCTTGATTTCCCTTCCAGTTTTGGATCACTTGACTTGGAAGTCTACCTTGGTCTCTTTGACTCAACGAGGATGCTATATGCCCAATTTGGTTCTCTATGTTCTTGATAGATTGCCTCGTTTCTTGCATAAAAGATTGGGTACTTAGCGCTAAAGATTCCATGAGTTCATCGAGGGACTTACCTTGTCTTGGAGGTTGTTGAGTTGCAAATTGATTTTGAACCGGTGGTGGCATTAATGCATTTTGAGTGTTCTTCCATCCAAAGTTTGGATGTTGTCACCAACTCAGATTATATGTGTTGGAGAATGGATCATTCATTTGCCTTTGTTGTTGCACATAATTTGCCATCTCCTCCTCATTGCTGCCTAGATTTGGACACTCTCCGAAGAATGTCCCGGATTCGTGCATACCACGCACACTTGAGAATGTCCTGGATTCGTCCCTCAATTGTTGAACTAACTTTATCAATTAGGCGATTTGGGGTCCATAATCCTTAATGTTCACCTTATAAATTACAGCTTTCCTCAGAGGGGCTCTTCGGTAGTTGAATTATTGAGAATTCTCTGAAAGCCTCTCGATTATCTCCTGAACCTCCAATATATTCTTATTTATCAATCCCCATCCACTTGTAGCATCAACCATGATCCTCTCAGAGTTAAGTAACCCTTCATAGAAGTATTGTACGAGATAATGATGCTCTGTCCCATGATATGGGCACGAGTTGAGTAGCCTTTGATAACGCTCCCAATATTCATGGAATGGTTCACCATCGAGTTGTTGCACCCCCATAATTTCTTTTCGGATTTTGTTTGTGTGCTGAGCTGGAAAGAATTTTGAAAGGAACTTTGATGCTAGATCGACCCATGATGCGATGGATCCACTCGGTAATGAGTAAAGCCACTCATTGGCCTTGTCCTTAAGTGAGAAGGGAAAAAGTTTGAAACGAATTCCCTCATCATCTCGCCTCTATTAGCGATAGTGGTGCACACCGTAAAGAATTCCTTGATGTGAATGTGAGGATCCTCTCCTGATTTTCCATAGAATGTTGGAAGAAGATGGATTGTACCACTTTTGATCTCGAAATTGATGTTGGGCGGAAGAATGATGCATGATGGTTAGTCCAATGCCTTAGGGATTGTGAACTCCTTGAGAGGTCTAGTGAGATTGTTCAACGCCACTTAGACAACTGCTTGATTTGGTGGAATTTCTTCATCCATGTTTCTTTCTTGGTTTCTCCACGGTTAATGAAGAGTTCTTTCGATCTCAGGATCTTGTTCTATAGGATGAGTATCCACAGAACGACGACCGTTCATAAAAGAAAAAAAAATAAAAATAAAAACTAAAACAAACTCGAAACTAAAGTACGCAATTTATTCTCCGGCAGCGGCGCTAAAAACTTGTTGGTTGCAAAATAGCAAACAAAAATATTATCAAACCTTGCAAGTGCACAAATCGTAAATGATAGTACAATAGGCAAGCAATGGTCGTTCCCATGAGGAATGAATTACCTACGGAAGTTAAGAATTTAAAAACACTAAATTAAGACACTCTACGACTCTAAGACAACTTAAATAAAACACAACTCACACACGCAATTGGGGTTTTTTGAATTGATTATTAGAAACTAAGAATTTAAATTAAACTAAATAAAAGACACAACATAAAAATTATCTTGAAAAGAAAATCAATAAGGAAAAGCTAGCTAGAACTTCCTATCCACCACTAAAATTTTATCCAATCCATAGACAATAATGAAGTTAGTAAACAATCAAACATGATGAAGATATTCACAACAAGGCGGTGGGTATTCCACACAAGTTGTATTGACTCTCTCTCTTAGTTAATATGTAGATTGCATGGTATTTGCATAAATACTTGTATCCCAAATTACAACATAGTATGGGTATTTACTAAATTTAATAATTGAAATCCATTAAAAACAAAGAGAATATGAATATCACATGAACCCTAAAACATGGTATTTATTCTAAGTTATTCATGAATCAATTTTCCTTAATTAGGTCTTATTCCAATTAATTGTTGCATGCAAGAATATGCTCGTATGGTATTCGAACTCTATCCTACAATATAGATCCTAAAATCGTGCTCCTAAGGTGACCAGTCAAAGAAACACAATAATAGAAAAACAATTATTTTGGAGAATTGAACTCATCAGAAAAATAATACTTCATTAAAACACATTTGTCTATGGAATTAAAATCATGTCTAGGGCTTCAAGTTAGCCCAAGCTATGAAAAGTTTAGTTACACATCATAACTATGAAAACAAATAAAAACATTAAAATTAAAGAAAGGTAGAAGAAGAGAATGTTGATGGAGTCTTCAATCTTCAATCCTCAATCTCCAACTCTCTCTTGAAGAAACTCTTGGTATTTATAGGTGACTACTCATTGTAGAATCTCAATTTACTTTGTTGTAGGAAACATACCAAGTAGGAAAATAAAATTAATTAAGGAATGAAAATTATTTCCTCACTTAAAGTTCTTCTTTGATCATTAATTCCTAAATTGTGTTTAGGAAATTTTCCAAACATATATTGATTTTTTAGAGTATTTTAGGATTTAATTTGGAAAGTAGCGTATGACATACTGATATTAGAGCATTGCGTGTATCACTGCCAAAATGCACGGCACAAAGTGACAGCGGTCCACACAAATTTTGGACGATGTGGAACACGCCATGAAAGGCGCTATGAAAGTGTACAGCAATTGCACTTTGTTGCTTTTTGCTTTTTGATTTAGTCAATTACGCTTTGGCCACTTCTTGCGATAATTGCATATTAATCCCTTCAATCTCTTTAAATCACATTGTTATCTTTAAATTTACTCAAAGAGCTATACTCTATACAATCTCAACAAATATATTAAAATATTCAATTTCACCTAAGAACATAACATAAAACATAGGAATTAGGGGTCTCAAATATCAACATTTATCAACCTAACATTTGATACTTCTATTCTAAAGACATTCCATTTAAAAAATAAAATTTCTAAAGGCACTTCATTTTATTTTAATAAAAGTTAGGACGAATATCGTAGCATTTGGATTCATCCGATGAGTAATCTTTTTTGAATTAAATTATTAAAAAAATAATTATCTCTCATCAATCATTATATTAAATATTACCTATTAAACACTCTCTCCTAAATTTTTAATTACCATATTAAACTCTCTCTCCTCTCTCTCCTCTATCTCCTATATCTTCATTCTTTTTCAAGCAAGACTAACAGTTAAGAAAAAAAAACTTACGAATAAGCTTGATTTTTAGGAACAGTATATATGTATATATTAAAAAAAATTCAAAAAACATGAACCCAATTTTTTTTTTAAATCGAAATATGAAAAATGATTTTTGTTACTTTTATAGGTATGTGATTGTTTAGAGAACTTTAAATCTTTCATTAGTCTTAGAAATTATGAGTTTAATCGAAATCTAGTTGTAATATATCAAGTTTTCATGTATCTTTTTTTTTTTGAAAAACAAGGTATTTGTATTGAATATATATATATATATATATGAAACTTTTCTTCTTAGTGCGCACTAATAAATATATATCAGTGCATTTCATGTGGACTATTAGATTCAATTGTTTTGACTCAGTCTGCATGCACTTGTCAGTAGACATGACGCCGGTTCCGATCCGGTTCCGCTGGTTCCACCGGTTCGGTTCTTTTTTTTTTTAATCTTATTTCATAAAAAAATTAACCATGTAAAATTGTAATTTATAAATGCATTTTATTGGGTCACCAGCAAAATAAAATAAAATAAATAAATCCCTCTTATAACCAATTTTTTTTAAAAAATAAAAATGTTGGAACCGCCCTATTCGAACCGGAACCGAACCACCGGTTCTGGTCCGGTTCGAACCGGGTGGTTCCTCAAAAACGAGAACCGAAACCGGAAAAATCGATTCTGGTTCCAATTTTTCACCGTCGGTTCCGGTTCGGTTCGGTTCGCCGGTTCGAACCTAACCGGCGTCATGTCTACTTGTCAGTGCTTATCCATAATCTGTTTCCCACATGTAATGCATTGATGTATTTTATATCAGCGCGCGCACATGAGAAAATGACTGATATATATATATATATATATATATATATATATGAGCAAATATGCCTTTTTAGTCAAAAAATTAGATGGTTTATTGTTTTTACCCAGAATTAGTATTTTTATTGTTTTTACCAATATTTTGACTGTGAAGACTAATATACCCTTCATTTATTCATTTTTTAAATTTGTTTTATTTTTTGACTAAAAAGGCTGAAAAGTTTCCCTTCTCTCTTCTTGTTTCACGATAAACCACTTCATTTTCCTCTCTCTTCTTTTTTGATTGTTGTCTGAAAACTTTCCATTCTCTCTTCTTTTTCTCCACATCTTTTTCCCTCTCATGCCTTCTCTCTTTGTCTGAAACAACGCTGGTTGATGATGCTTTCCCTCTCACGATTTCCCTATTTCTTCCATCTCCTCCATTGTTGAAACTACGCTTCCTTTTCCGGCAGCCGTTGATCTTCAGCTTCCCGCTGAACCAAACGACAGTAGCTCTCTGTCTCTTGTTTACAACACGAGTCTCTCTTTGGTGTCGATTTGCTGTTTAGGTATCTGTCAGTTTCTATTCAATCTATAAGTTTCTTCTTTCTATTTATTCATTAATTTTTGTGTATTTTTAAGTTGGTACTGTGACTGAGCTCACAAATCACGTTTGTGTTCCTTATTGTTCAATATTTGATTCAAAAGCTTTTATAAATTGTTTATTGACAAGCTACTGTTTGAGTAATCATTATGTATTTATGTACAATCGATGCCACAACACTGCTGTCTTTGCCGCCTCTAGGTAACAGCACTGCCAGATCTGAAATTCGAAACCCAGTTTTTTCAATTGATTTGCCTTGGTGTGTTTAATTTGGTTAGCGTGGTGTAGGGGTGTGCAAAAAACCGTCAAACTGAACCAACCCGCCTAACCCAACCCAAACTTTATGGGTTGGTTTGGTTTCACATATAAAAAATTATTAATCGGTTTGTCATTTAACAAACCGATCAAAGATTGGTTCGATTTGGGTTGTTAAAAATAAAAATCATATAACCCAAACCAACCCATATATTTAATAAAAGTCAAATCCATATTTCCCGGAGTTTTGTAATTTTTATTTATACTTATTTGCCTCTCATATAAATAAGTTTTTTTTTCTTTCTCGTTCATTGTCGTCAACCATTTGGTATTGTACCACTCCTCTTTCTTTTATATATTCTATTTTTTTAATAAATAAAATATAATTACTCTTCCCTTCCGATGCATGTTAGAATATGAGTTTTATTATGTTTTATTTTTATTTTTCTGCTATTATACATGTTATTGTTAATGTTAATTATATAATATTTTTTTAATTTTTAAAATAATTAAATAACACCTATATTTAATATTTTTATATTTAAATATTTTTTTATAATAATACAAAAAATAATTTTTGGACTTAAACCTAAATCGATAAATCAACCCAAACCAACCCGACTTTTTTTGGTTTGGTTTGAATCGGTTTGATAGAGCACATTGGTTTGGTTCGGGTTGAAATATAGCCAAACCGAAACATATTGGTTTGGTTTGACATTGAGCTTCAACCCAAACCAAACCGACAATGCACACCCCTAGCATGGTGTGTTTAATTTATCGTGGTGTGTTTAATTGGGTTTGCCCTTGGTGTGTTTAATTTAGTTTGGCCCTGGTGTGTTTAAATTGGTTTACCCCTGGTGTATTTAATTTGGTTCCCCCTGGTGTGTTTAATTTGGTTTCCCTTTGTGTGTTTAAATTTGTTTACCCCTGGTGTGTTTAATTTGGTTTGGCCTTGGTGTGTTTAAATTGGTTTACCCCGGTGTGTTTAATTTGGTTTCCCCGGTGTTTTTAAATTTGTTTACCCTTGGTGGGTTTAATTTGGTTTGCTCTGGTGTGTTTAATTTGGTTTCACATGGTGTGTTTAATTGGGTTGCACCTGGTGTGTTTAATTTGGTTTGCCCCTGGTGTATTTAATTGGGTTGCTCTGGTGTGTTTAATTTGGTTTACTCTGGTGTGTTTAATTTGGTTTATCCTGGTGTGTTTAATTTTGTTTACCCCTGGTGTGTTTAATTTTGTTTGCCCTTGTGTGTTTAATTGGGTTGCCCTGGTGTGTTTAATTAGGTTGTCCTTGTTTGTTTAATTGAATTGCCCTGGTGTGATTAATTAGTTTGGTCTTGTGTGATTAATTGGTTTGCCCTTGTGTGTTTAATTGGGTTGGCATTGTGTGTTTAATTCGTTGCACCTTGTATAATGTGTGACTGGTTTAATAAATTGAAATTTAAATGTGAGATTATGATTGGTTGAAATGTAGGAATGGACATAACGAAATTGGTAATCTCTTATGGTGGAAAATGGGTGGGGAACTTTTATGAGGGTGGTGAAACAGAGCTTGTTAAGGTTCATAGGGATTTGACGTATGCTGAGTTGTGTAAGGTGGTACAAGGCATTGCGAATGTTGACTTAACAAGGTTTACCATTGAGTTAAGAACTTTGGTTGATACCGGTGTTAGGCTTAGGTCTGCCCAATCGAAGATTAAAGATGATAACGATGTGGAAATGTTGATGTGCGATGAAGGACATGTTCCAGAGGTGTATGTTAGTGTTGTTGAGAAAGTTAGTGCAGAACCTGGTCATGTGGGTGTTCTTACCGTTCAGACCAGTTTCAATCTGGCGGTGGAAGCAACAACGTTTTGGCTTCTATACCAACAACAGACCATGCTTTTGAGATCCCAAGTGTGAACCCTGTAATTTCTGAGGACCCAACCATTAACGAAGTGTTGGCAGAACCTTACAACGAGGATGAGAGATCGATCCCAGAGTACAATCCCCATAGTGAGTATGGATTAGATGATTTCGACGAAGATTGCATTGGTCACGGTGGAAGTCGTGATGGTATGAATGATGAGCCTGCACATTTCCATGGAATGGGTTCGGATTCAACAGATGGTGGTCGTAGAGGGTTTGTTCCACCGGTTTTTATCGGTCAAAGTCGAGATACATTTGAAGATGATGCCATTAATGTTGGCGATAGGTCCGGAACTGCAGTATCCCAACCTTGGATTATTCTTGGAGCTTAAAACTACTCTTTCGAACTAGTTAGAACAGAGGAATCTAGTTCATGTAACCGCTTATCCAAATGTGGGATGTTCGAAAGCAAAAAAGGTTTGAAGAGAGCATTGCTTAGTTACGCGCTGAAGGAGAATTTTGAAATCCGTGTTTCAAGGTCATGCACGGCCAGATATGAAGTTGGCTGCAAGGATCCCGAGTGCAAATTTCAATTCCGTGCAGTTAAGATGGAAGGTGGAAATTATTGGATAGTTCAGAAATTTGAGGAAGATCATAGTTGTACAATTGATGATTTGCACAACCGTTATCGTCTAGCGAGCGCATGGCTTATTGGTAAAATACTTTCACCGAAACTTGCAGTTAGTGGTCGATCTCTGAAACCAAAAGAAATCATGACTGATATGCAAGTGGAATATGGCATTGGTTTGCTCTATTCAAAGGCATTGAAGGCAAAAGAACTTGCTGAACAAAACGTTTTTGGTCCTCCTGATCTTTCATATCAGTTGTTGCCTGCATACTGCCACCAATTGAAGCGCATGAATCCTGGTAATGTTACAGCAATTAAGACAGACGCTGCATAAAAATTTGAATATTTGTTTATTGCTCTCAGTGCTTCACTTGTTGGGTTTCAGACCACCATACGACCTGCAATTTGCATTGATGCAACTCATTTGAAGGGTAAGTTTGACGGTGTCATATTTATTGCAGCGTGCCAAGATGCAAACAATCAGGTGTTCCCTCTAGCTTATGGTTAGGGTGATGTTAAATGCAAGGATTCATGGACTTGGTTTTTAAAAGAGTTGAAAAAGGCAATAGGATGTCCTGCGAATTGTATCATCATTTCCGATCGCAGTCCAGCAATCAAGGTAGCAATGGCTAAAGAGTACCCTGAAATAACACATGGCCTTTGTGGTTTTCTTATGAACATGAACCTTAATAACAGATTCAAAAGCCACGTTGTATGCAATTTGTTCCACGAAGCTTCAAGGGCACATCGAGAATCGGAGTTTTTGGAGAAGATGCAATAGTTGAGCCACGTAAACAGGCAAGCTTTTGAATATCTAATGAGAGTTGGGCTTCATAGATGGTCTCGTAGGTACTGTCCTGTTTGGCGTTATCGAGGGATGACTTCCAACATCGTGGAGTGCATGAACAATTGTTTGCGGTACACTTGTCAATTGCTAATAACAACGTTGGTTGAATACATTAGAGATATGATGCAAAAATGGTTTCATGAACGTCGTGATGCCGTATCTAAAAATACAACACAACTGTCTCGGTGGGCTACCGAGAAATTAACCAAAAAGAACGAAAATTCACATAAGTAGACGGTGCGCCCAATAGATCATGTAAATTTCAATGTGAAGGATGGTGAGAAAGATTGCTTAGTAAACCTATCTGAGAAGACTTGTAGTTGTAGGGAATTTCAGAATGACCTACTGCCTTGTTGTCATGCATTAGCTGCTATAAGGTATAAATTCTCCTAATATTTCTATACATTTAATTATAATGATTAAACATAATGATATTTGTTTGACTGTCTTTTTGATAAAACATAATGACATTTGTTTGACTGTCTTTGTAGGTTTTGTAAGAAAAAATTAGTCTACTTCTGTTATGATTTCTACAAAACAAGCACCTGGTTGGAAAGCTATTCCAGTGTCATCTTTCCTGTTGGACACCCAAGCGAATGGAATACTCCTGAGGAAGTACGTTCCGAAGTTGTTCTTCCACCCGAGTGGCTACCTCAACCCGGTAGGCCGAGAAAGAATAGGGTTCCATCTGCAGACGAGCATGGTCGTAGGACTATGTACTGTACTATATGTAAGAAATCTGGCTACAATAGACAAAATTGTTCAAACCCCACTGCTGATCACCAAGGCAATATTCCGAACCCAGAGACAAATCCACCACCGTCCCGACGTCGTAAATGCAAGTCATGTGGACAAGAGGGACAAAACATAAGGACGTGTCCAACACGGCCATATGATAACCCTACATATCCAGACAATGATGTTGAATGAGGTATGCTTCCATATTAATTCCATATCTGAAAAGAATGTTAAATTAAATAATTATAAAGATAGTATATACTACAGAGTTGGGATATAAAGCTATAAATAATCAGTTTTTTTTTTTAAATGTATTGTTGAACAAGTGTTCGAGTTTTTTTTAGTAACTTTAGAGATTTTTGTGCATATTTTTTGAAATAGGTATTTGTTGCTATGGTGAATTTAGGAAAGATTGGAAAACCAAAAATGTAAACCTATCTGAGAAAGTACGTTCGTTTGTGAAATATGAGAAAGTCAGTATAAGTGTTCCCATTGGTTGTGCTTGGTTTGGTTGAGGATTGAGTTTGTTTAATTTTCTGTTATTTCAAATATCCATTGGAATAAACTAATTCTCTATTTACAGCAATGTTGAAGCGTGCAATAAATCAAAGGCATTGCATGGACCTCAAAAGTTACGGAAGAAGCAGTTGGCTAAAGAGGGCGAAAACATAGAAGGTTGCTGACATGATTATATTTTGTTGTCCAGATTGTATGGACCATACTTCAATTAATATAATTAGCTTTGGTTCTGTCTTGTGTACTTGTAATTTGCATATTTAGTTGATCTGTAATTTTTTTTTGATATTATTACTTGATCTTTAGAAAAGATAAATAATGACTTTAGAAAAGATAAATAATGAATCAAAAGATAATGGCTGATAAAATAATAGCTGTAAAATTAAACACACCATTGCTTTACGATTAAACACACCAGTGTTATTCGATTAAACACACCAGTGCGCAATAATTAAACACACCAGTGTTATTCGATTAAACACACCAGTGCTATACGATTAAACACACCAGTGCGCAATAATTAAACACACCAGTGTTATTCGATTAAACACACCAGTGCTATACCATTAAATACACCAGTGCGCAATAATTAAACACACCAATGCTATACGATTAAACACATCAGTGCGCAATAATTAAACACACCAGTGCTATACGATTAAACACACCAGTGTTATACGATTAAACACATCAGTGTTATATTATTAAACACACCAGTGCGCAAAGATTAAACACACCAAACCCACAGCAAAATCTGTACTCATCAATAACAGACAGTCATTTATCCTATCCCACTTGCCCACTAAAATTTAAATTCAATAAACATATAACACATCATAATTCAAAACCAATCTACAAAGACAAACTTCAACATTTTTGCCATCATCCCAACAGTGGACATGTCTAATTCTGATGTATTATACTTCTAGCACCAGTATTTTAAAGATTTGTTATATAACTAAAAAAAACACCCACAACAAAACGGCCACAACAAAATACACCACTACAAGGCAGTTTTTCCATGCTGCAGCAGGAACGGTTTCAATGCGTCCGTGGTATATACTCTCACCTCTGTACAAACAAAAAAAAATGCAATGAAACAATGGAATTATATTCGTTTTCACAACTCATACCATCACATAATTACTTGTAAAAAGAAAGAACATATAACCGAAAAAGCTAGAGTGAAATTCTAACCTGGAAATTCGTCTACAAATCTATGGGAGACTTGTATGTCACACTATTATTATATATCTCGAATGCAATTTCTTTTCGGAAGTCGGACATTTCCTTCTGTCCCCAGTTCCAGTCAGCCTTTTTCACAATTGCCATCTCTGTATACTTGCAAATAAATACTCCACAACTGCATTTGTCGACCTATTGCGGAATCTTTTGATTGCTCGATACACCAACAGTGAACATACTTCCTCGTGGTATTTCACTCCTATTTGAAAAGAAACCACATATGTTCATAATACTTGGCAGCAGTCGCCTTAAGGGCATTAGTTGATTGAAACGCTCAACTTGAATATTCTTTTTCTTTGCTTCAATCGGATCAAATATGGAAATGTGACGGTCAAGTAGATCAACCTTGCATAAAATCCAATGGCCGTCGGGTTCCCACCATAAAATATATGTGTGTATTCGAATAACCCACCATAAAATCCACTACGAATATTATCTTCGAGATCTGAAATCATTTGCAAAAAATACTGAGGCCTTTTATGCATCGTCCAACGCCTCATCCTAGGGAGTGTATCTCGTAATCTCATGCCAAACCCATTGATCAGAAAGTCCACAGCCTCCATCGCCCATACCTGGAAATAATAGGTTATGACAATAAAAGTTAATAACTTTTAATGTAAAAGGCAATATTAAATAAAGAAATGAATTAATCAGAACTAACCTCAACAGCCCACGGGAAACCGTATAACCGGTACCTGACCTTGCCATACCCTTTTTTGGTGTTTCTCGACTGAAATCTGTGCCTCAAGTAGTGCATCGTCATCTTGAAAACGTAATGGCCCATGCAAACGAATTGAAAGTGTCCAAATTATCAACCAAATTAAAAAGCCAATTGGTGAATTTTTTATCATATGGTTGACTAAACAAAACATTGTTTGCTATTAACAAAAGTGTCATCTTCAACGAATCGTCAGCCTCCAGGAAGTTGCGCTCTAAAAACCGATCATACACGATGGATAATTTCAAATCTTCACCTTCTTCTCCAGGCCAATATCTTTTCTGGATGTCGTATGGATTTGCCACGTACGTCTTGTTTATTATGTTTGAAAGTTCGCTAAAACGTAGACCGGTGACCAAACAAAATTCCCTATGTCCAAATCTTGCCTTCTTACCACCTAACGAAATAAACAGCTCGTTCTCTGTTGCATCGGCTATCTTAATTTCCCTCAACAGTAAAGTGTGCACAATCTGAGCTGAGAACAACCATTTTTTTGGAAAGTCGTGGAATTACTTGAAATAACTAGACATGAATTCCTTGTGCTTCCCTTCTCTCCGTAAGATATCCTCTATTGTAGCTATGTTCTTCAACCTACATCCAACGTTGATTAGTGCTTCTTGATTCCATTTTTTTCCTTTCTACCTTCAAATACTGGTCATAGTCGTTGTTTTCCATTTGCATAATTCAAATAATTTGGGTTCAATTAAGTAAACACACTTGTCATATCCAATTAAACACACTAGGCATACCCAATCAAACACACCATGCATAAACAGTTAAACGCACCAGGTATAACCAATTAAACACACACAAAACTATGTTTCATCAATTAAACACACCAGTTCACATCAACTTATTGAATGGACCATTTTTTCATGAATTAAACACACCAGTTCACAACAATTAAACACACCAGGCAGACCCAATTAAACACACACAACACTATGTTTCATCAATTAAACACACCAGTTCACATCAACTTATTGAATGGATCACTTTTTCATGAATTAAACACACCGGTTCACAACAATTAAACACACCAAGCAAACCCAATTAAACACACCAGGCAGACCCAATAAAACACACACAACACTATGTTTCGTCAATTAAACGCATCAGTTCACATCAATTAAACACACCAGTTCACATCAACTTATTGAATGGACCACTTTTTCATGAATTAAACACACCAGGCAGACCCAATTAAACACACACAACACTATGTTTCATCAATTAAACGCACCAGTTCACATCAATTAAACACACCATTTCACATCAACTTATTGAATGGACCACTTTTTCATGAATTAAACACACCAGGAAGACCTAATTAAACACACCAGGCAGACCCAATTAAACACACACAACACTATGTTACATCAATTAAACACACCAATCATGCCCAATTAAACACACCAGTTCACATCAATTAAACACACCATATGTCATGAATTAAACACACCAGACAGACCCAATTAAACACACACAACACTATGTTACATCAATTAAACACACCACAATTAAACACACCAATTATGCCCAATTAAACACACCATATAGTTGCTTTTTGAAAAGCAACTATATTCACCAAGAAACAGAGAAACATCAGATTTTTGTTCCCCGTAGCAAAACCATAGAGACAAAAAGAACACCTAACCACCACAAAACCCAAACAACACAAACAGAAAAAGGCAAGCACACAACACCAGCCAGACACAACCGTGAATATGATGTTGTATTAAATTGCCTTTCCCTGCCATTAGAGTGGAGTAGCTAATAAGCTAATTGCCTCTTCCTACTCTAATTTCAGATTAAAGGAACAATAAAAGTTCATTATTAAAAGCAACAAAAAATTAGGAGTCAGATTCAACATCTGAAAATAAATGAAAATTTCGAATTTAACAAAATAACGAGTGGCAAGCACCAAAATTGTTTACAAGTATATAATCCAACATCAAAAAAAAAAAAAAATTGTTGTGCCATTTACAAAATATGAACTCAAAACTTTGGAAAAACTTTGTTGTAAAAAACGAACCAACGGACTTAACTCTTTTTTGGAATCAACTTTCCTCATAGTAATAGCACTTTAAAAAAAATGCTGTGCACTTTAAAAAGCATGTGGTTGGCATTTAAGAAAAACACTATTGTAATCTTCCAATGAAACTTTTTGTTCCATTCGGTTTAAAGTCAGATATATAGTGTATTAGCTACCAAACAGAAAAGAACAAAAGAAAAAAGACAACACAACTTCTATCACCAAAGTTTTCACAAGAATTACTGAACTAATGTCATCTTAAGAGTGCCAAAGATTGCCCGAAAAGATCAAACAAATTACATGTAACCAAAAATACAAATCAAAATCAAATTCGAAAATCAAGATCATGAGAAGAAGCATGCAATCAAAATCAACTCAAATCAAAATCAAAATCCAAATCCAAATCAAAATCAAATTCGAAATCGAATTCGAAATAAAAATCAACTCCATCTCAAATGAACAAATGCAACCAAAAATACAAATAAAAGGAAACCCTAAAATCAAATGTAAAAAGGAAGTGCAAACCGTATCGTTTCTTCCACGCCGCTGTGGAACACGCCGGTGATTCGAATGAAAGCCGGGGTCGGGTCCGGCCTTGCTCGTCAGCGTCTCTCGCTCACGACGTCGTCTCTATATCGAGGTCGGGTCGGGTCTTGATCGTCTCGTCGTCTTCACAGTCGTTGTCGTTGGGTCTTAGTCGTCTTCTTCGTCGTCGAATGTTGCTCGTCGTCGTCGGGTCTTGGTCATCTTCTTCGTCGTCCTTTGTTGCTCGTCGTCGGATCTTGGCGACAATCGTAATCTGGCCTCTCTTCGTTGTTTGTTTCAAATACTGAAGGTTATGAGATTTAGTTTTTACTTTGCTTTTTTATTTTCATTGTCTTTTGTTTTTTTTTTTCATTTTGACTGAAGGGCAATTTTGTCTCAATAGTGGAAATGTTGGTAAAAACAATAAAAATACTAATCTTGGCTAAAAACAATAAACTCACTAATTTTATGGTTACTTTTAAAGTTTACCCTATATATATATATATATATATATATATATATATATATATATATATACATATAACCAAAATATTCATAAGTTTTTTTTCTTTAACTATTAATTAGAGATTGATAAAAAAAGTATGGAGATATATATATATATATATATATATTGAAAAATGGAGAGAGAGAGAGAGAGAGAGAGAGAGAGAGAGAGTAATTAGGAAAGAGAGTTAAATACGTAATATTTAATCTAATGATTTATGAGAGATAATTTCTTTTTTTAATAATTTAATTAGTTTTGAGTGTCTTTAAAATTTTTTTTGTCTTGTTTAGTAATTTTTATTCATGTTAAAATTGTCATTAATAAAAAAATTAAATTGGAGTGTAAATAGATAATTTATGGATTGTATATTTGAAATAAATTGAAAAAGAAAAAAAACATATAAACCAATTATAAAAATTGAAAAAAAAAATTGAGAAAAAATATAATTAACAATAATAAAAATATGTAATAAAAACTATAAAATAAACAATAAAGAAAGAGGATATACAACTCCATTGAGGTAAACAAAATATTTAATAATTTTTTCCTTTTATTTTAAAAAATATTATTTTATTATTTTTTATGTATTTTTATTATTATTTTTTCTCATGTGGACATGTAACACTGGTTTAAAGATTATTTTGTTTAAAAATAAAATACCTATATAATTGTTAAACTTTACTAACAATTGATTAACAGAAGAACAAAATGATGTGTTTTTGGAATTTAGGGACTGTGGTAGTCAAAAATAGCACAACAAGTATTAAGGTATAATTTTGGAAATCCAAACTTGGGAGCCATACGATCTACTGATGCAAGCACAGTCGGGCCCAATAAAAACAAACCCAACGTGGATCCAATGCAGTTGCAAGCCTTGACTAAGTTTGTAATGACTAAGTCAAGTGCATTGGTTACGTTGAAACCTCCAAGATTCTTGAGATATTTCAGATATTTTAGTTTTTAATATCCTGCTGAGATCGAGGGGATCAAGCTTAAGCTTCGATTGCTCCACCTCCCATCACCTATAAAAAGTCCTCACCATTTCATTTAAAGGGGGAATCTTCTGACTTCCACACAAGAAACAAAAGGCATAATGGGGTCATCACCTCAATTCAATATAATATAATTATATTACATTTTACAAAGCCACTCGATCAACACCCACACTCATTCTACAAGTTCACTCGTCCAATACCCATTATACAAAACCACTCGACCAACACTCATTCTACAAGACCATTCTATCAACACGTATTACTTGTATCATATTCAATCCACAACGGTCTTGTCTTGTTTACGCTCAACCCAAGCGAAAATAAGGCTATCCGAATAACACCACCTAGGACTCGACCGATTTTATCTATGGTTTGATTTAGATTTTATTTAGTTTAATTGTTGATTTGAAATTATTTTATTTATTGATAAATTGACTAACTCAAGCATCCAAGAGTCCCTAATGGGACACCCTACCACTTGCTCCGTTCTATCTTCTTATTTTTTACAGGATATCGTAGCGTACAACTTACTAATTTTTGATCTACCATTGTCAGTGCCCACCAACTTACGAAAATTCAACTGAATGTTTTCGGGCTCTTCAGTTTGGCCCCCACCGTGGGACCCTGATAATTATTTTTGCTAAACTAACGAATTTGCCGGTATTTTACGATGCTCAATTAGCGGCCATCAGACGAACAACTGTGATATACCAATGCGAGTGACAAGTGTTAAAAGTTCTACAATTGTAGGTCAAATCTTACAAATCTACAAATGTTAGTCCTACAAATTCTGTATTAGATATAAAATTAAGGTTCGAATCTAGTGCTCCAAATCAAACTGCTTGCTTTTGTCTGGGAAAATTGAATTTGGTGCCCAACGTGGCCTGCAATACAATTATCTACTAAGGTCTTCAACAATTAATCATGGGCGAAATTAAGATTATACTTCGCCCTCTCTAGATGGAATACTGTACATCGTCATTCTACTTCACACACCTTATCAAGTCATGGCTGATACTTTGAGATAAAATGGTTGCCTTCTGTCGGTTAGCATATCTTTGATTCATTTGAAAGCATCACTTTATATTTTGTCAATTTTTAATAGATATGGCAAAATAACTCGCGGGGACTTGCACTTATGAGGTGGGGATGGGTTTCAATTTGGTGGGAATGGGGGGGGGATCGCCCACCTCGCCTCGCTTAAAATACAATACTTATTTTTTGATTATTTAGTTCAATTTTTATGTTTTAAAGTTATTGAATTTATTTTTTTTAGTTTTGAGATTTATGTTTATGCGATGATTTTCAATTTATTTTTTAGAATTATTGTATATATTATACCATATTCATTAGTTTATATATTTATTATTTTAATAAATATTATTTTCTATCAAGATTTAATAAATAATTTTGCTAAACGGGTTAAATGAGTTAAATTGGGTGGGATGGAGAAAGCGTACCCCGCTCTGCCTCGCCCCCCTTCATCTATCGTGGGGTTTTATGAGAGGATGAGTTTTCAAAAAATAAATGGGGCGGGGTGCGAGAAGAGTCACCCCGTCCCGAACCTGCCCCATTGTCATCCCTAATTTTTAAAGTCAAAGTTGCATTTACCTATTTTACTATTCAATAAAAGATTAATAGATCAATATTGTCAAAACTAACGAAAACACTTTTTCGTATATTGTTTTCCTTGTTCTTCTGCTTTGTTTGTCTTGATTAGCAGATCCTTCAAAAAAAATGTCGAGATGATCCAAGCACCAGGCGCCGATCAAAAAAAAATCAAGGGATATTATTTTTGATTCATATTAACAATCTCTATTGCTAGGTGAACCAAAACGCTCTACCACGAGCTACAAATAGCGCTCTACGTAGAGCCATAAATTTGACTCCACGTCGAGCTATAAATTGAATATATCTTTCGCTCTACATCGAGCCAAATTTACAAGTCAGGTTTGAAGTCAAAAAATTTTATGAACCAAACGCCTACGTTACCATTCAACATGTCAGAGGTAAAGTCGAGCCACGAGTAAGAAACAAGATTTATAGCACTTTGCCTATGTTGCTTAAATATGCTCCATGCTCTATGGCACTGCATGCCAATCTAAAATATCTTGTCATTCTACATTATAATTATCAAATCATATCACTGTTCGAGTAACGATGAATGCTTTGTTTAATGTCGAGCCAAAACAATTGGCAGGAGACTGTGTTTGACATCATGGCTAAATACTTTGAATGATTTGTCTTATGTCGACTAACATACCTTTGAAAATCATATTGTATTCTTTGTCAACCTACAATACGTTATGAAGAATTATCTATTTCAAGCCACAAACAAGTTACATTGCTCTACATCGAGTAGCGATATGTTGTAAAGAGAAACTTGAATTATGCCGCTCTAAGGTGAGCCACAAATGGCACTTTACGAAGCTAAAAATAATATCGCTCAACGACAAACTACAAATATCACTCTACGTCGAGTTCAAATCAAATTTATGATTTTTTTTTTTGCTTTACTCCTAGCCACAACTTGATTACTTTATGTCGAGTTGTGAAGCCTTGAAGTTATTAATATTTTACTCTACGTGAAGCCAAACTCATTGTCTTCTAAACGATTCATTATGAGTCGAATTACGATTCACTCTAAATTTACTGCTCTCCGTCGAGCTACATTTCGTGCTCCAAGTCTAGCCGAAATTCATTATATAATCGCTCTTCGTCGAGCTACATTTCATGCTTCAAGTCTAGCCGAAATTCACTATATTATCGTTCTCCGTCGAGCTACATTTCATACTCCAAGTCGAGCCAAAATTCACTATGTTATTGCTCTCTGTCGAGCTACATTTCGTGCTCCAAGTCGAACCGAAATTCACTATGTTATCTCTCTCCGTCGAGCTACATGTCATGCTTCAAGTCAAGCAACATTCGTTATGCTATCACACTCTGCCAAACTACATTTCTTACTCCAAATCGAGCAAAAACTTAGTTAATATTCAATAAGCCTAATTTTGGATGCACTCTACAGTTCCATGACGAACGACCAGTTGTAGCAAAAAGTAAACAAAAAAAAAGGCTAGTTGAATCTATTACTGCTTGCCAAGCTAGTATACTGTCCAACTACCACTCAACTCGGAATCATGCATTAAAAGTCAAGGGGTTTCAGTTAAATAGAACCCAAACAAAGACTAATGAAATAAGTCTTTGGCTCTACATTGAGCGCTTTACGAATTTCGCTCTACGTCGAGCACTCTCCAAAATTCGCTCCATGTTGAGCTCTCCAATTTTACTCCATGTCAAGCTCTTCAAAATTCGTTCCATATTGAGCACTCCAATTTTGCTCTACGTCGAGCATTCTCCAAAGTTCGCTCTACATCGAGTGCTTTATATATTTGGATTCAGTACTCTATGTCGAACTAAAAATAACACTCTACAAAATACGCTCTATATCGAGCTAAATTTTGAGTCGAATTGTTAACTTTCGAGTTACGATCCTAAGTATATTTTTTGCTCTACGTCGAACGACAAATATTGGAATTTCACATTCGTAGGCCATGCCAACTACACTGAATAGTAAATTTCAAATCTAAAAGATCCAAATCGCACTACATTATGTTGTGCTGCGACATGTAATAGCTTCCATATCGAGCTACATATTAAGCAGAACTACTTAACAAGTTGTCGCTCCATAAGAATTTTTTTATTATTATGTTGACTTTGTGCGAACATACTAATCATTTATCAGAGCCATATATTGACTCACACCGAGTGATAATTTGGTAATTATACAAGGGCAAGTATACTTGAGCCTTCTACGAGGTCGACTCCGACAATTTCAGTTATAAGTTCAAACGACTTCTTAGGAGTTCTTTACAAAAGAAGGGGCTATCAAAAATAATCCGGCCCATTATTTTTCGATTCAACTAATATTGGAAACTAACAACGATTGTCTTGTAGATCGTTCAATGCAAGAGTTTAATCGAAACAGTCCGCTCTTTAACATGAAGACTTCAATTTAGAGAGTAGGGGATTAATTGTGGTAGCCAGAATAGCACAACAAATATTAATGCCTAATTTTGGAAAACCAAAATTGGGAGCCAGACGATTTGCTGATGCAAGCACAGTCAGGCCCAACAAATGCTGGCCCAACGTGGATCTAATGCAGTTTCAAGCCTTGACTAAGTCTGCAATGACTAAGGGAGGTGTATTGGTTCAAGATTTTATTAGACAATTTGGGGAAGTAAAAATCTGGTGGTATTGGATTGAGACTTTTTAACAAGTTAGATAAGTCTGGTGGTATTCGATTAAGACTTTTAAGATTTTTTTTAAAAGTTCGTTTTGTCTTGTGGTATTGGATCTATACTTTTAAGATTTTTTTAAAAAGTCTATATTGTCTTGTGGTATTAGATCAAGACTTTCAAGAGGCAGTAAATTGTCTACTGGTATTGAATTGAGATCAAGATTTTTAGGATTTCATGACAAAATAGATTTTCCAGACTTTGTAGTGATATGTATAAATAGCTTGAACCCAAAATTGTCTTACCCTCTCCCTCAGTACTTTCTAGACTTTTTATTTGATTTCAGATATTTTGTGGGTGTATTGGTATATAATCAATGTGGCGGCCAAACATGCAAAAGACAACATAAAACTACACTTGAAAGTCGAGTACAAAATGACTGATAAAATGCCTATGTGAGTTAAAAATAGTTTTATGCTAGATTTTCATGATCCCACCACCCCCACCGGTATCTAAAATCTTTAGAACCACTAGTAAATTGATCAAATGCTTTATCTACATCTATAAAAGTTGGATTTGACAAAAAATAAAGATAAATAGGAAGTTGATTTTATATATATATATATATATATATACACACACACACACCTGATCAAAAGAGCTGGTCCATTACTGATAATATCACCCTTTGTGTAGATTGAGTTAAAAGACAAAAGAAGATGATCACAACTTCTATTGATTTATTGCCTGAGCGAGTTAAAAAGATATGTGCCTCGCATAAAACCAATTTTTTTAAAATTCAATAACGAAAGGGTATGCGGAAACCTGTCGAGAGCAAGCACTAGTTGACCGTTTGGAGTTTTTTTTAATTTTTTTTTAAATATGTATAGTTAAATCTTATATATCAATTTTTTTTGTTATTTACATTTATATTGAAAAAAATTCTTGTCCTGCCCGAACCCGCCAAATTTAATTAATGCATGTATAGTGTGTATATCAACTCATCTCGCCGGACTTGAATCATCTATCACTAACGTGAAAGAGGGACATACACTGTACACACCACTAAAGAAAAAAAAGAGATTAAAGAGCTATTTATATTGGAGTTTGATAACATGTGAATTAATGAAGTCCAACAAGCCAAACGGAAATACTTCAATGTTCAAGCTATTGTTTTTACATGTTTCATGTCATTTCTAATGAGGTAGTGGGGGATGGGTTATTGGCTATTATATTTATTTCATATGGTGACATTTTCTGCACCATATGAACCAGCTGAAGGTTATGTGTTGGTTGGTGGTATTTTAAAATTTTATTACTTCTCTTCATAGCTTATACATGTTTTTCATTCAATTTTTGTTGTTCAGTAACTGCCCTCAACAAGATTATAGAGCACCGGAACTTAGGGGAAAAATTGAATACTATAATCGATTCTTGAAAGTCCATATTTTTAAAAATTCAAAAAGTCTTGAAATAAAATCTAGATAATACAAATAGTCTATAAATAAAGTCCAAAAACTCTTTCAAAATCCTAAAAGTCTAGTCCATATAATCTTAATAATCATAATAGTATAGTCCTAACAATCTTAATAATCCTAATAGTCTTACAAATCCATAAAATCCGTGCATCCCAAAATTGTCTATTAAAATCCCAATCAAATACACCCCTCTAAGTCAAGTGTGTTGGTTACGTTGAAACCTCCAAGATTTTTGAGACAATTCAGATATTTTAGTTTATAATATCCTGCCGAGATCGAGGGGATCAAGCTTAAGCTTTTGCTCCACCTCCCATCAACTATAAAAAGTCCTCACCATTTCATTTAAAGGGGGAATCGTTTGACTCCCACACAAGGAACAAAAAGCATAATGGGGTCATTACCTCAATTCAATATAATATAATTATGTTACATTTTACAAAGCCACTCGACCAATACCCACACCCATTTTACAAGTTCACTTGTCCAACACCCATTCTACAAAACCACTTGACCAACACCCATTCTACATGACCATTCGACCAACACGTATTACTTGCAGCATATTAAATTCAATCGACAACGGTCTTGTCTTGCCTACGCTAAGCCCAAGCGAAAATAAGGCTATCCGAACAACACCACCCATGACTCGACCAATTTTATCTACGGTTTGATTTAGATTTTATTTAGTTTAATTGTTGATTTGAAATTATTTTATTTATTGATAAATTGTCTAACTCGAGCATCGTAGAGTGCCCAACGGGACACCCCCCCCATCGCTCTGTTCTATCTTCTTATTTTTACAGGATATCGTAGCGTACAACTTACTAATTTTTGCTCTATCATTGTCAATGCCCACCGACTTACGAAAATTCAACTGAAGATTTTCGGGCTCTTCAGTAGTGGTGTAAATATGGGCCGGGCCTGGAGGGCCCGGTCCGGCCGGCCTGCCAAGGATGACGGGCCGGGCTTGCCAAGGATGGCGGGCCGGGCCTGGCACGGCCCCCATTCTTGGCACGTGCCAGGTCAGGGTTCCAGGCGCGGCGTGCCGGCCCGGCACGGCACGCCAGCACGGCGTTCCAGGCCCAACGGTCGGCACGCCGGGCCGGCACGCGTGCCGACCGTTAGGCCCGCGAAATTTTTTTTTTTTTTTTTTTAAATTTAAGTATATATAAAAAAATTTAAAATATATATATATATATATGGGCCGGTCCATTTGGCCCGCCAAATTGGCCCACGTGCCGGGCCCCCATTTAGGAAAACGGGCCGGGGGGCCGTGCTGATGTGGGCCGAGCCGGCCCCCTTTTACACCATTACTCTTCAGGGTCCACGCGACGTCAAAATGAACAATAGGTAAACAAATGTTGTTTGTAGAAAAGTTAAGGACTAAAACGATTATTGTCCCCAAAATAAGATGAAAAAGAATTCGGATCAAATGAAACGGGCGGGGCGTAGAAGAATGTCGGGTCATATTATTTGAAAGGAAGAAAAGGAGGAGCATTTTTCACTTGCTCGTTTGTATCTATCTGCCTAGGGTTAGGGTTTAACAATCTCTGCAACCAACTTCTCTCTCTTCGAAATCGGCAGCAATGGCGAGCACTAAAGTTCAGAGGATTATGACCCAACCCATTGTACGCTTTTTCTTCTCTCTCTCTCTCTCTCTTTTCGATTACTTCTTTTTTGTTTTTGTTGTGTTTACTTACTTTTTTTTTTTCTCTTGCTGTCTTCTTCGTTTTGGGGCGGGACCAGAACTTGATTTTCAGGTTTCTTCAAAGCGTAAGTCCACTATATGTCTTGATTTTCCTTTTTTTTTTCTGCTGATTATTATTATTATTATTAAAAGTGTTGTTTGGGTTGGTACAGAAAGCTCGCATTCAGATTTGGCTTTTTGAGCAGAAGGATATGAGAATCGAAGGCAGAATTATTGTAAGTATTTTTTTTTTCATTGAATATTGGCTTCGTGTTTTGCTTGTCAAGCGTTTTAAATAGTGTCAATTTTCTTTTGTTTTGTCGTGTTAGTTTTATAATTACAACAGAAGTACAATTCAAACGAAAAAACGAACCCTCATGAAAAGTGGGGATCGATCCCAATATTTTTTGCATCAGTATAAGAGATGTTACTAGTTAAGCTATAGATGGTTTCCGCGGATAATTATTTACTTCCCAAGCTTCTTTATTATCATTATATCTAGTAAGAGAAGTGAGACTTTTTGAGGCACACCTCTATTAGCAACAGATCACTTGGAATGTGACCCAATTCCTAATATCATAAAGTACATGGATATTTATAAGCATTTCTAAATTCCATAAATTGAATTGATTAGGAGGAAAAAGTGCCCTCTCTCGATTCTGAAAGTCATATTAGCTACAGATGGCAAAATAGATAAATTCCAATGCTAGGCCAATGTTGTTCACGGCATTGGCAAGAGTGATGTTTGGACCAACCAACGGAAAACCTTAGAGAATCCAGTTCAGTTGTGTTGCAATATAAGCAATTAAGCAGCATATGGCTGGAACTCCTCCAAAAGCTTTTGCAAAAATTTGGGAGTATATAAGTCTTGTTGGCATTGTTTCATTTACTCTAGAGATGAACACGTTCAGCATAAGAAATCTTCATCCCTCCAATTCATTGAGTCAGACTTGTCAACACTTTTTTTTTAGTGTTTTTTTGCTGATCGTTGTAGTATGGAACATGCTTTATTTCTCGTTAACTATCCAATATTAATATATACGTTACAGCAGTCAGCATTTTAATATCTCTTTTCAAAATGTTATTTAGTTTCGGTGTTTGTTTTGCTTGTGCAGGGTTTTGATGAGTACATGAATTTGGTTCTGGACGAAGCTGAAGAAGTTAACGTCAAGAAGAACAGCAGAAAAACTTTAGGTCAATCACTTTCTTACTATTTCTAATCCGTGTAATCCATGCACATGCTCTAAATTGTTTGTTTTGTTCTACAGGAAGGATTCTTCTTAAAGGAGACAACATAACTCTGATGATGAACTCGTAAGTCAAATTGAAACAATTTCTACTCAAGTATTTTTAATTCTCTCGCTATCTCTTAATATAATGATGATCTTTTTTTTTTCTATATATTACAGGGGTAAGTGATGTCCCTCGTAGCAATTATGTAGATGGGCATTGCATATCTTCTAAATCGCTTGTTGATTGAGCCAGTTACTTTTGTTAAATACTTTATCAATTTCATGTATGATCTTGTTATGTTATAGTGAGCTTAAGTAGAGCAGTACAGACACTGGCATTGTGCTTTATGGTGTTTAATCTGCCAATTGCTATGTGGTTATACTTTCTAGTTGATTGTCTAAATTGACAAAGAATTTCTTTTGTGACCTCAATTTCTACTCACATGTCAAGATGTTTGGTGACAATTTAGGTACTTAAATTTGGGAATGAGTTGTGGGTAGGAAAAGTCAAAATGAGAAGTCAAAATTATGATTCAATGGGGAGCAGAATGCCTATTTTACTTAGGGATGGGCATTGGGGAAATGGGGATGGATATAGGTCCCCCCATCCCCGTTCCCATTTCCAAAACCCTTCCCTATGGGGAAAATGGGGATGGGGGAGTTTTGGGGGGAGGTATCCCCATCCCCATTTCACCGTTTTCCCCGTTTTTCCCAATTTTTCCCTATTTCCCCATTTTCCCTATTCCCCAGTTTCCAGTTTTGTTTGTTTTACTAAAAATTACATACTAAAAAAAACAATTTATTACAAATTCAAATACAAATAAAAATCTAAAAATATTAAGAATAGAAATAATAAAAAGTATTAAGAATATAAACATATATATAGATATACAGTCTTTCTACTGTCGGTTCGTCTTGATATAAAATATATCAGGACGAAGAATTGAACCACAGATTATGGAGAAGTTTTGACAAGTTTATACACTTTGAGTCAAAGTATGTAAATTTAATGGTCCACATTTTTCGTCCTATAATATTTTATACCAGGACGAACTGACAATAGAAAAATTGATATATATATATATATATATATATATATCAAAGGTTTGGGGAAAATTGGGGGATGGGGGAAGATACATTTTTTGGGAAATGGGGGGACCTCCCCCCATCCCAATTTCAATTTGGGGATGAAAATCATCCTCATCCCCACCCATTTCCCCATTTTTTGTCAAAAAAATTTCCCTCCAAATGGAGATGGGGAAGTGGGAATTTGAATATCCGGGGATAATGCCCTTCCCTAATTTTACTGTTAAGAAATTTGCAGCACTCTTTTTTTCTGCTATATGATATAAATACCGATGAAGATTTTAACCTCTAGCAGCTAGATAGACATTTTGATAATCCTAAAACACTTTGGTGCTGCAATTTCTTCAAAGGTTCTGGCCAGTTGAATTTTCGGATGTTCGATTTATTTTTCCATTTTTGGCTGTTCACCCCATCATCTAGTCTCTGCTGAAATGTGAAAAAAAAAACCCAGATTCTGAAGATGGTTCCTGAACAGGTGAATGCTTTGGAAAGTTGAGAAATCAATAGCAGTGAGCTAGCTAGGGATCTCTTTGAAAAATTCATGACATTTTGTGATTCGTTTTGAAAATGCAGGATTCTCTAGCCAACATTTTTCAACAATTGTGTCAAAATGACATGGTTTTTTTTTTTTTTTAAAAGCGTTTCTTCTTCACTGTTTGTTACCTGCGGTTTGAGTAATTGGACAAAAAGTTTAGCACCCACGTCAAATTTAAAAATATTTTAACGAGTTCCATAATTTAATAAATATCTTGTAAAATAAATTAAAAGAAAGAATATAATAAAAATCCACAAAACAAAAAAGAACAAAAATACAAAAATTGGTTTCTGCTAGAAGTCTAGATGACAACAGAGAAAATAAATCTATGTTGATTCAATGGCGTGTATGCACACTCAAACCTATACCGGGAGATGGTGAGTTTGAGTCATGCTATGTATTCATGATATTTTAGTCCAACTATAAAAAATAAAAATAAAAAATCATGGAATTTTTATTCTTCTCAATCAAATGCATCAACGACCATAAGATTTCATTAGAATTGAACCCTCAAATCAATTGATCGGCTTTCATTCTTCCGTGCTTTATTAATGAGATCATGCTAATGGTGTTATGACAATCAAATGCATTGTTTTATCATCCACATTTATTTGAAGACTATTTTTTTTTTTGGGCAACTTTTGTATTGAAGTTGAAATCCAAAATCATTTTCGTTTTTAAGATAGTTTTAAAGTATTACCGTCTAACGTGTCTTGGCGATAAGGGTGTTCATTTAGCTTGGTGATGTCATATATTGGAGTCACCGTTATATGTCGTATTTTTTAAAAAAATTATATAGCTTTAAAGGTAGTGCTACAATTTAACTATATAATATGTCCATGATGTTAACCTTTATTCCATTGGGATATTGGAGAAAATTAAAAAGCTTATCTGGTCAGCAATTTGTAATAGCTATAAGTCTCTTAGGAGGGTTATTTTCTATTTTCCCTCAAATTTAATTTTAAAACTATGGACAAAGTTGTACATAAAAAAAATGAAGGGTGATATTATTTTTTTTTTTGAAAGGACTGTTGTTCTTTTGATTGAAGAAAATCGAAGATATTTATTAGAAGGGTGATGTTATTGACAAACCAAGAAATATATTTTTGTTGAAAAGCTTAATTGAATGCTGTGACAAATGATTAAAAATCTTTTCATTTAAATGATGAGATAATATTGTATGTTCTAACTTTTTTGTAAAAAATATTTGAATAATAACTCTACAATAAAAAATAACTTCAAGTTGAAAATAAGAAATTAAAATTATATATATATAATAAGATTCAACCGAAAGAAATCGCATTTTGCAACACTCTTTTTTGGCTATATAATATATTAGTGGTGAAGAGATCAACATCTAGCAGCTAGCCAGACATTTTGATATCGAGAGATATTTCGAAATTTTTTTAAATAGAGCAATGTGGGTTATTAACAGTCACCATAATTCTCACTAAAAAAAAACACCCATTTGAGGAAATTGACGATATTTTCATAACTTTAGACCATCGAAACCGATATTTTACTTCATTGCTTGGAATATTGATTGATATTCATGAGTTTCTGTTGATGCCTTAAACATATATCTAGATGCCTCAAACATATATCTAGATGCCTCGTTGTTAAATCACACCATTAAACATTCAACAATTTAAAGCTTTAACCTCGTTGTTAAATCACACCCTTAAACATTCAACAATTTAAAGCTCTTACTTGGGCCACTACACGGCTGAGTGTGAATCGTGTGATCCATGATCTCGTAGCTACAATTGAAATTTTGAAACACATCACAGAATAGATTTAAAATTCACAAAATGTTATATTATAATATATACACAAACTCAGTACAACAGTCAGGACAGCTTTCCCAGAACATTACTAGTATTTTAGCAGCTTCAACAAACCACAATCATGAATCAGGCACCGATGGACGGGGAAGTCGCTTAGCAATTTCCTGCCAAGATAGAACGATATTGTCAGTCTCCGGTTCACATAGAATTCCAAGCACTGCTGCCATGCCAATCTACTGATACTGTTTGTGGTTTGTCCAAAGTACATTGCTTACATAAAATTTATCATGTATTGCAAGTTTTTCTAGTATTCACAAAATTCAATAGCTTTATATATATCTCAAGTGTCTGGTCATGATGAAAAAAACTAGCAGAAAGTTCATGAATGATGAAAAGGTACACATGTAATGACAAACACTCAGCATACTACAATATAACTTAGTAACAGATCTAATCAAGTATATAATCAAAGTTGGTTTGAGTAGGCCTCAACAGTTCACAAAATAAAAACCTTGAAGAAGAAAGTTGTACTGATCCTGACCGACAACAACAATAAAAAATAATAAGGATATCATTTGTAATATATACCACAAACTAAAAGATCAATTCAAGACAAATGCAGAGTGGCCGGAGAAGGGGAAAGTAAGACTTAAAAGTCTTCTCCTTCAATAAGAACTCGATGGGAAGTTTTCCTATTCCATGATTTATTCAAAAAGTGATTTAAGAAACTCAAATAGCATCAAAACTTTGTTAATGGTCACAAATAACAAAGAGAAGACATTATAGTGTGATTCCCATGAACAATTGCACGGTTGAAGTGCCAACAGCCTCATGCCCAAAAAAATGGAAGTGGAAAAACAAGAAAGAAAATGATGGCACATAGCCATTGGGTTCAATGCCCATATCATAATGAAGACCCACTATTAGCTATCTTTTACTCTAAAAGAAATAATATCAATATCTATTAGAAATATATGTGATAATAGCATCAGCCAGAGCGATAAATGGAGTTTAGAATTATACAGTTATAATTACTGCTACTACAACAATGATACAATAATAAATCACGTGTAAGAAATACCTGGAACAATTGATTTATGTTATCTGCAGTCTTAGCAGATGTCTCAATAAAGAACATTCCATTCTTCTCTGCGTAATCAATCCCATCCTTCAAAATAAAGCATGAAATGTAAAATCATAGATGATAAATGTCGATTTTGCAGATATAGCGATTTAAGCCAGAAAATAAGTGAAAATGTACGGACATAAAACAGATTATTACATTTACAGATTTGACACTCACCTGAGCTGGTACTTCCCGACTGTCTTGAAGATCAGCCTTGTTACCAACTAAAGCCATGACTATATCAGGACTCCCATGTTTTTGTAGCTCCTGTTAGATGCTAAAATTGATCACATATTTGAAGTGAGAGATATTAGCAAGTTATATCCAAATTTAATTGACAGTTCTGGTGCTTATACAAGAGCAACCCAGCTTTTTGGGGGATAGGATTAGGACCCCATCAATCAAGGCAGTATGTGTTGAACTTTTGATTAAGCATATTAGCAACACCCTTGAACAATTACCTCATTTTTATTGTACACTCTCTCACCCACATCCACAAGGAAGGAGGGAGAATGTTAGGATTGGGAGCCATCAATGAAGGAATGTTTCCGAGCAATTATCTCAGTTTTAATTTAATTTATAGCCTCCCACCCCCATCCTCACAGAAGAGGAGAGGGAGAGTGTGTTTTCATACAGAAAAATATATCATCATGCAAAGAGAAAGGTAATCATATAGTTTCATGAACTCAGTCAAACCCTATATCGCAATAAGTGCAGTATAAAAAAAAGGATTTTCTTCAAAAATCCATATAATAGGAAATAGAAAGAGAAATGAAGAAATGTTGCAATCGAAGGGAAACTACCTTAACCCAATACTGTGCCTTGGTGAATGACTCTGGACTTGTTATATCGTACACAATAACTGCGACTGCAGCCCCTCTGTAGTATAGTGGTGCCAGTGCAGCATATCTGAAGAAAAAACAGTACAATATGAGATTTTTTTTATAAATCTTTAACTTTGGTTACAAATCTATGCTAGTGGTGAGGCCAAAATACCTTTCTTGACCAGCTGTGTCCCATATTTCAAACTTCACTGTTGTAGAATCTTGCAAAGCTATTGTCTGCGATAAGAATGAAGCTCCAACAGTTACCTGAAATTATAGAAACAAACAAATATGAGTAAGTTTACCATCATACAACTTCAAGTGCCTGTAACAGAGCAGGAAGATATTCACATCCAACAAAATAAAAGGTATTCTGCGTAGTGTTTTTTAAAAGCTCATTTTACACTTAAACATGAAGTTCCCCCAGAGCTGAGGGCAAAGCATAAAATGAAGGGCAGACTAACAAATCAAAGTGCACATTTTTAATACTACAAATAATTAATACACGAAAAATATTAAGAATGAGAAGCTAAAAGGTTAAAAAATAAATATACTTATAGGAGCCTCTAATGGAAAGAACTAGATTGCTTTGCCACGACTACTAACTATACACACGGTTAAGGATAAAATAGCTCCAATCTTTTACTCACTTTATGAAAATTGAACTATTGGATTATTGCATTTTGAATGCCTGAGATTCCAACTGATAGGTGTAATTTCCAATGCACAGTAGTCAAAAGTAATATCAACCACTGAAAGAGCTTTCATCTAGGAGTCTAGAAATTTTGTTATAATTTTTTGTAAAGATGGGCCACTAATCTAAACTGTCCAATACCACATTCCAAATCCAACCTGGTTCCTGTTAATCATTATTTAACCAAGCAAATTACTATAATCAGCTTTTACTATTTGACTTTCCTTTAATTTTTAAGTTTTGATGTTATGGGAAATTTACAGAATGGCAATGTCAAAATTCTGCTTTTCCATTTGTTAGTAGTAAAGATACCCAGCCATTGGATTTCTAATCAAATTTAACCACTTGTGAATCATTTACTCAATGACATAGTTACACAAAACACTCTATGTTCCAAAATCAAGATGCCCTATATAATTTACCAAAAAGTATTAGAAGTTCTGAACTTGGCAAACTAGTTCAAGAAATGACTAAGCCTAACAGAATAGTTCAAGGAAATTGTAAAGGACCGACAAGTCTTCCTTGTCATTAGCATAATACTGCCACATCTCTTCATCACGTGGACTGGTTCAGTATTGGAAACATCATTAAAAGAAATATTAGAGGTAAGTCTGGGCAAGTCAGCTCTGTTAAACCTCTTCTGCCTTTAGCATCTTTTTGGCTTCCAAAATACAATGGACTGTTTAGTACATACACAAATATTAACAGACTTATGCATGGTATGGTACAACACGAGAATCATCCCTTAATCAATGGATATTTTTATTTGGAAGTTAATCTGGCAAATAAAAATACTTTGTAATTTTTATTAATCCCAATAATAGAAAAACTCCTGAATTTTCTGATTTGCATTTTGAAAGAGTGCACACTTCACAAACCTAGGAGGTGCTTCATTAAAATGTCTTCTAGGTATTATACTGTTATACTTGCACACTATAATCAATGTAACATTCCATAAAAGTCAGCTTATAAATCAAGCATCAATTTCCAAGATGCAGAAAATATAACAATTTTCATATAATAACTGAACAATATATTTTTATAATTTACCAACCGTGGAATTCGTAAATTTCAATCATAAAACAAGTACCACAATACAAGGGTACTGCCCTCATCCAATTCGGCATGAGTGCTGCAAATCACACCAAAAATACCTTAAAAGTTTATAATTCACTCCTTCCTACATAGTGTTCTATATTTTGGCACAACAAATCATAAATTTTTCACAATTTGACCCCTTCAAATGTCAGGTGCTAGTTCTTCCCCCGTATAAACCAATAATATGGTCCTTACCTTAGATGTTGGGTCAAACTGGCCACGAACGAATCGAAGAACAATACAACTTTTACCAACACCTGAATCACCTAACAACACCAGCTGCACACAGCAAATAAACAAAAGGTTAATTGCATTGAGTAAACATAATTGCCAAATGAAATTATTACTAGTGTGCTGCAAAAGACAAAAGAAGAAGAGAAAGCATGTGTAGGGAGAAACAACAATCACTCAAGCAAATAATCTTTGCATTCATACTCTAATCCTTATGGTGCCACCATATGTTGGCACTCATGCTAAGTCCCAAGTTTCTTGTATTCTAACTCAAGTTCCCACAAAATACAACGCAACTGTTTGTTATATGATGCTTAGGGGTGGAATCATGAATTGTTTATTACAATCATGTCATTTCAAACAACACAGCACGTAAATTAAATAAATAGGCCACTTCCAGCCACAAGCCTTTCTCACTACTATGTTTGAAGACTCTTCTATACCATGTTACATTGTTACCTATCAAAAGAAGTTACTTCAAGATTGTTCAAGAGCAAGTAACATTTATCGAGTAAATAACAGGTCTACCCATATCAAAACTCATCAATTATTTAGATCAGAATTGTCAAATTGTATATAGTGTGAGATCAATTTTCTCCTATTAGTATCATGCACAGAATTTGCATAAGAGTAATGTATTATTAAGTTAAAAAAAACTTCTTTCGTTTAGTTTGAAAGAGATTAGAAAGGTAAGCAGAAAATAATTAATAATTTTGGAGATTAGATGCATAGCAACTGCTGTTCCTATATGTAGGAAACTGAAGCATAATGTATAAAGGAGCTAGTAGGCCATTAAACTTCCATCTTTCAGACAAATTTCACATTTGTAAACTTTACCATCAATAGATTTCTTATTTTACTGCTTTTAATTATAAAAAGAAAAAAATGCAGTAATGTGAAGTACACATATAATGGATTCAAAATATGAGCAACATATTATGGAAGAATTTTTCTTTCAGCACATGAAGGGCCAAGATATCACATGCCACAAGAAACGGGCAGCAAATGCCACAGTTTAAGTAAACTAGAATGTGGAGCAGGAGGTCACCATATTATTTGGAATCCATTTTTCACATTTAGGACCAATCAGAATAATCTAGTTTCTACTAATGGTAATCCACAAAAAGCCACCTGGTTTCTTATAGCTGTCTGAACACCGAAAACAAATTGATCATACCTCTCCCTGGGAGCAAAACTAACATACAGATTTCAACTAGAAATTGCAAATAGAACTACTACACTCCATCATATCCTCACATAACTCTAAAGCTTAACCCGATTATCATTCAAAACAGAAGAAGCTTGGTCCAAAGCCAAACCAAGTAAAGGTCTCGTATAAGGAATATTAATGCATCACTACTGGTAACCACAAAATGTACCTTGACACAAGAGCCTCCTTATTCATAAAAAATGTTAACTAACTCCAGAAATTCCTTATAATCATGACACTAACTTTCCCTACAAAGCCTATAACCTCCTCCCTCCACTATGCCATCGAAATGGCAAATGTCATTAAGACTATAAATTTCAAACACGATCTCATCATTGGAACTTTAGGCCAACCCATCAAGGCCATTGACAACAACCGTACTTGATAAAATTCTTAAAAAGCTTGGTACCATGGTTTTTTATTCTATGCTAAAAATGTGACAAGTGAGCACATTGCAGCAACATTAGTACATTACAAAACACCTCCATCGCCAAACTTTCATATATTTCCACAAGAATTCTACCAGGTTAACATTCTAAAAAAACGCCTTAAACTTTTCCTATTACAATTTCTTCCTTGTGACATAAATTTTCAATTTTTTCCAAAAACAAATTTTACGGTAACAAAGAAAATCATTCTAATATATATATCATTTTAATCAGCATTTTTCACTCCAGAAATTACCTTAACACGAAGATTCTTTGCATCAGGTGGCCCACCATTCTCCAAATTGTTAAGTCCACCAGAACGACCAGAACTCTTGTCTACAAACACCAAAAACACGAAATCGACTAAAATCAACAAAAAATCCCAGAAGGGCAACTTTTTCAAGCTTTGTATCAACAATTCAACCCAAATAGAAAAACCCTAAATCAATTTCACATGTTCAGCATCAAATCTATCTATTTTCAGCTGAAATCAACTACATTCAACAAAAACTCCCAAACGGGTCACAAAATCACAGCTTTAAAATCATAATCAAACCCAAATTGCAAAAAACCTTAAACCCAATCACAATCTCCCCAAATCACAAACTCTGCAACAAATCCAATACTTTTCAGCTCAAAAAAAAAAATCAAATTCAATAACTCAATAAGTATTCATATAGGGATTGAGTTATGAGATTATGTACCAGGAACAGAAGCAGCGCAACCCATGTGACCTATATAGTATATATGTGAACGCGTACGTGTATATGTATATTTGAAGTCGAAGTGAAGATGTGGATGGTCTATGATGCCGAGATTGGTTTGTTTGTTTGATGGTGCTGGTGACTTGGTGTTCGTTAATGGCCGGTGCTAATGAGTAATGACTATCCAATTTTCAGGACTCCAACTTTAAGCATATTCGTTATGTGACCCAAAAATTGGGACAAAAGTATTATATTTTATAATTTGATAGCAGATGATAAACCTAATATTTCGACAATACAAGGTTGGTCCAGTGGTCTTATATCCATACGATACAAGTTTAAGTTCAAAAATATATATTATATTATTTTTTAAAGATTAATAATTTCTTGTATATTATATAGAAATCCCCGTAAAAATAAGTTAATAAAATATAGGGATAATTTCACCAACATACCTCTTGTTTATATATAAATATAAGCTTGTTTGTTTTGTTTTTTATTATTATTGTTTTTTATGAAATCCGACAACGAATGGGTTAGAAGTCTCTCTTGACTTACTGGCTTGAGAGTAAGTTATACATGAGCAGTAAAGATTTTTACCCTTATAAACGAGAGATATCCACTCTTACAAATATTAGAGGAAAAAACTTCTCGTATATATCTACTCTCGTAACCGATAGATATCTACTTTCATAAATATCGGAAAAAAAAACTCCCTAAACATGTTGATAATTGTACATGGTGGTACTTTAACAGCACCACAAGTGTGAAAGAGGTATGCAAATCACTTGAATCAACAGAATTTTTTTTTTCTCTCAGGTTCAAAACAGTCACTTTAAACCTATTAATAGTTGTGTTGGTGGATGAGAAGAGTACTCTGAATTTCTGATACTTTTATAGTTTTATATTCAAATAAGTTTTAGAAGATATTTTAGCAATTTTACATGAACAATTTTTTTGTAATCTTAAAAAGCTTTTGTAACTTTAAACACTTTTTTTTTATAATCTTTTTAGAGTCTTTTTATAATTTTCGATGAATAATATGGTTAATTTAATTTGTAAGTCTTATATACATATATATATATATATATATATATATATATATATATGAGTACAATAGTCATTCTCAAATCTCAACCAAAGTTAATGGAATCAATCAGATTAGAGAAACTAGTTTGATATAAATTGAAATAAGAGGGATTATATTAATAGAAAATGAAATAATAAAAGCTAAATTGTTTAATTCTCTAAATTAGTTAATAATAAGGATGATTTTGATATTTTTGTTAAATTGTATAATTATGATTTTTGCCGTGAAGGAGAATCAAAGTATATGACTTTTTGCATTAAGAAAGACGTTTCGCAATTTTATAACGTTTTTTTTGTTCTTACGTCTACACTAACACCACTGATATAGTGATATTACGATAAGAGAGGTGTGCTAAATGATAAATTAACAAGTTTGTTTAATTAAAATAAAATCCGATTCGATGCTTATTGCATTGTTTAGAGTTTGTTAGGCTTTTTAATGTAAAAGGTTTACTTATAATAAATCTATTAGACATAGAATTTTTGAAAAAACAAATTATAGTTGTTTTGTTTGGTAGATTTTTTTTTTTTTTTGTGGTCTATTTGGGGAAGTTTCTCCTCAAAAGTTTTTGTCTATTAGTGGTTTAAACTCTACTTACCTCTATTAAATTTAAAATTAACAATCTCAAAAATCCAACCAAACAACTCTAAAAAAAACTCAAATAGAAGTGTGTAAATTTTTTGAGACAATAGAAAACTCAATCAAATAAGCAATTAGTTGGATTTAAAAAAAATAGTTGGATTAAGTTGTTTTTCATGTTCTTATATTTTAACAATGCTGCCTCATTGGATTAAGTTATTTTAGAGGTTGGATTAAGTTATTTAGAGGTTTTCTAGTGATCCTCTCCTCCAGGTTAGATAAACAATTATGGTTCTTTTAATGGCTCTCCATGGCCTTTTGGTTGTGGTGGATAATTTGTAATTGTTACTGGTTTGTTAAAGGTTGTTTTGTTTTGCCTTTGGGGGTTATGTATTTTTTTGAAGAAGAATTATTGGTGGTTATCAAAACCATTGAATTTGTTCATATTTATGGTCGGCACTTTCTTTGGATAGAATGTAATTCTACATTTCTAAATATATGGTCTCTCTTCTTTCTTTTCGTTCGGTGGATGTTCCCTGAAAATTTTCATCTTCTTGGTAGTGTTGTCTTTATTATCTCTATTCAATGAGTGTTCATGTCTCTCATATTTATCATGAAGGAAATGCGGTGGTTAATTGCTTATTGCTTAGCATCTCATAGTCATTCTTTGGCTCGAGATTTTTGGAGTATTACTTGTCCTCAATTTTATACTGCTCTTGTTACAAACGATTCATCTTTTAGACCATTTTACCGGTTTGGTTGATTTGTTGGGGTTTTGGTGTTATGTCCCCCCAATTTTTTTTGTTCTTTTTCTTTTATTTAATATACTGAGTCGGCTTGAGAGTGTGCATGCATAGTATAGGTAGGTTTGTTGAGTGCCAACATAGTTTGAATGCTTCAAGTTTTCATTGATGCAACTGCTCTTTTGCTGACTTTATTCATTAAAAAAAAACCATTGAGTGATGGGTTCGAATAAATAAAAAAATGTGCATGCTATTGTGTAGAATTTACTTATTGTAATTTTTTTTTGGAATTCTTGAACCGGATGGGGGACGTATACTCCCACAATATGCAGAGAAAAGTCTTCGCACATACCGTAAATATATATGGTGAGATTTTGAACTCTCATCACTGACGTGGATGATGAAGTAACACGCTTTGAATTAAGACCTGGTGTGTTCACCTATTACAACTATTATAATAAGATTGTCGGGACCTGTCAAAATTAAACGATAAATATACGGTTCGAATATTTACTTTCACAAACCGGAAGAAAACTCCTCAATAATGCTTCTAAGAAAAAATAGAATTAAATCTAAACAAATAACTCTTCAAGACCTCACGTGTAATGTATGAACAATATGAGTATGAATATGAAGTAATCCTTCAAACATGATCAAATATGAAAGTCACTTTTGGGTGTGTAAACTCACCGCTCTTGCCTCCAACACTGTTTGTTCCATATGCAAGCTTGAAATCTGATCAAGTTTGTTTACCTATATCTCTACAATAAATAAGAGCAATAGAAATTGTTTGTCAAATACCCTAAACGTGTCCTTCATTTTGCCTAAGCCCATAACTCAACCCAAAAATTTAGACTATTATTATAAAATAAGTACGATGAGACTCCAACCCCGCCACAAACATATTAGTGGCATTGCACGGTGCACACCACTTTATTGGCTATTTGATATGTAATGAGTTCATTTTACCAATGGGATCAGGATCCTCGATTCGTATTTAAAAATAATAAAAGTAAAAGAAATAAAAGAAATAAATGACAACTACTGATTACACATACCATTAAAAAGCATAAGATTCAAATACCGAATTCCTACCTATGATGACCATATCTCAACAGATAATGGTTTGGGAGTGCAACCCAACTAAGGATTAATTAGGTATCGATCGAATTCGAGGCCCAATCAAGAGTTTTAAAATTGACCATTTATGTTTGGGCCAAGCTATTAATTGAGGTACGGATTTTCAGAGATTTGATCATTTGAGTGTTCTGTTTTGGCTAAGACAAACGCAACATCAAAATATCAAATGCACAGATGAATATGATCATGATAGCTACTATAAGTCTATATAACTAGGAGTAGGTGGGTTCACGAATCACGATCAAGTATTCAAGTCTAAGTGCACTGGCTTTTCTGTTCTTGAATCTTGATTGATTGTTAATTAAATCAAGAAAATGGAGTTTGGTATATAGCTACTGCCTCAACTTTAGTTGATGAGTTTGTTTGCTGTTCTGCACTTCAACTTTAATGCCTTTCTATTTGATGGAGATGCATCAAGAAGATTCATCGCTTTCAAGCATACTAATCTATGACTTCATTAAATGGCCACGTACTTATATATAAACAGTGAATTTCTAGAACCTCTACAAAAAATTCGTATAAAATCCCATACTTAATAATTTTCCTATACATGTATATATAATAATTATCAAATAAATGATCTCTTAGAGCATTTCCAATGCTATTATGCATTTGGAGAAAATGGAGTGCCACATAGGATAGATACTAAAGAAGTTAGAAAAATTCTTTTCAATGCAATTATCTAAGTTGAATATGGAGATGATGTAGCAAAAAAAAGTTAAAGAATATGAAGTTAAATTTCTAATTCTGGAACCTCTCTTAGAAATGCTGACTAGGATTTTAGCATTTCTAACTATTTCCACCAATAATATTAAAACTCATTTAATTGTAAAATAAAAGAGGAGAGATAATGTAATAATTGTATTATTATGATTGGTCATAAAATAGATAAATATTTGACTTTAGATAATTGCATTGGAGGTGTGAATATGCATTTCTCTAAAAAAAAATTCAAAAGTGGACCCATGGTGAATAGAAATGCTGATGTGACACTATTTAGAAGCTTAAAAATGCATATTTGCATTGGAGATGCTCTTACTTTAATTTCGATAAAAACCTTGATAAAATCACATTTGACTTCATTAAATGGATACGAAATATATATATATATATATATATATATATATATATATATATATAGTGGCTTTCTAGTACGAGATCATACACGAATTTTATCCAACACAAAATCCATACAGAATCTTACACTTTATAATTTTCCTATATATAATAATTATCAAATGAGAGATCCCTTATTTTGATTTCGGTAAGGACCCTTATAAAGTCATATCAATTTTTATAAATTTTGATCTGAATTTTTTTATGGATAATAAGTTTAATGAAATATACCTATGAATAAAATTTAGAAATTTTTCAAGCACTAGAACTATTTATCCCAATTTTATTAAATATAAATACATCAGAAAATGAGAGAAATATATAAAAATTCAACAAAAACAAATATAAATAGTACTTGAAAATTTCTCAAATTTTATTCACATGTAAATTTCATTCTACTTATCATCCACACAAAAATTGAAGTCTAAATTTCAAAAATCGCTGTGATTTCATCAAGAACCTTACCAAAATTAAAATAAGAGTTCTCTCACTTGAAAGTTCATATATATATATATATATATATATATATATAAGTAATGCTAATTTGTCTAAATTTTGTGTCCAAATGATGTGGCAACACCTAATCTATTCATTTAAATTATGCAAATCTAATAATTTTAAATGAATGTATTAAAGTGTTGCCACATCATTTGGACACCAAATTTGGACAAAGTAGCATTATTGATATATATATATATATATATATATATATATATATATATATCGCTCATCAGATCATACGGGATTCCACATTTGATAAATTATATATAGAGTAATGATAGGTTTCCCAAAAAATTTCTCAAATGATGTGGGCACGTGAGGTGTCAACATCACATCACTCACTATATAATCTCATGATTTACACGATGTTGACACCTCACGTGTCTCACATCATTTGGGAAAGAATTTGAAAAAAAAATATTAGGAAGCCTGGCATTACTTATATAGATATATATTATAATTATGATCCCAATATTAAATTTCGATTTGATTCTTTATTTAAAAATGATTTTAAAAAATTAAAATCATAACTCATGAGTTTTCATGTGTAATTAGTACAATCTCAAAAACAACTATTAAAATTTAATATTTTATATTTTATATTTTATATTTTGATGGTTTTTTAATATTATATCTTAACCCAGTTTTAGAAAACTTCCTCTCAAATGCACACGGAAGAAAAGTGTTTTTTAAAACTTTTTGTATCGAAACAAAAATTTTCTATTCAAAGAATCAAACTTGATTTACTAAGATTTCGTATCTTGTAAGAGAGATCTTGGCGCCATCCATTTTTTTTTTTTGACTTAAATGTATCATTGTCGATGAATTATTTTACTTGGAAAATTGATTTCTTCTTCCTCAAACGATAAACAAGGCAGGACCCATATATCACAGATAATTTTGAATTGAACATTTTGGGAAATCTAAGCAAAATGAAAACCTATTAGACAATAGTCACAATACACACCAATTGAGCTAGTGTTAGAATACTTTGGTGAGATAATACACATGCAACATCACTTATTCAGATCGTGTGGAACTACGGATACAATTGCTCATTTAAATATTTGATTTGATCAGATCACGTGGCGTACTCCGAACATACGATTACATATATTCCTGACCCCGCCAAATTGTGTATATTTGGAGGAGGAGGAGGATATACAATAAGTGATGGTGACTACATGTGTGCAAATATTGAATTAAGGTAGCAAAATGAAGCTAAAAGGTAGGAAAATGTTGAGATGTTTGGGTTGTATTTGGATTTTGGTTGATTAGACTAAGCAACCTCTTGGGGACAAACCCACCTGAAGTTTTAGAGATAATTGGGGTCCATTCTTGTTTTTCAATTTCATTTAATCTCTAAGCAATTTAGACTTCTTGTTCTTAGTTTTGATTGATGGCTACTCAAACTTGTCACACCACCCTATCTTCTAACTGTAGTTGGACTTGGTGTGAAACACAACACACACTTCATCAGTTTCTTTTGCAAAAATCATGCAATAATATACCTCTCTTGATCTCTCTGTCAACTCAGATCAATTGATGAGTTGACTCACTACGAAGTTGGATTGGACTTCATCCATTTTGATCATTATTAACTACCCAAATGATGGCTTGAGATTTTTTTTTAAAAATAATAATTTTGACACTATACAGGTGAAAGACCTGTTGAAAACTGTGGATCGATCGAACATTACGTACATATACAGTTCAAACATCTAGTTAGTATCATAATTGAAAGTTATATACTCTTAATACAAAAGAGAAATCTCCCTACATTTTTACGGTTTTACGGACAATGTTAACTGATAAATTTTTATTTAAGATATATTTGTACTTTTTATTGTCAAGAAGACGTGTAGGATCCAGCTATTAATTTTCGTTTTAGCTGCAGAGTACAGACAGTTTGGTTCAAATGTCTACATTTTCTGTATAAAATGAAGAGCCACACCTACTAAAGAAACGCATTTTGTTTGTTTTTAAATTATGTCTTTGATCAAGAATTATTATTATTATTTTACAGAGAAAACCAGTTTCATTTATAAAACTTCTCATTATATAGAACTAGATAGATCTATAAATTAAAAAATATTACTGGCTTAGAGATATATAACAAATTTTAAAAAAAAAATTACTACTTTATCAACAAACAATCCGTACTATAAAGATATCAAAAAAAATATCAGATCAGTAGCGGATCCAAATCTAAATTTAGAAAATCAAAGTTACTTTTATTTGTAAAATTTTGTAATGCATCAGTAATTAAGGAATAATTAAAAAAATAATAATAAAGGATTTTTTTAAAAATTTTGCCAAACTTGTAACATCAAAAAACTTTCTATGTGATGATGATATGAAAGTATCACATATATAATATCAATATCTGAATCACTAAAATTGTTATCGAATCAACTAAGGGGCCGTTTGTTTTTTTCACTTAAGACTTAATGAGTCTGAATTGAACTCATTAAGTTGTTTTGTTTGTTTTTTTAAGTAGTCAAACAGTATCAAAAAACAACTTAAAATAAAAAGTAAGAAATGCTGACTTTTAACTTAATTCCAAATCACTAGATTACAATTAAAATATTCTCTTCCAAGTCTATCCTCAAAAAAAAGATATATTTTCAAATTTATATTAATTTAATATGGTATAAAAAAATTTCTTTTAACATATTTCTTATTTTAAACATGTTTTAGAAAAGAAAGAAAAAACCTAAATACTTTTCATAATGAAATTTTTCAGAGATTGAACAATTGAATTTCTCTCTTGCCAAATCCCGGTAAGAACTCTTTATTTATTTATTTTTATCTAACTATTCGTATAGTGCTCAATAAAGTTGTCTATCATATTAAGTAGATTTCGTGGCTCGAAAATGTTATAGAATTATTGTATATAAAAATTCAAGAATTTTTTTTATTTGGTTCCCGGTGCATATGATCCAGAAAACCAAAAAAAAAAAGGTTTCATGAATTATATTCACCGGAAATATGGACAACATATAAAATTGAACTTGAATTTGAACTTTTTTTTGACAATAAATTTAACTTAAACTTTATTTGCAGAACATGCAAAATTATATTCTTTGTTTAACTTTTTATTTTGTTAAATTAAACTTTGTTTGCAAAAAAAACAAAAAACCAAACAAAATGTTATAAAGAACGGTGCATGTTAAATTACTTCTTTTAATTAGTATGGGTATAAATGTACAATTACTTATTTTCAGACAGTTTTATTTTTAAAAAACAAACATGTTAACAGCACATTCAGATGCGAGGAAAAAAAAAACAAACATGTCATTCAGATTCAGATTTCAGTCCCTATTCAGACTTCAGAAAAATTCAGGACTGTTCAGTGTTCAAACAAAAAAACAAACGACCCCTAAATGTGGAACAGATGCCTCTATTGTCTAATTCTTAGACCACATTAATTTCCTCTTTCATATAATTTAGAACATTTTTTTTCTTTCTCAATTTTTTTTTTTTTTGCTACTTGCAATTTATGGGAATAGGTCCACTTTCAACATAATTAATATAGTTTTAGAATTGTTTACCAACCATCCTACAAATTTTTGATAACTTGGTACTTGTACCATAAAAATCAAAAGAAAAGAAAGGAAGTTCATTAATTAAAGCATAAAGCTATTAGAATATTTCATTGTTTAACGAATTTAAGAGATATATATATAAGTCCTTGTCAAATGAGGTATCTCATACTTTAATTTCGATAAGGACTTTGACGAAATCACATCGATTTTTATGAATTTTGAAATGAATTTTTATGTGGATGATAAGTTCATTGAGTTTACATACGATTCAAATTTGAGAAATTTTCAAGTACTAAAACTATTGTTTTGAATTTTCCTATATTTCTCACCTTTTTTCAATGCCTATATATTTAACAAAATCGGGATATGTAGTTCTAGTACTTAAAAAATTCTCAAATTTGAATCATATGTAGATTTTAATGAACTTATCATCCACATAAAAATTCAAATCAAAATTCAAATCAAAATTCATAAAAATCGATGTGATTTCATCAATGTCCTTACCGAAATTAAAATAAGGTATACCTCACTTGATAATTATTGTGTATATATATATATATGCAGTTCTTTTCTCCTCATTGCACACTGGTATAACCTATATCAGTGCATTGCATGTGGACCACTAATTATGAAGAAGTTTTGGCAAGTGCATACACTTTGACTCAAAAATATATAAATCTAATAGTCAACATCTAATGCACTGATGAAATTATATCAATGCGTACTGACTTGAAAATTTATATATATATATATACATATATATATATATATATACAGTCTTTCTACTGTCAGTTTGTTATGATATAAAATATATTAGGACGAAAAATGTGGTATGTGGACCATATATTATAAAGAAATTTTGACAAATGCATACACTTTGAGTCAAAGTATATAAATCTAATGGTTTATATTTTTCGTCCTGATATATTTTATATTAAGACGAACTTTATATATATATATATATATATATATATATATATATTTTGAATAAATTCTTTAAATCAGCTGTGTACTCCATCATTGAACATTGACATGTGGTACAAAAATCACACCTAATGAGTAATCAGTAATGACATAACACGTATCTTTAAATGTGCACCGGATGCTTTGAAGATTTTTTTCTTAAATGAAATGAAAGAAATTACGAAGAAGCCACAATTAATGTATGGTTGATAAGATTTAAGGTGTTCGAATTTGGCGTTGCTAAAACTTTGTATCAAAATAATGAAGATGTGTGATCCAAGTCAGAATGGGCACGTGGGGTGGTCGGTGGACAAATTCAATCAAAAGTCTCCTTTGATTCATATCATATATTTATTATGTTTTTTTCTTCTTAACTCTACCATGGTGAAAATTTACTCAAAACACAGGTTTTGTTGGATTATTATACAAATTGATTTTGAAAACAACGAAGTTTGGGTTTGAAATTATTTTGTAATTACTTTTAAAATAGAAATTAAGATATGAAATTAATTTTTTAGGAAGTAATTTTAGTATATTCTAAAAATAATTGTATGAGAATAAAAATAAGGATTTTATATAGTGATATGTGGAATCATGCTTTTCAAAAAGACATAAACAATCTTTAATAGTTTTTAGCTTTGGAGAATGACTTTTAATGCGATTTCAAATTCATTTATTTTAGTGGTGGTTATCGGGACCTATCAATATTTAAAAGACCGGATATTTATTTTTATAATTGGAAGAGATCGGCTCTCAACATATGAAAGGATCTCATTTCTCCACATTTATTTCGATTTTATAGATAATGGTGAGACAATATATATACAAAATATCAAGGTTTGAATATTGGTGGGCTGAATGAGATTGTTAGGGCATCTTCAATGCAAATATGCATTTGGAGAAAATTGAGTGACACAAAGAATAGATAGTTAAAAAGCTAGAAAAACCATTTTCAATGCAATTATATGACTTTAATATGGAGATGATGTGGCAAAAAAAAGTTAGAGAATATGGAGTTGAGTTTCTAATTCTAGAAACTCTTATAGAAATGCTAAGAGCATTTCCAATGCAAATATACATTTTTGAGTTTCTATTTATTGTCACATCAGCATTTCTATTCACTATAGTCCCACTTTTAAATTTTTTTTTAGAGAAATGTATGTTCATATCTCCAATGCAATTATCTAAAGTCAAATATGTATGTATTTTATAACCCATCATAATAAAACAATTATTACATTATCTCTCATCTTTTATTTTCCCATTAAATGAGTTTTAATATTATTGGTGGAAATAGTTAGAAATCCTAATCAGCATTTCTATGAGAGTTTCTAGAATTAGAAACTCAACTCTATATTCTCTAACTTTTTTTTGCCACATCATCTCCATATTCAACTTAGATAATCGCATTAGAGAGAGTTTTTCCAACTTTTTTAGTATCTATCATATGTGGCACTCCATTTTCTCCAAATGCATAATAGCATTGGAGATGCTCTAATTAGGATTTCTAACTCTTTCCACTAATAATATTAAAACCCATTTAATTGGAAAATAAAAGAAGAGAGAGAATGTAATAATTGTTTAATTATGATTGGTCATAAAATGATTACATATTTGACTTTAGATAATTGCATTAAAGATGAAATATGGATTTCTCTAAAAACAAAAAACAAAAATTCAAAAGTGAGCTGATAGTGAATAGAAATGCTGATGTGACACTATTTAGAAACTTAAAAATATATATTTGTATTGAAGATGCTCTTAAGTCTCGAGCAACCAAGACAATGACCTTTGACTCAAAAATCATATTTTCAAATACAGTATTAGGCATTTGTTTTTAGATTTATAACAAATATTACTTTTAAAAATTTATTTTGAAAAAATAAAAATCGTTATGAACCTTTAGTCATGAACTTTTAACAATAATTAAAAAAAAACATTTTTAAGAAAATAAAATCTATATTTCTTGAGTAGAAGATGACTAATAATTGGATAGATTCATGATAAATGGAATACAATCAAAGTTCTCTTAAATATATTAAACCTTTTGAAAAATATTAAAAGTTTAAAACCATATATGTTCTTGTTTGTATGTATCCAGTGGGGAAAAAATATTGAAATTTTATTTTAGTTTTACCCCAAAAGTTTTGTTATTTATATTTTCTTTTTAAAAATGTTACCATGTCCCCCAAATCCCAAAATTGAATAATGAAGCTGGCTATAAAATTGAGCACGGTGTCTTGTTGATGAAAGTGATAACTCATTGAACTTTCTAGCAAATCCAACACCATTAACTGACAAGATAATGCTCCTGGACAATGAACAATTTATTCATACAATCATACTTTGTCTTAATGAATGTCCTGATGATACGCATTAACATCAATTTTATATCTACAAAATTAAGGCTTTGTTAAATAAATGGATAATACTATTATATCCTCAACTTTTATAAATATCACTGCATTTCTAATTTGAGTTTTTATAGCACCAAAATTAGTTTTGGGACAAAAAACAAACTCATGGTTCCCTTCTCAAACCAAATCTCAGAAAATTCAAAGTTGAAGAATGAGTTAGATGTTAGAGAGATAAATCAAAGATCTCTGAAAAGAGTTATGAAGATTCTGACGGCAATGAACACCATTAATAGAGGTCAAAAATACTGTAAAAAAAAAAAGCAAAAAAAGAGGGTGAAACGTTTGAATTTGGTAATATTCTATGACAAAATATTATGAGCTTAAATCCGATATTGTTTGTCTTCTTAAAAGCCTATCGAAAGTGTTTTACATCATGAATGAAAATAGATCACAATCAAGGAAAATAATTTATGATTCAGATGATTTCAACTCCAAAGATAATTTTTTAGTGTGAAGTCAAAGAAATTAAGATGCAAATCAACAACAAAGTGGTTTAAGAGCAAGAATAATTTCTAAAATTTGTTAAGAACTAGTGTTCCCACACAATCTAATAAGATAGATGCAAGTCAAATTCTTCAAAGTTAAGATTCCAGCTTTGATTTGTTGAAATTAAGAGATTTTTTTTAGAGATAGAAAATAAGAACCGAGAAAGAGAAAAACGGCGAAAGAAAGAAGGATGAGTTGAAAGCTCTTACCCAAGTTAATGAAGAGCAAATTCACTCGTTTCATTAAATCTGTGCTAAAAAAAACTCAACTTAAGCATAACATTTAATGCTATTTAGTAACATTTACACAAAATTAAGTTACTTGCATAAAAACCTAAAATTTTCTTTAACTATAAAAAGAATTTTATTAATTTTTTTTTAAAAAAAATATGAGTGCTTTTAAAATTTTATTTTCATTTACATTTTATGTGCAAGTGACCATATATTAACATTTGTCTACCATTTAGAGTTTAGACCCATGTTTGTAAAAATCGTTATTTATTTTAATAAAATAAAGTGGTAAATGATTGCTTAACTTATCATTCATTATATTATTCCATAATTTATAGGGTAATAAAAAATCATTTATAATATTATTTAAGTTGATTTTTGAACTAATTTTGTTGAATTGTATATAACATTACACTATTTACATTGATGATTGATGAACCCACGAAAACAAAATAATGGGATGCAACAGATTGCGACCAAGTACTGTCGAAAATGAAATTGAGCCACTAAAAAATGAATAGGATTTCCCTTTAAATAATAATAATAATAATTAATAGGATATTTTGAGTTACTGATTTGACTAACCCACTTTGTGGGGGACAACATCTTACTAGAAGCTTAAAGCTAGATGAGTTCCTTCGTGTTTACATTTGCGGCCAACATTTTTAGGGCCCTTGGTTTTGGTCTTTATGACTGTATTTATTAGATTTTATTTGTTAAACCGAATGAATATTTTTTATCATTAAATATCATTGAATTGAGTATAGTAGTGTATCAAAATAAATTTATTTCTCCAAATTTTGCATATAAGTATGTTAAAAAAGAACATGCAAGCTTAATTATTATCATTCATATATAAATAATGTTATTGATATCAAAATATTTTATTTTTTTATATACAATATAGAGTATACAGTAATTCAAATCTGAAATATTATCATACCGAGTAAGTATTTTTTTACTATCAAACCGGGTTAAGTGGAGGTATCACAGCACTTTTGTAAAATGTAGAAAAAGATTTAAAATTTTAGGAATTGAAATAAGAGAGGATAAGGAAAATTGATTGATATGGCATATGGGGCTGGGGAGGGACAGATAGAAAGTCCCTTCTACAGTTCTACTTTTCCAGTTAAGAAGATCAGATTAGATTTAAAACATGAACATGAACATGAAATTGAATATGATTGTTTTCATTGTATTCTGCCACTAAAAACAAAGGTGTGATGTTATATTGTTATCTTTAACGTGTCAACCTTTCAAACCGGTCCCACTTTTGTGGAATTGCGCATGCATCAACATTGATCAACATTCAACATGACAAATGACCCATCACTCTCTCTCGTGCTCTGTTTTATTTTTTTGTACGTACACATTTAAATTTAAATACAACTTTATATTATCACTCCATATATAGTTCATTAATCCATCCCATGACATGACCATCTCCATTCCTCTCCCTCTCACTTGTACTAATAATTATTGGGTTTTTTTAACACATGCGGTGTGTCACTGTGTCTTAATGTGAAAGTTAAAAATTATAAAAGTGGTGATTGAGGTTGGTACAATGGTGTACCTATTACAACATCTACATTACTAAGATTGTGGTATGTGGATTCGAGTCAAACCAAAATTGAAGAATGGTTTGGCGGTTTGTTTACATATGATAACAATTAAGGGTGGCATTTTACAATCACATAGCCAAAGTTATCGTGAAAGGTGTCGGTTTAACCTTTTCGATCCTCAAATCAAAATTCTATTTGAATTGGAGAAAATGAGTGTTAAGTAACTAATTAACCGGAAAAGAATTGTGTTATAAGTATCAAGTCATTTATATTGATTTTTGGTGGTAGTGGATGAGTAATATGCGAAGCTCATTTTTCATTAAGTGTCGTGGATGAATAACACGTGGAGTTTAATATCCAATACATGTTGTGGACGTATAATACGGAAATCGCAACCACTTTGTCACACATACTTATGTTTTGACAATTATCACAAGTTTCCACTTATATCATGTGGTGTTCATACTTATGTTTTGACAATTATCACAAGTTTCCACTTATATCATGTGGTGTTATGATGTGAGCTATTGATTTAATGTTTTTCCGACTCTTCATCCTATAATCTGCAACCTAAAAGTTGCAGCCTCATCTTGTAATCTACAATCAACAAGTTGCATTCTCATCCTACACCCTGCAACATGTAACCTCATCTTACAATCCACAATCTGCAACTTGTGACCTAATTCTTTAATTTGTAATTTATAAGTTAATGTAAGCGATCTCTTATGAGCAAACAATTATATATAAACATGTACATTTTACTTTTTTTTCAAACGTGGACAACTTGTTTAGTAAAATTCCTTTTTTTTTTACAATCATTCTAACATTTGTTTTAGGCATTTGAGTTCATTGAAAGATAAAAGTTCAAGGATAGCAATGAGGCGGGTTTGGGGCCAGATATCCCTTCACGGTTCCAAGCCAATTTATTTGTTGGTAAATTTCACCAACTTATCATAATTATATACATAATTATATTAAAACCGACAAGAATGTAAAATATTTTGTCTAATTACATCTATATTAAATCACATCAAATATAAAAGTATAAAACATTTAAATTAATTAAAACCAGACAACTAATTAAAGAAAATAAATATTAAACTACATATATATCACACCCATCTCCATCTTTCATAATTCATCTTCACAAAATCAATCAATCAATTCATACAATCTCTACCAAACCCCAAAAAACCAAAACTAAAAAATAATAAATAAAAAAAAAACCACACCTCTAATATCATAAGCACATCCATTTTCTCTGATATCATAAATGGGTTAAGGGGCGGTCAATCTTATTATAACAAAGTTCTCGCTAGTTGTAGTACAATCACTCACTACAATATGGCAAACGAACCCTAATATCATAACGGATCGGGGGTCATCAATCTTATTATAACATTCTCGCTAGCTGTAGTACAATTACATATATAATCCGAGTGAGTTAGTGCAATTTACTTTTCTTTTCTTTTTTAATTAGAATTCATACTCTTTTAAATCCTCACCGTAGATGACTGCGGTGGTTTGGAATAGGGAGTGTTTGGTAAATTTAGTGTGTTTGGAGTTGAAATGAGAAGGGAGAGTAGGAGCCGCACGAGGGGGTTAAAAGTGAGATGTGAAAATGTGTGTAAAATGTCACTCACTCTGTTCCATGGATTCTCCTTGTCTCCTTTTGTTTTTCTTCTTCATTATTTTCAACCCTTTAACAATTTTAAAATCTCTCTTCTTCATTCCAGATCTGTTGTGCAACATCTGAGTTCACTCACTTTCAAGTTTCAAGTTTCAAACGTTCAACCCATGCAGTTGACTCACTAAAATTACTGTGAAACTCCTTTCTTTTTCCTATTCTATGGAAAATAACTTAGATATATGTTTACGTTTCAAAATTACTGTTATGGGAACGATCCGTACGTATTTTCTGTCGTAAACTCGTAATCATCGATCTAAATCACACAAGACATTTAAGTCATATGATAAGTTGTTGAGATCACATGATTGGAAGAAAAAAAAACCCTAGAAATCAATTTAAATCTTGGAAATTACTATGAAATTATTAATAGCTAAAAGCTGATTTTCTTACAATGTTAGGAAAATATTTAGATAATATAAGTAACTAACTTCTTAATAAATAATAAGGGTGTTCACTTTTTATTATTGGGTTTTTGTAATTGTATCATATTTATGTTTCAAAATTTTAATCATCTATACATCATAAAATGATCTCAATGAAATCCATGATATAAGAGTATGAGGAAACAGTCCACAAAGATGGATAGATGATAATACAAGGTTGGTTTACATAATTTCCATTATTAGTTTAAATTATTAGTACAAAAGCAAAATCAATAATTCAGTGAGTGAGTCTAGTGGCTTGTTGAGTTAACTCATTATAACATTATTGAAAATTTAACTAAAAAAAATCAATTCAAATGATATAAGATGTTATTAGTTTGGCTACTTTAATTTGCTTGTTGGCATTTTCCAACATTATTGACCAATTTTTCCCTTTGAAGGAAACCAAGAAAGATTACAATCGCATTCGCATCTCACACATAACCATATATGTTTACAAAAATCAATCAATTAGATCCCACTTTATTTATTTATTTATTATTATTTTTTTAAAGAATCTTTTTGAAACTAAATTAGATCCCACTTTAAATCTCCATATAATAATTGAAAAAAGATAATTAAATCTTAAAAAAATTAATATATGTCAAATCAGAGGTCCAGAAGAATGGATGATAACCAAGCATATGCTATCTCTCAAAAACAGTACTGCAAACTAAATACATTAACGATAAATAATGTAAGAGGTAAACAATAAAACAATAATTAATCAAAACCCATCAGCTTGTTAAACTCTCAAAAACAGTAGTACTGCAAACTAATTTACATCAAGAAAATTCACATAAATTTTTCTTGAAAGAAACTTTTCCCTTAAAAGTACAATTTCTCAGATAAAGTTAATCAATTATTTATCTGGACAGACTTCTGATAGTGACACATGTAAATAAAAGAAGAAAGAGAGACCAGAAATAATTTAATTTCCATGAATTATTATAATGTTTTGAGTACATGATCGATCTACATTCATTTTCAGCCAAAATATGAGAAAAAAGAAAAGAAAAAAAAAACTATCAAAAACCCTCCTTCCTTTAGTTGTGTATATACACACATTAATTAATATTCTCATCATATAACAACAACAACAAAAAACTAAAAAAAGTGTTAAAAATTAATTAAAATTAAGTGTCACCATACTCGTGCCAGCAAACAAGCATAATGACACATCTTCTTAGTATATAAAACCTTGCTCGTTGCTCCTTCACTAGTCTGCTGCATCTTTTTCCAAAGGATCTGCACGGGTCTCTCACGTGCTTGTTGCAGAAACTCATTGTGTTTTCTTCTTCCTTCATCATGATTTTGATTATTTTGATGATGATGATGATGATGATGATGATCAAGCTCTTCTTCTTCTTCTTGTGGTACTGAAGAAGATGATAAGGGTGATGCCACCTAAAATGGTAAATAACAAGAACAGGTTTTTGATGAGGAGAGAGAGAGAGAGAGGGAGAGAGAGAGAGAGAGTGGGTGAGTGGGTGTGTTTTGTAAGTTTGGTAGTGAAAAAATAGAAGGGTTTTGGCCTTTATATAAGTTTGATTAGATTAAAGGGGTGCTTTAATTAAGTTTAAATGTTCTAGTTGAAAAGACAATAATACCCTTCCCATGTTAAGATCTTGGATGATGTATAAGAAGGGAGAAAAAAGTAATTAGATGGGACAAAGTTGATGCTCTGGACTCCATTAGAATACTCATCCCTTTTTATGGTTATTGAGAATTTTAGATGGTAGTTAGAGAATAACGAGGTTATCACTTATTATAATTATTAAACTAATAATTAATTTTTTTTTAAATAGGACGTGAGGTAGGAACATGCCGTTATTAAACATTACATCTGCGGTTCGAATAATTACTCTTACGATATCAGAAAAAAATCTATCGACACATATTTATAGAGTACGAATGGTGAGACTCGAATACTTTCAAGATATCGAAAAAAAATCTACCAACACATATTTATAGAGTACAAATTGTGAGACTCGAATATCTATCACCGATGTAAGATAGGAGGTGCACGACACCTATGCTGAGAGGGACGGGTATTTAAATAAATAAACAAAATTTCTGCGTGTTAGTATAATATTTTAAAGGACAAGATTAGGATTTTGGCAGGGTTTCCATCGGATCTTTTCTCGAGTAGCTTTGTTGACTGAAGACTAAAATTGATTTAATATATGCTAATAGAGCGTGCGTGTATGGACACGTTGGCCCAGCACTTTTGCACCGTTAGATTTGAGTTCAATCAATCATTAATGGTGATTAATTTAGGACAAGCTTGTGAGAGTTATCGCATTGTACGTACTGCTCTTAAAAGCTTGTTTAATTTGACCACCTCCATAAAATTAAGATTTAATGAAATTAACACAACTTTCTTGATGGATTTTGTATTTTTGTTTGAACTGAATTATAATTTTACAAAAGTAAATTTAATTTGATTAGTAAAAAATTAAATTACATAATATTAAGCAATTAACGCGGTTTATAAGTGGTATCGAGGTTTTATGTTGATGTAAAAGAGTTATGAATATGAGATGAATGTAAATTCAAACATTAAATCATCCTAATTACTTTATTCAATACGGAGAAAATTAATTATAGAAAATTAATTATGCCCTCCTATTTTTTAATGTGATCTTACAAATGTGCCCAAAATTTTCTACTACAAGTGTGATTTTTCTCCATCGAATCCTTATTTTATAGTGAAAATTTAATAAAATCAGAGATTTGGAAACACATGAGCTTCAAGTTTCCTGGTTGATCACCACTCTATATATCAGAAATATATATATAATTGGTCCAAGCATCGTAAATTGAAATTTACAGAGCTAATTAAATAAAAGCTTTTGTTGTTGTGAGGCAGAAGAAGTTGTGTTGAATGGTGTGTAAATATACTGATCAGTTTTTGAATTTGGGAATTGGAGATCGGATGGTGTGTTCTTGGTGGGAATGGGAGTGAGTTTTTATTTTTCAGAACCCAAAAATTCCTTTTTGAGAGGCAAAAAAACCAATGCTAAATATTAGATTAATGAGTCCTTATCGGGTGCAGAAATCTTGTTTGCATGTGAAATCTATCGACTGCGTAACAGTACTGGTTGAGATATAGTCACTTTTGAGAGTTTGTACAAATCATTTATAAAATTACATAGCTCATTATGTAATGTGACGTATGTAGTCGATTCCGTATGAAAAGTATGTGAGAATCCTGCCTGGATAATTTCTATTAGATAATTAATTAGAAAATATATATAGCACTTCTCTCTTTGTATTTGTATATATACAAATTAAGTTAATTACAAATCTGATAAAAGAGTTTGCATGTGGAAGAGCTTTCCAACACATGCATTATTCAGATATGAAACCAGACCAGCAATCTCATTCTGTGACATTATATATATCTATCTCACATTCTGGTGGTACCGGTAGATGTTATCTTTGACCAAGTTATTATTATAATTATTTTTTAGTTAATTAATTAATTATTTGTTTCTTTATATAGGAGAAGACATTTGAAATTTTTAGAAAGTTTAGAGAAGGTCATGTAGACATAATAAAACAATTTTTTAATTTGAAATGGGTTGGTACCCTACTTAGATGTCTATATATAGATGCTTCTAAATTTAGCTAAAATGGACCAATTTGGAGAGACATTACTTTTAAATCATGGTAGATGATTCACTAAATGGGTGATTACATTTATCTAGCTGTATTAGAATGAGAAAAAAAAAATTGAAACAATGTTTACATTTTGTACCACTGTAATATAACTATCTAAAAAAAATTGTTTGAAGGATTAATGTAGTAAAAAAACAATTAGAGGGGTCAAATTAAAATTTTTTAAATTAATTATATAATTTTCTTAAAGAAATTTGTAATATATATATATATATATATATATATATATATAGAAGGGGCGGCACTCCGCCCCAACTATATACAAAAGTAATTTTTTTTTTCTGATTTACCCTAAATTAGTATGACATGAGTCATAACTATTACTTATCACATGATTTACATATCACATTATTCGGACGTAAATTTGGTTGAAGACATAATATCATTACAAAATAAATATTGTTCAACACCCATCTTCATTAATTTTTTTATTTTTATTTTTAAAAACTCCCGTAATTAGTTATTAGCTGACATTGTAATTCTATTAACCGCAAGTATTTGTTCCAGATAGGGAAAAAAATACAATTGAAATTGTGTTTTGTTTTGTTTAATTATTATTATTATTATTTATGGATTATTTTCATTAAGTTTCAAGAGAGGGAAATCATGAGTCATGGCTTTATTATATTTTCTTGCATAAAAGTTTTTAAGGAATTATAAAAACACCTATACGGTTTGACCAAAATTAGAAAACAAAATGTTAAAAAAAAATAGAAACAATCAAACAATTTCGAAATTAGCTGAAAGTCAAGTTAGGGGAATTTTCATCTAATAGCAGAAGGTGTTCAATTTTTTTAATTCCAAACTATAAAGTTGATTTATAATAATTATTATTATTATTTTGATCGAAATCTCAAGGAGAAATTTAGAATTCTCTCTATTTATTTTTATTTTCGTTAATGGGTTTGGTATTTGAGAAATCCCATACAACAAAGTTGATGCTTAGTTTTTTTGGTAGATCTGTCTTTGCTTAAAACTTAGATTAAATTCATTTGTGCTTCCAAGTTAGATACTTTGATACGATCTTCGTTTTGTGTGTACAGATGTCAACAATTCCTTCACAATAATATAAATAAATAAATAGGGTAAATACACCGACCCCTAAAGTGTTAGTTAATTGCAGTAAGACAGCAAGTTTGCATTAATATATACAAACTTCTTATGCTTTTAACTTGGATCCCTTAATTACTATTAGTGGTAGGGTATTTTTTTTTTACCTTTCCAACGAAATGTAAATTGAACAAGATCATTTAAATATATATATATATATATTTCATCGATTTTCAAAATGTTTGAACCAAATAATCTTCTTTTTTATTTAAAAAAAATCAAAATTCCATTAAAATATTATTTCAGATTTTCATTTCAAATTCTGATCAATGTTTGGATGTTTTGGTCTTTTTATAAGTTAATCAATGTCAAATAGCTTTTCTTTTAGTTTTTATTAACCACAGGGGAGGTCATGTATATTAACACAAACTTGTTCTCCCACTGCAGTTATCTCAAAATTTAGGGGTAGTCAATGTATTACCCCTAAATAAATAAACAACGGGCACATATGTAGTGAAAATCCAAGTCCAAAAGCGAGACAATACTGTTCCTTATTGAAACACAACTTCCACAAAACCCAAGCAAAACTGAGCAAAAGTCCAATTTTTTCTCAAAATGAACACCACGATCTTCTCCTTGTAATTTGCAATTGTTGAGAGGCAAAACACTTCAACTTTGTAGATCCTCTAAATCCTTTTCCATCTTTTGCTAAATTCTAGGGAAAAAGTTTCCGATAAAATATGTTTTTGAAAGTTGAATGTTTTGAAACTTGATTATAGTCGAGTCAACGATCTATCAAAACCTGATTTGCACGATTCGAAATATAACTCTCACAGTAAGAAGAGTTTATAGTTTATTATCGGTTTCATATGGTGGGTGTATAATTGATTGGGAATGGATTGGATTATTGGAATAATAGAAGGATAAATATTCCATAATCTGAGTTTGGCTGCCACATAGGAGAGATCTTTCTGTACAGTCCCTCAAATAAAATGAAACTCACCGAAAACCCACTATGATTGGATTGAAAAAATATAACAATTCTAAGTGGTCAAGACTCACAATCACAAGCATAATCTCGTGGTTAGAGGTGTCAAATGGGACGAGCTAGACCGTAATTTTAAAGTCCAATCGGGCTTGAGGGATATCACAAATGGGGTATTATTATTATTTTGAGTGATGATATTTGCACCCTTTAAAAATTGTATATACACCACAAATTAATATCTTTTTAAAAATCCAATATTACCCCTAAATAAAATTACTAAAATGACTAAATAGTTTGTAAATACGCACACCAATAATTATTAATCTGTTTCCTTATTGAGTGGTGCTATTGACACCCTCACTACTAGACATGGTGTCGGTTCGGTTCGAACCGGCGAACAGAACAGGAACTGCCGGTGAAAAATCGGATTGGGAACCGGTACCGGTCAGTTCCGATTCTGGTTCTTTTTAATGAGGAACCGCCCGGTTCGAACAGGACCGGAACCGACGGTTCAGTTTCGGTTCGAACCGGGTGGTTCCAACGTTATTTTTTATTTTTATTTATTTTTTAAATATTGATTGGACCGTTGGAGGGCCCAACGGTTGGCTGACGTTAGCAGACCGTTGGGCCCTCCAATAGTTCACTCTGTTTTTTTTTTAATTTCTATAAATACCTACCCCATCTATTCATTTTTTCCCCAGTCCAATTTCCTCAATTCTCTCTGATTCTCTCTAATTCTCAATTTCTCATTTCTCTCTCAATTTTCAATTCTCCAACTCTTCAGTCTCCAGGTTTTCAATTTATTTTATTAGCAATGACTAAGTTTGTAAGTTTCCAATTTATTTTATTTACAATTACTAAGTTTCTAATTTATTTTATATGCAATTTATCTTATTTTCAATTTATTTAATTTTAATTAGTCAATTACTAAGTTTCCAATTTCATTTATTTACAATTTATTTTATTTGCGATTACTAATTTACTAAGTTTCCAAATCCCAACTTATTTTATTTGCAATTTATCTTATTTCCAATTTATTTTATTTGCAATTACTAACTACTAAGTTTCTAATTTTCTTCCAAATTTATTTCCAACCATTTAATCATTTATTTCCATCAATTTTTTAACATTTTTTGTTCAAGGAATTTTAAAATAGCAAGTGGAAGTGGTGAAGGTTCTAGGCATTCCATTTCGATGAAAGGTAAGAGTCGTATGACGGATAATCTCGGTCATGACGACCGCGCCTATCACGAGTATCTACAACACCAAGTTTATGCTGAAGACCTAGACCTAAACTTTCCTTAATCTCATCCCTCTCTAAGAACTTCTGAACCCGATCCCAATGCCACCCCCCATTTGACAAGCCAATCAGAAAATATGTCTAATCTTGCCCTGATGGCCCCGATCCCCATCCCTTTTCAGATTTTGAATTTGATCCACATACGGAAGAAAAGTTACAGAAGCAGGTCAAATCTAATCTCTTCGTACTCCATATGAAAAAAGTTACGCAAGAAGATGGAAGCACTGTAGTGATTTGCAATTACTGTAAAAAATATATTTAAATGACAAAAATCTGGAGGATATGACACATAACGAAAGCATAAAACGAACGCACATCCAAACGTACAGCCCAGATCGAGTTCAAAAGCTCAAATTTCCAAGTATGTTACCCTTAATCAACAATTATTTAAATAAAATGATCCAAAAAATATAGAAGAATTAGCTAGAATGGTTACAGTAGAACAATTATCATTTAATTTTGGTGAAAATGTTGGTTTAATTAATTATTGTCAACGAGCATTAAAGCATGCTGCATATCGTGTTCCTAGAGCCACGCTCATAAAAACACTTGAAAACATTTATGAAAAAAGAAAAGAAAATGTTGAAAAAATATTTTGAAAAATATAATGGTCGTATTTCCGTGTGTGCCGACATTTGGAGTGACAATTGGCTTATATGGATAATGCATGGACTATCCAAAAAATAATACTTGCATTTACAGTTTTTGATGATAAACACACTGCTGCTAATATTTTTAGACATCTTAATATTATGTTTGCAGGGTGTAAAATTGATAACAAAATTTTTTCAATTGATTTTGATAATGCTTCTAACAATACCGATGTTATTCCTGCTTTTAATTGAATTATGCAAACCTTATCTTGGTGGTAAATTTTTTCATAAAAGATATGCATGCCATGTTTTCAATTTATGTGTTAAAAAGAATTAAAAACTTTTGAACAGTTTATTCAACCTATTAAAGATGCCCTATATTTTTTTGTGAAAACATCATTCTATAATGAAAGCATGTGCAACATATTGTAAACAAAATGGTAGGCGTGTCATTAGATTTCCTCGTGATGTTCCAAAACGTTGAAATTCTACTTATAAATTGCTTGCTAGAAGTTATGAATATAGAGATTTATTAGTTATTTTTATTCAACATCATGTTAGTCACATTAATCTTTATCAAAGTCATTGAGATGTTTGTAATAATGTTTGTGGTTTGTTAAAAGTCTTTAATAATGCTACTAACAATTTATCTGGTGTTTATTATCCTACAACTAATTTATTTATTATTGAGAGTTTTAATATTGCTGGTACCTTTGCTCATTGTGAATCCGACCCACAATTACTGGATTTTCGTTACTGCTATGCAAGATAAATGGTTAGAATATTATAAGGAGTTTCCATATATTTATTTGATTGCCATGTGTTTTAATCCACGTTGTAGATTAGAAAGTTTGTCTAATTATCTATCTGCTTATTATGAACAAGGTTTAAAAATAGATTATGATGTTGATGTGCTGTGCTAGGGTTAAAACATTATTGTCTGAGTTATATAATGAATATCTTAGAGTTTATGGTCCATCACTAAACATAGATGTTTCACAAACTCAAAATGTATCTCATTCCTCATCATCCTCCGGATTTATGAGTTTATGGTATAATCTATTATCCGAAAAACCAAAAAATTAAGAGGCTCTTATTCATCAAGCTCCACAACGTATTCCGAGCTTGAATCTTATCTAAGTACCTCTTTTGAGTTTATAGAAGACATTGAAGTTAAAATTTTTGATATCCTACACTAGTGGAATGAGCATGAGAGGTACTTTCCAATTCTGGCTATGATAGCCAAACAAATTCTTTCAGCACCAGTTTCTACGATAGCGATGAAACAAGAGTTTATCGTCGGTTGTAATATTCTAGACCCAAGACGTTCGCTTATAAGTCCGAAATCATTTTAGATGCAAGCTTGTGTCGATGATTAGACGAAGGCACAATATAGATAACAAGAAATCGATCAAGAGGAACCCTACGAATTCTTTAAAGATGACCAACCGGCTGAAAGTCGAACTGATGATCATGGCAACGATTAGTCCACGCCATCTCCAAACCTGCAATAAAAGGTAAGAGAACTACTTGGCATTTGATTCCTCTAAACCCTTAAGAGGATATGTTGACAACTTAATTGTGGTAAAAATTAAGTGCAAGACCAATTTTACATTTTTTAGTTTTATTTTAATTTAATTTTTTAATTTGTCATTTATTTATTTTATTTTATTTCACGGCTGACCCAATAAAATGCATACATGGCTAATATTTTTATGAAATAAGAGATTAAATTTAAAAAAAAAGCCGGAACCGGGGGAACTGGAATCAGCGACATATCTACCCACCACTGAACAGTTTATGCCCCACTTTTTAAAATTTTGATTTAATTATATCAAATTAAATGGTTTCATTAATTTTTTGATTTATTTCCATGATTATCTTTTTATATATTTTTTAAACTTAATACACTTCATACCTTTTAAAAAAATAATAATAAATTAAAATATACTTTATCTTTAATCTTTATATACAGTTTTCTCACATTCATTCACAAGGCTTTTTTTTTCCTTCTTATTTCATGGTGAAACCATCCTTATTAGATGTGTTTTACTTTTTAGTCGATTGGATTGTTGGTGGTAGATTGTGAGTGTGATATTGATTGTCTGATGATTTTTTTGTGCGATTGAGTTAGGGTTTTGGTGTGGTTTTGTTTTATCGGAGATTAGGTTTTCTTGGTGCGATTTCGTTGTTTTTTTTTTTTGGTAAATAACATTAAACTAACTTTGAAATATCAGAAATAAACTCTACAAAAAGAATTGATACAAATCATAGAATGTTTGGAAGATCTAAAAGAAAATAAACCGATAGAGAAAAATAACAAACATGGATCTGAAATTTGAAAAGAAAAACAAAACAAATACGTGAAACAATAAAATCGATAAATACTAAACATGGAGAATATGAGATCGAGATCTGAAAGAAAATATAAACAAAATTAGTAAACATTAAGCCATTTGAAATAATCTATGTCATTAGGGTTTCGAAATAAGGAAAGTAGAGTTTTATTAGTTTTACTTTGTATAGAATTTTTTTTAATAAAAATTGTATGTCTCTTTTAAATAATTTGATCAAAGGAAAAAAAGAATACTGAATAATTTAAAAAGTGGGATATAAATAGTTTAGTAGTGGGTGTATCAACAATATCATTCTTCCTTATTAACCGTTTGTCAAAAAAAAAAGTTCATATTAATTATTAAGGGGTGCCGATATTTACACCCATAAAACTTATTAGTATACCCATATTTTATTAAAAAACTTAATTACAAAAATATCTCAATAAAAAATTACCAATAAGGACAAATTACTTTAATTAAAAATAAATCAAATACTATATACACTCATTAATTACACACATATCTTCAACTATATTTCTTTATTAAAAAAAAAACTTATGATAAACCCTAATTTTTATGATAAACCATAATTAAACTCTAATTTTATATCAAGTATCAAACTTTCTTGCCATCACATGATTATCATATTATTTTTGTCTTTCTTTTATGTATAGTCATGAACTCTATCAATAAATAAAATATATTTTTTTTAACGATAATTGTAGATATCAACGAGTTTCTTTTTTTAAGATAACCGTAGATATCAATAAGTTTTTTTTAAGATAGATGTATAAATATGAGAATTCCATATTGAAAATCTCTTAACCTCATATACGGTTCCACATATTCCCTTTTATAAGGTTCCTACATTTGAGATATTTTCAAAAGTAAATTGGATCATCATTAAAAGAGGATTTGATTCCAAAAATAATATGATATTTTTTTATAAATTGGGTGTGATAATAATTTAAGAGTGTTTATAAATAATATGTATTAAAATGAATATATTTATTTCAATGAGGGTACTATTGGCGTTATGATGAGTGCTTATAGTAATATTTATATTTTAAATTTTAAACATGAGTATACTTATTAATATAGGTGTACTAATAAGTTTTATAGATGTCAATATTCGTACCCTTATTAAAAACTTTTTTTATTTTCTCAAACCTTGGCCGTCCTTTTAAATATTAATTTCAAATATATTTTCAATTTATGTTAAGGAATACAGATTGATTGTAAAGTAATTTTTGTGGATCTCCTACCAGAAAAACCTCTAATTGAAATGTTTTTTTTTTTGTGGACCGAAAACAATCAAGAAGAAAATGAGAGTTACTTGACGTGAGAGAAAAAGGGGAAATGAAGTTTGATTTTATGCAATGAAACATAGAAGAAAAAGGGTGTTCTAAACGTAGAGCAGTGGAAAAAATTTAAACAAACTGTTAAAAAATAAAAAATAAAAAAATTCAGACAATTATCAAGTTATCCTACATTTGTTTTTCCACAGTTGCAACAGTCAACAACACTCACATGTATATTGCACTGTATTTTTTCTTTTTCGTTATTTTAATCTACAAAATTGTAAACAAAATGATCTCAAAACACAACTCATTTTAGTATATTTTTTCTATATAGGAATCGTAAATTATTTATTTGAATAAAAATAAATAAATTATCAAAATTTTAAATAATAATAAAATTGATTAGATAACAAAATAGGTGTAGGTGGGGTGTGCCCTGGCCATGCCCTTAAATAGATAACAAAATATTTATTTGATTAAATTATCGAAATTTTAAATATTTTTTTTTTGTGAGACCTGGCTATGCCCTTGAACCCTCTATAAAACAGGCTTTGCATGTACGATTTTGGATAATTTGTTGGGCTTTTTGTATATAATCTTGCCCCTAAGCCCGACCCTCACAAACATAGGGTTTGGACTTTGGACACATGCTTGGCCCTCAATTTGAATTTCTATATCAAATCTTGTCCAATTCAGTTTGACATACCAAATGGTTATATACTATAAACTCGGACTCGAACAAACAGCTATAGTGCGTATATGTGATAGATATACCGTTAGATCAATCTCATATAGTCTGAAGCATAGACATGTTAATTCACCATTTTTAATAATCTAATTAAACAATTTCACCATTATTGATTGGATGCGGAAAAAATAAATAATAAATCCGGTCCTTACAAGCTCCATAGACCCAACTTTTCATCAATATTTGCTGCTAAAAATTTAATACAGCATTTGCCCAACTATGTTAAAGGGCATTTATATACTTTGCATCTTCTGGAATATGTAATTAAAGATTAAAATTAGGCTTGGTGCGGGATGCAACATTGGGCTTCGTCAGAAACAACTTAGTCCCACATCGAAACAACAAACAAAACTCTACTATTATATTAACGCCAATTATAGTCACATTTGTTGTGTTCGTAGAAAGGAGAGATGGTTGGCATCTCCCCTGACAGGGATGGGAACAGCTTTCGAGCTTACCTGTTACCACACATCCGGTTAAGGCTCTCCACTTCGGTGGATCTTATAACCCAATTTTTTTTTACTTCTTTCCAAATTTTACTCAAATTAGAGCCCTTTTTTTTTCTGGGTAATCTAGTTGGTTAGCTAGGTGTGGCATCACAATACCGAAAAATTAAATTGGAGTTGGTCCATGGTTTGACAAGTTAATTACCTAAAAGAAGGTTAATTTGTCGAGACACATTATTTAAACTTGTTTTTATTAAATTGGTTGTATTTTACAGGACTGAAGTTAATTACCTGAAATCATTAGCGATTCATTTTGTACCGGTGACAATCGGAATCCGGTAAGAAAATTTCACTTTAACTATATGTAAGAGAAAGGAATTAGAGAGCTAAGATGAAGACTACATATATAAAAGCTTTAAATATTCAAATGTCTTATTACACTTGAACAAATATGTTCATATATTTATCCACAAGATAACAGTATATATAAAACTTACATCTAGTGCAATTTTTTTTTTCTTCTTTCCAATAACTTTATAAATGTATAAAACATTATATAAAAAACTTAAAAAACCGAAACATATACAATTACATCAACATGCACTTAAACAACCCCATTAATCTTCACTGATCACCAGTTCACGGTACTAGCTTTCAAGGGTGGCTGCTTGGTTGCTTGGTTGTAGAACATATTGTTGAACCAAAAGTGTGATAGTTTATATATCGACTAGGCGCTGAAGTGTGGTGAAACCCTTTCGGCAAGCAATCATTCACGCCTGATGATCCGCTTCGAAACTTATTATGTTGATCATGATCATCTTGGCCTGTTATGGGCTTAAAAGTTGCATAGTTTCCAGGTTTCAAGCCTGGAAACGGCCTCACGGTGGCATCCGCAACTCCGGATATTCCTGGAGAGGATAAAAAGAGAAGAAAATAAAACCAAGCAAGCATGAAAACGCTGCAGAGAGTTACAAGTCTAGACATTTGAAAATGTTGTGATGGATGATGTTTCCTTGGAAGATTTTGAAGTTGTTTAGATTATTTTTATTTTTTTATTTTATAGAGAGGTTGGATTGGAGAGGGCTTTAAATAGGCTCGTGAGGAAGAGAAAAATGTAGATATGATCCAACTCATGGTCATGGTTAGTTAGCTAAGCAAGTGCTGGTTTTCAGTACTGCAAATTGGGTTTTGGAGTTCACTTTTTGACTACGAGAGAGTGATAATGCCCGTGCCTCTCATTACTAGATATCCTAAGTTTCCTATATCAATGTCTCATCTCCAAATTCTTTTACATTAATTTAATAATCATCTATCATTCAACATTATTAAACTATTATATATATATATATATATATATATATATATGAACATAACTATTCTAAAATGTATTTGATACTAGCTTTTTGTTGAATTTATTTGATATTTTACATATAAATTCATTATTTGAATTTATTTGAATTACCAATTAGGTCCTGGACTTTTTTTTTAAATTCCAAGTTGTTTGCGACTTTTATAAAAGTGACCAAATTGGTCCTCACATATTTTTCAAGTGTCAAATTAGTCCATCTCCTTTTAGAAGTAATCAAATTGGTATATCTAATGACTTAATGTTGTTAAATATAACAGTTGACTGTAATAATTTTAGTTAAAGTACGTAAATACCCTTTATATGTTATATTATAGCAAAGTTATTTTGTCTCTGTACATTAAATTCTTCATTATAATTACAATAAAATCTTAAAATATTATTAATGAAACATTATTTGTACCGTTTTTTAATTAAAATTTTCTAAAAAATTCTAAAAATATTTTAATAAGACAATGTCAATTATACTTTTATTTTTTTTAAACAAAGTTACCGTTCATTCTCAGTTTAGTCTTTTATCATTTTTATATAATATATTTTTTTTTGTTAATATTATACAAGTGATATTTTCAAAATTATTTAAAAATCAACACACAAATAAAATAAACAAAAATATACATATGTTAAAAAAACTGTGCATGTATAAATATTATATTGTTTAGGAGTAAAATACGATTTTACCCATACACAGTTAAAGTTGACGAATAGAACTTAGTTAGAGGGACTAATTTGGCACTTGGAAAAAAATGTAAAGACCAATTTTGTCATTTTTGTAAAAGTCATAAACAATTTGGAATTTAAAAAAAAGTTCAGGACCCAATTGGTAATTGCCCAACTTTTTTTTATTTATTAATTTTTAGCTTCAATACCGTTTATCTGAATGGTGTCGATTTGTATATATTATGATTATAGCCAACCTATGTTGCTATATCACATATAGATGTCCATCTTATGCTTAATTAGAACGGGTCTTTAAACTCCAAAGCCTGTTAAAAATAAAAAATTAAGTTGCATTGCTCACTTTTAACTATATAAAATTTGCCCAATAATAAAATAAAAAATTAGTTGCATTGCTCACTTTTAACTATATAAAATTTGCCCAATAATAAATCCAATACCCTTTCAAAAAAAATATTAAATTTTAAATATGAGTTATAAAAATAACAAAAAAGTAATGCTTATATAATTTTTGGTTTTTTGGTTATTTTTCAAATTTTGTACCTAATAAAACTCATTTCTAGAAATAACCCGATTGCTATTAACTTCTTTTAATTTTATTTTCTATTTTTAAAGTATTCAAAAAATTTGAACTAAAACCCAAAACAAATTAATTAGTATAATTACTTTTTTTTTATCTCTCAAAAATCAAAATGGTACAATGAAGATATTCCTAGTTGGATTTTTGTAACTAGTGTTGGAATAGTCAAATCCATATCATGAATTCACCGGGAATCTTTATTATCAATCAACCTGGTCAAAGTCAACACCAACACAATCACACTCTATAAACAAATGGAAGCACACCATTGGACCACGTGGGAGTAGTAGTTTACCCGTTTGCCCAACCTCGCCTCTATTATTTGCCTAGCTGGCACAACATTATTTTTTTGAACTAGCAAATCTAGTAAGAACAACTTTAAGGTTACATGGTGATTATACAAAATCTCAACAACTAACGTAAATATGTGATCAGATCGAACTGTGTAATGCTACACGTGGCAGTTATTCATTGATTTGTAGGCATTGAAGTCAACGAGAGGAGTCCATTTTTGCTCACCCCTTTTAAGGTGGAAAGGGGTGAGTATTACCTCCCTCCCCAATACATGACACGTGTTCAGAGGAGGGTAGTTTTGTCCAAACACATAAGAATTTTTAGACAAAAATACCCCTCATTGAATCCATGTCATTTATTGAGAAAATGGGTAATGATCACCCCCATCATAGGGGGTATGCAAAAATCTTCTCCAAACGAGAATTAGATTTTGTTGAAGAAGATCATATGAGGCTTTAATTGCAACGGACATACACATACTATTCAAAAGCAAATAAAATTATAAACTTATAATATCTTTATCGATATTGTTACATATTGATTGATAGTAATTGAGATTGGACATGTCATATTGTGTAAGATTTATCTAGAATGCAAAAATAAATTTGTTTTTTTTTAAACAAATTAAAATTTATAACGGCTCTCAATTTATGATGGGGCAGACATTAATGGAGCAGGGTCAGCCTTATGAAAAAATTAATATTGATAATGTATTATTATTTTAATTAGAATAGCAGTTTGATATGTCACCTCACCTCTCATCTTAAGTACAAACTTCTATTTTCTTTTTCAGATCAACTCTAGTGCGCTAAATTGGTGCGTTGCATAAAATAGTGCTCCAACGTTGCACTAGTATGAGTATCCCCAAATTTTCTTTTTTAAATTAAATGTCACACCAATTACTTTAAATTTTTTAAAATTCTTTATTTAACCCTTTCATACTTAATTATAATAATATGGTTTTTTTAAAAAAAAATTCATATATCAGAAAGAAAACATTAGCTAGAAGACTGGGCAGGACCAACCCCTCCACACAAGGAGGGTACGACTTAAACCAAAAGAAATCAGAAACAGACACTAGAGCAAGCTTAGCTTAGGAAAAAGTGATAACATTCGCTTTCCTAGATGCAATGCAAATAGAAATAGGGTACTTACACATTAGACCCAAAATATCAGAAATAAAAATACCAACATCAGCACATGGCGCTACACCCTTCTTGATGATATCAACCACCGCCATAGCATCCAATTCAACCAACAAAGGAAGCAAACCAGAATTAACAGTAAAAAGGATACCTCTGAGAACAACACCAGCCTCAACAATCTGAAAATATTTTATTGAGATCTTTAAAATTACTCAAATATTGATATATATATTTAATTGTGTTAAAATTGAAACTAACCATATAATTAGTAGAGTTTTTATTTTTACCCATCATTATTATTTTGATTGTTTTTATCAAACTTTCCACTGATGAGACAAAAATTACCTTATTGATTTTTGAAATAAAAATACTTCAAAAAAAAAAACTTTTTACTTTTTTTTTTATTATTGGAGGTCTATAAACCTCCGTTAATGTAGGTCCGACCTCCAAGATGAAGGAGAAGAAGAAGAAAAAAAATTCCATATCTCTTTAGTTAAACACACAATCTTCTTTAATTAAACATACCAGTCTTCTTCAATTAAACACACTAACAGTTTTCTTCAATTAAAATTTATAATGGTTCTCAATTTATGACGGTTTACAAAATATGATGTTTAATAACCGTTAATAAACTATGATGGATAGAAACCATTGTACTGTATGACGGTTTACAATGGTTATAAAATTTTATAAATTTACAACAATTTTTACAATCATGACCTACTTATGATGTCACAAAATATAATGATTTAAAATAATTATAAAAATTCGTTTATGACGATTTGTAACTATCATAAAATTTTGTTTTCTTATAGTGCTTTATTACGAGTGTGATGCTAATTTATGATCATGTATGATCTAAATTATCTCATTGAAGACCAAAAAACCTAAGGACTAGGCCGCCCACATCGGATCCTCAAATTAAGGGCCCCAGGCCATGTCCATACTATGATTAATGGGTACCGCTTAACTTTTGAGGTTTGTCAGCTCGAAGTGAGAAAAAAATGAAAAAAATAAAAATAAAAAATAAACAGGATTATGGGCTGGGCTGGGTTTAACAAATGCAATTAAGGTCTGGCCAGTACCCAGTTCTCAAGCCCGGTCCGTTTGCACTAATATCAACCGGCCAAAGTCAAAGGTAGCCGTTTGGTTAATGTCAACAAATGAGTCCGGCCCACAGGCCCACATTAATAAAATCATATAGTGGTATGGTGAAAATCAAAACATTATCTATTTGAAGATGGATTGAAATATCAATTAAAATTACATCCATTCATAGGTTGAAATATTTTCTTGAAGAAAATGCATATTATCGATTAGCACATAAAAAACAAATGAAATAATTCAAAAGTTAAAAGCATGGATAAAAAAACCCAAGGTATTAAGTAAAACAGCCTTAATTAACTGAACAAACAACCCTTTAACAATTTTAGAATGGGATTATAAGTTATAACAAGTATCAAATGGGATTATTTTCATGCTTAATAAATCTTAATCCTAGTTAAATAGTACATAAATATTGATATAAATTATAATAAGTTGAATGATCGATAAAAGATTTGATTGATCAACTTTTTTGTTAAATTAAACTGTAAATCAACTGATAGTCTGATAGTCAAAAATTAGTAGGTTAATCTTGCGTAGTTACACTGTTATAGCATCTTGAATGTAAGAATGATTTATAAAGAAAAAAAAAACTATATAGGATAAATAGACGCTCTATTAAAAAAAATGTATCTTCAATACATCTATGCATATTCAACCTCACACCGATGGTGCAATAAAAATATTAGACATTGTCAATATGTCTGTTTATTTTCAGACTACCTGTTGTATATCTATTTTTTCGGTTGACTCAGCAATTATTTAAAATTGAAATTAATTTTTTATCTATTTTTTGTAAGGAAATAAAAGAAAAAAGAAAAAAAATGAGACATGTCATTAAAAAAATTTTTGTTTTAAACGTAAGTATTGGAGACCAATTTTTGAGTTGGTTGTCTATCAAGTCTGTCTTTATGCTATATATAAATCAAGTCTCTTGACATGATTACCATCAACGATTTGTTGTATGCAAGCCACTTTTGCATATGCTTTTATATTTCCTTCTGATATATATGCAAAAATAATAATAAATAAAATAAAATAAAAGAGTCACAAATAAATAAATAAAAACCTCTTCCTTGTAAGCTTTTTTTTTTGTATGGCTCTATTGCCACCCACAAAATATTTTCATGTACCCATTTTTCTTCCTACGCCAATATTAAAAAATTAAAATTATTAATTTTAGGGTCAGTTTAGTATTACTGTAACTTTTATAACAATCACTGTTAGTTGTGCTGAAGGAATAATCAGCTGTGAAGTTAATCAACAGATGTTTGGTTAATTGTATTTTTAAAACTACTGTATAGCTCAAAAGCAATATATATATTTATATGTTTGGTAATTTTATTGTAAAATTGTTGAGATTAGTTACGATGACTAAAACACACATGATTTTATAATAGTATTTCATTTTTTCATTAATTATATATATTAAATCAATAATTAAGTAGAATATTTAAATTAGAAAAAAAATTCATAAGAACAATAAAAATATTTTTAAAAGATTTTAAGTAGAATAATTAATTTTGAGATGAAATAATATATATATATATATATATATATATTGTGTTAACTTGATTTTATAAGGATAATAGTAATATTTTAAAATATTCATTATTTGTTGAAATAAATTATTCCATAATCACTTTCAAAAAGTAACTCCTCCCTATTTCTCAAAATCACTGTCAAAACTTGCCAGATTATTATTTAATCACTTTTGGAAGTTTTACCAAACATCATTTTTTGTCAAAATTATAAAAATAAGTTGATTTTAATTTTTCAAAAGCAATACCAAACTGACCCTTACTCCTTGCATCCTTTAAAATACTAAAATTATCCTTTAAGTATTTTTTTTTTATTTTAAACATATATTTCTATCATTACACCCATTTCTCTTCATTTGTTTCAACCACCACAAAAATAAAAATAAAAATATTCTTGTACAGTTTCTTCTTTTAAAAAAAAAAAAAACTAGATACAGTTTCTTCATTCCCTTTAACTAATATTATAGAATTTACTCAGATAAAAAAAATATAATATTCAAATAAAACTCTATCATTAAGATTTTATTTGGGCAAAAATTAAAATACAAATTCAATACTAAAACTAATTATAATTTTTTTCGTTGTTACTAGCGGAATCAATGTATTGAATTATCTAAAAGAACAAACAACAATATGTAGCTTCTTTTGTCTTAAAAAAAACTATCTTTTCAATCACCAAATAAATAATTTTTTTTCATTTAAAAATTTGGTTTTTTAAAATCCATTCACCAAGTTATTGGTTTACAAACCAATTGAATTAATAAAAATTTATAATTGAATTAAAGTAAAGTGAGTGAATGAGTTGTGTTTGAGAACCATATAGGCTTGATCGAGTTCTACAACTTCTTAAAAAAAAAGTTTTACAACACTACAACTAAAACAATTTTTTATTCAATCACAAAATAATAATAAGAATGGAAGTATATCTGAATGCATTCAGAATCCATGAAATCAATTTTTTGTCCATCTATTCTTTGACTAAATGTGAAAAAATATATATATATATTTCCTGATTAAGTATATATATTATTAGGGTTTATTTTGATTGAGTGCTCAACTTATGAGGGTAGAAAATAAATTTAATTTTCAATTATAAATTCATGTATTTTAAGTAATTAAATATATAGGTATTTTAAAAAAAAAATTCATTAAAACATTGTATGAGAAGATAGTTTGTGGGTGACAATAAAACCACTTTTTTTCTCTTTAAATTGAAACCATTGAACGGGTCAGGGATTTGTCAGGACCTAACGAGATTAGACTATACAAACACGGTTTGAAATGCAATTTCCAATCAACGGGAGGTTTTTGATACACTATTAGAGTGTTTTTTAAATTAAATTTTGAAACTACAATGTAGTTTTGGTATATAATAAGGAAAATTTTAATTAAATTCAAATCAAGATTAATATTTTTGAAAAAGGATCAAACCTCGCGGGTATTTTTGTGTGTGGACAATCTCCCATAGAAATAACAATATTTTATTTTATATCCAAAGATTAATTATTGCTGTTTTAATAAATATAGAAAATAATATATCTACTCAAACTTCAAACCATTAACTACTAATAACCGCTCTCTTCCCTTTTTTTTAATTAAAAAAATAAACTACTAATACTCCTTTTCACTCTTTCTCTCTCCAAGACATGCATTATGCATATGCCAGGGTGGTCGGTGGCTTTATATCAAGGGCAAATTACACTGAATCCCTTGAGGTTTGGACAAGTTACACTTAGATAGAAAAGTTTCTTTATTATACACTAACACCCCCAAAACTTAAATTTGACTTTGAAAATATCTAAAATGCCCCTAGTTATATTATTTTACACTTTATTTTTTTTACCTTTTAACCAAAAACTTTATAAACTTTAATAAAAATAAAAAACTAAATAAAAAATATGATTCATTAAATAAATAAATAGTTTTAAAAAATTAAATAAACAAATAGTTTTAAAAATTAAATAAATAAATAGTTTAAAAAAATTAATTAAATAGATATTTTTTTAAAAAATTAAGTAAATAAATAATTTAAAATATTAAATAAAAAAAGTTATAAAAAATCAAATAAATTAATAGTTTTAAATAAATAAATAGTTGAAAAAATGAGTGAAAAAATGAGTGAAAAAATTAAAAACATTAATTTTTTAAAGAATATCCATTAATAGAGACAATATAAGCTCTAAATATCTAAGGAGTGTTGGGAACCTTAAAGCTTCTCTCACCATCATCTTTACAGTAAAAGTTTAGATATTTAGAGTTTTTCTTGTCCCTATTAATGAATATCCTTAAAAAATTTAATGTTTTTAAGTTTTCACTTATTTATTTATATTTGTAAACTAATTATTTATTTTATTTTTTAAAACTATTTATTTATTTTATTTTTAAAAAATATTCATTTATTTATTTATTTTTAAAATTATTTATTTATTTATTTTTAAAAAACTATTTATTTATTTAAACTATTTATTTATTTAATGAATCATATCTTTTATTTAAATTTTTTTATTTTTATAAAGTTTATAAAATGTTTGATTAAAAGATAAAAAACATAAAGTGTAAAATAATATAACTAGGGGCATTTTAGGTATTTTTAAAGTTAAATTTAAATTTTGGGGGTGTTAGTGTATAATAAAAAAACTTATTCATCTAAGTGTAACTTGTCCAAAACTCAAGGGGTCAGTGTAATTTACCCTTATATCAAACAAATCTAACATGGCAGGCAACCAGAAAATGGGACGACTAGTGCATGTGAAGGTTAAGTGGTTAACACTGGTATTGAGTACTTAATTATGATTAAGAGTGTTAAGTGGAGATTGAGTTTATTCATTTTAAATCACTTAAACCGCCCACTGTTTCAACAAAACCACACTAGCTACCAACATATACCACTACTGTTACAGGGGATAGGAATATATATAAGACTCTTATGTCTTCAATATCGAAAAAGTTTACATTAATTAACCATGTTCAAACTGTACTTAATTAAGTAAAGGGATTTGTACTAAGTTTGATTAATTAAAGTGATTACTATATTAAAGTATGACGCGGATCTAGTTAATCTTCCCGAGACTTGTAAAGTCATAATATATAGATTCTTATATCAGTGCGAACACATTCACCTTAAGAGAAGATTAATATTATTCGTTGGTCATCAAATCAATCAGTACCGTTTATTTTGGAAAAAAAACGAATGGCAGGATAATAAATCAACGTCATTCAATCAAATAGTACCATCCGACAAAGAATCGACGATCACGTGAATAAATCATAGTCTTTCACAATACTGGTCATGGTGCTTTGATCATGATTATACTCGATTATCATGGTTGCCGTACTTGATTTGACTGAATTTGAAAAAAAAAGACGAAAAAGACCATCCGAGCATAAAATTAATTTCACTATTTAGAAATAGTATTTTTCATATGGATAGAAATTTAAAAAAATTATCAATGTCTTGTTTAACAACATAGACACTTATATATATAACCTAATTAAACAGTATAGCCGACAAGATAAGAAATTTGAGTTATTGAATCAAATGATATCCGACAGAGAGTTGACGTTCACGTGAATAAATCACCATTAATAGTGGCCATATGCTTTGATGATAATACTCGATCACCGTTGATTTAGTTACCGTATTTGATTCCACTAAATTTGAAAAAGAAAAGTAGGGAAAAGATTACACTTAAATCTTAAATTCTTAATTAATCAAGTACAAATTTAATTTCACTATTTAGAAATAGCATTTTATTAATACAAGAAATTAGAGAAATGGAAACTAGCTAGAAGTGGTTTTGAGACGAGACAAAACAAAGTAAAGAAGTTAAGAGTTAGATTGGAAATGGAATAATTACAACTAACATAGAAGACATGACATGCATGCAATTAGAGGTGGAAATGTCAGCAAACATTTTAAGCTTTTTCAAAAGCAAAGAAATCTCAAGTGGTACTAGGTTGTTCGCCATAATTAGGGCATACAGCCGTCCTCTCCAATTATTTTAACTTTAATGAGTATCATAAGCTTTTGGGTCGACGCACGATCGAACTGCAGTAATCATCCATAAATATAAATAACCCAATAAATTAATTCGGAGAAAAAACTTGAGTGGAATTGATACAGGAGAAAAACTTGGATAGAACGGTCTCACCATGTGATGGTAAAACACTCCAATAAAAATAAAATATATATGACCAATTTTTATTGGACAGTCTCATCACATGGACGGTGAGATCGTCCCACGTAAGTTTTTCTATGGATATACAAAGTTATATTCACTCTTTGACCATTTTCATAATGTTACGAATTTAAACTTTTTATACTCAAAAGATGTCATATGGTATGCTATAAACTGTGCCGGAGGTAAGGGGTTTGGCGGGGCCATAGTCTCTTTCTCTGATAATAAATATTTTAAAATTCATTTATAAAATTGTTATTAAGTTTATACCCTACTTTTTTAATTAGATAATATTCTTTTTTTCCTTTATCAAAATTACTTAAAGAGACATACAATTTAAGGAAATAAATCTTCTACAAAGTAAATCTATTAAAACCTCATATTCCTTTTCCAAAAAAAAAAAAACTCAGTAATCTGTTTCTTCAAAAAAAAAAAACTCTTAAACCCTACAATCTGCTTCTTACACACATATAGAATATTATGGATGAGTTTGAAAACGATATCAAGAATATGGAAGAATTGTTTAAGAACGATATCAAACATCTGGAAGAATTGTCTGAGAATAACATAAATCAAAAATTGTCTGACAATGATAGTAAGCATACGGAAATAATTCATTCTCTGGAAATAAGTTTGAAGTTTAATTTTTCTTTAAAATGATATCAAGCTGTCGTTGTGTTGAAATACCATGTTATTTTTTATTTTTTTTCTTTCCACCATGAAATAAGAAGAAAAAAAAACTAAAAAAAAAAAGAAATAAGAAGAAAAAAAAATCAATCAATTGAGGTGAGAGAGATGTACAGATACAAAGATCAGAGATAGAGATAGGGCTCAAAAAATAAATAGCACTTTTTGGAAGTGGTATTTCAACAATGTCACTGCTTTAATAACTTATGTTTAAAAGACACCTATTATGGTGAAGGGACAAAAATACCCCCAATAGTTGTTTCACATCAGATTTCTTTCATTCAGTTTACAGTGACAAAATTGTGAAGTTGAGAGAGAAAGTCCGGTTGAAACTCAGGCAATTACTCAAACGGTGATGGAGTGGCGCTACGCAGACGCATTCGGGAGCTTGCAGTGGTCGAGCTGCCCGGTCAGCTTGCGGGGGTGGGGGGGCAGGGGGCAGCGCCCCCAGAGCTTTTTTTTTCAATTCATGAAAAAACTCGGAGCATTCATGAAAAAGCTCGGAGCAATTTAAAAAAAAAATGCTCGAAACATTTTTAAAAAAGCTCGGAGCCATTTTTAAAAAAGCTCGGAGCCTTTAGAAAAAGCTCGGAGATTCAAAATTCTCAGATTCAAACTTCACAAAACGACCTTCATGTTTACAAAAGGAACGGTTAAAGTGTTACAAGACTCATACTCAGAAATGCATGATAAAAAATAAGTATTTCAGAAATATGTTATCTTGTTGTGCTGAAGGATGTCGAGAAGTTTATTTTCAGACAAGTTTCTTGTAGAAAGAGAAACAAACGAGTTCAGTGTTCTATGTATGGAGATGAAAGTACAAAGACAATAGAAAAATGATTATTTAAGGGCAATTTTGGTAGTTGACCATAATAAGCGCCTTTTAAACATAACTTATTAAAGCAGTGACGTCGGTGCAACTCATGTCCCAAAATGTGACATTTCTCACCATTCCTACGATAGAGAAATCATTTATGGTATGTATGGTATGTATTAAGTTTGAAAAATAAGTAAAATGGGTAGTTTTGGAAATAAACCAAAAAATTTAATAAAAGTATTTAATTTTATTTAATTAAATCAAAATTTTAAAAAATAGGGCATAAATAGATCAGTAGAGGATATACCAATAGCACTACTATTTTTATTTTTATAAAATTATCTTCCAAAATTTGAATTTCTAGCTCGCCCCAAACCATTTGTAAACGGATGTATGTATTGTATCCATTCGGCCATTCCATTAAAGTTTTTCTCGTAAAGCACATGTAATTAGGTTTTCCATTACACTTGGCACCTGCTTAGTGATGCAAGCTGGACATCATGACCCCAGGCCCCAATATTGGCCGGATAATTTAACATGCATGATTCGATCATATCCAACCAAATTTTTATGTTTGCATTATGGATCTACTACTATATTGGATAATTTTTTTTAATGTATCATCATGCAATATAGCGTGAATATCCAATCATAAGAGACGCATATACGAAAACATATAAGTTTTTCTACCATGAAGACATTTATTGGTTTTGACACAAAAAAAAAACCATCAATTAACCTGCTTGATTGTCTACTAGTGTTAAAATATATTTATCGCCCTTTGTCTCTTTTACCAACCATATTGAAAAAGCAATTGAAAGTCTCGAAAATAAATAAAAAAGATGGAGGGAGAAATTAAGTTGGTTTAATACTTTAATCATGTCTCGATCTTTTCGGCCATTATTTTTTTTTATTGTCATCTGTATGGCAATTAAAATTTTAAATATTATCATACTGAATCAACGGTCTTTTCAATAAGAATCGTCTTCGTGAAGGTACTATTTGTTATTTTATTTTATTTTTAATGTAAAAGAAGAGAGCTATTGGAACACCTCTACATACTCTCATAATTACTCCTTTTTATTATAATAATTTAAAATGCTAACTTCAATTTAATTTTTAGTATCAATTCTTTAATAAATATAAATTTAATGAAACTATAGTATCCCACGTACAATGTTTTTAATAAGAATTTGAATTCTCTACTAATAAATATCTTTTAATATCAAAGGACATTTGTTTTTGGTTGAAATACTAAAAGAAAACATTTGATTTTTATTCTCAAATAAAGGTAGCGCATACAAAGTTTCCTTAGAAGAAAACCAAATTTATATCTTTGATCAGGTGTTTTGTTTGTTAGCAAAACCGTTATTTTTTTTAATACAACTGTTTAAATTTTAAACTTTCTATAGAGATGGCTATTGAAGTGATGTATTTTTAGATAAATTATGGTGAGCCAATATCACTATTCTTAATTTTTTTTTCCTATTTATTTTAAGATTGGAACCATATATATAACCAAAAAGAAAAACATAATCAGATTTTACTATTAAATTAAGGTCTGAGAACGTGCCATGTTACAAAGTAACAACCTGTAGTACTGGTGTTACTATCTGATCTGGTTTCAATTTCTCTTTTGAATCTTCTTCTATCTTTTTCTCAACAAAAACTTCCAAAAATTAAGAGCCAATAATTATATATATATATATATATATATATATATATACACAAATATTAGAAGGGTTTTGAGAGAACCATGTTCAATATTTTAATCATGGATGTTTTTTGTTTTATTATGGCAATAAACTATTTAAGATTATTTATTTATTTATTCAAATGGTTAACTTATTTCTGTTGCCTGTTCATTTCATGCTGCCTCAGTGGAAGCAGCTTGTAAATTTCTGATTTAGATGCAAACAATATTTTCTAATTAAATTTAAATTTCATTTTAGCATTGGCTTTTAGTTCCTGCGTTGATAATTTTTATTTGAAACTGATCAAATAAGAATAAATATAAAATATATTATATAATTCATGTGAACATGCATATATGCATGTAGTCTTTTGTTTCTTTCTGAGAGCATATATAAAACTAGTTTACATTAAATATAAACTGTATCCAATTCCCATTGGGAGTTTCCTAATTAAAAACAGATTAATTATTTTAATTATATGATTAAAACAAAATAGACAAACTACAAACCAGCTATGTGACAGATTAAAATTATTTTAAAAAACATTAAAATGAAAAAATCATGCATGTTTTTCCATTTTAAAGACATTGTTCTTTTCTTCTCCCCTTGAAATGAAATGTCATTTTCTTGGGGGAAAAAAATGGAGAAAAAGTCTGAAGCAATGGAGAGGCATGTCAGATTGCATTGACAGTGCATCTCTTTTCAGGTTTTTCCTGGTTGTGATTTTTCATGGGGGTTTCCTAAGTAAAAACAGATTAATTATTTTGATTATATGATTAAAACAAAATAGGCAAACTACAAACCAGCTATGTGAATGATTGAAATTATTTTAAAAACATATTAAAATGAAGAAATCATGCATGTTTTTCCATTTTAAAGACAATATTGTTCTTTTCTTCTCCCCTTGAAATGAAATGTCATTTTCTTGGGAAAAAAATGAAGAAAAAGTTTGAAGCAAGGGAGAGGCATATCAGATTGCATTGATAATGCATCTCTTTTCAGGTTTTTCTTGGTTGTCATGATTTTCAGGTAATTTGGTGCTGACAAAAGGGAACCTCCCGACTTGCATTATTTATTTTTCCTATTTCTTTCAAAGTGTTTGTGTGGTGATCATGAGATCTTTTGTTACAACTAATTAAATGACCAATTCTTGCACTACGTACCTGGGTTCCATCTAGTGACCACTAGCTAATTAATACCGAGAAAAACTTCCGTGCTTCTGGCTTATACATCCAATTCAAATCATTTAAATTATGTTATATGATATAAATAACTAATCACATGAAAGATCCATGTCACATGACATGATTTAAGGTTGCATTAACATTTAAAAGGTACAACATTTCTCTCTCTATATATATTGTTCTTTTCATTGTGGATATATATGTGTGTAAAGAACAAAAGGATTTGTAAGATTGTTTAATTAACATGTGCATACGAAACCCTTTAACTACTTTGCTCGCACATATATATATATATATATATATATATATATATATTTATATATTTCTCCTCAGTGCGTACTGATATAAATATCTTCAGTACATTGTATGTGGGTCATAGATTATGGATAAGCACTGACAAATGCATATAGACTGAGTCAAATCAATTGAATCTAATGATCTACATATAATGTACTGATAAATATTTATCAGTGCGCACTGATGTGAAAATTTTCCTATATATATAACAATACAGATAGTTTGTCTAAATTATCTTGTAAAAATTAATTCATCCAAAAATAATGTAACATATATAATTTAATAAATGAAAATAAGTTAGAGCTTCTCTTTCTCTCTGTTTTAAGTTTTCTAAGTTTTTCAACAAACACAATAGTCAGTCTTCAATATTATTGAAGCTTTACAAGAATTAGTATATAAAACTTAGATGTATATTGCTTAATTCGCACCAAATAATTTGCCTTTTTAACTAGATAAATGGTGATCATGGGCAGTAATTAACTATTTTCCAGATATATAAATATATAATTTGGGTAAAAGAAAGTTTGGGATGACATCAGATTGATAATGAATGATAATTGTGATAAAAAGTCCGATAATAATTTAAGGATGATATATGGTAAGGAAAATAAGAGAATCTTGACATGATAATAACGATGAGAGGATACAATAAAACAAATTAGTGGTGGTGGTGGCGACTGGCGGCGACGGATGGATGATGATGGCCGATGGGTGATTTTTCTTTTTACTTTATATTTCTTTCTTCAAATGCCAATCTAATCATTGTCCTTGCTTTATAGTTAATCAATAATCATCAATCATCATACACAGAAATAGAAGCGACAAAATGTAATTTCGTTAAACTAATAATACAACAAAAAAATCTATTTTTAGTCATGGAGACTGTAATACACCCACGAAAGAAAATGCTGCAAGATCCAATGTGTAATGGAAGAGAACAATTTGGATTGGATCCGTATGGAAGCATATCGTGTTGTGGTTGAATAGCCATATAATTTTAACTTCCTTCTTTTTTGTCGAAAATTTTGGAAACTCTTCTTAAGTTTAAGTTTGATCAAAATCAACAGATATTTGGTTAATTATACTTTTAAAACTAATGTATAGCTTAAAAACAATGTATATATGTTTGATAATTTTATTTCAAAAGTCCTGAAATTAGTTATAAATAATAAATAGTGTTATAGTAAGCGCTAGACGCCTTTTTAGGCACTCTCGCCAAACAAGCAAGTTAGTAAGTACCACTCTTTGACCGTTACCCTTGCCTGAAATCACTCGAGAAGTATAGTCCGTCAGTGAACTAGTAGGGACATAACGGCGCATTCGAGAGTGGCATGCCTGCATGTTGTGCAGTGATAGCTGAACTAACCAGATGGGCCGCCCAAAACCTGGAGCAACCATTGAAATCGGAAATCAACGTCGGATCCCGGCCGATTAATAGGGGATTAATCGGAAAACACAATTACAAACAAATTCCAATTAGAACTCCAAAGAAAATTATTTCCAAGAAATTATTTCCAAATCCAATTATAAACCAATCCAAATCTCCAATTATTAAATCCAAAAAATATTCTTTCCAAATCCACAAATGCCAAATTACGCATCAAAAGGATTCTGAGTGCACATTGGGTCAAACTTTATCCAATTAATTTTTTTATTATATATATATATTTATATTTTTACTGTGCTACAGTTCGGTTTTAATGGGTTTCCTACTATGAAGATTTTGTTTTTAGTGGATGAAATTTAAACAGACAAGTTATTAAATGAGTATGCACAAGCAATTTCATTGTGTGTTTTTCATGGATTGAAGTGTTCTGAGAATTTTGAAAAGTCTAAGTCAAGAAAAAAACCAGAGCACTTGTTGAACACAACATACGGGGTCTGGAGGAACATTTAAAATTTCAGAACAGACCAACAAAAGAAATACCACGCCAACATTTTTTTGAACTGCAAACGATATGTATTGAAGGCTAAAGTAGCCGAAAATAGAGCCACCTCCAAATAGAGGGATCAACAGACCAATACACGAAAACAAGTCCCCATAAAAACATCAGCAAAGACAGCATCAAAACATGAAAAGCAAACACTATACAATCAGACTTCATTGCCAGAGCGGAGCAAGAAACACTCTGAGAAACCCAGAAAACAGAGAAAGTGAAACCGAACAAACACCACTAAAACGTAAAACCTGAGAAATCTTTCCAACTAACCAAGTCCCCTTCCCTGCTCGAACCTTTCTTTGCCAACAAATCTGTATATCCATTGCTAGCTCTTGGACTGAAGCTAACCACAGTTCTGTGGTTTCCCACGCCCAGAAAAGAAACAAGACCACAAGAGAGTGAAACACAATGATTTCAGTGATTTCCCTATTTGAATTGATTTCCCCACTCAATGATTTCCCCACTTGAATTTAATCCACTACACAAACCACAAGAAACACCCAAACCCACCAAAGCTCCCGCAAAAATCAGTGAAACACCCAACAAGAACAAAAAACAGAGAGCAAAAACAGACATGAAAACAAAAGAGATGAGAGGGTACATACTGGCGAACTGGAGACAGCTGCGACGGAAGATAGAAGCTTACGGTGGCAGGAGCAATGGGCGATCTGATTTAGCCGTTTTGGTTTGTAAGCTATTTGGTCGAAGATGAAGGGAAAAATTGGGAAAATTGGTTTAGGTTTGGAAGTTTGATGTTGTAATTGTTGATGATTTGAAAAGGAGGTTGTTTTCAATTCCTTGCAATTTTTTTTTAAACAGGCTAGGCGGTCAATGGCTTTGACCACCGCCTGGCCGCCTAGCCGATTAGTCGCTGTCGTGAACGAGTAATCGGAAACCGCGGAATGTGGCCGATTTTCACCTTTTCGCCTCAGTTGCCAGCCGTCTAGAGGAATTGGACCGATTAATCTGCCGCCTAGGCCGATTACTAGAACACTACTTACAATGACTAAAATAGACATGATTTGAGAACCTTATTCATTTTTTTCATTAATTATATTATATTAAATCAATATTTATGTAGAATATTTAAATTGAAAAAAAAATTCATAAGAACAATACAAATAATTTTAAAAGATTTTATAAATCAAATCAATATTTAATTAGAATCTTTACTTTTTAGATGAAATAAGGTATATAAATGATTTTAATTTGATTTCATAAGGATAATAATGATATTTAAAAAAATTCATTAAATGCTGAAATAGATTATTTCATAATCACTTTCAAAATGTAACCCCCACCTAATTTTTAAAATCACTGTTAAAACTTGTCAGATTAAAGTTTTACCAAACATCATTTTATATCAAAATTATAAAATAAACTGATTTTAACTTCTTAAAAGCAATACCAAACTGACCCTTAAACCAATTATAAAGGATTCAAAACTAGTTCATTAGATTCAATATTTTACATCATTATAAAGAAGAATAGTTAGTTTTGATCATATCAATATATCTTACACATGATATATGGTAGTGTGGTACGTACAAATAATTACTCTTACCTGCTTAATGACCTTTACGGTAATTAAGTGAATCGATTAAAATTAATTCTAATAGTTTATTGTTACCACTATTGTGGTTTGGTGTTAAAGCTAGGACCCTCATTTAATCTGTCAATGTCATAGTTAAGTACATCGTCAAAGAACATATAGACTTATTGATGCTGGATATGCTACTAATAATTGTACCATTTGACTTACCATGTCTCTCTTACCAAGCTTATATGTGCTGTTTCCAGTAATATTATTCCCACGTTTCTTTAGTTTATAAATGGAAATGACAATTAAAAAAAAATACAGACATACAAGAAATCTAGACATTGATGGGAAGAGATTGGCCTATGAATGACCAATGAAATAACTTAAAGGTATTTTGTTCGGTTGCACTAAACAAAATGACAAATAAAAAGAAAATACATATAACAAAAGCCTATTTTACAGGCTAGCTTTAATGATAATATATTAATTTAGGGATTTGGATCCTCTCATCTCATCTTTTTCCTGAGATGAGGTAATTAGGAGTGGATCAAAATCCTAATACTAGGTTGGCCATTTTGGTTATTTCAATAAGCAATGGATTTTTGTTCTAATTAACATGTATTTTGTTGATGTCGATTAATTTATATGTAGGACCACATTATTTATACAAAAGGTTAAAAAAGCTAGACCAATGATGAAATGTGGGATTGAGTCCTTCAATAATTAATATATATATATATATATATTATATTATATTATATATAAGACCAATCTTCTTGCTTGCAAACCTTTTTTGTTTTTTACTGATCAATATATTAGTTAACCAATTAAATAAACAATAGCCGGATTCTAATTGATTCTAGTGTTTAAATTCAAAAAGAGAAACAAGATGGCACATTCTAATTGATTCCATTGAATTTTTAAAATTGCACCTCGCTTTTAGCTCAAAATTTTAATAGGGTTTAAGTCGTACAATTATCAATATGGATAGAGAGATCTCTCGTCTATATTACGGAATCAAATACCTCACGAAATAAATTTAGATCCTCTTTAATCTTATGTTTTCATAATTTTTTTTTAAGAGCGAGTGAAATATGTGCTTGCATAAGGGACAAAAAAAACTAGGAGATGATCCTTGTTCCTCTTGGAATTGAAACTTGAAATACTCAAGCATGTGCAAGCATTCTTGTTAACAACTTTAAAAACATAAAACCCTAAGGAAAAAAAAATTAAAGGTACAGAATTTCTGTGCAGCTGTGAGTCATATAAGAATATCTAGGAGTGACAGTCACATAGTACATATGTGTATGTGTATATGTATATATAAGTAGACTCATCACAAACCCTTCCCTCACCTACTTTTCTTTCTGTTCTCTCTCTCTCTCTCTCTCTCTCTCTCTCTCTCTCTCTCTCTGGTTTGGAAGTTTGAGCTAACGCGGTCAGATCTTGACCAGTCCCCTTCCATTTTTAACTCCTTTTTCATCATCATTTGCTTACAAACTAAACAACCCATCTTCGTTTTCCTTCTTCTTCTTGTTAGAATAAATCTCTTTGTTTGGTTTTTATTGTTTTATGATCTTATATTATATGTACTACACCCAGATGAGGTTATTTGGTTCTTATTCTCTTCAATATTCTGTTTCCATTTCCATGGCGTTTCTGTTCAACATATCACCCCCAAAAAAAGAAAAAAGAAAAACTAATCACTTCAACAAAGAGAGTAGTTTCAGTTGTTTCAAAATCATCTTTTCTCATTTTTTTTTCTTTAAAGGTTATGCTTATGGTCTAGGAAACCTCACTGTATATTCTGTTTAATTAGGGTTCTTTTGTTGGGGTTATTGTAACCATTGGTTGAATGACACGTCATCTCATCGGTTTCTTTCTTCTTTAATCCTCAGTTCGATTTGGATCATGTTTAGATTAGATCGATCATCAACAAAAGTCATTGTTGGCTGGCGCTGCATCATCAAGATTCACATGCTATAATGCACAGAATAATTAATCAAGTTTAATTACTTTTTTACTTATAATTTTCTGTTTTTTGAATGTCATGAGAATCTTGATGATGCTGCATCGGCTATTGATGACTAGCATGTATATACAAGGAAGGATCTTGATTTTTTCCTGCTTTGCATATCATTATACAAAGGTGAGTATTAATTGTTTTCAATCCTCTCTCTCTCTCTCAGCAATTTTTATTTTCTTTTCAATTTGTTTTAACCTAGTAAATTTATGTTATTAAGTATTTGTATTAAATGTATCTGGGATTTTTCTTAACCTAGTTTTTTTTTGGTGTGTTTCGATATCGAAAAGATCTGGGGTTCTTTTGTTTATTGTGGATTTGCAGGTCAAAGAAGATACAATTAAGCACAAGTACTGCAAATACAGTCTAGAGTTGATGGAGATTCAACTCATAAGGGCAATTGTACAGTGAGCTTATAACAATATCACAGTATTTTACTATTCAATTACTTATGTATAATGAATTTTTATTTCGAGTCCATTAATATTCTGCAAAAGCACTTATCTGAATTTGTTCTTGTCTCTCTTGTTTAGAATCCTTTTTTTTTTGTTTCTTAAAATATGAGATATATATAGTTCATTAATTCATTTCTTGAATCTTTCATAATAAGCTGTTGTTAGTCAAAAGTTACTTCAATTCCTCTATTTCTTATATTATATATATATATATATATTCTTTTTATCACTTTTAATTTTCTTTTCTTTTTTTGGTTGTGTTACAAAAAAACTGCATATATATTATTGTTCATTCTGTTAAAAAAAAATATATTGTTAAAAAAATATATATTATTGTTCATTATGGAAACTTTTCGATTGTATGAAGTACGTACCATTCATATAGTGTAGCTATTTTATTCATATAAAAAAAATTAGCTGGTACCATTCATAGAATGTTTACTTCTAATACATCAATGTCAATTTTCTATGTAGATGAAAAAAAATAAATGTACTTCAGAGAATCTATCAGAAGAATTGTAATTTTTTTTTCTTCAATAAAGTGGAAATATTTCAGAATGATATATAAATCTCTCTCACTGGTTGAGGACATATTATTTACATTAGTCAGAGTAAATGTACTGAGACCTGAGTGATGTCCCTTATATGCAAAACAACAAAAGAATAGAAATTAAGCCTTCTTTGACTGATCACCACAGGTACATAATAATTCTAACTTACTGTTGCCTACTGGTGATTACCATTATATATATATATATATATACACACACATGGGCTCAGGATAAATTATGTGATCAATTATTAATTATAGATAGGAAGCACATGATCATAAATAATAAGCATTTTTCTGATCAGGCCATTGCAGCAGGAAACTAAGTGGGGTTGTTTTAGTGAGCAACTGAAGTGCTTTTGATTTGAAATAAAGTTGATCCATATATATATTTTAGTCAATTAAGCAAAAATATTAGATAAGTATTTTTCTCTATGCATAGCAAATTAATGTTATTGGGAGTGAGAAAGAATCTTGAAGCCATGTCATGTGGGACATTCATGAATGACAAAAGCTGTATGTGAGAAGAAAGGTCACGAATCATTCCTTCTCATCAAGGTCCACAAGTAGGTTTTAGATTTTGCTAAAAAACAATATATTTTGATTGTACAAATCCAATCCCATCCCACGCATATCTATTTAATTATCGTATAATATTATAATTATATATACATGCTTGTATTGTATGCATATGAATGCTATTTTTGCATGTCCTTTTCCAGTTCTTTATTTCTAATTAGCATCTATCAGCATTTTTTGGTTCATAATTCAATGACTGTACTGTATGCAATTCTCAAGATGTTAAAGCAAACATCTTCATATTTGTAGTTACAGTGCATCTCGATGTTAGGGTTTTGGTTTTAACGGTTATTTTATTCAAATACTTTCAAATCAATTTTATCAGCCATCATTAGGGTGATACTAGAGAATCTCTCTACGGATGTGTATTTTTTTGTGTGGAGGGAGTACCATGAAATAGCTAGAAAAACAAGGGATATTCTATTTTTAGCTTGCATTGATGTTTTGATTGTTTTTGTCATATTTGTGATTGAAGAGACAAAATTACCTCAAATTTTAATTTACTTTTATTTTTAAAATAATGTTTTTTTTAAAAAAAACTTTTTTTTATAATTTTTTTAAAATAAAAAGGAGATCACAAATAGAGGTTTGCACAGACCTCCAATGGAGGAAACGGTCTCAAAAAAGAAAACAAATTAGAAGAAGAAAAAGAGGGAAAAATAAATAAATAAATTGACGTGTTTAATTCAAGATTAAACACGTTAGGTTTTTTTTTTATTTGTTAGTATTAAATAAGTTGATGGTTTTTTATTTATTTGAATCTCACATAATTCTTCACATAGAAATTATTTTTGATTAAACACTTTAGGGTTTTTTTTGTTGAAATTAAACAAGTTAAACCTCTCTTTTTTGATTAAAAACAAAAAAAAACCTCAATTTTTGTTGTTGGAATTAGCATGTTTAATCCCAACCAAAAAACTCTATCGTGTTTAATAAGCATGTTTAATCCGACTCTACCTTTTTTTTCCCTTCATTTTCTTCTTTTTCTTCTCATTTTTTATTGGGGTTTGTTACATTGGATATTTTTATTTAGAAAATAATAATAAATTTAAGTATTTTTTTATTCAAAATTCATTATGGGCAGTTTCGCCCAAAAAGTGATTTGTTGGCTAAAAACAATCAAGGTACTGTTGAAAAGTGACGAACATAGAAACTATCCTAATTTTATGGTTGTTTATGGTTTTGGCCCTTAGCAACTAATAATTTTGAGTTTATTGATCTTTTCCATCTCAAATTGATCACAAATTGCGGTTTTTGTATGAATATATGTTTTTGAATATACGTTTTTTTTTCACAGTCCTGTATATACGTTTTTAGTTTGTTAGTTTTACGTACTGTTTCTTTGACAAGATTGTATGCAATGATTGTCCCATTAAGATATCTAAAAGATCGAAATTCACAATATCAAAGTTGTTATCATCTTCAATTCATGATAAGCCAGTTTTTTAAGAAGAGTTTGAGAAAACAGAACTATAAAAAGGGGTTCAAATTCTCTCATGATCTGATTTTTTGGTTACACCCCCAAAATAATTACATGAAGCATCCCTTTGTGCTTCACATATAAAATAAATAAATAAATAACTAGATTATTCTCCTATCTCATCTGATTGTATACAGTTCCACATACCAATAGATTTATTGATTTCTATGTACATTCTCTTGATCAAGCTAGAAATATAATCGAGTCTGGTGAGATTTTTTCTAGTAATAAAGAGGTATTGAGATTGAATTCAATTCATGTCTACTACTCTATTAGTTCAGAACTATTACTGCGTAATGTAAGAAATCTTAAGAGCGAATTTCACTCATTAATTTGGAAGATTAGTTTATATATATTTAAGTTGTGTTGATGTCATATAATTGACAAAGAATAATATATAAAGTAAGAGTGCCTACTTGATACTACTGTGATGGGGTTGAGACTTGAGATTCTCAAAGACAAGCGTAACAGTACAATAGAATTCACAGAAGACACCAGAAACTAAAGAAACAACACTCAATATGCTGTCAAAATGCAGTGTTTTCTTATTCAATAATTCAAAAGTTACTAAAGTAGATTACAAACATTGTTTCAAGCAAGCAATCAGGAAATAAACTAGCAAGCAATTAGGAAATAGAAGTTTACCTAAAATTAGGGTATAAAAAGGTATACTAAAATTTGAAAAGCTATGATTATTTTCAAACATAATCCTTTAAGATATAACTTGGGGCTTTAGACTTTCTTTTGGACCTTAATAACTCATTGGATGCTCCTGCATCATACTGAGTCGAAAATCTTTATTCCAAAATTCATCTTAAATGATGTAGATACTTGCAGATCAGCATATATAATGCATAGTTTTAAATCATGGTATTTTGACAACTTTTGAACTATACTCATAAGATCATAAGCAAAGAAAACCTTATTCTTTCTTTCCTTTTTTCTCTTTTGGTATTTAACAACTTCAACATCTCCTCCATATATCACATTCAATAATTTCTATACTTTTTCTTCTTTAATTGCTTTCTCCTCCTCTTTCCCTTTCTGCTAATAAATAACCCCACAGGTCCAACATACCACTTTTAGAGAGAGAGAGAAATATTTTTTTTTGACAGAATGTAAAAAATTGTAATATCTACCGATCACACAGATCGATCAGCTTATATAATGCACATATAATATATATATATATATATATATATATATATAGTCCTTTTCATGTCAGTGTGCACTGATAGAATTATATAAGGATATTGAATGTGAGCCACTCATTTATAAAAGAGTTTTGACAAGTGCATACATTCAATGTCCTTATATAATTCTATCAGTACGCACTTATGTGAAAATTATTGTATATATATATATAAGTCTTTCTACTATCAGTTTGTTTTGATATAAAATATATCAGAACGAATAATATGGACCACAAATTATGAAGAAGTTTTGACAAGTGCATACATTTTGAGTCAAAGTATGTAAATCTAATGGTCATCATTCTTCGTTCTGATATATTTTATATCAGGACGAACTGACAATAGAAAAATTGATATATATATATATATATATATATATATATAGTTGTACGATTAACATTTATTGGGTGTGCTATGGTTTAGTTTGGTATTACTGTGATGTGGGGGGAATTGTTTTTGGTTCTGCTATGGGGAGAATTGCTTTTGGATTTGTTGTGAGAAGAATTAACTGAGTGTTTGATAAACTGATTTTTAAAAGTGTTGTGAGAACCAAAAGCAATTTCAATGTTTTGAAAATAAATAATTTGTTTTATTTTTGTGTGACCATAAACATGTTATAAAATAAATAAATAATTTGTTTTATTTTTGTGTGACAATAAACATTTTATAAAATAAATAATTTATTTTATTTTTGTGTGACCATAAACATGTTATAAAATAAATAAATAATTTGTTTTATTTTTATGTGACCATAAACATATTATAAAATAAATAAATAAATAATTTATTTTATTATTATGTGACCATAAACATGTTATAAAATAAATAAATAAATAAATAAATAATTTGTTTTATTTTTATGTGACCATAAACATGTTATAAAATAAATATTTTATTTTATTTTTGTATAACCATAAACATGTTATAAAATAATTTTTTTTTGTGTAACCATAAACATGTTATAAAATAAATCAATAATTTGTTTCATTTTTGTACGACCATAACACATTATTACTTTTTTTTTATCTATTGCCATATATATTGGGTATATATCAATAAAACTCTTTTGATTTTTTCTATAATTTTTTCTAAATAGCAAAATATGTTTCATTGACTCATAAGATTACAAAATTGAAATAAGCAACAAAAGATCTCAAATAAATGCTAAAAGTGACCAAATAAATTACTGCTTCATGGGAAGCAGTTTTCTAAAAACAAAAAATAACTTCTCAAAATAGTTATTGGGGAAACCAAAAATAACCAAAAACACTTTTCTAAATTTTTACCAAATACTCTAGACCCAATTCGGAATCACTTTTGACCTTTAAAGCAGTTTAGGAAGCATCCGCAAACTTGACTTATGTCTCCATTTTGATTGAGACTTACCTAGCATCACCGTATGGTCCATATCCGTCTCCCTATTTCCTATATATCAATTTTTTTTTCTGCTTTTCAATCTAACCTTTCATACCATTTATACCAAATTCAAGGCATTAAATTTCAAGCTTCATGTCTCATCATCATGGACCCCAACTCCATAATTGTGTGCACAACGTATGACTTATGAGACTTGTTTGTTACTTACTATGCCACGTACCATAAAATCTCACCATGACCACCGTCCATCGAGCTATACATGGTAGTATAGTAAGCAGTATCCTCAGTGATCATCGGGGGCCACACGAAAAGAAAATAGATGGTCCTTGGTCGATGTAAACGTACTATATATCACATGCATGTGGTATTCATAGTGTTGAAATAATATTGGTTTGTGTCCCCTCTTTAAATTAAAGATGTTTCTCAAATGATACTGGAATTGAATGATCCTAAATCATCGATATTTTATTGTATTTGTACTGAGATATTTCAGACCACAAGTAAGATTTAGATGGCAGACACAAATGCAGGTAGTTATAAAGCTTGATATTTGACTGATCGATTTGCTAGTGTATCAAATAAGCATAAGATGTTTATATATGTGCGATGTGAACCATTGATCTAGTCGCCACAGACGACTATCTAAATGATTCTCTTCTTTTTGTTTTATTGTAATTAGTAAATTACAAAAGAAAAAAAAGGTTATGTCGTATAATTATTGTTATTATCACCACTTCTTTGATTTGGACGGTTTATTGGATTACATAGATTAATATACCTATTTGCACAAATACCTTAAAGTCCAATAAACATATTTTGAGTCAGCAAATAGAAATGGGATCCTCCGATAGCAGGAGACAAGAGACTCATGTGCAAATGCCAAATGGTTTTTTTTTGGATATAATTAAGATCTTGTTAGAGGTAAAAATGATTCTTCAGAGTCTTTTTCCAATTGAAGACCCTCTTTCTCTTTGATATAAAGATGCTATTTATAGAGTTTATGTGTGTCTTGTGTATACATGTATCGTACGCGTTATCATATGTTATGTCATCCGAGTGTGTACATTTTGGTCTAACAATTATCCCTCAAGTTCTCAACTCTGGAGTCTTTTGTTATGGAGTAGTGGACTTAACTAGTTGTATATTATATCAGATAAATTTGACTCGGCGTTTAATACGGTCGCTTCGTTTATCAAAGTCTTATTATAGCCTCAGTGTGCTTATTCGAAATATGTCCCTTCAGAGATCCCTTTCGGAGGTAGTTTGGTTCCGTAGAACTTTTGGAAAACAAAAGTCTCAATTAAGCCCCATCGTCGATTTTATTATTATTATTTTATCATTATTTATTATTCGTTGAACTTTTCGATTCGAGGTTTATCTCCACGTTTTGTAATCATCTCTGATGATGAAATTAATATCAATTTTAATTTTGATTTGAATTTGTTCCAAGCTTAACGGCTCGGTTGTCGTATATCGTTTCTTTTATTATCGAGCATTGTTGATTTGTAGTCTGATTTGCGTTATGGATTTACTGGTAGTCGATTTTTTCGGATTTTGACGTTATGGCATATTAAGTCTAATCTTTTCATAAATAATGTAGCATCGTAGGTTATAATCTTGGGATGTATGGAGCAAGTCTTATTTTTTTGTATTGTGGGTGCATGTATCGGAGGTTGTGACCTTGCAGAGACTCAATTGCTCCATTTCAGAGTCTTGTTTTTCAGTGCTCCGTTTCGGAGTCTTATTTTTGCACCTTGGTGCAATCTCGGGGTCTTGACCCGACAAAGACTTAATTGCTCCATTTCGGAGTTTTGTTTTTCAGTGCTCCATTCGGAGTCTTATTTTTGCACCTTGGTGCAGTCTCGGGGTCTTGACCCTGCAAAGACTTTATTGCTCCGTTTCAGAGTCTTATTCTTCAATGCTCCATTCGGAGTCTTATTTTTGCACCTTTGTGTAGTCTCGTGGTCTTGACCCTGCAAAGACTATATTGCTCCGTTTCGGAGTCTTATTTTTGCACCTTGGTGCAATCTCGGGGTCTTGACCCTGCAAAGACTTTATTGCTTCGTTTCGGAGTCTTATTCTTCAGTGTTCCATTCGGAGTCTTATTTTTGCACCTTGGTGCAGTCTCTGGGTCTTGACCCTGCAAAGACTTTATTGCTCCGTTCAGAGTCTTATTTTTGCACCTTAGTGCAGTCTCGGGGTCTTGACCCTGCAAAAACTTTATTGCTCCGTTTCAGAGTCTTATTCTTCAGTGCGCCATTAGGAGTCTTATTTTTACACCTTGGTGCAGTCTCGGGGTCTTGACCCTGCAAAGACTTTATTGCTCAGTTTCAGAGTCTTATTCTTCAGTTATGTTACTTTTCCAGTGAATCTACCCTTCTGATTCTTCAGTTCTGTGACGCTTCCGGGGACCCTGCCCCTCTGATTCTTCAATTCTGTGACTCTTCTGGGGACCCTACCCCTCTGGTTCTTCAATTCTGTGACGGTTTTGGGGACTCTGCCCCTCTAGTTCTTCAATTCTGTGACGCTTTCGGGGACTCTGCCCCTCTAATTCTTCAATTCTGTGACGCTTTCAGGGACTCTGCCCCTCTAATTCTTCAGTTCTATGACGCTTCTAGTGTTGGAACCCCGTTCACGGGTAACGCAGCGGAAATAGGTTTTAAAATTTTTAATAAGATCGTAAACGATCTGTAACCAGTGAACTTGAGATCGCAATTCTTTTTTCCGGAACTAATACATACAATATGTAAACACATGAAATTGTAATCAATATATTAAAAGAAAATTTAGAACCTTACCAACGTTTGGAGGCTCTTTCACTTTACGATATGCTCCTAGTCTGTACCACTGATCTTCCTAGCTATTCCCGGAACTGGTAACTGCGTGTGAGCGCGTCACGTACTCAGGAACTCAGAAGGATGTAGAGAGAATGAAGAAGAAGAAACAATTTCTTTTCCTACACTGTGCAACACTTGCACACTTTTTTAATTTGCGTTGATCAATAAAAAATATTTCTCACGAATATGCTAATTGCATCTAATGCAATTTTTTTTTAGAGAGCAATCAAGATCGCTTTTTCTAGCACTTGATTTTGCGTTGATATCTATATATCTCTTTGACCAATCTCTAGTTTTATGCACTAGATTGGCGTGGATATATATATATCAGGTACGGTTTTTCTATATGCATAATGAGTTTGTATCATATGCAAACACTTGTGTATATCCTTTGTGTGCTATGTTTTTGTTATCAATATATATCATATATATATGATTATAATTAAAACTCTTTAATTGATATCTCTTTAGATTTTAAAAGATAATTAAATATTTATTTTGAATTTAAACATTTTAAATTCTATTTCAAATATTTAATTTAATAAAATAAAATAATCATATTATCTTATTCTATTTAAAATCAAATATCAACTAACATCCTCCATTTAGTGATTAATAACAAAATTAAATAATAATCATCATTATTTATTAATTAAATAATCTCATTATTCAATTATTTCCCGAATAAATACGTGTCACTTTCGTAACACAATTAATTGGACAATCCAATTAATTAACCGTGACCCTTGTTACCTAAATCGATCGGGCTAGCAAGGGGACCTAATGGACCCACATTATTTTGAGCTCCAATAATCATTGGAATCATTAATTAAACTCTTTAATTAATATTCCTTGATTATTAACTCTGGTGTTATTCGACTAAAAACCCGAAGCTGCACTCTCTCAACTGCAGACGCTTTTGCACAGACCGATACAACTCGGTGTCCATCGATATAGCTATTACACATGGTGTGATCCTCCACAGTAGTTCATAATTAGAGCTGGGTCATAATGTCCGTTATACCCCTCTTATTACATATGTCCTTTAAGTACCGTTGATTCTCTAATGAACAATAAATCCTATTTCCTCAAGGAATTAGGAGAGCGCTCATATTGTTCAAGCCCCGAATCAATCCTTAAGGGAACTACCATCTACTTCTCACAAGAATGAATGGATTCCACTATTGTGTACATACCTTCCCAGCCACAAGTCAAACCGCAATCCCAACATACAGAGTATATTGATCAGGAATAGCATCTGACCTCACCCATGGTACATCAAAGACCACGATCTAACCTGAAGGAGTCGATAAGACACTCAGGATTAATATCAACCACATATAGCCATCATTAGTTGATATATATATATATATATATATGAATCTCATCAGTAAACGGATCTTGGTGAGAGATTCATATAGATCATGGCCCAGTCCTATATGATCACATCATACAAGGTGTCTCCATTCCCATATCTCATATGAATGATTCAGGATAGAATCACCGTACATTACGGAATGGACCGCAGCTATAGATTAACCACAAATAAAGTATCCAGCTTTATTTGCTATCTATGGACTTTTTAGATTGCACGTCTCTTACTGTATCCATCCGCATACGACACTTATATACACAGTTCGAGATTACATCCGGCAATCCAGGATGTTAATAAATGCACAAGTTATAAAATAAACAATACAACAAGAATGAATTGAACTTTTTTTTATTTTATTTCATAAATCAATTTACAAAATACATCTTTAGGGCATAAACCCCAACATCTAGGGACCCTGCCCCTCTGGTTCTTCAATTCTATGACGCTTTTGGGGACCCTGCCCCTCTCTGGTTCTTCAATTCCGTGACGCTTTCGAGGACTCTGCCCCTCTAGTTCTTCAATTCTGTAGAACTTCTGGGGACTTTGTCCATCTAAATTTCAAGTTCCGTAGAACTTCTAGGGACTTTGTCCCTCTGAATTTCCAGTTCCGTAGAACTTCTTGGGACTTTGTCCCTCTGAATTTTCAGTTCCGTAGAACTTTTGAGGACTTTGTCCCGTTGAATTTCCAGTTCCGTAGAACTTCAAGGGACTTTGTCCCTCAGAATTTTCAGTTCCGTAAAATTTCTAGGGACTTTGTCCCTCTGAATTTTCAGTTCCGTAAAACTTCTGGGGACTTTGTCCCATTGAATTTCCAGTTTCGTAGAACTTCTGAGGACTTTGTCCCTCTGAATTTTTAGTTCTGTAGAAATTCTGAAGACTTTGTCCCTCTGAATTCTCAGTTCCATAGAACTTCTGAGGACTTTGTCCCGTTGAATTTCTAGTTCTGTAGAACTTCTGGGGACTTTTTCCCATGAGATATTATATATGTAAAATATTAAAAATATATATTCAATAACAGAGGAAAGTAGTGAATGATACCTTTTCTGATTTTCGGCTGACATTGGCCAAGAAGACAAAGTTGTAGATCGGAGGATTCCGGTCCAGATGGTAGTGGTGGTGTCGGCCTGCTCTCCGGTTGACCAGACGGCGGCCGTTTTGACTACTTTCGAGTGGTCAACAATCGCCGGCCAAGAAGGGAAAGTTGGAGATCGGAGGATTCCGGTCCAGATGGTGGTGGTGGTGTTGGCTCACTCTCCAGTTGACCGGACGGCGGCCGTTCTTCGAACTTCTGCTGCGGTTTTGACTGCTTTTCGATTGTCATCGGTCGCCGGCCAAGAAAGGAAAGTTTTAGATCAGAGGATTCCAGTTCAGATGGTGGTGGTGGTGTCAGCTCACTCTCTGGTTGACCGGACGGTGGCCGTTTTTCGAACTTCGACGGCGGTTTTGACTGCTTTCTGGTGGTCATCGGTCGCCGGCCAAGAAGGGAAAGTTGTAGATCGAAGGATTCTGGTCCAGATGGTGGTGGTGGTATCGGCCCACTCTCCAGTTGACCGGACGACCGCCGTTCTTCGAACTTCTGCGGCGGTTTTGACTGCTTTCCGGTGGTCATCGGTCGCCGGCCAAGAAGACAAAGTTGTAGATCGGAGTATTCTGGCCCAGATGGTGGTGGTGGTAGTGTTGGCTCACTCTCCGGTTGACAGGACGACTGTTCTTCAAGCTTTGCCGGTCGGTTTGACACCTTTCCGGCGATCCGCCGGTGGCTGTCTGGGCGTCTCTTCCACTGTTCATTCATGAGTTGTGACTTGTTCACTAAGGTTCCCCGAAGTCAAGTTCTGGAAACCCCTCCTTCTAGCACCTATTATTAGATGTAAAAATGAGTCTTCAAAGTCTTTTTCAATTGAAGACCCCCTTTCTCTTTGATATAAAGATGATATTTATAGAGTTTATGTGTGTCTTGTGTATACGTGCATCGTACGCGTTATCATGTGTTATGTTATCCGAGTGTGTACATTTTGGTATAACAGATCTCATCAGAGTAATATACTAATATATTGGGTTCTTGTTAAGGGTCAGTTTGATATTGCTTTTGAAAAGTTAAAATCGGATTATTTTATAATTTTGACATAAAATGATATTTGGTAAAACTTCCAAAAATGATTAATTGATAATCTGACAATTTTTGACAGTGACTACGGAATAATTTATTTCAGCATTTAATGCATCTTTTAAAATATCATTATTATCCTTATGAAATCAAGTTATATATAACTTATTTCATCTCAAAATTAAATATTATATTTAAATATTGATTTGATTTGATTTATAAAATCTTTTAAAAATATATTTATTGTTCTTATGGATTTTTTTTCCAATTTAAATATTCTATTTAAATATTAATTTAATATATATAATTAATGAAAAAAAATGAAATAAGATCCTAAACCCATGTATATCTTAGTCATTGTAACTAATCTCAACACTTTTGTAATAAATTATTAGAGTGGTACTACTGGCACACCCTCTATCGGTCTATTTATGCCCCACTTTTTAAATTATATAATATTCTCTTTTTTTCTTTATCAAAATTACTTAAAGAGACATACAATTTGGGAAAGAAATCTTCTACAAAGTAACTCTATTAAAATCTAACATTCTTTTTCCAAACAAAAAACCCAGTAATCTGTTTCTTCAAAAAAAAAATTCAACTCTTAAACGCTAAAATCTACTTCTTACATACATATAAAATATTATGGAAGAGTTTGATAACGATGTCAAGAATATGGAATAATTGTCTAAGAACGATATCAAACATCTTGAAGAATTGTCTGAGAATGACATAAAGCAAGAATTGTCCGACAATGATATTAAGCATCTGGAAACAATTCATTCTCTGGAAATAAGTTTAAAGTTTATTTTTTCTTAAGAATGATATCAAGATGTCGTTGTATTGAAGTACCCTGTTATTTTTTTTCTTTTCCATCATGAAATAAGAAGAAAAAACTAAAAAAAAATAAGAAATAAGAAGAAAAATAAATAAATAAAGTTTAAAAAATAAGTAAAATGGGTAGTTTTGGAAATGAACCAAAAAATTTAATAAAAACATTTAATTTTATTTAATTAAATCAAAATTTTAAAAAGTGGGTCATAAATAGATCAGTAGGGGGTGTGCCAATAGCACCACTCAATTATTAAACATATGTATACTGATTAACTTCACAGATGATTATTTCTTCAGCACATTTAACAGTGATTATTATAAAAGTTACAGCAATACCAAATTGGCCCTAAGTTCTTTTTAATATGATGCCTTTTTTTTATTTACATATTCCGATATGTGGACTAAGAGACGGACATTGGGCTGGGCTAGAGTGGGCTTAAAAATTAATATCTATATAAAAAAATAAAATTTAATAATAAATATAAATAGAAAACAATGTAGGAGTATGATTGTAGGCAACATGTATTTATACGTTGTAAGAGACTTTTATTACACTTTATCAAATTTCACGACTCATGAGGCAATAAGTAATTAATATTAAGTTTTTTTTTGTTTTCTTTTTACTTTAATAATTATTATCTCTTTCATCCTTCACCGAATCTTGATCCAATCTCTTTATTAACATTGAGATTGATTTGAAAAAAAAAACATCATGAATTGATCTTCCAATTATATATGTTTTTATGAATATTTTAAATTTAAATATATTTTTTTCGGGACAATTACCAATTGGGTTCTGGATTTTATTTAAAATTCTAAGTTGTTTGCGACTTTTACAAAAGTGACCAAATTGGTCCTTACATTTTTTTCCAAGTGCCAAATTAGTCCATCTAACTAAGTTATTTCCGTCAACTTTAACAGTGTAGGGGTAAAATTGTATTTTATTCCTAAACAATATAATATTTATGCATGCACCGTTTTTTTAACACATGTGTGTTTTGATTTTTAAATCATTTTGAAAACATCACTTGTATAATATTAACAAAAAAAAAACAATATTATATAAAAGCGATAAAAAAGACTAAACTGAAAATGAACGGTAACTTTGTTTAAAAAAATAAAAGTATAATTGACATTGCCTTATTAAAATATTTTTAGAATTTTTTAGAGAATTTTAATTAAAAAAAATGTACAAATGGTGTTTCATTAATAATATTTTTATATTTTATTGTAATTATAATGGAGAATTTAATGCACATAGATAAAATAACTTTACTATAATATGACAAATAAATGGTATTTACATATTTTAACTAAAATTATTAAAGTGAACTGTTATATTTAACGACGTTAAGTCATTAGAGGGACCAATTTGGTCACTTCTAAAAAGAGAGGGACTAATTTGACACTTGAAAAAAAATGTGAGGATCAATTTTGTCACTTTTATAAAAGTCGCAAACAACTTGGAATTTAAAAAAAATCCAGGACCTAATTGGTAATTGCCATTTTTTTCGTAACAAAATTTTGGATTACTATAATTTTTAGTTTATAAAATTTTAGGAGTAATCTAATTATCAGTTATTCTAATTTTAAATTTATAAACTAACAATATTGTTTAATGAATTTGTTTTTGTTTTGGTTGAAATTAAGATGCATGCTTGTTAAGTTATTTTTTTTTTGTTTTTAATTATTCTTTTGTTTTTAAATTTGTTAGTAAATAGTATTATAAGGGCTCGTTTGGTACGATGTATTGTATTGTATTGGATTTTATTGGATTATGTTGGATTGTATTGTATTATATTAGACTTTATTATTCTTATATAATTATGTGTTTGGTAATATTTCATATTAGAATGTATTAAGTTATGCAATACTTGGACCTGATTTTTGTTCCTCAGTATTTTATTAACTAATAAAATTGATATAATTTTAGAAAAAATATATATTATAAAATATATATTTATATTTTATTTTTTAAAATAATAATTAATATATAATTAACATTTTATTACATAAATTATCATTCACATAACAAATATCAATAATATTTGACAATTATTTTTAATATTTTATTTAACTTATATAATTTTTAGTTATATAATATTAGAATAATATTTATATTTTATTTTTATTTAATTAAATTAACATAATATTTATTTTATTTACTTTTTATTTTAAATTTAATATTACAATAAAATTATATTATTTATGTATTATATTTAAAATTATTATTAAACATCAATATTATTATTATTATATATATTATTGTCGTATGCTATTATTATTGTTATTATTTTTAAAATTTATTATCATTACTGTTATAGTCATTGTTATTATAATTATTAATTTTATTATCATTTTTATTATTATTATTTGGATATATTTATTATTAGTTCATTCTCCTTTGTATTAGCTAATACAATATCCATTGTATTAGAGCAATTAAAATGTATTAACTAATACAATACAAATACAATGCATATTACAAAATATGCCAAAATTTGTATTGTATTGTATTATTTAAATACATTTTAAACCCCTAATACAATATAATACAACCTACCAAACATGTCCTAGATGTATATTTATTTCCCTATATGATGTGAATGCTTTATCATAATTAAAATAATCAAATAAATTAGAATATTTTAGAAAATATATAATAATATTTCTTTTAACATTGTATTTGAATATTTTGAATAAACCAACTAATATTATAATTTAAAAACATTGAATATATAAATAATTTCTTTTTTTTGATGTATATAGAAGTAATAAAATAAAGATTAATTTAATAATTTATTTTGTATCTTTTTGTTATTTATATAGGTGGTAATGGAAAGAAGAAACATATTCCATTATTTCAATAGGGAGCCAAATGTTCTATGTGGATCATACCAAACAAGCCAAATGTCCCATTGTTTAGACTTTATTTTTTTATTTTTAATTTTATTAAAGTATTTATTTAGAATATACATCTACAGGATAATCCTCATTATGTTTTTTTAACTATTTTTATTTTTATTTAACACAGTTTTCTCGTATTGTTAATGATCGATATAAAAAATAAATAAATTATTCTAACACACCCTAACGTTTAATCATGGTTACTTCCCAACATGTGGTCTTATTTTCAAAAAGAAAAACTTTTTTATAGGTGTACCGTGTCATTCATATTTTTATATAGTAAAAATATTGTCGTATAAGCATTTTATTCCTTTCATATATATATATATATATATATATATATATATATATATACACGGTAATTTTCATATAAGTGCGCACTGATAGAATTATATAATGACATTGAATGTGAGCCACTCATTTTACATATTTTGACTTGGTATGTATGTACTTGTCAAAACTCTTTTATAAATGAGTGGTTCACATTCAATGTCCTTATATAATTCTATCGGTGCGCACTGATAGGAAAATGACTATATATATATATACATATATTATGAAATGATTATGATTTGAAGTATTCATACATGAAAGTAAATAACAAAATATTATTAGACATATATAAAAATCATTATGCCCATATTCAAGTTTTTTTTTCAAAATAAAATAAAATTTGCATGCCAAAAATATTTTAAGATTTTTTTTTGAAGTATGAACTCTCAAGTAATTAATATATAATTTGTATCATATGTTAAAAAATGTAAATTTTAATGTCAATCTTATATACTAACGAATTGAGCTAAAAGTATATAACTACATAATTAAAATAATTATTCAACTCTAAATTTGTTAATTAGATAAATAATGCATATATATATATATCAGTCATTTTCTCCTCAGTGTGCATTGATATAACTTATATCAGTACGTTGTATGTGGACCACTGATTATAAAGAAGTTTTGACAAGTCCATACACTTTGAGTCAAAGTATGTAAATCTAATGGTCCACATCCAACACACTGATGAAGTTATATCAGTACGTACTGACTTGAAAAATTTATGTATATATATATATATAAGTTAAGAATATTTTTCTACGGAGGAGTTCTTGTCAATGGTAGTCCGACGGAGGAGTTTAGTTTGGAAAGAGGCCTCCGTCAAGGCGACCCGTTATCCCCATTTCTTTTTAACATTGTTATTGAGGCTTTGAATTGCTTGCTCAAGAAGGCTTCAGGTTTAAAAATGTTGAGTGGGGCGGTTTTCGGTAGAAATGCGGTCCATGTGTCTCACCTCCAATTTACGGATGACACAATTCTTTTTCTTGAGCCAAATATGGACTATCTTTTGGCCTCCAAGAGAATTCTTCGTTGTTTCGAGTTAGCATCCGGGCTACGGATCAATTTTCATAAATCTTGTCTTGTGAAGGTTGGAAAGAGGGGAATTATGGATTTTGTATGGGCAAAGGTTTTTGGTTGCAAGCAAGCATTTCTTCCAATTAGTTACCTTGGTTTACCTCTTGGAGCCAATCCTAGCTCGATAGCTTGTTGGAACCCTATTATTCAAAAAATAGAGTAACGTTTGACACCTTGGAAGATGAGGTTTCTCTCAAAAGGGGGCTGGTTGGTTTTGATCAAGGCAGTGCTTTCAAGCATTCCGACTTACTACTTATCGGTATTTAAGGTGCCCATAGGTGTGGCGAATAAAATAAAGACACTTCTGGGGGGATGGGGTTCAAAAACGCAAGATTCATTCTATAGATTGGGATTCTCTATGCAAAAATAAAAAGAGTGGAGGTCTTGGTATTGGCCACGTTATTGACAAGAATCGAGGCTTATTGGCTAAATGGATGTGGAGATTTGGGGTTGAGGTCTCTACACTTTGGAAGAAAGTAGTTTGTGCCGCCTATGGTTTAGACAACAATCTGTTGTTCTGGGACTAGCAAAGAGGGCCAAGTGCCTCTTACTTTGTTAAAGTTGTTTCTTCTCTTTATGGTACTGATACTCAAATGAAGAAAATTCTGGACGATGGCCTGCGAGTGGGAGTGGGAGTGGGAAGGGGGGATAGAGTTCGCTTTTGGTTAGATATTCGCTGCGATGGCATTCCACTGAGCAAAGCTTTCCCATAAATTTTTACACTTTCAATGGACAAAGAAGGAAGTATTCAGAACTTCGGCAGTTGGCGAAACATGAGTTGGCTTTGGAAGGTATGTCTTAGAAGAGATGTGTTTGACTGGGAAAAGGATCAGTGGAGTAGTTTTATGACCTTCCTAGATGGCATGCCTATCCGCAGGTGGATTGATGACACTATCGCATGGACATACGGCACCAAAGGTGAGTTCTCAGTCAGCACCTTTCGAAAATGCTTGGAGAATTGCTCCCTGAACGATCAGACCAACTCAGTTTTTCAATGGAAAGGCTGGTGTCCGCCAAAGGTGGAGATCTTCGCTTGGCAGCTCCATAAAGGAAGGGTGTTGGTGAGAGAGGTTCTCTAGAGCTTTGGTATGGGTCAGGGGTTTTCAAAAGAGTGTCTGTTGTGCCTCACTAGAAGTGAGACCATTGACCATCTTTTCATCCACTGCCCTTGGTCTTGGCAGCTGTGGTATACGAGTATGAGTTGGTGGGAGGTGTTGTGCTGCCCAAATAATACCTTGAAGGATTGGATGAATGGTTGGTCAGGCCTAAGTCTGTCACCGAGAAGTGCGAAAGCTTGGTGCATGCTGTTTTTTTACAGTGGTGTGGACGATTTGGGAGTTTAGGAATAACTTCATTTTTAAAGGGCAGAAGGCCATACTCGAGCAGGCTGCAGATATGGTTAAATTTAGAGTGGTTTGGTGGTTCAAGTTTTATGATAGAGGTGGCCAACATTTAGTTTCTAATATGATGCTGAATGTCAAAGATAGTTGCGTTTCTACAGCAATCCCTAGGAAGTTGTCACCGGGAGTTTGGATTCCTCCTGTAGGCGAGAAGCTGAAACTTAACGTCGACGGGTCCGCGAGAGGGAAACCTGGTCCTGCAGGGATTGGTGGCGTTCTTCGCAATTCGCAAGGGAGGATTCTATGTCTCTTTTCCTTATTTGTGGGCTCTCATGATTCGAACGCAGCAGAGGTTATGGCAATTCACAAAGCTTGTGTGCTTTGCCCCGGGAATCCTCTCCTTACTATCCGTAATATTGAATTTTCAAGTGATTCGGCAGTGGCAGTTTCATGGATCAACAACACTAATATTATGGGGAACCTTGGGCTCATTAATTTTATCTATGATATCAGAGAGTTCCTGCAGCTGTTTGAAGGGTGGACGGTTATTTTTAGTTCAAGAGAGACAAATTCGGAGGCCGACAGTCTGGCGAAGAGGGGATCCGGGGGTGCTAAGGATAGGCTTGAGTGGAGGGATCATTGTTTTCGGTAAACGACCATTTCCTAGAGGCTCGCTTTAGTCCTACTTCTGGTTGTTGCTGCTGCCTTGCGGTTATAGCTAGAGATGCACATTTGGGGAATGGGGATGGATATAGGTCCCCCCATCCCCATCCCCACTTCCCAGACCCTTCCCCCATCCCCCCCCCCCCCATTTCCCCGTTTGGGGAAAATGGGGATGGGGAATTTTAGGGGGAGGTATATCCATCCCCAACCCCAGTTCCCCGTTTTCCCCATTTTTCCCCATTTTTCCCCATTTCCCCTTTCCCCGTTTCCCTGTTTTCCCCCATTTCCCAAATTGATCATGTTCCCAAATGTAAGACCTAAACTTTCGTTTTCGTACCTGGTCTTCAGAGCGAATTTGACTGCTACTTTCTTCAACATTAACCACATCATGGTCCACATTATTTGAATTAACTTCTGGCTGAGAAGAAATTTAACCTAAAAGTGTAGTGTAGCAAGTTAAAATCGACACTATAATTTAAATAGAAAACAAAGCTGTCAAGAAATAGTGGAAATAACATAAAACAAAACCAAAAACAGAGGATGTAGACAAAACAAGAAAGTGAGAAACAATGGTGGACCTAGTGGTTGTCGACTTTATAACTAAAGTAAGACAAAATATGTTCACAGTACTTCACACATCACACAACACAGTACTTCACCTTGCTTTTGTTTTTCTGCGTTCTTGCACATGATGGATAGTAGACAGTGGACTAGTGGAGAGAACTGGCACCAGCGGAGAGAAGTTGAGAGTCTAAAACTGATGTGGACAGTGGACTAGTGGAGAGATTGAGAGGAGCGGCAGCAGCAGTAAATGAGAAGAGTGAGAAATGAGAAATGTTAAGACTTAAGAGTAAATGAGTATATATAGTTAGGGTTTTTGAAGAGTAATTTTTTTTTAAAATTTTTATTTATTTATTTATTTATATATTTTTTAAGGGAAATGGGGGAATGGGGGAAATGGGGATAGAGGGAGGTCACCCCATCCCCATCCCCATTTCAATATATTTATGGGGAAAATGGGAAAATGGGGATGATGGGACCTCCCCCCATCCCCATTTCAATTTGGGGATGAAAATTATCTCCATCCCCACCCCATTCCCCATTTTCCCCAAAAAAATTTCCCCAAATAGGGATGGGGGCGTGGGGATTTGGGGATCCGGGGAAAAATGTGCATCTCTAGTTATAGCTCCTCAGCTGTGTGGGTTGCTCTGTTTTTGTTGTTGTCTGTCCTGGTCTTTGATTGTTTTTGCTCTGTTTTTCTTGTGGCGTGTCTCAGGCTGTGGTGCGTTTTCTTTTGTTATTGCCAGTCCCTGCTTGTTCGTCGTGGTGTGGTGAGGCATTTAGCCTTCCTGTCGTTTGTTGGTTTTTCTGGGTTTCAGCCTTTTAGGCCTTTTCAATAATATTATCATTTGCGGTTTAAAAAAAAAGAATATTTTTCGAACTTGTAAGCCAAATTATCCAAACATAAACAATCGTATCAACATTACCCTATATCCATCATATCAATTGCTCTTCTTTAGAATTTGAAAATAACCAATAATTTAAAATTTTGATATTACTTATATAGTGATACAATCTTATCTCATGAGATAAATAAGAACTAAGAACAAAAGTTTTGAGTTTGATGGGGTAATTTCAAAATTCCATTTGATAATCAAATGAACTTTATCTTTTTTTTTGGGCAAATTACATTGAATCCCTTGAGGTTTGGGCAAGTTACACAAAGATGAAAAAACTTATTTATTATACACTAACACCCCCAAAACTTAAATTTTACTTTAAAAATGTCTAAAATGCATCTAGTTATATTATTTTATACTTTATTTTTTTATCTTTTAACCAAAAACTTTATAAACTTTAATAAAATAAAAAAAATTAAATAAAGAATATGATTAATTAAATAAATAAATAGTTAAAAAAAATTAAATAAATAAATAGTTAAAAAAATTAAATAAATAAATAATTTAAAAAATTAAATAAAAATAGTTTAAAAAAATCAAATAAATAAACAGTTTTAAAAAATAAATAAATAAATAGTTTCAAAAAATAAATAAATAAATGAAAAAATTGAAAACATTAATTTTTTTTTAAAAAAATATTCATTAATAGGGACAAGAAAAGCTCTAAATATCCACACTTATTTATTTTTATTTTTTTAAACTACTTTTTTAGAATATTTAATTTTTTAAAACTATTTATTTATTTATTTTTAAAATTATTTATTTATTTAATTTTTTAAAACTATTTATTTATTTAATTTTTTTAACTATTTATTTATTTACTTTTTAAACTATTTATTCATTTAATTGATCATATGTTTATTTAATATTTTTATTTTATTAAAGTTTATAAAGTTTTTGGTCAAAAGATAAAAAAAATAAAGTATAAAATAATATAACTTGGGGCATTTTAGACATTTTAAAGTAAAATTTAAGTTTTGAGGGTGTTAGTGTATAATAAATAAAATTTTCCATCTAAGTGTAACTTGCCCAAACCTCAAGCGGTTCAGTGTAATTTGCCCTTTTTTTTATCTCTCTCTCTCTCTAGAGATGCACATTTTCCCCTGGATCCCCAAATCTCCACGTCCCCTTCCCCATTTGGGGAAATTTTTTTAGGGGAAAATGGGGAATGGGGTGGGGATAGGGATGATTTTCATCCCCAAATTGAAATGGGGATGGGGATGGGAGGAGGTCCCCCCATCCCCATTTCCCCATTTCCCCATTTCCCCCATAAATATATTGAAATGAGGATGGGGATGGGGATGGGGATGAGGATGGGGATGGGGGGAGATCACCCCATCCCCATTTCCCCATTTCCCCCAAAACATATATAAATAAATAAATAAATATATTATATAACACTTTATGATTTTATTATGTATTGTAATGCACACTTTAAGATTTTATTATGTATTTGTAATGCACACTTTATGATTTTATTATGTATTTGTAATGCACTAATGGATTTTAATTTGCATTTGTAATGAAATTATTTTTTTTAATTTTTAATTTTTAATCAAAAGGGAGAATGGGGAAATGGGAAAATGGGGAAACGAGGAAAAGTGGAGAAAAATGAGGAAAACGGAGAACTGAGATTGGGGATGGATATACCTCCCCCCAAAATTCCCCATCCCCATTTCCCCATTTGGGGCAAATGGGGGTGATGGGGGGATGGGGGAAGGGTCTGGAAAGTGAGGATGGGGATGGGGGGATCTATATCCATCCCCATTCCCCAAATGTACATCTCTCTCTCTCTCTCTCTCTCTCTCTCTCTCTCTCTCTCTCTCTCTCTCTCTATAAATATATATATATATATATATATATATATACTGAAGTGGAAAAAAAAGAATCATTCATTGAAATTGAAACGGCTAGTGTGAATAGACAAGTAGTTATAGATCATCATTAATTTGAAGTGCAAATTAATTTTAAATTTAAAGACGGATTTTGATAATTTCCAAATTATAGGTTAAATTAAATCAATCTCAAAATTCATTATTCAATAATTAATTTTAAATACTAGCCCGTATATTACTTATCAAAATCACTGTTAAATCATAGTTGATTTAAAAAAAAAAAACAAAGTATTACACATTTTTCCCTTAAAAATGAAATATATTTGGAATAATACTATTTTATTTAAATTTGGTGTTGGAATTTAAAGTTTAAATGATGTGACATTCCTAAATTATAATACAAAGAAATCAAAGATGCCACATCATTTGGATAAAAATAGCGCGATTTAAAAACTCGATTAAGATTGCACTTCCACCCTATTCAACTACTTCAACAATCCATTTTTCCAACTTTATGTCAAGGCATCTTGTGCTAAAAGCAATGCTGCACCATCTACAAAAGTACTGTAATTTAATTTGTTTTTAAAATGAAAACGTTTTTAAAGATTAAAGAAGTATCTGAAATGCTTTTAAGAACAGAATGCAAAATGTAATTTATTTTCATATTTGTTAAAAGATGATTAAGTTTTTCTATCAATTAACAAGATGGTAGAATCCAACATGATCATACACCAAACTATGTACAACTTGTTCAATTAAGATGTAGTAGGTTCGAGTTTCGTCAAAACACGCGGGTGGAAACCCAAACCCGTGAATTAATTGAGTTTATTGTTTCGGGTTGTAAATTATTTTATTGCGAATTGTTTGGGTTCACGGTTTCGGCAAAACCTGACCCGTTGACATCCCAAGTGTATGCGATCCAACCCAGAATATTGGGCTCAACAGTCAATACTCCAAGTCCAACCCAGAAATGCTAATTATATTTCAAAGCCCATACGATCCAAATTTTTAACGGATTACTAACGGACACGGTAGGGCCGGAGGGGGCTTTTTGGCTATTTACTGAAAGTCTGAAACTCAGGGGGGATTTGTGTCATTAATGAAATTAGAGGGAAACTAGGGGAGATTTTGGGGAATCAGGAAAAGTAAATGCAGATTTTGATAATTTCCCTAAATTTTAGGTTAAATTAAATTAATCTCAAAATTAATTTGAAATACTAACCCGTATATTACTTTTCAAAATCACTGTTAATTCATAGTTGATTTTTTAATATTTTCAAAAAAAATTATTAAACATCTTTCCGTTAAAATAAAAAATATGAAATATATTTTTTGTTTCTTGCAAATTAGTAGTTGATTAAATTGCTTACCAAAAATAAATGAGATTTTATCTTACAATCAATTTTTTTTCCTTATGACATTCCATTTCTAATAACAATCCATCGTTTAGATTTAACATTCAAATATTCTAAAGACACTACAACTTTTTTCCAAAATTATCCTTTTTTTTTACACTCTTATGCTGAAAATACTTCTTTGTTTTATAAAATTAATTAAATTAAATTTATAAGTTAATTCATTTTAGGGACATAATCCATTCCCCCTATAGTTTGCCTTATTAGACACTTTGCCCTATTTAGTTATAGTAATGGTCATTCTTCCCCCTGAAAATCAAAATATTAGACATTTTGCTCCATGCGGTTAGGATTTCCGTTAGACCATCAAAAAAGTAATTAAAAGACCTTATTAATCTTAAACATATGAGTTATGGAGAAAATACGTTTTTACACCTAATGATAACGTTTTTTAATTAGAATTTAAAAAAACTAATAAAAGTATTAAAAAAAACATAAGGGAAAATATATATATATAGATCACCGGATGGAGGGTGGAGATAAATAAATAAAAAAGCAACAAAAAAATTGAGTAATTAAAAGCAACAAAAAAAATTGAGTAATTAAAAAAACAATTCAATATTTTTTTTTTAAATTAAACATAGTTAATCACTATCATCTCCAGCTTCAATCTCCACCGTCCATCTTAGACATGGACAATGGAGATTTTTTTAATATTGTTTTAGTTTTTTTTTTTACAATTATATTATTATATTATTTTATTATACTTTAAATTAATTTTTTAAAAACAAATGTTTTATTTTTACATTTCATCCGCACATTTATTTTGTAATTATTGAATATTAATTCTTATTTTGTTTTTTTTTACCCTTCCAAAATTAATTCTCATTTTCTAGCGAAGTTACAATATCACCATTGCTATTTGACCGTTAAAGTATTAGTCTAACGGAAATCCTAACAGTAAGGGACAAAACGTCTAATATTTTGGTTTTCAGAAGAAAGAATGATCATTACTGAAATTAGATAAGGCCAAAGTGTCTAATAAGACAAATTACAGGGAGAATGAAATGATTATATCACTTCATTTTATTTTAATATTAAACTTTTAACTATATGAATAGTGGCCTTTTGGTTGTTGCAGCCTTTATGATTTTCATTAGGTTTGTGGTGGCTGAGGGAGGTAGTAGAGGTTAGGATGGTTTGAAATTGGCTGCAGAAAACAAATTTCGTTGGAATTGGAATTAGATGCAAAGGGTTAGAGGTTTCAAGACTTGAAGTTCGCAATATCAAAAAGCAGCTTTGAAGTTTCCACAATTTCTTTTATTTCCAGAACATATAGTTCAGTTTTGGTTGTTAAAATTATCTTGGTATTGGTTAATGAAATTTATTTTCTTTTTTTATAAAAAAAATGAATATTTGTACATAAAGCTTTTTTTTTTCCTTAAGTAATTTTAGTTAAGGTTAAAATTGTCATTAAAAAAATAAAAATAAAGTGTAAAAAGATATTTGATAAATTGCAAATAGCATAACTCAAAATAAATAGCAAATTCAGAATCATAATCCATAATTACATAGCTTCCTATATATTAAGTTAGTAACTAACTTCAATATATAATAATAAAGACATAAATAAATGTATATAGTAAGTCTCGTCCATCTACCAGCTGAGCTACGTTATCAGGGGTGTAACTCACTTAGTAGATGAACGAGCTTGGAGCTTGAGCAAATGACTTCCAAGTCAGTGGTTTGAATCCTATCAATGACAAATGCTTCAAAAAATGAATTTGGATTCTCATCTTATGACATGTAAACATTGTAATGAATGAATGGTTAAGATGTGATTGATTTTCAGAACAACTTTATTAACAACCAATCACATGCTTTAAAAAAGTCAGGAAAAAGATCAGATCAATAGATGATCCAAATCCCAATAAAAAATACATGATCTATGGATAGATAGATACTATATTAAAAAAAAAAAAATTACATAGTATCTAAATTCAATATATAAAATTAATAAATAGATATTGATTATTGACCTCCACCCAACGGCTTTGACTTTGTGGTAAAATTGTAAAAATCCCTCGTCTCAAACAATAACTAAATTTCTATTTAATTAATTAAATAGAAAAGAAAAAAAAAGTAACAGCAACTTCTTTCAAAAAGAAATCCAATACTCTCTTCAGCTCTTGAAAATAAAATAGAAAATTCGATGAATTGGCAAAGATTCATATCAGTCCCAGTTTTTTCGGTGTTAATTGTAGTGAGTGTTGTGTATTACATAACAGTTACAGTTTTTATAAGAGATCGGGTCGGTTTTCAGACATCAACTGGGTTCTGGAATGCTTTGATCTTCACTTTGTTGTTGTGTCTCTGTCTTTTCTCTTTCTTTGTCTCTGTTCTCACTGACCCAGGTCATGTTCCTGCCTCTTATGTCCCTGATGTTGAAGATAGTCTCGGATCAGATCAAGAGCTCAAGAAACCTGTAAGTTCAATTGTTGTTGTTTTCTAAAAATTGCATTTTTATTTGTTTTTTGGGTTGATAGAAAGTAGAAATTGAGTTGGCCAATAGAAAAATTATAGTCTCAAAATTCTAATTGATTTGGAGTGTTGAAGATGAAATATGTTTGTGAAAAGAAATTTACCAAAATACGATAATTTATGTGAAAATGATATGATGAAGTATTATAAATGAAATGTGATGATATAATAATTTTTTTTTCTTCACTGGCATTGTATGTGAAAGTAAGAGCTAGTTAGAGTAAGCTTGAAACTTAGAACCGGATTAGTATAGGCTCGATCCATTGCATTTTTTATTACGAGAGCTTGGTAGACTGCTTGTGATTAGTGATTAGGAATGTCTCTTGTTTGTGAGAAGAAGGAAGATTAGTTGGGTAATTGTAGCTCGTAAAATTTATTAGTTCGGGTGAAGTGATAATGATTGTGCAACAGCGTAGTAGAAGAGAACAAGCTGTTGTGATGCGTTAAGTATTTTTGGATGAGTAAATTCGGTCAATTCCAATGCGAACAACTGTTACTACTTACTAGTTTTGGGTACATACAGTTTTAACAATTCTCCGTTTTTATGGCGGAAGCTAAGCAGTTCTGGCCGGAAAATATGGAGTTTGGTTGATGGTCTATTTGGTTAAGTAAGTTATGGAGTTCTCTACTGTACTTTATGATGAATTTGAATACGTAATTTCTTTTGGTATTGCTAACTGTGGTAATCAGATGATTTGTGAGCTCAATTTTATAACCGAATAGCTTGGAAATGTTCAAACTTGCTAATGAATAAATGTCTCTGTGTTCATACACTCTCTTTTGTTTATTATAATGATTGGTTTATTTCAAAATTGATTATAAATAATCTGATTAAGCAAAGAGCGCATAAGTCTTCATAAATAACTATTAACTACATAATCTCCCTTGGTTTATCGCCTTGATATTCTTAAGGGTTGCTTAAATATTTTAAGTGAGGCTCAAGCAGTCATATAGAGTATTGATGAAAGTTGATTTTGTTCTAGTGATACATGGAAATACTTTGATTTCACATAGTAATTCTGTATTCTTGGTTGTGTAATTTCTCGTAGGCTGCGGAAGTGAGGCAATGTGACAAGTGCTCTACGTACAAACCTCCAAGGGCTCATCATTGCAAGGTTTGCAGAAGGTGTGTGTTAAGGATGGTAGGTCAGGTCACATTCCTTTTTAAATTATGATTTGAATCATTAATCTTTATTTTATCCATTAAGAAGATTTACAGTGTGTCATTTCTTTTCCACTAAAATTTGTCACAGGACCATCACTGTCTATGGATAAACAATTGTGTTGGTTTTTGGAACTATAAGGCCTTTTTTATGCTCTTATTTTATGCAACAACAGGAAGTATTTACTCGACAGTAAGTATGAGTTTATTTATTTATTTTTTCTCTCTTTTCCACATTACAAAGTGTCAAAGTTGCTTCAATTTATGACCAAGGCTCTTGGCTTGCTAGGTTATTATAATAAGCTCTGCGTTTCAAAAGGACTGGGATTTCAGTGGAAGGGCTCAACTCAAGCTTTTTTATGTAAGTTGGAAGTTCATCATCCACAGCTTTAATATCGAATTCAACCTTGACATTTTGTTGGAAACATTATCAATTATGAAGTGCACTGTAATAGTTTAAACGTTAAATCACTTATATGTATCTTAGAGGGCCAAAAATAAGCTTTTCTCTTTCTATTGATAAAATATTATTTTAAGGTGGGTTTATTCTTCTATCTCTCTATCAAATCAAATTCCAAGTATCTGCTCATCAATTCTTTCATAATGTTATAGTTGTGAACTTCATGTTGTACGTTCCCGTAATTTTTAAAATGTAACTGAAATAAAACCCTTTTCTTCCTCACTTATCCTTTACCTTCAAATTTACTATTTTTGTTTTTTTAAATCCTCTGTTGGAAAATATGAAAAGTATTAAAATGTGTATGTACGTAGGTTTGTTCTGGGGTAGTGATGGTTGCATTGAGCTTAACACTTGGAACTCTCTTGGGTTGGCACATCTACCTCATCACTTGTAATATGACCACTATAGAGGTACACTTATGAATTCTCATAGTTGGATACTCAGCATGTACAATTTTTGTTTCGTTATTTAAGAGATCCAGATGTGGTCTTTTGCCAGTATTATGAAGGAATACGAGCAGCATGGTTGGCTAGGAAATCCGGGCAGAGCTATCAACATCCATTCAACCTTAGTGTCTACAAAAACATTACCTTGGTACTTGTTCTCTCTCTCTCTCTCTCTCTATGTGTGCGTGTGGTTGTGCATGTGTTGGGTCTACAATTTATTTTGTATGTCATATCTGTAATATATCCATTAACGTAATTTGTCTGCCTTGTGTGATCAGATTTTGGGTCCAAACAGGCTGAAATGGTTTTGTCCCACAGCAGTAAGCCATTTGAAAGATGGAATTGGCTTCCCTACTTCTCGCTATAGTTCATAATACATCTTATGCTTCCAGTCGGGCCTCATAATTGTGGCATCCTGTGCTTTTTGTTTGTGTAGAAGAAATATATTATTTGTTCATTTCGTCCCTCACTTCTTAAGGTGCGCAGAAGCTAAAAAGAAGCTACTGACCAAGCAATTACAGTTTCTTCCGATATAACCTTGGGCAAGTATACACCCTGAATTGGGACGAACATTAATTTTACCAATAGTGTCACAGGAGGTTCAATTTAGCCAGATAAGTTACTGTCTTTCTATACTTAGCTAGAGTATGAGTTGCAATGTTTTCTTTATTTTCTTTTACTTAAATACATTAAAGGATATAGAAATGGTAGATTATATTATAATCCGCATACTAGATTGTTTCCGTTTTTATTTCAACTTCTAGTTTTAACCCAGTACATGGGCAGCTCACAGAATGTAACTTTCCTCATGAAGGGATATTCAACCTGTTCATAATTATAATATAGTGCTTGAATTGAGGTTTTTTCTTTCAATTACAGAATATTATTTCTCCAAATATTTGAGCTATACTCATTTTTTTATGTCATCACTATGTTATAAATGGCTTCGGATATCTTTAATAACATAAACTAAATTCTATGTAAACCTAACTTTACATTATTTTTATTTGTTGTGGTCTACTGCAGTTGCAAAGCAACAGCTGATAGATATTTGCATATATTTATTTAGACACTTTTCATATTTGCATAACAGTTGAAGGTTGTGATTTCATATTCTTTTCATATAAAATAGATATTTGCATATTTATTTAGACTTGCATAACAGTTGGAGGTTGCGATTACATATTCTTCTCATATGAAATCGTGTTTACAAATCTACAATGTGTGCTGAAACATCCTGAAATTAACCTTTAATTTCAGGTTTCATAAATGCAGGGTTCTTATAATTATTTGTTTATGTATTTATCTTTGGCCAAGGACGAGGACTATTATGGAAATTTTATTACATTAGAACAATCATACACTGATCCTCAGAGGAGTTTTTCTTCTCACAATGTCAATTCTGTAGGTTTCTGTTGGTATTTCTGCTTATAGTTATTGATAGACTTTCACTCTAGTTGTTTTTGTTAATGTGGTACTTTGATTATAAATACGAGTACAATCGAATAATCGATTATCTTTGTTTCTTCATTTTTCTTGTTTCTCATGGTGCCTAAGATATACCTAAAACCTTATTTGCTAGTAGCCCCTACTTTTAGCTAGTACATGTGGCCATGTCGGACTAGCCAGAAAGTAGGGATCAAATACAGAAAAGGTGTTAAATATAGCAACGGTAACGTATGAAACGTGTAAAATGAAGAAAGAAAAATAGACGACCTTAATTTTCAGGTCTAATTTCAAATATAGTTGTGAGAAAAGCAATCGAATGTATTCGTATTTATAATTCGAGATCTATATTGAAGAAAACAGCTGATAATGGCTGTCTTAATTAGTTATTATACAAGACCTATATATATATATATATATATATATATATAGAGAGAGAGAGAGCTTTTATCAACAGTGTGCACTGATATAAAATACATTAGTGTATTGCATATGGGCTATAGATTATGGATAAACACTGATGAGTGCATGCAGACTGAGTCAAAGCAATTGAATCTAATGGTTCACATTCAAGGCACTGATATATATATTTATCAGTATCAATGTATTGCATGTGGGCTATAGATTATGGATAAACACTGATGAGTGCATGCAGATTGAGTCAAAGCAATTGAATCTAATGGTTCACATTCAAGACACTGATATATATATTTATCAGTGTGCACTGAGGAATTTTTTTTCATATATATATATACATAAATTTTCAAGTCAATACGCGTTGATATAACTTCATCAGTGCGTTGGATGTGAACCATTAGATTTACATACTTTGACTCAAAGTGTATGCACTTGTTAAAACTTTTTCATAATCAGTGGTCCACATGCAACGTACTGATATAAGTTATATCAATGCGCACTGAGGAGAAAAGGACTATATATATATATATATATATATATATATATATATATATATACACACACACACACACTCTTCGGGTCTGATTATGGTACTCACAAAAAGGGTCGGTATAATACCAACTTTTTTGGAATCACTGTTTCGTTGATTTCAATTTGATTTCAATACTAGGTGGTTCACAAAAATCAGATTGGTTTCCAAATTTAATTTTGACTTGTTCCCAAATTTTGTTACTATGATACTTGTGTGGGTAAAGTAGCGAAACCCATATATCAAAGGCCGTGAATTATTGAGCTGAAAAAGAGGGTTTGGCTACTATATCTACATGGGTATCATAACAACAAAATTTGGGAAACTTTTGAAGATAAATCAACGTTTAATTTGGAAACCACTTTAATTTTTGGAAACCACTTTGAAATCAATGAAAAAATGGTTCTCAAAAAAGGTTGGTATCATACCGACCCTTCTTTATGAGTACCATAGCCGGACCGTGAACATGAAGAAGATGATAGCTTAATGATCTATCAAGGCCTTGAAGTGAGCATGAAAAGCAGGTTTGATATATACAATATCAGTTTTGTTGGTATTTCTGCTTATAGTTAATAATAGAGATTGCCACTCTAGTCGTTCGTTAATGTGGAATTAGTACGATCGATTATCTTTGTTTCTTTATTTTCTTGTTTCTCATGGTGCCTTAGATATGATATACCCAAATCCTTGTTTGCTGGAGTTCAGTAGTGTTGGCTAGTACAGGTATAGCATTGGTAACGTTCGAAATATGTAAAATGAAGAAAGAAAAGTATACAACTGAACCTTAATTTTCAGGTCTAATTATCAAATATAGTTGTGACAAAAGTAATACAAATGTCCTCATATTTATAATTTAATATCTTATATTAAAAAAAACAACCGATAATAGCAATCTAGATTATTTATTATCCAAGAGATTGGTTGTTATACAAGACCTATATATAACCAGGTTTGATATATAACTTGAAGTGGCCTGCCACAGCCAGATGTGACATCTCCAGAAAAAAAAATGAAGTTCAATAATGCCAACCCTTATGACTATCTTCTGTAATGAGTTGATTACCATATTGAACTTGCCCAATTCTTTATCTTTCATGATTTTTGGCATATTCTTTTGTATCAATTTCAATTATGCTTATTTTCCTTCCAGGACTGCAATGGCCTCCAAGACTGTAAAAATATAATTGAGACTTTGGTTTTCTTGGTAAACATGCCCTTACATTCTTTGTGATTGGGTTGGTATTTGTCAAGTGACAGTCGAGACCCAAAAATGTTACATTCAAAAGCTTAATTAATTACTACCATCTAATGTGCTTGGTGGTGAAGGAAACTTATTCAATCGGGTTATATATCAAGTTCGAGTTACTAAACCTTTTTAACACTCTCCCCCTTTGCAACAGACTTATCTCGTAAATTTGATTTAAATGCAAATATTAAATAAATTCATATAATGTGTATATTCAAAGAAAGATATTAAACTTTAGCATGATAAACCAAAATGCATCTGACGAGATAAGGTTAGTCTGGTTGTAAACTCCTTACACTTAAGTTCGAGTCTACCTCTCTAAAAAAACCTTCAAATTTTTGTAATATTACTTTTTTAAAAAAAACCCGAAATTTATCTATTTATTGTGTCAATCTAAACTTAACCATCTAGAATTAGCTTTTTTAAATGATATTGGGATGTGACATTAAAAGTTATAACCTTCTTTCACAAAATATAATTGAGCATACCGTATATACTCCGATCATATCACATATCACTTAATATAAATAACCAATTTGAGAGACCATAAATAATAATCAAGAATTCTGGAAAGCATTGTACAAAAGAAACCCAAATCCAATCAAGAATATTCACCCTGGAAAATTGAAAATTCTGGGGTTGTGATGTGAAATGTGATTCCATTGCAAATTATAATATTGAAAGAAAATTCATCCATATCCATCCGATTATACGTGTCTTTTTGCATTGCTTTATATTTTTACAATTTTTAATTTTGACTAGGTGATATTGATAAATCATTTGTTGGGATGTCGTTTTAACCAATAATTTAGTGAATGACCTCCTGTAATCTATATAATATAGTAAAATGAAACCACACCTTAGACACATATTGTCAGTCGAAGACTTTATCATTTAATTTTTATTAATTATTAGGTATCAATAGAAAGAGATTTGACCATATCAAATACTAATAAGAATTATTGTTCCAATTATCGCATCAATTAACATAGATATAATGATAGTTATTATTTGAGTCAGTTTAAGAAATTTTTAGCTTTCCAATTATCGTATTAATTCACATAGATATAATGATAGTTATTATATGAGTCTGTTTAAGAAATTTTTAGTTTTCCAATTATCGTATTAATTCACATAGATATAATTATAGTTATTGTATGAGTTTGTTTAAGAAATTATTTCCACCATTACTAACATATTCAATGGTTTTAAACTCTCCATTTCCACCATCCTGAACAGATTCAAAGATTTTAATAAATTATTAATTAGGCAATCCTGTCTTCCTCAGATGTCAGGTAATGTTCTATTTCACTAATTTTCTATTATTAATTTTCTGATATCACTTAATGTGATGAGTGTATATATTCAATTGATTATATAGATATAGATATATATCATATATGATAATCTCAATTAAAATGTTTCATATTCTACTAATAACTCTTCATTTTTCCCTGTTTTCTAACATTTTAAATTCCACTAATAATTCTTCAATGTCCACTGTTTTCTATAAAGAGCCCTCACACTTGTCAATACTAGAATAAAGTGATACATTATTTTGTGTAAATGTACATATTTTTTTTGATTTTGTTTTGTTTTCGTTCTTTAATATGTTCATAATTGTATACTTGTTTTTCAAATTTGATGTAGATTGATATCGTTCATACAACCATTTATGAAAGGTACATTCTTTTTCTTTTCTTTTCTTTTTGTTTTTTTTACCTATATAATTATTAGAGATCAGTTTTACATTTTTTTTTCTTCTAAAAAAGAACAATATAAACAGAAGAAAAAAAACAAGTTAGGGATCAATTTTAGGTTTTTTTTAAATACTTATTGATATTTCAGCTGTTGATTTGGTAATATTATGTAGTGTTGCATGCGGCTCTATTATAAATAGGGTAATTACCAATTAGGTCTTGAACTTTTTTTAAAATTTCAAGTTGTTTGCGATTTTTACAAAAGTGACCAAATTGATCCTCACATTTTTCCAAAGTGTCAAATTAGTCCCTCTAATTAACTAAGTTCCATCAGTCAACTTTAACTATGTATCGGTAAAATTATATTTTAATCCTAAACAATATAATAATTACAGATTCATAGTTTTTTTAACACATATATTTTTGTTTATTTTATTTGAGGGTTTTGATTTTTGAATAATTTTGACAACAACGATTGTATAATATTAACAAAAAAAAACAATTGTATAAAAATGGTAAAAGACTAAACTGAGAATGAATGATGACAAATGGTATAATTGACATTGTCTTATTAAAGTATTTTTAGATTTTTTTAGAAAATTTTAATTAAAAAGGGTACAAATGGTGTTTCATTAATAATAATTTTGGATTTTGTTGTAATTATAACGGTGAATTTAATGTACAAAAGACAAATCGATTTTGATATAATATGATAAATAAATGGTATTTACTTACTTTAACTGAAATTATTAAAGTCAACTGTTATATTTAACATCGTTAAACCATTACAGGGACAAATTTGGTCACTTCTAAAAAGAGAGGGACTAATTTGGCACATGGAAAAAATGTGAGGACTAATTTGGTTATTTTTGTAAAAGTCACAAACAACTTAGAATTAAAAAAAAATCCATGACCAAATTGGTAATTGCCCTTATAAATATAGAATATATTTCTACTTTAAAAAATGATATAAACGGAAAAAAGAAGCTAGAGATCGTTGTTTACATTTTTTTTTTAATATTTACTAATATTGTACTATATTTTCTTGATATTAGTTGGAATAGATAAAACATAGAAATTACAAAAGAAACAAATAAATAAATCATAAAAAAAAAATTTATAGACAAGGATAAAAAAAAAAGTTTTAAACGGTTGATTTCTACTGATCTTATAATTTAGATTTTATGGACATCAATTTATCATTTTATCTAGCAACTAATTCACGGTTAATCATATCTTCTTTAATTATATTGAAATGGGCAATTACCAATTAGATCATGGATTTTTTTTAAATTCGAAGTTGTTTGCGATTTTTACAAAAGTGACTAAATTGGTCCTCACATTTTTTTTCAAGTGTTAAATTAATCCCTCTCTTTTTAGAAGTGACCAAATTGAACAATCTAATGATTTAACGGTGTTAAATATAACAGTTGACTTTAATAATCTTAGTTAAAGTAGGTAAATACACTTTATTTATCATATTATAGCAAAATTGTTTTATCTTTGTACATTAAATTCACCATTATAATTACAATAAAATTTAAAAATATTATTGATGAAACACTATTTGTACATTTTTTTTAAATTAAAATTCTCTAAAAAAATCCAAAAATATTTTAATAAGCCAATGTCAATTATACTTTTATTTTTTAAACAAAATTACCATTCATTCTCAGTTTAGTTTTTTATCACTTTTATATAATATTGTTTTTTTTAATATTATACAAGTAATGTTTTCAAAATTATTTAAATATCAAAACGCACAAATAAAATAAATAAAAATATACATGTGTTAAAAAAAACTATGCATGTGTCAATATTATATTGTTTAGGAGTAAAGTACAATTTTACCCCTACACAGTTAAAATTGACGGACAGAACTTAGTTAGAGGGACTAATTTGACACTTGGGAAAAATGTAAGAATCAATTTGGTCACTTTTGTAAAAGTCGTAAACAAATTGGAATTTAAAAACAAGTCTGGGACCCAATTGGTAATTGCCCTATTGAAATTAAAGATTGAGCGTAAAAAACAAAGTAATTCAAAAAAAAAAACTTGAAACCATAAATTGTAGATAAAGATAAAAAATAAAATAAAGATATCACAAAAAAGAAAAAGAAATTGAAGATAAAGATAATGTTTCAACTGTTGATTTTTATTTATCTTATGATTTGAATTTTAAGAACAACATTTGCTCTTCTTTTATTATATCTTTTTTTATATAATTGTAAATAAATTTTTTTTTGAATATGAACTAATGTTATGTAGTGTTGCATGCGGCCTTATTATAAGTATATAATAGATTTATGCTTTTAAAAAGGAATAATATAAATAGAAAATAAATAAAAATATGTATCAGTGTTTACGTTTTTTTATATTTATTAGTATTGTATAATATTTTCTTAGTATTAATTGGAATCGATAAAACATAGAAATTACAAAAGAAGACAATAAAGAAATCACAAAAAAAAAAATTGTAGGTAAAGATAAAAAATGAAATTAAAATTTCAACTGTTGAATTCTATTTGTCATATAATTTGTATTTTATGAACAGTAATTTAGATTTCTTTTATTATATTTTCTTTTGTATAATGGATTTTAGAATTTTTTTTTTGAATAAGTACGAATATTATGTAGTGTTGAATGCAGCCTTATTATAATTATATAATAGATTTCTACTTTAAAAAGAATAATATAAACATAAAATAAAATAAAAAAAGTTAGAGATCAATGTCTACATTTTTTTTAACATATTTAATAAGATTGTATAATATTTTCTTAATATTAATTGAAATCGATAAAACATTAAAATTACAAAAGAAACAACTAAAGAAATCACAAAAAAAGAATCGTAGATAGACATAACACTATTTAACAATTAGTTTAACTTTTATTTCCATTCAGATTTTGTCATTGAATATTCACCGTAGATTTAAATTTTCAATCAATTAAATGTTTCGGTAAAATATAATTAGATTTAAATGTTATTCATATAAAATCAAGGGTCAATCTCATAATGGGATAATGAAATTAATTTTCTAGATTCAACTAATGTGATTAGTGTTTTAGGTTCATTTGATTTTCTAGATACAAACACGATTAGTGTTTTAGTTTCAGTTTATTTTCTAAATTTAATTAGAATTTATTCACATTCCACTTAAAAGACATGATGTAAAGAAAATGAAAAGTAGAGAAGTTTTATAAGTCAAATTGGAATCCAACACAATACTACATCTTAACGGAAATAATTACTACTAAAGAGAAATCTTTATTACATCGTAATTGCAAACCATTACTCTCCTGTATATAAACCGGAGCATTATATATACATATATATATATATATATATATATATATATATGTGTGTGTATACATACTATTGTAGGAGAGATGGAAATCAAAGCAGTGGAAGCGATATTTATGGACGAATTCAAAGGTTTGTGGCTTTTTTTTTTAGAACATTAAATTATATAAAACAACAGGCATTACTTTGGGCATTCTGCCATGACCAACCTCTCCAAACAAGGAGGGTAGGTCTCAAGATAAAAATGATCCTCCGAAGAGAAGGAAAGCTTAGCAAGACTATGCGCGATCATATTCGCGGATCTAGGAGCAAAAGAGACCAGGAAATGGTGACTTTGGATCAGGCGGAGAATATCCGCAATAACAGTGACAGTCTCATCACGGGGAGCAGTCCCAGAATTTATAAGATCGACCACAACTTTGGCATCAGATTCAACCACCGCAGGGAGAAGACCCGAGTCTATCGCAAAAGAGAACCCCCGGAGAATGGCAGTTGCTTCAGCCACCTGAGGGGAGAAGCAGGCTTCCAAAACCTGAGTAGAACAGCCCATAACATTGCTCATATGGTCACGAATCATAATGCCAATTCCTACTCTATTATGGGCAGACTGGATTGCCGCATCCGTATTGACCTTGTATATGCCTACAACAGGGCTACACCACTGAACCACCTGCTGCTGGAGCTGAACTGGAGAAATGGAATGTGTACCATTCAGGGAGCACGCCTCTCTTAGCTCATTAACAAAATTCAGTGCCCATCCCACCACATTTTCATCACATCTCGAACTAGCTTGGTAGACAAGAAGATTTCTCCTCCACCATACACGCCACATAAAAACACACAAAACCTCCATTTCTGATTGAGTAAGGATATTCGAACAAGAGAGCAAGAAATCCACAGGTTGAATGTGCTCTGCCCATTTAAGGTGCTGAAGAAAAGAGACGGAGGAGGAACAAACCTGCTTTAGCTTAGTGCAACTCCACATCGCGTGGCCCGTGGATTCAGGCTGTTTCCGGCAGATTGGGCACCCACTGTCAATTTTCATACCTCTTCTCGCAAGATTCAAGTGAGTAGGCAGCCAATTCAAGCGTGCTTTCCATATGAAGATTATGATTTTATTAGGCAGCTTGAGGCCCCATAAAAAATTCCACCAAGTCTCCGAGGCAGTGGAGCTGGAAGAGCTAGCCCTACAATCCAGACGTTTTCCAACCTTATAACCACTACAGACTGAATAAACACCAGACCTATCAAAGTGCCAAAAAAGGGAGTCAGGCATAGAGGTTAAGCTAATGGGCAAACTGAGAATAGCATCTGCATCATCTTTGAGGAAAGAGGCGTGAATCAAGGGCACATTCCAACCTCCAGATGGTGAGATGAGGGTGCTAACAGTCGCCCTTGCACCAAGAACCTGAGGCGAAGAAATGCGGAATGTGGTCGGGTGCGGAATCCATCGATCATTATAAACCTCCACCGTCAACCCATGACCAATCTGCCACCGCGTTCCACCCTCAAGGATTCCCCGCCCCCAAATCAAGCTATTCCAAATCAATGAACCATCATTCCCTTTACTTGCATTCAAAAAAGATGTCCCAGGATTGTACTTGCTTTTAAGCACTCTAGCCGCAAGCGAATTGGAATGAACAATAAGGCGCCATCCTTGCTTAGCCAAAAGGGCTCTGTTGAAAACATCAAGGTCTCGAAAGCCAAGACCCCCCTGTTTTTTGCTCACACACAGTTTATCCCAGGAGCCCCAGTGAATCTTGCGAACCTCATCAGTGCCCCCCCACCAAAACCGGGCACACATACTATGAATTTCTTTGGTGAGACCTTTAGGGATATGAAAGAGGCTCATAGTATATGTGGGGGTAGCTTGGACAACAGCCTTAATAAGGATTTCTTTCCCACCAATAGACAAGAGTTTGGAATTCCAACCTTTTATACTTTACAAAAACATCCATTTTAATAATTTTTCATGTTGCCAATTTCCTCCTCTCCATCGTTATATGCACCGACACATTGTTTTCTGCAGAAATACTCTGTCATCGGTCATCATCGGACAAGTGCAGATGCTTTTGCAGTCACTCACTTTTATTCAAAAGGTTAGAGATTAAAACAATATAATTTTGAAAACCAATATAACTTGATTTTCGAAGGCAGATTGTGACCATGTCCATATGCAATCATTTTGTTGCTAAGAAAGTAGTGAATATCCCTGAATTGTGTATTGATGGCCAATATTTGGTAATTGGTAACTTAAGTTTCCATCGGAACAACATTTTTTGCAGTGCCTTAGTTGTTTATCTTTTTAGGGTGCGTTTGGTACGGGGACGGGATGAGATTGGACTGGACAGTTGTTCCATGTTGCGTTTGGAATATCTATGATAGAACTGTGGATTGTATTGTTATGCGTTTGGTATGACTGGGACGGGACGGGACAAGAGGTTCAAATGACAAGAGTGCCCTCCTTATATATATAATAATATATATAATATATAATAATATGTATATCATATTATTATATATAATATATATTTAATAATATATAATAGATATATATATATATATAATATTAAATATTACTACATATAAAAAATAATATATATATATATTATAATGTATAATATATATATATATATTGTATAAATATATATATATATATATGATATATGATATATTATTATTATTATATATAAGATGTATATTGTACAATAATATATATATATATATATATGATATATGATATATTATTATTATTATATATATAAGATGTATATATATATATATATATATATATATATTATTACATGTACAATTGTACAATAATATATATATATATATATATATATATGAATGATTGTATAGGTTATTATAATATTATATAGGTAATAATATTTAATATTTTATATATTATTATATATATTTATTATATATATATATATATATCATATATATTATGTACAATAGTACATGTAATATATATATATATGAATGATTGTATAGGTTATTATAATATTATATAGGTAATAATATTTAATATTTTATATATTATTATATATATTTATTATTATATATATATCATATATATTATGTACAATAATATATATATATATATATATATATATTTATATGAATGATTGTATAGGTTATTATAATATTATATAGGTAATAATATTTAATATTTTATATATTATTATATATATTTATTATTATATATATATCATATATATTATGTACAATAATATATATATATATATATATATTTATATGAATGATTGTATAGGTTATTATAATATTATATAGGTAATAATATTTAATATTTTATATATTATTATATATATTTATTATATATATATCATATATATTATGTATTAATATATCTATATATATATATATCAATATATATTATGTATTAATATATATATATATCATATATATTATATTATATTACTATATATTAAAGATTATATTATTTATATATATATGATATATTAAATATTATTATATATAGGATATATATTATTAAATAATATTATATATAATAATATATTTTATATGTTATGTATTATTATAATATATATATATATAATATAATATAATATAATTATAATTATTGAAATATATATATATATATAATATATTTGACATGATTGTAATTGTTTGAAAATGTAAAGGGTAAATTGGTCTTTTTGACACTTGTCCCACCCTAGAGTCTTGGATGGGACAGATTTTTGTGATTTTTGTCCCACGTTGTTCTGTCATGTCCCATGCTAAGGCCACACCAAATGTGAGACAAAAAGAAACTGTCCCAAGTTGTCTTGTCCCGTCTTATAATTGTTTGAAAATGTAAAGGGTAAATTGGTCTTTTTGACACTTGTCCCATGTCATGGGACAAGTTGTCCTAGGGTCTTGGATGAGACAGATTTTTGTGATTTTTGTCCCACATTGTTCTGTCATGTCCCATGCTAAGGCCGCGCCAAACGTGAGACAAAAAGAAACTGTCCCAAGTTGTCATGTCCCGTCACGTGTACCAAACGCACCTATAGGGTTTAGCTGAAAGAGGATCCACATGTTTATATATTAAGATTTTTCATTTATTCATTTTTTGCAACTTGTATCCTTTTTTATTTTTTGGAAAAAGAAGCTTAAAAGTAGTTTTACAATGGGGAAACATTTGCTGATCTATTTTTTTATTCTAATATATATATATATATATATTAAGTAAAAAATGAAATTCAGATTAGGGATGGCCAATGGGGAAATGTGGGCGGATGTAGGCCCCCCCATCCCCAACCTCATTTCCCTATTTCCCCCATTTCCTCCATTTTTTTCCGTTTTTTTCCCTTTTTTTTTCCCATTTCCCCAAGATCTCCCGTTTCCCCATTCCCCTATTAATATATTATATATAATATGATAATATTTGGGGAAAATGGGGAAATGAGGATGTGGACATCTACCCCCATCCCCATTCCCATTTCTAGAAATTTTTGGAGAAAATGGGGAAATGAGGATAGTGTCGGGTCCCCCCATCCCCATACTCATTTTAATTTGGGGTTAAAAATCATCCTCATCCCTATCCCCCACCCCCTATTTTCCTCCAAAAAATTTCCCCTAAATAGGGATGGGGGAGTGGAGATTTAGAGCCCCGGGGTAAAATGGTCGTCCCTAATTCGGATGTTGTTTCTGCTGTAATTAGTTGATGTTGTTTGTAAGAGCGTTTTTGGAGTTCTAAAAGGCTAACAGGCAGAGACGTCACTTCATTTTATTCTTCTTCGGTTTTCAGTTTTTTGCCATGGTGGTTGTTGTTGACTTTAATTCACCACTCATTCTCTTTCAAAACAGAGATTTGTTAGTTTCTTTCTAAGAAAAAAAAAACAGAGGTTGATTATTATTTATTTATTTGTATAAATATATATATATATATATATATATATGTAATGAATAATCAATATATAATTGTGGCATGGGTTTGTCACGTGTGACTCCTATATATTGCTGATGTGGAGCGATTAATATCAAGTACAATCACATTTAATTATAATCTTAAGATTATATTAGTATTACAATCACATAAATTGAAAATGAAATAAACAACAATTGTCACAACCTGATTGAAAAGGTTGATATAAGAGAAATTTGAAGAAATAAAAGTATTGAAAGCAAAAATAGAATAACACAAAGAAATTTTAAAATATAAATCTAATATTGACAACGTTATATTTTACGATGCTCGTACATCGTTCGAGCCGCTAGTTTCATATAATTATATGGTATCCATTAATGCTCTTTTAGTTTTTCATAAATTATCCTCTTTTTTAAATAATAATAATAAATTTTCTGACTCCACTTCTATTGCATATCATTAATATTTGTCACCGAAATATATCTCACTTTTTTTTATGAAGTTCGTATTGATTAATTAATGATACACATACACATGGAAATAGGTTCATGTATCTGTATTATTGGTGTAAAGTCTCAATCGTATTGAAATTTAAACCAAATAAACATTTAACTACAAAATTTGGAAATATCAATCACGGCTTTATTTGTCGATATCTAGGATTACGTTAGAGAGATCTCACCATCTCAATATTACAATCATTTTCAATTGATTACGGTCGATATTGTAAAGTCTGTTGAACTTTTGTAAGAACATGAAATTGGCACATCAAAACTCTTTAATTTGTAAATTATGAATAGCAATATTTCAAGTATTAAATGAAAACTGGGGTTTTATACAAACATTAATTTTATAAAACTTAATCAAATTGAATTAAAAAATAAATAAAAAATCAAAACAGGATAGTTACAAGTTTTAGTGCTCTCATAAAAAAATCTTCGCTTTGCATGGTTTGCCGTGTATTTGACCACTAAAAATATAATATACAACAAGAAATACACATGTTTTGTAGAAAAATAAACGTATATTTTACATCTTCGATATTCAAATTCACCACATAGGATTTTCTAAGAATGAAAGATGTGAAATAAATGGTGTTATAAACTGTCACCGTTGCACTTGCAGAAACGTCTAAAACATTGAAGTGAAAGACTGAAAGGGTCATGCATGGACCATCAAATAGTCTTTCATTGAACACTCAAACACAATTCTAGCTAGCTAGTCACTATAAAAAGCCATGCGATATATTTTTCACTTTTTTCATGACCCAAATATATACACTCAAATTCCATTTCATTCACTTGTCTTTACTATCAATGGTGAATCTAATCATTCGTTTGGGTATCTATTTTTTCACCTTCCATTGTTAAAACTTAAAAGTGACAATGGCATGTTTCTATATATCCATATTAAACAATTATTGTAGTATTTACGTGCTGTGTTAACTTCCTTGCTGTTTTTCCATAAATAAATAAAAAAAAACATCTGGTTATTAATATTTTTGAATGTTTTTCTTTCTAACTTGCCTCCAAAATTAGCATTCGATTAATCAAAACTAGAAAAGGCACCAAATGATAAACAAATTAAAACAATAATTAATATACTTGAAGAATCCCACATGGTTTTATATAACAAGAGTCCATCCAATTCAAGTGTCGTGATCATACGCATGCATGATGCATATCTCTATATATGTCAATAAGAAAATAAAGAGAGTTATTACGAAAGAAAAATTAAAGGCAACAATAATTAACAGGCTTTGTTTTCATTTTGGTTGGAAAATATCTAGCAAGCTGCTTCTTGCTAATTAATCAAAGCATCTTAATTAGGTGATCATCATCATCATCATCATCATCATAAAGATACAAATTATCATTTAAGGTTTTGTCGCATGGGAGGACAAGATAACTAAATATATTCACATATATATATATATATATATATATATATATATACACACACAGTCTTTCTACTGTTAGTTCGTTCTGATATAAAATATATCAGGACGAAGAATGTGGACCACAGATTATAAAGAAGTTTTGACAAGTACATATGCTTTGAGTCAAAATATATAAATCTAATGGTCCACGTTCCTCGTCCTGATATATTTTATATCAGGACGAACTGACAATAGAAAAATTATATATATATACAGTCATTTTCTCATCAGTGCACTGATATAAGTTATATCAGTGCGTTGCATGTGGACCACTGATTATGGAAAAGTTTTGACAGGTGAATACACTTTGAGTCAAAATATGTAAATCTAATGGTCCACATCCAACGCACTGATGGAGTTATATCAGTGCGTACTGACTTGAAATTTCTGTATATATATATATATATATATATATATATATGTATATATGTATATATGAGTATGAGCTAATACAAACAGTGATGGCTGGAGGTCAACTACCAGTATATTGCAATTGATGTTTACAGGTAAAGGGTCAGCTATATATAATTATATATTGTGGAAATTGCTAAAAATGACCATATCTAATATGAGAAATTCGTTTTTAACCACATATGAAATTTTAATTGTTAATAACCACTTATTTAAAAAAAAAAACCAGTGTATATCTATAAATTACCAAAATACCCCCAAAATAATTTTTCTAATTTCTTTTGTAATTTTTTTTACCGTATTCTTCTCTATTCATTCTTCTTCCTTCTTCTCTGTTGGTTCCTGCAAATCGAACATAATGGCACCATTATTATTCCAGTAAATCGATTAAGTAGAGGACAAAAAACACGTAATCATGGAATCACATTTGAAGATTTGAAGATTTGAAGGTTTGAAGAAGTGAATGAAGAAAAAGTTTTTCGATTTGCTCTAAATCGGTTTAAGGTGTGTAAATATCTTCCGTTTGTTAATTAATTGAGTTCCAAACTAGTGGTGTAAAAGGGGGCCGGCCCGGCCCACATCAGTATGGTCCCCCCGGCCCGTTTTCCTAAATGGGGGCCCGACATGGCACGCCGGCACAGCTGTGCCGCGTGCCGTGCCTGGCCGGCCCGTGGGCCAATTAGGCGGGCCAAAGGGGCAGGCCCATATCTATTTTTTTTTATATTTTTTAATTTTTTACATATTATTTTTTTAGTATAATAAAAAAATGTTTATAATAATAGATTATAGATACATTTATTATTTTATTTAATGAATTAATGCAAAGAATAAATAAAGATAAAACATGAAAGAAAATAAAAGTAGATAAAAATATGAAATGAAGAATTCTTTATTTATTTCGGACTTTCAGTGTTACATATTTACATGATTGCCTCATTAAAAACCTTACCAAGAAAACCCAGTGGGATAAAAACTTGGTAAGGGAAAAAAAGTGCAATCGTATTACAAATAAATGTACATGTATATGTACAACCTCGTTCTGGACCTGGTTATTGCCGGAACCCTCATCGACATATAAATTGGAGAAATTTTGAATAAATTGTTCGTCTACCGTTTCATTTTGCATCCTCTTTCGAGCATGCTCCTAATCCCGAACGCATATTAATACCTCCACCATCTCTGGAGTCAAACAATTTCTTCTTGGTTCAATAATTCGGCCACTCGTGCTGAATGTCTGTTCTGAAGACACAGTGGACACGGGGATAACTAGTATGTCACGTGCTAAGTGTGACAAGACCGGATACATGTAGCTATAGGTCTTCCACCATAACAACAGATCAAAATTCTCCGTGTTTTCGTCGGCATCAAACTGTGCTTCAAGGAACCTATTCAGTTCGGCACCAGAAGATGCAGCAGATCGTGTAGTTGAAGAAGAAGAACTTGCTGATTTGTCTTTTTTCCGGCGTTTGAGAATGCTCCAACTTGTCGGCAACGGTTGTGTGTCCGGTTCTGGTGATGGTTTCGTGTCAACGCCGCCAAACCTGCACTCATAAATACTAAAAACTTCGAACAACTTGTTTCGAATGTCAGTAATCTGGTCGGAATAATCTACTGACAATTTATTCCCAATAAACTCAAGCTAATATTCTAAACCAGCTAATTTAATTCTATGATCTACTATAACACCTAAGGCATAAATGAAAGGCATTTCAGACCGGTATTTTTTAAACTTAGTCTCCATGACAACAACTGCAGGGCCAAGTATGCCATCTTCCCTATAAGTGTTTAACAGGTCAGACATTTCCACAATCTGATGGATTGCCTGGGAAGATGTGGGGTAATAGACCTCAGAAAGAGTTACAGTGACATTGTAAAAAGCCTTTAAAAATTCAACAAAAATCTTTGCCACATACCAATCATCTGGTGTCAGTGATTGAGCAGGTGGATAACCACTTTCGGCCAATTTCATGTTATAAAAATCTGAAATAGTTGTATCATATTCCAAACAATTTTTCAGCATTAAGTAAGTAGAGTTCCACCTTACCGGCATATCAGTTTGGAATCGTCTGGGTCGTAGACCGTTTAATGTACAGTGTCTGCCAAATTCTTGAAATCTTGGATTAGAGCTACCGATCCAAGAAATGGCATCTCTAATGCGTTCTATTCGATCGCTTACTTTCTTCAAACCAGACTGTACAATTAAATTTATGATATGACATGCACAACGTTGGTGGAAGAAATAACCCCTAACTTGCGGGATGTTTCTTTCAGTAAACAATGCAATAGACTTAGTATTTACCGATGCATTATCTAATGTGATAGAGAGGATGCGATGAGTTATGTCATAAGTTTCTAAAACAGAAAGAATGACAGCAAAAATATTGTCTACGGTATGTGCAAAATCCATAGGACGAAAACCAAGATTTTTTTTTGTATCCTACATTCAGAGTCTAAATAGTGTCCCGTGACATATAAATAGTCATGTTTGGAACATGTGTTCCAAATATCGGAAGTTAATGCAATTGAGACAGTTAGATGTTGTAATTCAGCCGTCAAGTCATCTCGTTGGGTTTTAAACATTCTTATCAAATCGTTCATAGTGGTGGTTCTAGAAACAATTTGCATTTGGGGGTAAAATGCAGATGTGATAAATTCTTGAAAAAAAACACAATCACCGAAATTAATAGGTTGATCAGTTTGTGCAATGTACCGTGCCAAACATTCTCTAGCATGCGCGGCGTCGTAATGCCACGTCGTAATCGACTCGTTTGGGTGCCGTTGTAGTTGTGTCTGGGTTGTAGTGGTGTCTGGGTTGTAGTGGGTACATGTACGTGTTTGGGCATGCATTTTTCCATATGCCTTCTCAAATGACCGGTTCCACCCTTACTAGTGGTATAGTTCTTAGGACAAAACTTACATTTGGCTCTGGGGCCGACCGTACCGTCTGGGAGTGTCATTTCTACTACGTCAAAACACTGCCATACGTCTGATGTTAACCTTTTAGATTTGGTACGTGATGTCGGTGTGGCGCCGGAACCAGAAGGTCCCGCTACGGTTTCTGCCGGTCCGGAGAGATCAAAATCATAGTTCAGCATGTTTAGACGGTCTGGAAAATAAGGATGGGTAGGATCCATTTCCTAGAAAAAAAATATATCAGGTCATTAGTCATTAGTCATTAATAAATATTAAAATTAAAATGATTATTTTATTAACAAAAATTATTAAAATTAACCCATACACATAAAATGATTATTTTACTAACATTAATTATTAAAATTAACTCACACACATAAAAATGATTATTTTACCAACAAAAATTATTAAAATTAACTCCTACACATAAAATGATTATTTTACTAAAAACAAATATTAAAATTAACTCCTACACAAAAAATGATTATTTTAGTAACAAAATATATTAAAATTAACTCATATACATAAAATGATTATTGTACTAACATTAATTATTAAAATTAACTCCAACACATAAAAATGCTTAATTTACTAACAAAAATTATTAAAATTAACTCCTACACATAAAAATGATTTTTTTACTAAAAAAATATATTAAAATTAACTCCTACACATAAAATGATTATTTTACTAGAAAAATTAAAAAAATATTAAAACTAACTCTTACACATAAAATGATTATTTTACTACAAAAATTAAAAATATATTAAAATTAACTCCTACACATAAAATGATTATTTTACTAACAAAATATATTATAATTAACTCCTACACATGAAATGATTATTTTACTAAAAAAATATATTAAAATTAACTCCTACACATAAAATGATTATTTTACTAAAACAATATATTAAAATTAACTCCTACACTTAAAATGATTATTTTACTAACAAAATATATTAAAATTAACTCCTACACATAAAATGATTATTTTACTAACATTAATTATTAAAATTAACTCATATACATAAAATGATTATTTTACTGACATTAATTATTAAAATTAACTCATATACATAAAATGATTATTTTACTAACAAAATATATTAAAATTAACACCTACACGTAAAATGATTATTTTACTAACATTAATTATTAAAATTAACTCCAACACATAAAAATGCTTAATTTACTAACAAAACATTTTAAAATTAACTACTAAAAATAAATTGTTTAATTTACTAAAAACAAAAATTAAAATTAACCACTACACATAAAAATGATAAATTTACTAACTAAATAAAATTAATAACCGAAGTATAAACATAAAATGATAAATTTACTAACTAAACAAAGATATTAAATTTAAAATATAAAATTAAATAATAACACTTAAATAAAAATGTACCTTTGAAGTTTGAACTTTGGTGTCTTGGTGGAGAGATTAGAGAATAATAGTTATATAATAGTAAATTACTAATAAAGTATTATAATAGTATATTAGTAGTGTAGATAGTAGAGAGAGAGTAAGAATGAAATTAAGAATAATTGAAATTGTATATAGAGTTTGAGAATGGAGAGATTGAGAGAATTAGAGAAAGTGAATGAAAAGTGAAATGGGTGGGAGTATTTATAGAAAAATTAGAAAAATGGGTAAAAATATAAAAGACAAGAGTTGAGGGGGCAAATGTAATTGTTATAGTTTTTTTAAAACATAACCGTTGTCTGACGTCAGCCAACGTTTAAAAAACAAACGTTATATTTTAAAAAAATAAAAATAAAAAAATAAAATAAAATTCAGCGGGCCCAACGGTCGGCACGCCATGCTGACCGTTAGGCCTGGCACGCTGTGCTGGCGTGCCGTGCTGGGTCGGCACGCCGTGCCTAGAACCCTAACCTGACACGTGCCAATAATGGGGGCCGTGCCTGGCACAGCCCGCCTCAGTTGCGGGCCGTGCCAGGAAGGCCATCCTTGGCAGACCGGCCGTGCCGGGCCCTCCAGGCCCGGCCCATATTTACACACTATTCCAAACAGTTACTTTAACATGATTTTAACGTTATTACATCACTTTATATATCCATCCCTCACCTCAAATAATGCAAAACCAAAACCATTAAATTGCTTTTCTAATTTATGATCATTAATTAATCGCATCTATTTTTTTCCAAAACGTGTCAACGTTTATGACCGTGCAAAATTTGACACCGAACGAATCATGTGTATATTGGAATCTGTCGAAATTAAGTAGTACATGAGTTATTCATATATATATATATATATATATATATATATACACTTCCATGCATGAGAGAGATATACTCTCGTAAACATTCAGGATAAAACTCCCCACACAACATAAATGTGAAAGCAAGTATTCTTATGGTAGACGATACATTTATTATAAATATTGTTTTTGTTATGGAATATGAAAACTCAAAACTAATCAAACAATTATACCACCAAAGCAAACAAAAAAGGATAATAAAAAGAGAAACATGAGATTTTACATGGTTCAGCGTAACATTACATCCACAGAGCGCACATACACTTGATTTTCACTATATATCAAATCGTTGTTTACAACGGTGAAACACTCCTCTCCCTGTTTCGGCTCTACATATCTATTCGCTCTCTGTTACACAAACCGGAGAGCCTTGACTCCGTGTGCATCAACCTTACATAACAAAACTGGTTCAAACTTCTCAACTCATCGGTTACGAACATATATTTTTAAGGAATAAAGATGATTGCAGAATGAGTATTTGTACTTTTAAAACATAAACAAAAAAAAAATTGTTTGCCAAAAATGAGGTGAATCTCACTAGAGAAAGGAGTGCTAAAAGGATTCTTAAGTAACAAAGGGTGCAAGTGGGTGTCCTTAGACATAAATTGAGGTGGATTTAGAAACACTCTTGGTCTACATAGACCAACCCACTTATTCAGGCCCACTTATCAAAATTGGGCCCGTTATAACAAATAACTCGTTGAAGTTGGCCCAATAACCTAAATCGACGTGTTAAGAAGAAGATCAACATAAACATAAGGGCGATATTCGAAACATGAGAGAACGAGAACCGACCTAGTCCAGGAATTCGGGAAACAGATTTTTAACACTTGAGCAAATACAAACAGCGATGGCTTGAGGTCAACTACTAGTATATTGCAATTGATGTTTACAGGTAAATGGTCGGCTATATATAATTGTATATCCATCCCTCACCTCAAATAATGCAAAACCCAAACCATTACTTTTTTAATATATCTTCATCAATTAATCGCCGTGGTTTATAACTATTTTTTTTTTCCAAAACGTGTCAACGTTTATGACTACAAAATTTGACACCGAACGAATCTTGTATATATTAGAATCTGTCGAAATTAAGTAGTATGTGAGTTATTCATATATATACTTCCATAAACGAGGGAGAGATATACTCTCGTAAACACCTAGGAGAAAACTCCCCACATAATGGTGGCAAAATGGGCAGCTTGGCCTGACCGTGTTGGGCCCTTAACAGGTCGGGCCCAAAGTAGCCTGAAGCGAAAATAGACTAGGTCGTGCCTGGCCTGTTACAAAAATGTTGGGGCCTGGCAGGTCGGTCCAGATCGGCCTATAGGCCGTCCGTTTTTTTTAATAAATAAAATAATAAATTATAATTTATAAATCTAAATATCTAATATGTAAATTATATAAAAATATGAATTAAATAAATTATTCATCAATTGAATGGATTGATTGTTTTTTTTTCCTATTTTATTTAATTGTTTGACTTTAAAATTTATTCATCTTATAATATTTGAAGTTAAAAATTTATTTATTATATTTATTTTAACTTATGTATTTTAATTTTTTAGTTTAAAATTTATTCAAGTTTTCCAAAAAAAAAAGTTAAAAATTTATTTCCTATTTATTTAGTCTAATGAATAATGAAATAAAATGTAAAAAATAGTTAAACAAATTTTTTGAATTTTTGACCATTTGGTAAGAATTAAAAAAAAAGTGGCCGTTGGACGGCCGATCTGTCAAGCCTGCGGGCCTCACTTTGTTGGGCGGGCCTGGGCCTGCTTCGTAGCAAGGCTTTGGCCTGGCCTACTATTGGTTGGGCACAGCCAGGTCTGATCCATTTTGCTACCACTATCCCCACGCAACATAAATGTGAACGCAAATATTCTTTTGGTAGACGATACATTTATTAGAAATATTGTTTTTATTATTAAATATGCAAACTCAAAATAATAATCAAACAATTACACCACCCAAACAAATAAAAAGATAATAAAGATCAGAGAAACACATGATTATATGGTTCAACATAAGATTACATTCATGGAACGCACCAGTACTCAACTTTCATAATATATCATATCATTGTTTACAATAGTGAAACACACACACACACTCTCTCTTTCTCTCGCTTGAACCCGTCTACATCAGCGTAACGCAACAAAACTGATTCAGACTTCACAACTCAACAGTTACAAAAATATATATTTTTAAGGATCAATGACGATTGCGGAATGAACATTTGTTCTTTTAAAACATAACAAAAAAAATAGTGCATTATGTATCGAAGAAAATAAATGTGTTATGTATCAGGTTTTTATTAAAGAATGATACTTGACAATCCACAAAATATTTTTCTACACTCCATTTCTTTTTTATTATATGACTATTTTACCCTAATTAAAATTACAAAAGAGGATAAAAGATTCTAAACACAATACACCGTACACACTAATTTTGCTAGACTCCAAGGAGAAGATTAGAATGTCTTCGATCTACATTTGGTACTCAATAGAGCTTACAAAAAAAAAATCCATATCAATCAGCCAAATAATTGTATTACTCTAAAACAGTGCTTTCCTTTTCGACTTAACAGGAGAATAATTTTTGATGATGAGTTATATAGAAGTAGTATCCACGTTTGATAGTGATTATTATACAGTTGAACTCATACACACGTATGAAAATGTTTTGTCTTCTGCTATTACTAACCACTGTTCGTATGAAGGCTAGCTCTTCCTCTTGGACCAAAAAGAAACTAAATTTTTTTATTTTTAAATTAGGGTTCTAGGATGGAGTGTTTCCAAGAAAGAATGTCAAAAGATAAAAGGCTAATTTTGGAACAAATTGGGGCGTCTTTAGAATTTTTTAAAATTTAAGTTTTTAAGATGGAGACAAATAGAATTACAAAGAATGCAAGTGGGTGTCCTTGGATATAAATTGAGGTGGATTTAGAAATACTCTTGGTCTAATAGACCCAACCCATTTCTCTAGGCCCAGTTATCAAAGTTGGGCCCAATAACCTAAATCGACGTGGCAAGAAGAAGATCAGCATATATACAAGGAAACTGGAGAGAACGAGAACCGACCTAATCCAGGAATTCAGTAATCAGATTTTTAACACCTGTCAATTCTAAAATTGTTCATATCTAGTCTAAAACCGCCTCTCCACCGTCCACGTGTCCCCAAACAAAACCCTTATATATCCCTGTATCCTCTTCATTTATAAAAAAAGCACAGATTCGAAAACAGTCACACATCCACGAGACAAAACAAAATGCTGAGATTCGCTTCGAAGAAGATGCTAGGTCTAGCGACGAGCGATGCTCAGTCAGTGTCGCGGCCGGCACAAGCGGTGTTTCCGCGATTCTATCACGAGAACGTGATAGAGCACTACAACAACCCGAGAAACGTCGGGTCGTTTGACAAGAACGACCCGAACGTCGGTACCGGCCTCGTTGGCGCACCGGCTTGTGGCGATGTGATGAAGCTGCAGATTAAGGTCGACGAGAAGACCGGTCAGATCGTCGACGCCCGTTTCAAGACCTTCGGGTGCGGGTCTGCCATCGCTTCATCGTCTGTTGGTAGGTGATTGTGTGGTTCTTTTTATGTTAATTGTTTGGCCTTGTTGAAATTAAAAATTTAGGGAGCTATTGTGTATTTAAATAATGTGACGCTGATTGTAATTTTTGATTGTTATGATTATTGAATTTAAGAATTCATATTGTTGAATATTCATGTGAGATTTGGGGTTTTTATTTTTTTATTTTTTTTTATAAAGATGTTTTGGTTGCTGTAGCTTTGATAAGGTACACATTTGCCTTGGATATTTGATTTAACTTTTATTGGTAATTTGACATAAGCCGGATGTGCTTATGTTCATGACCTAACAAGAATGGATTACAAGCATTTAATTTACATCATTATTATAAAATAAAATATTGTGTTGTGAAATTATTTTCATTGATGCTGATGGGATTGTTAGATTCATAATTGAAATATTACCAATGTATTTAAGCTGTTTGCTTGTGGGACTGAAAAGAACTTTTGCTCTTGTTTAACTATTATTTTAGTTTTACTACTGTATCTATCATTTGGGTTGAGGGTTTGGTCTTTTTTTTTTCTTTTCAACAACTAGCATTATAAGTATACTACATTGATTTGATTCTTGGGACACCTGATGCATGTATTGTTGAATGGCATTATTTCTTATGTAAGGATTTTTAGTGCTATTGTAAGTGGCGATTTTGCTGAGGTTATTCCTAGAACAGATAGTATACTGGCAGCATGATCCTTTAACTGACTCGTTGAGAACAAGGCAGCCAAGTTTAAGAAACCTATATCACCTTCGCCTTTTGTCATTATCATTATTAACATTTGTATGTAAGTTTATTGACTAGTAGAATTTCTTAAAGTCATGTCCCTGTTTAGTTTTTGCTGCATCAGTTGATTGTCTTGGCTTTAAATGGTTAGTTTGAAGACTTACTTAATATGGTTTCTCATGTTTCAGCAACGGAATGGGTGAAAGGGAAGCAAATGCAGGAAGTCTTGACCATCAAAAACACGTGAGTTTTGTGTCTTATCTCTAAATTAAATATGCTCGTTGTTGTAATAGAGTTTACAAATAGTGCCTTTTTTTATTCACTTTAGTGAATGTTTTGTGCTTTACATTTTATTCAATTGCTTGCTTTAATATTGTTTTGATGTGAAGGTATTGGGCCATTTTATGATGAATTATGTTAATCTTATGGTAATATTATTGGTGATCTTTTTGCTTTGCTGTTGTAAGAAGACAATTTTTGTCTCCAAAAATTTATGCATGGATGTGAATATGGTGCCCCTTAACCTAAATGTCATGTTATTCATACAATCAACTAAATAAATAGATTAGAACAACCCTTAATCTGTGGTTTTTCCAAAAATATATATATCCTACAAGGCTAATGGATGTGAATATGGCACCCCTTAACCTAAATGCCATGTTATTAATACATTCAACTAAATACATAGAATAGAACAACCCTTAATCCGTGGTTTTTCCTAAATATATATATATATATATATATATATATATATCCTACTAGGCTAAAAACTTCGATGGGCTCCTTGAATCTTTGGCTTGAAAAAAAGATATCACCTTGACAATCACTCTATTTCTTTATGGGAAAAGTTTTAAAATGTTTTTCGATACATGGGGAAATAGTAATCTCTAAGATGGTATGGATATTATTCTCCTCTTGAGTTTGTTTTCTTCTTATTATATTCCTCTTGAGATTGCCTTGAGTGTTTTTTTTTTCTGGTTATTATATTCCTCTTGAGATTGCCTGCTGTTGAGTGGCCAAACACCTAATCTTATTGCTGCTGGAGAATGCAAATGTGACTCTTCTTAACTTTTAAAATTTGTTGCAGGGAGATTGCAAAACATCTTTCTCTGCCACCAGTTAAGCTGCATTGCAGTATGCTTGCTGAAGATGCTATCAAGGCAGCTGTTAAAGACTATGAAGCAAAACGTGCGAAAAGTGCAAGTCCAGAGGCAGCACCAGTTGAGAAGGCCGCTCATGCTTGAGCTGTATTGATGTAATATCTTATAACTTTTCGCTTGTGGTTTTCTAGCAATTGTAAATCATATGATGTTGGAATATTTTTTTTATCTTTTTTAAACAAAGTATGGAATGGATGTTGGACTCGGGAGCTGACACGGTGATACTCCTGAACATTGCTGTTCCAAGGGATACAATACAAGGTCATATGTTTTTTTTGTTAGAACCTGTTAATGAATAAAGGGATGCTAATTGTGTAAATAAATGATCTTATTTTAATTGTATTAAGCCAATTGTACATATGATGTTAAGATGCTTGTAGACAATCAGGAAGCCACTGCTTGCATACTAGTAACTAAATAAATTGGTTAATTGATGTTTTCTGATATGTAGACTCGTGCCAATAGGCTTAACTTTTAGGGCATTTGATGTGATGGAGATCAAACGTTGATACAAAAATTACGAATTAGACAAAACAATTTGGATCCCTAAGACTATCTCTAATAGAAAGTTATATATTCATCGTAACTTTCAAAATCTTTCCAAATCTTTCCCAGACCCCAGTAGAGAGTTAAAAGTGAGAGTTAGAATAGGTTGAGAGTTATTTGAGTGAGTTATATTAAATGTGAGAGTAAGAGTTATATGATGGAGTCCATGTGTTGGATGAATAAAATAGTGATATTTTTATTTTTTTATGGGACCATACTATAATTAAGAACTATAATTAAGAGAGATAAATGTGTGTATGTAATTAAATTTGTTGACCGTTGGAAATGAACGGATCAGATTTGTTGACCGTTAGAGATGAACGGTTTATAATTTTTCCGATATTAAAATTTGAAATAAATTAATTTTTTATCACAAAAATACTAGAAAATCATTCCAAATTCAAAATAAATTATAAAAAATTTAGAAAAATTCAAAAATTCTTCCAACGGCTAGTTTTTTGAAATTTTCTATATATAATTCATTCCCACATAATTTTACATCACACATCCATAGTTTGAGTTTCTAATTTTTTCTTTCTTTCTTTCATTGTGTTTGCGATCAATATGAGTGGAAGGACAGCAAATTGGTCCAATGTTGAAGATATTGCTCTATGCCAAGCTTGGCTAATTCTCACCGAAACTTCAATCATCGGTATAAACCAAAGAAATGAGGATTTTTGAAATAAAGTTATGAATCAATTCCACGAAATTTGCAGCAACGTAATAATTGCACCACGATCAATAGGAAGCATCAAAGCTCGGTGGAGGGTTATAAGATCTGCTTGTACCAAATATTATGCAGTATTGTTGCAAGTTGATCGAGATAGGCAAAGCAGCCAAAATGCAGATGATAGGGAGGGCTTTTATTACTAAACTTTTCATTTATTTTTTTTTTCAAAATTGTCATTTAATTTTTTTTAACCTATTTAATTCTTTTATTTTTACTAAACGTTCATTTAATATAGAAGATAAATGCAAATAGTGTATACCAAAGCCGTAACATGGGAAAAAGTTTTGATTTTAATCATGTTTGGTTATTGTTGCAACAAAATATTAAGTGAAATGCATCACTAACAACTAGTGCAACAGATACTGAAACCGATGCCAATCAAAGTGAGCGTAATGAAGACGAGTCAATCTCACTTGATTCCGATAATGACCCACCGGCATTTCAACCACTATCAACCACACGTTCAAGGCCACAAGGAAGAAATGCAACAAAATGAGATTTTGAAGCAACAAAGTGAAATGATTTTGAATCAAGTGGTTGATAGTGGCACTCCCCGAAATGTATGCAACCCGAAATGATTTTAATTTTTGCTGCATTTCTCGGGCCAAGTAGGCGAGTGCCATACAAGAGGCTTTGCTTGGGGAAATTCAAAAACAAAATGAGATTTTGAAGCAACAAAGTGAAATTATTTCGGGTTACAGAGCACAACTTGAGGAAAAAGAACGAAAGAAGTCGGAACAGAAGGCATTTAAAGAAGAAAGGGAAATTATGAGTCATGATCCTTACCCTATGCTCGAGGGAATAGTGAAAATTTATTGGGTGGAAGTTATGGAAAAGAGGAGGGCATGCAACAATTCCTCAAACTCGAGGTACAATCCGTCAAGCTTGGGATACAATTCCTCAAATTTGGGGTACTCTCCTTCAATGGAAACTGGGTACTACCCGCAAGCCCCTAACTTCCCGCCTTCGTCCCACTACTAGTTTAAATTATTCATGTAGTTCAAATTACGTTTGTAGTTCAAATTTGTGATTTACATTTATGTTTGTACTTTCGATTATGCATTTAATTTTTCTTTATGTATGTGTTTATGTTAAGTGTATTATAATCTATGAAATTTAATTTTATGATGTTTCCTTATTTAAAACTTAAAATTTTTAATATTATCAAATTTGGTAATAATTTAAAAATATTTAAATATAGTAAATATTTGTACATTTTAAAGATCTCATCGAGAAATTTACAATGATATTATTTTTATCAACATTAAAGTTTATAAATTACAATTTATTGACCACTTATTATAAATTAATCATAATTAAACTTGTTACAAAAATATCACTCTCAGATATCACTCTCAACACCATTGGAGCAAAAATACATATAAACATCACTCTCAGCACTATTTGAGACTCAAATATAGCTATGGCTCTCTCTCTCTCTCTCTATTGGAGATGACCCAATAAAAAGTTATAGGAAGGTATAATCTGACTAATAATGTTCCATCATTTAGATTTAAATTTAAAATAAAAAAAGTGGTGCTATTGACACACATTTATTGAACTAATCACGGCTCACTTTTTAAATTATTTAATATTACATTTATATCATTCATCGAAATAACTTAAAGAGCCATACAATAATAAATAAATAAAAACTTGTATATAAAGTGAATTTTAATAAAACCCACATTCACTTGTAATTTGTTTATTTGAAAAAAATTTCTCTAAACTTTTAAATTCGAAAATATATTTGTTTTCAATTTTATTATTCAATAAAAAATACTTATTACTTAATGCATTCGATAATTATTATTATTTATTTGTTTGATAAAAGAAGAGAAAAATATTATCTTTTTCACTACCCATATTTCTTTGCTCTGTTTTTCGATATGTGTATTGCAATTTGCACACACAAATTCTGTACCTGAAACTATAAAATTAACAAACTAAAATAGACTGCTTGTTATTAGAGCTGTGTAGAGAAAAAAACGAGTGGTCTTAATACATATGTCTCTAAATTTTTCAGCTTTTGGATGTTTGGTTTTCCTATCTTCACTTGATAATGAATAATAATCTTATGATGGACGAAGACTTTGTTTATTTTTCTTTTTATTTACCATGATGAAATCAAAAGGAAAAAAAAAGTCTAGAGGGGGTGCAATGGAGGTGATAACTAAAAAAAATATATAACATAGTACAAAGAGTTGGGGTGTGTTAAGTTTGAAAAAAAGTAAGAAGGGTGGTTTTGAAAATAATTTAATAAAATAATTTAGTTTTATATAATTAAACGGATTTTTTGAAAATGGGACATTAATAGGTCAATATAGGGGTGCCAACAGCACCACTCTTAAAAATTCGAAATACATTAACTTTTTCTAAAATTATATATTTTTTACACTCTTGTACCGAAAATACTTATTTGTTTTATATAATTAATTAAATTAAATTTGTAAGTTAATTCATTTTATTTTAATATTAAACTCTGAACTATATGATTTAGGGTCTTTAGTTGTTGCAGCTCTTATGAATTTCACTAGGTTTGTGGAGGTTGAGATAGTAGAAGTTAGAGCTATCTTGGATGGTTTGAAATTGGTTGTTGGAATTGGAATTAGAAGCGGGGGGGGGGGGGGGGGGGGGGGGGGGGGGGGTGTTCAAGAGGTGAGAAGTTGTCAATATCAATAATTTCTTTTATTTTTGGAACATATAATTCAGCTTTGGTTGTTAAAATTATCTTGATATTGGTTAATGAAATTTATTTTCTTTTCAAAAAATAATAATAATGAATATTTGTACATACATATATAGGTGGCTCAGTACCTCTTGTATCGGGCCCTTTAAAGCTCGAGTGGCTCCCGATCCACTCGGGTAGAGCCCAGAGGCTTAGCGCATTACTGAGGCCTCCTACATGCCTAAGTAAGCCTTTGGAGCAGCAGCACTACTGCATGATCAGTGGTTCCTCACTTATTGTATCGGGCCCCTCACAGCGCCCATGTGAGCTACCTAGATTACAGCTGCAAGATTGTCGGTTTCTGATCTTTTTTACCAGGCTACTCAACGCCCCAGCAAGCTACCGAGGTCCAGGTTTGTTCGAGCAGAGTCTCGAGTCCCATTACGATTTGTGAAGACTCCTATTTACTCCAAGCGGGCTCCTAAACTGGTTACATCACTTGGGGACTAGAAGCTCATCATTCTCCCCCAGTCCTCCTATGGAAGGGGTAGTGACCTCAATATGAGAAAAGTTTTCCTAGTGACTAGTCCACAATAAGAAGCACCATTGCAGTATGTCGTTCTACTTACCTATACCGGGAACGCAGATTACCCCAGAAGATCTCACCAATGAATCCTGCGGGGTGAGCATTGATCAGTATCACCTTAGTAGTTCTCCTATTATCGCCTTAGTAGTTCTCCTATTATTGCCTTGGTAGTTCTTCTACGATCGCCTTGGTAGTTCTCATTTGATCGCTTTTCGCCTATGATCGAGACCAGGATAGCCACATGGCACTCCTGATGCTTTGGCAGGGTACCACCCCCCGCCAAGAAAAACCTGGTGCTGAAGTGGCCTTAGTTGCCTACCAGGACCATCACTTAAAGACCAGGATTCCTTGCACCGGAATGCATGATGCCTTGGACAGGATTAATCCCTCCAGGAGGATTGCCTTAAAGACCAGGATAGCTAGATAGCTCTCCTGATACCCTGGACCTGCTCAATCCCTCCAGGAGGATCGCCTTAAAGACCAGGATAGCAAGATAGCTACCTGGATCGGGTCAATCCCTCCAAGAGGATCGCCTTAAAGACCAGGATAGCAAGATAGCTATCCTGATACCCTGGACCGGGTCAATCCCTCCAAGAGGATCGCCTTAAAGATCGGGATAGCTAGATAGCTCTCCTGATGCCCTGGACCGGATTAATCCATCCAGAAGGATCTCCTCAAGACCAGGAAAAGCCACATGGAATTCCTGCTGCCCTGGCCGGGCACTACCCCCCGCTAGGAAGAATCCGGTTTGTAAGAGCATAGTTGCCCGACGGATCAAACCTCGGTCAGGCACCACCCCCTGCTGAGAAGGGTCTGGATAGTAAGAGCATAGTTGTCAGCCAGATCAAGGCCTTGGCCGGGCACCACCCCCCGCTAAGAAAGACCTGGTGCTAAAGTGGCCTTAGTTGCCTACCAGGATCTTGTTGCCAGAATGTTCGCCATGTGTTCGCCAAGGTACCAAGATTCCTAGAACAGGAATGCGAGGTACCCAGTTTCTCCAGAATGTTCGCCATGTGTTCGCCAAAGTACCAAAATTCCTAGAACAGGAATGCGAGGTACCCAGTTTCTCCATAATGTTCGTCATATGTTCGCCAAGGTACCAAGATTCCTAGAACAGGAATGCGAGGTACCCAAACTCTAATGTTAAATCAAACCTAACCAATACAAATTGGTTTGGTTTGGTTTGGTTTGGCGATTTCAAAAAATAATTATATATATTTTGATTTAAACAAATATAATAGGGTTAATTTCATTTCCGTCCCTCTAGTTTGACTTAATACACAAACCGGTCCTCCATTTTTCAGTATTGTCTCTTTTAGTCCTTCCGTAACGATTTTTGTTAAAAAAGTTAAGTATGACAGGGACAAAGGGTCAAATGACCTTGCTGCCCCTAATTTTTGTTTTAAACAAATATCATCATCATCTTTTTCGAATCAACATCAAACATCAAACATCATCATCTTTCTCATAACCCATAACCCATAACCCATACGTAACAACACACCACCACCCAAACCGATTCTTTCTCGAGAACACAAAACAAATATGAGTTCAGTTATGAGTTTCTCTCTTCGGTCTCTCTCTCTCTCTCTCTCTCAAATATGAGTTATCTTCTGAGTTTCTCACCCATGGTTAACCGTCGCTTGGCCCCTGGCGAGGAGCTGTAATGGGCTTCTTGTCTTTCTCTCCAGCTTTTCGGTATGTCTTTTTGTTCTCCCTCTTCTTTGATCTCCTTCAATTCGAGCATATTTGGTGGTTTCGGCGAGGATTCGAAGTGGGTTGGAGGCTAGGGTTTGGAGGCAGCGAGGGTGATTGGGTTTCGATTCAGCGACGGGGGTTTGCATGGTTTGATTTCGTGGTTGTTTATTTTCCGTTGATAGAGGCAGGGGTGGCCCTGGGGCGGCCATGATTTCAGTTTGAAGTTATGAAATAAAAAAAATAAAATAAAAACAGGGCCCAGTTATTTGTTTTTAAAGAAAAGGCCAAACATTACCAACTTTTTTCTTAACAAAAGGCCCAATGCCAAGTCATATGAATATATAACCCAATATCTTCTTATATCTTTATAGTTCAGACAACAAAACCCAATTTTTCCTAGGGTTTCATACTTTCTTATATCTTCTTCTGATCTTCTCCATCACCAAAGACAAAAAAACGGCACAACTCATTTCTTTCTCTCTCAACTCTCAAGTGTGAATCTCTCATTTTTCTCTCAACTCTCAAGACTCAAGTATCAAGCTCAAGCTCTCAGTTTTAATCAGGTAATTTTCTTTTTATTTTTGCTTTTGTTTTTTGTAATTTTTACAAATTGTAATCTTTTTAATTTGTATTTCTACAATTTTATTAAATCTTCTTTAGTCTTTGGTTGTTTTTCTCTTATTTATTGTTTAGTAATTTAGTTTTTGTTAATTTGATTGTGTTTGTCATTTAAAACTGAATAACATTGCTGGGCCTTTTTTCTCTTATTTATTGTTTAGTTTTTGTTAATTTGAATGTGTTTATTTTCTTTGTTTGTCGGTCATTTTTAATGACTTAAAAATCGATATTAGTGGTTAGTTTAATGGATCCATTAATCCATCTAACGATTCTTACCAATTACCATAACTTCTCACTTCTCAGTTCTCAAAAGTCAAAAGCAAAAAAATATGTTGCTTTGTTTGATTGTTTTGAATATCAACATATGGTCTAATTGCTCTTTTATACAATAAAAAATAAAAGTATTAATAATGAAACTTGAAAGAAAGAAAGAACATTTTTAGATGTTGATTCAAATGATTTATTTTCTGAATTGAGAGTATTACAAGTTGTTTTACCAAAAGAAAAAAAAACTGTCATTGAAATACTTGAGTTTGTAAAAGATTCGGATTGTTATCCGAATGTATCAATTGCATATAGAGTATTGTTGACTATACCTGTAACTGTGGCATCCGCAGAAAGAAGTTTTTCTAAATTAAATTTGTTGAAATCTTATTTGCTTTCAACTATGCCACAGGATAGGTTAAATGAGTTGGCAATCTTGAGTATTGAAAATGAAATGTTGGAAAAGATTGAATTTGAAGATATTATTAATGAATTTGCTTCTCAAAATGATAGAAGAAGACATTTCAAATGATATTTTGATACTCTTTATTGTGTTGTGATTTTGTGTTGTAGGACTACGTGATAGCTTGAATGCTGGAATTGGAACTTTGCAAATGCTGGAGTTGTATATATTTTATGGGTGGTGTTGTTGTTACTCATGTGCCCATATTAGCAAATCAAGTTGCACACGGTCTTGCTAAATTTGCCATGGGTTGCTCTGAAGACAATTTCTGGGTAGAAGAAAATCCCGTGAATCAGAGGAATTATTAGTGTAGACTTGCCTGATTAGCTTTCTTCTTTTCTCTGTTTTATGTTTCTGTAATGCTTTTGTCAAAAACAAAATGAGTTGTATATGTTTTGTAATTTTGTATATGTCAAAAACAAAAATAGTTGTTGATTAGCAACATTTTGATATAAGACATTGGTATTAAAAAATAACACAATACTTCTAATGAATCTATAAGTATATATAAGGGGCTCATTTTTTTTGTTTCACCTAGGGGCCTCGGAATAGTCAGGAACGGCACTGGTGAGAGGCAGAGGTTGGGTTTAGTTTTGGGGTGGTTGGATGTGAGGCAACGGTGTTGGGTGTGGTTTTGGTAGATGGTGATTTTCAGTTGTGAGAGGTAGAGGTTGAGTTTAGTCTTGGGGTGGTTGGATGTGAGGCAACGGTGGTAGGTGTGGTTTTGGTAGATGGTATCCGGTGTTAGGAAATTTTTTTTTTTTTTGATCTGGTGTTTGAGATGTTGATTTGGTGTGGTTTTGGTAGATGGTTTCTGGTGATAGTGTAGTGATGGTGATGAACTTATGATGATCTGGTGTTTGTGAATGGTGATGAACTGGTTTGTGTTTGGTGATGGTGTAAGGCAACGATGGTAGGTGTGGTTTTGGTAGATGGCTTATGGTGTTAGGAATTTTTTTTTTTTTTGATCTGGGGTTTGAGATGTTGATATGTGGTTGTGTTTGGTAGATGGTTTCTGGTGATAGTGTGGTGATGGTGATGAACTGCATGAATAATGGATCTATCTCTTGGTTGACCAATCTTGAGTAGTTTACACTTGAAACTCTTACATATAGATAAGGATAGAACCTAGGTTGTGAACTTTGTTATTAGCATAATGCATCATTATCCCATCAGCATATCTTTAGAATCTCTAAACTTAGCATTTTACAAGCGATTTCTCATTAGATTAATTTTTGGTGAATTATACTAGATCAATCACTAGAACACGTTCGAGTTCCTAGTGGGAAGGATATCATTTCTTGTGTCTGCTATACTCGACAGAGATTCGTACACTTGCGAAGGGTCATCTAGACTTGTGCACTCAATTTCATTTCATTTAGTTCTCAAAGCACCATTAGTTCAGAGAAGTATGCTTGGAGCGCGTCAAAATCTTGGCGTCGCTGCAAGGGAATCTCTCTGTAGCATTGTTGTGTTTTGTTTTAGTACAATTCGTCATTTTAGTTGTAGAGTTAATCAACTTGTTACTCAGATCTTTGATCAGTTTGTAATTGTCAAATTTCAGGATACCATTTGAAATGGCAAGTCGTTATACATCACCTGCTAGGTCACGAGATGGAGAATGACATGTATCACCGGTCAGATCAAACGATGGTGAGCATCGTAGGTATATGAAGGATTATTCCTTGCCAGGTGTTGGAGCTCACCCTTTGGTAATCTTGTTGAATATGGCACAAAGGAATTATGAGTTGAAGAACCAACATTATAACACTCTCCCTATATACTATGGAAAGACAGGGGAGGATGCTCTTCAGTTTATGAAAGAGTATTATAATGTGATGACAACCATTCGCCTAGGAGCGTTGTCAGAGAATCAACTCAGGATGCGATGTTTCTCATATTGCATGAAGGATAAGGTTAAGTGGTGGCTTATGGCCTTAGCATCTGAATCACTCACCACGTGGGATGAGGTTGAGCGAAAGTTCTTTAATAAGTACTTTCCGGGGTGGAAGACCAAGCAGATCCGAGGAAAGATTGTCACATTCGTGGAAGAGGATGGAGAACCTTTTCACAAGGCATGGGAAAGATTTAAGTTGCTCTTATCGCAATGCCCTCACCATGAGTTTACACTAGTCAGTCGAGTGCAGTCATTTTACGATGGACTTCTAGGGCTCACCCAAGCGATAGTTGACAATGCTTGCCGGGGAGCGATGAGAGAAAAGACGGCGGAAGAAGTGTTAGAGAGATATGAAATGTTGGGGTAAAACTCCCAACAACGTAGTTCAAGAGGGCAAGACAAAGAACGAAATAGGCATACGGAATTGGCGACCAAGTTGGACAATCTCACAAAGGAGATGACGGGATTGGCAAGTAATTCTAACAAACAACAGGTGCATAGTGTATGGGCAGAACGAACATTGGGCGGACATGTGCCCCTGTCAAGGTTTAGCACCTCAAGAGAAGGAAGCATAAGCATTTTTCTAATATGATCAGAATCGTCAATGAAATAACCCAAATGAAAATAATTACAACTCTAATTGGACAAACAATCAATAGGGTGGTAATTACAATAAAGGGCAATTCCAAGGAGGAAATCAACAGTACGGAAACAATTAGAACTACCCAGGGTATAGAGGAAACCAATGGGGGAATCAGAATAATGCCCAATCAAGCTAGAATAATCAGCAGGCTCAATTCTACAGTCCGGAGGAAGACAAACTGATAGTTAGCTTGGAGGCCTCCATTAAGAAGATTTCTATGCAATTGGCTCAATTGCAAGAAATTTCCAAGCGGCAAGATAAAGGGAAGGCTCATGTTAACCACACAGAAGGGATAAACATGGTAACCGTGGTGGGAAACAAGAAAGGGATTGCAACAGGAAAGGTGCATTTGCGCTTTTAAAAAGCAAAGAACCCTTACAAACCCCCAAATACCCAGACAAAAAATAAGATCAAGATGAGTGAAGAAGTTAGCAAGATGGAGCATGCATTGTGACCAAACCACCAAGAGTGTCTTGGAGGCAATATTAGTGTGGTCATTCAGAAAGGTCTCCCGCCAAAGCTTAAAGTGTTGGGGAAAGTGCCATAAGAACAAATGTTGTTAATCTTTATGCTGAATTAATAATTAGATTGACATTTCATTTTATATTTGTGTACATTTAATGTTATTAATATTGTATTAATAACATAAAATTCCATGATTATTAAATGTAATATTAAACATAGTATATAAGTTGTTATGTACGTGGGGATTATGTTTAATATAATAATCTTAATTGTCTGTAATTGATAATTGAAGTTGAGATCTTTAATTAATTAAAATTACTTGTAGGTTCATTCCCATTAAGAATGGAATAGTTTTATCCGAACTGTTGATGTAGTGACATTGGAATGAAGGTACTTTGTATAATAAGATTATACAAGACGTGGTCACGATAAATTGTAATCTTTATTAATCTCCGTCTCGAAATAAATAATTCCCATTTTTCAAATAAATGGTCATAAATGGAAAGATCTTAATCCTGAGTATTTAATAGACTCTTACTTACAGAGTTGTGTCTTTTGACTTACTCGGTATGGTTTGCTCAAATTGCCAAACCTAAAACCTTGTATCTTGGAGACTGCTAGGATTATGCTCAATAGCAAGAGTATAATAATGTATTTGACAATCTTTTCATATTAATAAAGTGATTTCTAGTTTAACAAATCTTATAACATTTATAGTTTAATTATTATAATTGTCAGAAGTGTTAACGGAAAATTCCACTCGGGGAGCAAAATTTCAGTCAACACCCTCAACCCGCTACCCCGGAGGTCGCAGTGGGTGGGTAGGTACTTCGTACCGTGGTTCTGGTAAGGTGAAAGCGAGATATGTGTCATAGGTAGGAGAATAACCATCTCTCTCATCTGGTGCAGTAGGAGGGTACCCGGTCTTTATATCTGATCCTGGTACCTGATCACCTCTCTAGGTGCCCTCCATAATTCCCCGACCTAGATATCGTGCAAGGAGGGGTACATGAGAGCTAGGACCAGTAAGGGTCGGTGCCTAGTTCACATACATGCTTAATAAAGGAGATAGATGGGAGAATGACAATTCTTCTGGTAAAAGTGGACTGACCTAGGGGGAAAAAGCATCACGGTTGATCACATGCTGAAAAACCCCCAGGCAGTATCTATAGGAAGAGAGAAAGGCCCTTCTTTATATTTATATATCTCGAAAGGTGCTCTGGAGAGCTTATACATCAGTACAAACTGAGACCTGATAGGTCATCGTTGGAGGGGTACCACTTGGTACCGATACATATTTGGAGAAAATTAATGTGCATAATATTCGATACAATGGTGGTGTAGAGGGAATTTGGGCAGGGTCCCTTTTACACTCCAGGCGATGGCGAACTCATATTCCTAGTGGAGAAGTGGGCGAAATCTGGGATCGGAGACATCTTGGAGATATGGAGATGTAGGAGAGCTGTTGGAGAATGTTGGGGAGAATGTCAGGGAGTCGAAATGTTGGGGAATCGACCATTTTCTCGGAGAGTGACTTGTTATATTTATATCTATTCATCCTTGTTGCCCACTTTATTGGTTTATCGATATTAATGAGTTGAATATCTTCTCATTGATGGAGTTGAATATCTTCTCATTGATGGAATTGAATATCTTCTCATTGATGGAGTCTGATTATCTTCTCATTAATGGAGTCTGATTATCTTCACTAATGAAGTTGACTGATTCCCTCATTAATGGCGTTGTGACTGGCCATTAAAGAGTTGACTGATCTTCTCATTAATGGGGTTGATTATCTCTATTAATAGAGTTGACTGCTTCCTTCATTAATGGCGTTGTGAATGGCCATTAATGGAGTTGACTGATTCTCTCATTAATGGAGTTGTGAATGGACATTAATGGAGTTGTGAATGGACATTAATGGAGTTGACTGATTCCCTCATTAATGGTGTTGATTAGCTCCATTAATTACCGGAGAAGTCAACTTTCTCTTTTTCGTTGCTTGAAGACTGTTGTGTGCTGATAGCCTCTTTTTACATATGGTCATTTCTTCTTGGTTGGTGTAATTGTTGTTTTCTATTAATGAATTTTAAATTTCAAAAAAATTAAAATTAAAAAATTAAAAGAGCTAAAGCAACACAAGCACCGGTTACGGTTACAGCTAGTAGTTTTTCAATTCGGTGGAATTGGAGAATTTTGAGCTTAAAAAAAATAAACAAAATAAAAAAAGTTTTAATGCAATGAAAAGAAAAAAATTTCAGACAACTTTTTAGTGACATCAAATGTTTTTGCAGGTGTTATAAAATTTTTTAAAAGAGAAATTATTTATTTGAATAAAAAGATATAAAATAATGAAATTTTAAATAAATCTGATTAGTTAACAAAATAGTGGGGTTTGCTAACAAAAATATAATACAATAAAATTAAAGAAATAGTATTTTTGGTATTAAGTGTGGTTTATTTACGAACTAGAGATTTTTAAAATATTTTAGGGGTGTACATACGAAAGGGGTGTACATACAGTTTTTGTGGGATGCCAATATTGTCACTCTTAACATTATAATTGGTTTGGTTTGGATTGTAAAAAAATTACCCCGATTAAATAATGGTTTGGTTTGGGTATCGTCAAACCCAACCCAAACCAATCCATGCCCAGTTGCCCACCCCTAGATAGATACAAGGAAAAAAAAGGGAAAGTATCATTTCCCCCATATATTATGCCATATTAGTAAATCTTCCCATGTATTTTGTTTAATGGTCATTTTCACCCCTCAAAACAAAAGTATTCGCCACATACCCCTTTACCGTTACCTTTTCTGTTAAAATGTCCAATTGACTGTTATCTTAACTTTGACTGGATGGGTAATATGGTAACTTTAACAAATAAAATGAATTAGAATTAATATGGGAGGGCAAAAAGGTAACATCGTTTAACACAAGATAAAATTAAATAAACAAAATTTTAAAATAGAAATTTAATTTAGACAAATATTAATATCTAAAATAATAAAATTAAATTATAAAAAATAAAAATAAAAATTCTATCTCTCTCTCTTTGCGATCTCTTTCTCTCGCTCTTACTTCGATCTCTCTCTTTCTTCTTCATTCTGTTGCCGGCGAGAAGCCGTGATCTCTTTCGTTGAGAGGATATCGGTTATCTTCTTTTCCCGCATCTCTCTCTCTTCTTTCTCTCTCGATTAGAGCCAATCTGGTTGGCCGCTGGCGAGGATTCGAGCATCGATCTCCTCTGTTGGGAAAAGATTGACGTCTATGGTGGTCGTTACGGGTGGGGGTGATTAATGGTGGTGTTGGTCAGATTTGGGGGTTAGGGATTTGGTCGGATTTGGGGGTTATGGTTACTGAAGATCGATGGATTTAGGGGTTAGGGTTTCTAAATATTGATGGATTTGGGGGTTAGGGTTTCTGTCAAGGATTCAAGGTGGGTTGGTGTGGTTCGGGTTTGTGTCTAGGTTTATGGTGGTTGGATTGTTTTTATTTGGGGAAGAACATTGATTTTTTTTTCTTTTGATCTCCACTGTTTTTTCTTTGGATCAGATTTTGATGATTATGTCTTGGTTTCTTTGGTGTTGAATCTGGATCGGTGATGTTGAGTCTGGATCAGTGATGGTGGTGTTATTGGTGATTATGTTATGAGTTTGATTTTGTTGATGATGGTGATGAAGTTCTATGTTTGAATTTCTGGGTTGGGTATTTAGACGATGGTGATGAGTTGATTTTTTTTTTCTGCCTTTCTTTTGACGATTGTGATGAGTATTTATGGGTTGGGTTCATCAAGGGGCAAAAAAACATTTTCATTTCAAGCAATCAACTTTTTTTCTTTCAAGGGCAAAATAGTCTTTCCATTAACTGATATTGTCAGAGTTAGAGGTTTAAACGGAAAAGGTAACGGTAAGGGGGTATGTGGCGAATACTTTTGTTTTGAGGGGGGGAAATGGCCATTAAGTAAAATACATGGGGGAGATTTACCAATATGGCATAATATAGGGAGGAATATGATACTTTCCCAAAAAAAAAAAACATAGTAACTAAATTCAATCTATAAAATTAATAGATAGATATTGATTATTGACCAATGACCACCATCTAACAGCTTTGACTTTTTGGTAAAATTGTAAAAATCTCTTGCCTTAAACAATAACTCAAATTTTATTTAATTAGGGTAAATCGTATTTTAGTCCATATAGTTTGTCTTAATCTGTGTTTAGTCCACGATTTTTTAGAATTGTAATTTTTAGTCCATCATTATTCTGATAATAGGGATTGTAGTCCCTACCGTCCAATTTTGTTAGGGTCCCGTCAAGTCAACGAAGGTCAACGAGGGTAAAAAAGTAAACAAACATCAGATATTCTATAATCTTATATAACTAAAGGGTATAATCGTAATTTACAAATTAATTAAAAAATATATTATTAAATTAAATAAGAATTATTATTATCAAAAATTAAAAATAATTGAATTTTAAAATAATTAAATAATATTAAAATAATCAATAAAATATACAAAAACAATTTACAAAACTAAAATAAAAAAATAAAAACTAGACTTGCATTTCAACCAATTTCAAACACCATGTACCGGAAATATTGCAAAAAAAATATTTCATCCACAACTTCGATCCATTTGTCTTTGATATTTCGTCCAAAACAAATATTTCAAAAACAATTCAACTTCATCAAACACCATCAATTTCAAACAACACATTTCTCTTTAATCTGGAAAAAAAAATACTCTATGTACTTGCATTTACTTGGCCCCCAAACACCATCAATTCCAAGAATAAAATCTAGAATAATTCATCTATAACACCACCAAAATCCCATTCATACCAAAAACCAGACTTCATCGACATACCATAAACCAAACTTCCGCAACCCAAAAAATCAACCCAAATACAACACCCAACACCAGACTTCATCAACCCAGAAAAACCAAAAACCGATCTTAAAAAGAAAAAAAAATCAAAAATACCCAAATCTTTTACACACAAACACCCATAAACACCACAAACACACACACCCAGATCTGGAATACCCAGATCTCCCTCTCTATTTCTTTCTCTCTCTCTGTCACACACTCACACACACACACACCCATATCTGGAATACCTGGATCTCTCTCTCTCTCTCTCTCTCTCTCTCTCTCTCTCTCTGTCTATGTCTCTCCATCTCTCTCTCACACACATGCACACAAAAACACCCATATCTGGAATCGAACCCAATTCTGGGTTCAAACCAGCACTCCAACCCAACCCCACACCCAAACGATCACCACCATCAGCACCCCACATCGACGCCTACAACCACACCCTACCAAAACAAACACACCAGCATACCCACACCATTGGTGTGTTGGTGAGAGAAAGTGAGAAAAGATGAAGAAGAAGATATATTTCTGGGGATCGATTCGGCGTTAATTGTTTGGGTTTGTGTGGTAATTGGGTGAGATTAGGTTGAGTGAGAGATATTGATTTTCAAAGAAAGAAGAAATCGAAGGAAAAAAAAGAGAAATAGAGAGAGATGGTTGGATTTAAGAGAGAGAGAGAGAGAATATTATTTGTTTTTAGTTGTTTTTAAATATTTAATTTAATTTAATTTATTAATTTAAATCCATTTAATATATATTTAATTTTATTTTAATGCATTTAATGTATTTTAAATTTATTAATTGAAATGCAGTTTTTCAATTTAAAACAAAAAAGGGTAAAATGGTCTTTTTAGTTAAAATTTAAATTATTCACTAAGGGTAAAATGGTCTTTTCAATGGAATCAGCACACATCAGGGGCATTACGGTTATTTTACACTCCTGCCATGTTAGATTCCGTCCTTTTAACGGATTCCGTTACAGAAGGACTAAACATTACAATTCCAAAAAACCATGGACTAAACGCAGATTAAGGTAAACGATAGGGACTAAAATACGATTTACCCATTTAATTAATTAAATAGGAAAAAATAAAAAAGTAACAGTAAAATTCTCTCGCCTCAAACAATTACTCAAATTCTTTCAAAAAGAATTCCGATACTCTCTTCGTCTCTTGAAAATAAAATAAAAATAAAATAAAAAATTCGATGAATCGGCAAAGATTCATATCAGTCCCAGTTTTTTCGGTGTTAATTCTAGTGAGTGTTGTGTATTACATAACAGTTATAGTTTTTATAAGAGATTGGGTCGGTTTTCAGACATCAACTGGGTTCTGGAATGCTTTGATCTTCACTTTGTTGTTGTGTCTCTGTCTTTTCTCTTTCTTTGTCTCTGTTCTCACTGACCCAGGTCACGTTCCTGCCTCTTATGTCCCTGATGTTGAAGATAGTCTCGGATCAGATCAAGAGCTCAAGAAACCTGTACGTTCAACTGTTTTTGTTTCCTAAAAATTGCATTTTTTTTTGGGTTGATAGAAAGTAGAAATTTAGTTGGTGAATCGAAAAAATTATAGTCCCAAAAGTCTAATTGATTTGGAGTGTTGAAGATGAAATATGTTTGTTAAAAGAAATTTACCAAAATATGATAATTTATGTGAAAATGATATGATGAAGTATTATCAATGAAATTTGATGATATAATAATTTTTTTTCAACTGGCATTGTATGTGAAAATAAGAGCTAGTTAGAGTAAGCTTGAAACATAGAACCGGATTAGTATAGGCTCGATCCATTGCATTTTTTATTATGAGAGCTTGGAAGACTGCTTGTGATTAGTGATTAGGAATGTCTTTTGTTTGAGAGAAGAAGGAAGATTAGTTGGGTAATTGTAGCTCGTAAAATTTATTCGTTCAGGTGAAGTGATAATGATTGTGCAACAGCCTAGTAGAAGAGAACAAGCTGTTGTGATGTGTTTAAGTATTTTTTGGATGAGTAAATTCGGTCAATGCCAACACTAATAACTGTTACTACTTACTAGTTTTGGGTACATACAGTTTCAACAATTCTCCATTTTTATGGCAGAAGCTAAGAAGTTCTGGCCGGAAAATATGGAGTTTGGTTGATGGTCTATTTGGGTAAGTAAGTTATGGAGTTCTCTACAGTACTTTATGATTAATTCGAATATGTAATTTCTGTTGATATTGCTAACTGTGGTAAGCAGATGATTTGTGAGCTCAATTTTATAACCAAATAGCTTGGAAATGTTTGAATTTGCTAATGAATAAATATGTCTCTGTGTTCATATACTCTTTTGTTTATTATAATCATTGGTTTATTTCAGAATTGATTATAAAATACTCTGATAAAGCAAAGAACGAATAAGTCTTCATAAATAACTATTAACTACATAATCTCTCTTGGTTTATCTCCTTGATATTCTTAAGGGTTGCTTAAATATTTTAAGTGAGGCACAAGCAGTCGTATAGAGTATTGATGAAAGTTGATTTTGCTCTAGTGATACATGGAAATACTTTGATTTCACATAGTAATTCTGTATTCTTGGTTGTGTAATTTCTCGTAGGATGCGGAAGTGAGGCAATGTGACAAGTGCTCTACGTACAAACCTCCAAGGGCTCATCATTGCAAGGTTTGCAGAAGGTGTGTGTTAAGGATGGTAGGTCAGGTCACATTCCTTTTTAAATTATGATTTGAATCACGAATCTTTATTTTATCCATTAAGAAGATTTACAGTGTGTCATTTCTTTTCCACTAAAATTTGTGACAGGACCATCACTGTCTGTGGATAAACAATTGTGTTGGTTTTTGGAACTATAAGGCCTTTTTTATGCTTGTATTTTATGCAACAACAGGAAGTATTTACTCGACAGTAAGTGTGAGTTATTTATTTATTTTTTCTCTCTGTTCCACATTACGAAGTGTAACTCTCTTGGGTTGGCACATCTACCTCATCACTCGTAATATAACCACTATAGAGGTACACTTATGAATTATCATAGTTGGATACTCAGAATGTACAGTTTTGTTTCGTTATTTAAGAGATCTAGATATGTTCTTTTGCCAGTATTATGAAGGAATACGAGCAGCATGGTTGGCTAGGAAATCCGGGCAGAGCTATCAACATCCATTCAACCTTAGTGTCTACAAAAACATTACCTTGGTACTTGTTCTCTCTCTCTCTCTCTCTCTCTCTCTCTCTGTATGTGTGCATGTGGTTGTGTATGTGTTGGGTCTACAATTCATTTTGTATGTCGTATCTGTAATATATCCATTAACGTAATTTGTCTGCCTTGTGTGATCAGATATTGGGTCCAAACATGCTGAAATGGTTTTGTCCCACAGCAGTAAGCCATTTGAAAGATGGAATTGGCTTCCCTACTTTTTGCTATAGTTCATAATACATCTTATGCATCCAGTTGGGCCTCATAATTGTGGCATCCTGTGCTTTTTGTTTGTGTAGAAGGAATATATTATTTGTTCATTTCGTCCCTCACTTCTTAAGGCCCGCAGAAGCTAAAAAGAAGCTACTGACCAAGCAATTACAGTTTCTTCTGATATAACCTAGGGCAAGTATACACCCTGAATTGGGACGAACGTTAAGTTTACCAACAGTGTCACGGGAGGTTCAATTTAGCCAGATAAGTTACTGTCTTTCTATACTTAGCTAGAGTATGAGTTGCAATGTTTTCTTTATTTTCTTTTACTTAAATACATTAAAGGATATAGAAATTGTAGATAATATTATAAGCCGCATACTAGGTTGTTTCCGTTTTTATTTCAATCTCTAGTTTTAACCCAGTACATGGGCAGCACACAGTTGAAGGTTGTGATTTCATATTCTTTTCATATAAAATAGATATTTGCATATTTATTCAGACTTGCATAACAGTTGGAGGTTGCGATTTCATATTCTTCTCATATAAAATCGTGTTTATAAATCTACAATGTGTGCTGAAACATCCTGAAATTAACCTTTAATTTCAGGTTTCATAAATGGCAGGGTTCGTATTATTATTTGTTTATGTATTTATCTTTGGCCATGGAAAAGGACTATTATGGAAATTTTATTACATTAGAACAATCATACACCGATCCTTAGTGGAGTTTTTCTTCTCACAATGTCAATTATGTAGGTTTCTGTTGGTATTTCTGCTTATAGTTATTAATAGAGACTTTCACTCTAGTCGTTTTCGTTAATGTGGAACTTTGATTATAAATACGAGTACAATCGAATAATCGATTATCTTTGTTTCTTCATTTTTCTTGTTTCTCATGGTGCCTAAGATATACCTAAAACCTTATTTGCTAGTAGCCCCTACTTTTGGCTAGTACATGTGGCCATGTCGGACTAGCCAGAAAGTAGGGATCAAATATAGAAAAGGTTTTAAATATAGCAACGGTAACGTATGAAACATGTTAAATGAAGAAAGAAAAGTAGACAGCCTTAATTTTCTGGTCTAAATGTCTAATTATCAAATATAGTTGTGAGAAAAGGAATCGAATGTACTCGTATTTATAATTCGAGATTTATATTAAAGAAAACAACCGATAATGGCAGTCTTAATTAGTTATTATACAAGACCTATATATATATATATATTTATTTATTTATTTATACCCTTTACAGGTATGACTGGTTGGTACTTACAAAAAGGGTCGGTATAATATCAACATTTTTTGGAACCACTTTTTGGTTGATTTCAATACTAAACTGGTTCACAAAACTCAAAGTGGTTTCCAAATTTAACTTTGGCTTGTTCCCAAATTTTATTGCTATGATACTCATGTGGGTAAAGTAGCTAAGTCCATATATCAAAGGCCTTGAATTATTTGAGCTGACGAAGAGGGCTTGGCTACTATACCCACATGGGTATCATAACAAAATAAATTGGGAAATTTTTGAGGATAAATCAAGTTGAATTTAGAAATCACTTTTAACGTTGAAATCAATGACAAAAATGGTTCCTAAAAAAGGTTGGTATCATACCGACCCTTCTTTGTGAGTACCATAGCCAGACCGTGAACATGAAGAAAATGATAGCTGAATGATCTATCAAGGCCTTGAAGTGAGCATGAAAAACAGGTTTGATATTATACAATATCAGTTATGTAGGTTTCTGTTGGTATTTCAGCTTCTAGTTACTAATAGAGATTGCCACTCTAGTCGTTTTAGTTAATGTGGAATTAGTACGATTCGATTATCTTTGTTTCTTTATTTTTCTTGTTTCTCATGGTGCCTTAGATATACCTAAAACCTTGCATGCTAGTGTTCACTACTTTTGGCTAGTACAGGTGGCCATGTAGGGACTAGCCGGAAAGTAGGGATCGAAAGCAGAAGAGGTTTTAAATATAGCATTGGTCACGTTCGAAATATGGAAAATGAATTTTCAGGTCAAATTATCAATTATAGTTATGACAAAAGTAATAAAAATGTACTCATATTTATAATTCAATATCTTATATTAAAAAACATTCGATAATGGCAATCTTGATTAGTTATTGGAATCCAAGAGATTAGTTGTTATACAAGACCTATATATAACCAGGTTTGATATAAAACTTGAAGTAGCCTGCCACAGCCAGATGTGACATCTCACAGAAAAAAAAATGAAGTTCAATAATGCCAACCCATATGACTATCTTCTGTAATGAGTTGATTACAATAACTGAATTTGCCCAATTCTTGATCTTTCATGATTTTTGGCATATTCTTATGTATCAATTTCAATTATGCTTATGATCCTTCCAGGACTGCAAAGGCCTCCAAGGCTGTAAAAATATAATTGAGACTTTGGTTTTCTTGGTAAACATGCCTTCCATTCTTTGTGATTGGATTGGTATTTGTCAAGTGACGGTCAAGACCCAAAAATGTTATATTCAAAAGCTTAATTAATTACTACCGTCTAATGTGCTTGGTGGCGGAGGAAACTCATTCAAGAGGGTTATATTTCAAATTCGAATTACCGGCATCACATATAATATATATATATTATATATAACTTTAAGGGAAAATTACACTGAACCCCTTAAGGTTTGGATAAGTTACACTTAGATGGATAAGTTTCTTTATTATACACTAACACCCCTAAAATTTAAATTTGATTTTAAAAATACCTAAAATGCCCCTAGTTATATTATTTTACACTTTATTTTTTTTACCTTTTAATCAAACATTTTATAAACTTTAATAAAATAAAAAAATTAAATAAAAGATATGATTCATTAAATAAATAAATAGTTTAAATAAATAAATAATTTTAAAAATAAATAAATAGTTTTAAAAAATAAATAATTTTAAAAATAAATAAATAGTTTTAAAAAATAAAATAAATAAATAGTTTTAAAAAATAAAATAAATAATTAGTTTTAAAAATAAATAAATAGTTTTAAAATTTAAATAAATAAGTGAAAAACTTAAAAACATTAAATTTTTTAAAGATATCCATTAATAGAGACAAGGAAAACTTTAAATATCTAAACTTTTACTGTAAAGATAATGGTGAGAGAAGCTTTAAGGTTCCCAACACTCTTTAGATATTTAGAGCTTATATTGTCCTTATTAATGGATATTATTTTTTTAAAAAAATTAATGTTTTTAATTTTTTCACTCATTTTTTCAACTATTTATTTATTTATTTATTTGATTTTTTAAAACTTTTTTATTTAATGTTTTAAATTATTTATTTACTTAATTTTTTAAAAAATATTAATTTTTTTTATTTTTTAAAACTATTAGTTTATTTAATTTTTTAAAACTATTTATTTATTTAATGAATCATATTTTTTATTTATTTTTTTATTTTTATTAAAGTTTATAAAGTTTCTGGTTAAAAAGTAAAAAACAAATAAAGTGTAAAATAATATAACTAGGGGCATTTTAGGTATTTTTAAAGTCAAATTTAAATTTTGGGGGTGTTAGTGTATAATAAAGAAACTTTTTCATCTAAGTGTAACTTGTTCAAACCTCAAGGGGTTCAGTGTAATTTGCCCTAACCTTAATTAACTTTCTGGTATGCTTTAAATTATGATATTAAACTTTTTAAAAACTCCCCTCTACACAACACCAACGAACTTGACTTATCTTGTAAATTTGATTTAAATGCAAATATTAAATAAATTCATATAATATGTGTATATTCAAAGAACGATATTAAACTTTAGCATAATAATCAGAAATGTAACTAATGAGATGAGATTGATCCGATTGTAAACTTTTTACACCTATGTTATGGGGTTATATGTTTGAGTCCTCCTCCTCTTTAAAAAAAACCTCTGAATTTTTATAATATTCCAAAAATAAAAAAAACCCAAAATACATCTATTTATTGCGTTAATCCAAGTTTAACAGTCTAGAATTAACGTTTTTTTAATTGATATTAGGATGTGACATTAAAAGTTATAGTCCTCTTTCATAAAATATAATTAAGTATATCTTATAAACTCCGATCATATGTAGTGATATAAATAATAATTGTTTTCTCCACTTTAGTGATGATAATAATTAGTTGAGTTCCAAATGTGTGAACTTTAGAGAACAGTACTCTAAATTGCTTTTAATAATTTTTCTTCAATAAAACTTTGTGGTGAGTTACACCTGGAAAGCATCGTACAAAAGGGATCCAAATCCAATCAAGAATATTCACCCTGGGAAATTAAAAATTCTGGGGTTGTGATGTGAAACGTGATTCCATTGCAAATTATAATATTGAAAGAAAATTCATTCCATATCTATCCGATTATACGTGTCATTTTGCATTGCTATATATTTTTATAATTTTTAATTTTGACTTGGTGATATTGATAAATCATTTGTTGGGATGTCGTTTTAACCAATAATGTAGTGAACGAACTCTTGTAATTTAATATAATTGTTTGGTATCCATTAGTGCTCTTTTTGTTTTTCATAAATTATCCTCTTTTTAAAATAATAATAATAATAATAATAATAATAATATATTTTCTGACTCCACTTCTATTATATATCTTTAGTACTTGTCACCAAAATATATCTCAGTTTATATATATATATAAAAAGTTCGCATTGATTAATTAAGGATACACATATGGAAATGGTTCATGTGTCTGTATTATTGGTGTAAAGTCTCAATCGTATTGAAATTTAAATCAAATAAACATTTAATTACAAAAATTGGAAATATCAATCACGGCTTTACTTTATCGATCTTTAGGATTAAGTTAGAGAGATCCAATCATCTTAATATTACAATCATTTTCAATTGATTATGGTCGATATTGTAAAGCCTGTTGAACTTTTATAAGAACATGAAATTGACACATCAAAACTCTTTAATTTGTAAATTATGAATAGCAGCATTTCAAGTATTATTCGGTCTTCAATCCGAGGAGTTCGAACTCTTTTACAGATATACTTACTAAGAGAGATTCTTCTTTGACGAGGGATACGTTGGAATGGAGTCTTACTTGAGGTGGTTTTTGGCCGTTTTTGTCTTCTCCATTTTGGTTGTTGTTGTTTGGCGGGGTGTAGTGTTTTCTGGCTGTGGAGGCTTTCTATTTGGTTGTTTAAAGGTTTAATTTCTGTTGCTTTGGCCTCTTTTGGGGCTTTTTTAATAAAGTTTTTGTTGTTAAAAAAAAAAGTATTATTGCGATTAATTGCTTGTCTGTTTTGTTAGTTTCCTTCATTTACTTTTTCTATAATAAGTAAAGGGAAATTTTGATTTTATATTTGCATAGAGTCAAAAGATCTTGAACTTTCTTTTTCATTAAAAAAAGGTACAAAATCTTTTGACCCAAGATGTTGTCCCGTGTATTAGAAGAATATGAAATTTTTTTAAGCAAGATGAATATGGAAGTTACTATTGGAATGATCAAATAAACAGATAATGTTGTTAAAAATAATCAACACTGAGAGAGAAAACTATTTACTCATACTTGTAACCGGGGACGGACTGATGTGGGGGCTGCCCGGGGTATAGCCGGGTTAGCCTTTTATAAAAAAAAATTATGATTAATTTAATCATAGAGTAAAGAGCATTTAGCTGCAACTCTACAAGTATAGCTACATGCATTATATATCTCTTTTTTATATTTCTATATATATATATCTCTTTCTCATATTCCAATTCTCTCCCTCTCTTTCTCTCTCTCTCTCTCAAGTCCCAATTCTCTCCCTTCCCCATTTTTTTGAAGGTTTTTTTTAACTATTGATAGGATTTAAATCACTAATTTAGAAGTCATTTACTCAAGCTTTAATTCGTTCATCTACCGGCTGAGCTTCCCCATTAATAATTCTCTCATTCTTTTCTCGAAATTTTTAATTACAAAATTGAATATTTATTCGATTCACCTTTTTTTATCGTTTAAAATTTATTTTTTCTAATTAAAAAGTTCGGATTTTAGATTTATTATTCATAATTTTAAGTTAGTGTTTTATTATTTTTATATTAATTTATTTTTCGACTACAATTTATTATTTTTGTGTTATATTATAATTTATGCAATATCACTTTAATCAAATTGATTAATAATTTTTTAGTACCATTAAAGTTCACTTACTATTAAGTTTTTATTATAAAATATATATAACTTTGTTTTAGCCCACCCTAATAAAAAATCTTGGGTACACCCCTGCTTGTAACTTATAAAATGTGATGCATACCATTTTAGTTAAGAAAGGATGCACCAACTAGACAACTATCGATACGATTAAAATCGAGTTTACTGATTATTACTTATCCACATGACATTTTGTCAAAAAAAATTCAATATAACTATTTAAAAATAGAAGGGTTGGGAATAAATTGCGGACCTAATGAACTTTTTAGGTATAAAATTAGAATTAAGGTTAATATATCAATTTCCTTGGTAATCAACTTGTAAATGTACCTTTTGTTAAAATATAAAAATAAAAACTTGTAAATATATCATGAGGTCATGAATTCGACTTGTGTTCCTCTCCGTAGTCTCCAAATTACATGAAAAGGTTATGTGTTGATACTTGAATGAAAAAAAAATAAAATATAGATGCTTGCATTAGATATAGACTTTGTTAAAGAATATATGCTAGAATGCTTTGAACTTTTGACTCTATCAATAGTATTGCTACTATATATGTTAATTAGATGTTAATTAGCTACTATATTCTTCTATCAAATGTAAAAAATATTTTTTTTTAATTTTTTAATTAGGTGTTTCAAGAACAAGCAGACAAAGCCCAAAAAACCCAATCATTTAAATTTCCAAGAATTTGTAGGACCATGAATCAGATTGAGATTGATAATTGGTTGGTTGTCTATTTATAAAGCATAAATTAATTAAATGCAACAAATTTGGTTGCATTGCATGTATATGAGAAGTTATGGGTGTGAAAATCATGCAACGTGACGTGGCGATAAGCTCAAATAATCAATTATAAGGCAAGACAACACCTTAAATAAATTATTACACAAAATTTTAAAACGATAAATAATAATTTGATTGCGATATTGAGAGAGACAATTGGTAGACTAGGCCCAGGACACATGTTATATTGTTCTTTGCTAATCACTTTAAAGAAATATTTTTTTGCGATGATCATCAATCATCATAGAAAATAGACAAAATTATACAAAGGATATAATATTATAATATATGGTGTGACTTGTGACTTTGTGAATGTGCATGACATATATATATCTAGTCAAATGAGAAAATGATCATATGATCAATTATACTAGCTTGTAGATGTATGATTCATCAGATCAATAATAAAAAATGTTGTAACATGTCGATTAATTTCTTTGATCAAATCCAGTAAATCTGAGTTGTCATGGCATGGATAATTTTGCAAGAATTGTAGAAGCCAAAAGAATCGACCAGCTTGACATGTACTTCATTGTTTTTTTTTTTGGACTCTAGTTAGATAAAATATTTGTCTGAACTTAACAATATCAAACATTGTACGGTTTATCCAACTCTCATAATATAGAGGAGGGTCAGTCACACTTATTGAGTAAATGCATGAGATGAGATTTATAAAACGAATGCATTTAAACTTTAATTGATATATATATATATATATATAAAACAATTATCAAGTACATTTTTCATGTGAGATGTTACATTATAAAATTAGATCCAACACTTTTCTCTTTGACGTGTATGAGTGTATGGCCATATATGCATGTGACATGAGCTAGTTCTAGGCATGTGTTATATCATTGGATCGAGTGCACGTATATTTTAGATCGAATTTGGACATGCAATCAACCAATCAGGCATATATGATCTTATCTTGTAACTTGAGATGTCCAAGCACGACATGTGCATCACAGATCTATTAATTTGTATTTTTGAAAGCATTAATTTATGCGGTGGATCGGCTGTGAATGTGATATATATATATATATATGTTAAAATTATCCATTGGTACGGGACCCGATCTGTTATGGGCAGTTTTAACCTTACCATTTAAGTTATGGTGTGGGGCTGGTATTTTTTTTTAATACCTAATTTAATTTCGGTACGGTTACAGGATTTTAAATCCCTGTTCTTCCCATACCCGTTCCCGTACCCGCTATAAATATATATATATATATATATATATATAGTTTTTCTACTGTCAGTTATTCCTGACATAAAATTTATCAGGACATTGAATGTGAGCCACTCATTTATGAAAGAACTTTGACAATAGAAAAATTGTATATATATAAACATATATTTCCCTCATATTTTTTCCTCCCACTAACATAATTTTCCCTCTATTTTTTTTTTTTTTCATTTTTTCCCTCCATTGAAACAATACTCCATTCAAAATCATTATATATAATATGACCCACATTATTATTTTCATATTACTCAATAATTTTATATGATCTTTATTAAAAAGTCATAAAAAAATACATTAATGGGATGTGGATGGTATAAGGTAAAAAACCGATCCCCTAATTGGGAGTTCCCGAACACGCACCGTTTATTTTAAGATGGGTATTCATCGGGGATGGTATTTCTCATACAAATTAGTATTGAGGATGGTAATGGAAAACCTGTACCAAACCCGTACCATTGACATCCTTATATATATATATATATATATATATATATATATATATATATATAATATGCGAATAATTATTAAACCTACACAAACATATATCTTCTTTTAAATTTTAATTGTCAAACCTCATCACATGATCATATCATATCACCTGCCCAACTCTTGATAATTATAATTATTCAATGATCTTAAGAAATATTTTAACGTCTCTTTAGTCTTAATATAAAACTTAAACATTCAACCATTAATGTTTAAAATATTTCAAATGAGGATCAAGTACAACATTCATATTAATTAGCGGTTGCTTTGCTTTTAGTAATTTGGTGGTAAGCGGCCCCTTACATTTACAATTTTTTTTTTTGAGGAAACATTTACATATTCTAATATAAGATCGTTTGTTCAAGTCATATATATTTTCTATTAAAATAATATATACTATTTTGAGTTCAGATAAGTTACATGGTAACTTGGGGATAAAAAATCATTCTTTAAAAAATTAAAAAATTATCATTAAATTTTAAACACTTTTCACTTTGACCCTTGAATTTTTTGTTTTTTTGTTTTTGTTGTTATATAAAGATCCTCCAAACTTTAATTTCTAACTCTACCGTTACATGGTGAGATATTTATATCACGTATAAACTTCAAAATCGTGCGACTCATTCTTTGAATCGTAAGCAAATAAGTGGTTCAATTTGCCATTGTTTACACCAAAAGTAGAGTAGATTATCCATACTTGAAACATCACATCATTCAACGTATTCCTAGCAATCTAGCATATTACCGTGTTCACTACATTTAATAAAAAACTATGTAAATTTCAAGTATGGATCTGCATTACATTTGGTGTGAGGAATGACAAATTGAACCATTAAAATATTGTATAATTTCGAAATCTTTGCGCGACATAATATCTCATCATGTGACCTATCTGAGCTTGAAATGGTATATACCAAATAAGAATACATATATATTACCTAAAAACAAAATCTAAATATATTTAAGGGTAAGGGTCATAGTTTAAAATAGGATTTCACCGTACAAACTGAGGGAAGTGGGTCATACCTAAAAAAGACTCATTTTTACTTGCTTTTCAATTCATTTATATTGAATCGATTTTCTATTTAATTTTTCTGGCTCGGCTAACCTACCTACCTAGCTAGCCGAGTCATTTTCTTTTATGAGATGAAAAAGTCAGGCAAAACCAAAATAAATAATAAAAAAATGGATTCGTCAAGCAAAAGGAGAGAGGGATTCCCTCGATCCCTCTAGAGATAGGCGTAGGGGGCCAATGGGGCGGGGGAGGATCTCCCCACCCCCACCCCCACCCCCAGGCAAAACCAAGATAAATAATAAAAAAATAGATTCCTCAAGCAAAAGGAGAGAGGGATTCCCTCGATCCCTCTAGAGATGGGCGTAGGGGGCCAATGGGGCGGGGGAGAGTCTCCCCACCCCCACCCCTACCCCCACCCCCACCCCTATTCCTCAACCCTTTCCCCACCACCTCCACCAAAACCTAGTTGGGGGACTAGGGGTGGGGGCATTTTGGGGGAGGTTCCTCTTTCTCCACCCCCAAACCCTATTTTTTCCATTTATTTTCATTTTAAATTTCTAATCTGAAAATCGAAATTCGAAAGTTGGAATTCGGTCATTCCAATCTCTAGTTTGACCTTGTTAAAATATTCAATCTAAAAAGTAATTAAAATATTCGTTATAAAATATATAATTGGTTTAAAGAAATCCAAAATAAATACAAATATTTCTAATACTTCAAATTTAAAGTTCAATTAATACTCATGTACTAAGTACTAATTAGTAACTACTAACTCAGGTTAATATTATAATATCTTTTTTGAATTGTTAAAACTTTATATATAAATTAAAATAATATATATATATATGGGGGAATGGGTTTGGGGGAGCCCCCCCCCCATTTATAAAATGGCGGCCAAGTTTGCCCTCACCCCACCCCTAAAACCCATTTTGGGGCAAAATTTACCCCCAATATCTTATGGGGCCCTATCCCCATGGGCCCCCATGGGGAAATGCTCATCCCTAATTCCTTCTATAGCTTTTTGTTACAAACTATACCGGTTTTCATTCCCTCTATAGTTTTTTGTTCCAAACTATACCGGTTTTCAAGACCGATCTATCAACCATACAACCATCTCTCCAAAAGATAATTTCTATTTTATTTTTACCAAATAGAACATGGTCATATGTAGGGATACCAACACCATGTATAGAAAGATAGAGAACGATATACAAAATATTGACGCCACTAATAAGAATGTAGCATATGATTTAATATATAAGATAAATATAAAAAGTAAAAAAAAGTATATCACATACTACGCTGACTATTAATATAGTTGGTATTTTGACACCGACTATTTAGTATCCAAATATTGTTCAATACAACCGCTTTAACTTTTACTAAGAAGACGATGAATAAAAAGACCGGTTTTGTCTAGAGGTGGCCAAAAACACAGATTGGAGATCACAAAATAAAAAAATAAAAAAATAATCGCTGGATTATATTAGTCGTCAACTCGATCGTCATCCTAAAAAAACAGAGAAAATCATGATCCTTTTTTTGTGTGAATGTGTGATGATGATCAATATCAGAATTATTCATCTTTAATTAGAAAAATAAATAAATAAATATATATATTTTTTATAAGACCAGCTCATCATATGCATGAACCATGAAAATGCTCTTCTGGATTTTGACTTTTTGTCTACTAATGTTTATAATTAACTAGTTAATTAAATATAAAATTATTTCTCAAAAAAATTAATTAAATATAAAATTGAACTTGGGTGATTTAAGTCTTTTTCTATATGAAGATCGCTATACATATCCCACACATTTCAAGAATATCTTTACAAATTTTAAAAAAGAATGTTGATGAATTTTTAAATTATTTTCTGGTAATCAATTCACGTGTAAATTTGTGTATAATTGAGTACAATGAAATCAGTATACTATTACTATTTATCAAATAACTCATAAACGTTTTTGCTTTTCTTAGTTTATTAAATTGATTCTTCGTACTAGCTTTTGTTAATCAATTTTAATAATTGTAAGGGTAAAATTGTACTCGAATTCATTACAAATTTACAAGTTATATGCACGGGTGTTTGACATGCAAGAAGATATTGAAACAAAATAATAATTAAAAAAGAAAATTAGCAACGGAAGCCAAAAATTTAGGTTTTTTAGATTCTTGTTTGTTTGTAATTATATTGTTAAATTAAAGATAAAAGAATACTTATACACAAAAGACAAAAACGATCAAAACTCAAATAAGAAAAATCATGGGTATCGTAACGATTTTATTAAAAAGTAATTTATTAACCAAATTGGTGAAATCCATTTTGTATATTTTTTTAAATTCAAGTATTGTCGGACATGACGAGATTAATTAGACTTTACAAGTACGGTTCAGAATACTACTCTCATTATTGGTGAGATGTTACATATGGACTACAACTCTCACAATCGGAAGAAAACTTCTCACACATACTTGTAAAATGTGTATGGTGGGACTCGAACCTCTGACCACTAGGTTCTGACCACTAAGTGTGGAAGGGAGGTGCACAACCATCTCTACGAAAAAGTCATGTGCCAATTAAATAATTAATTAACATTTAATGAGAAGAGGAAATCAGATATATTACTTGTCTAGATCAAATCAAACACTGTTAAGGGAAAAAAACACACAAACATAGATAAACTTGTAAAGACGAGGATAAAACTTGTCATACTACTAACTACTAAGGTGGATTCAAACTCTCACTCTCCCAAAAACAATTGTTTCCCAACTAGACTCCATAAATTTTATTCCTTGTCCACAACGATGAGGTAATATTATTTATTTTATTTTGGAGATTACATTAAAATAAAATAATAGCTATAAATTATTATTCAATTCCTTGTTCATAAATGCTGAATTTCGTACATATTTTTTTATAATGATATCTATAGATTTTGTGACAAAGTTTGATTACCGGATATTTATTTTTATATACCATATAACGACTCTAAATTATTGATTTAGATGAAAAATATATAACGTATGAAATTCCAAAAAAAAAAACCAACTTAAAAAAAATTGGATATAGTAATATAGTATAGTTATTACTTATTACTTAATAGTGTCTCTATTGTCAACAGGGGCGTAGCTCAGCTGGTAGATGGACGAATTTGGGACTTGGGTAAATGACTCCCAGATCAGCGGCTCGAATCATACAAATGGCGAAAGCTTTTAAAAAAATACCTGAACTAATAGATGTTGTCTCAAAAAAAAAAACAAAAAATAGTGTCTCTATTAACACTATTTAATACATACAGGAACATAGCTAATTAGTAGATGAATGGTGGATAAATAACTATCAAATCAATGACACCGTATATAACTTAAAAAAAAGGGAAAATTGTACTAAATTACCCTAACCTTTGCAACAATTGCAGCAAGATCGCATTTTTATCAAAATAACGGATTAGTACTTTTGACCACCGGTTGCCCGTTAAAGATAATGGTTGACCAATCAAATTTTCTGAATTGTGACAAATACCCCTAATTAACCAATTTTTCATTATTATTATTATTAAAAAATAAAAATAAAAAAATCAGAAAATAAATTAAAAAAACAAAAAATAAAGTTTTTTTAAAAAATAAAGTTTAAAAATTAATTAATTAATTAAAAAAACCAAAAAAATTAGAAAAATAATAAAAAATTTAGAAAAAGACAAACGACATAATTTATTTTAGTGTTCTTAAACAAAATTTAATATCAATGCAAGTGATTATTTAGAAAAAAAAATGACAGACTTCTTCTTCATCAAATAATTACCTGTAAGTGTTCTTCAACAAACTTTAACACCATATGCAAATTTTCTTGATATGTTACACATCTATTTTATATTTTTAGTGACCCACTTCTTCCCTCTCTTTCACTTCTCTCACCCAAATCACCAAACACCTTGTAGGCACCCACACACAAAATCTCTTTAAACACAAAGTCTCACTACAAAACCACATTCTTCACTCAAATTACACATATCACTGGTAAAAACAGTTCAACACTGCTAATCAACATCACCAAAGGGAAAATAAAGAGTTTTAGCTGAGTGAATCCATCTAGTCTAATGTGTGTTTCCTCTGCCATTGTTGTTCATTTTCTTCTACCGAAAACAGAGCCCCTGAAAACACAACAACTATTGGATCTCAACCCCTCTTCATAGTCTTCAAAACCGTTGTCTTCTTTTCGTAACGGAGACGAATTGAAAGGCTTATCAGTTTCTCTTATGAGGTTGCCATGGAAGAGATCAAGAGAAAGAGAGCAACAAAATAGAGAAGACTTTTGCTCTGAAAACGTATTAGAGAAGATGGAGAGAGATATGGTTCCAATTAAATATCTAGGAACCAAATCTCTGGTGTTTTGTTAATTTTTTTTTTTAACTTTTTACCCAGTTTTTTTTTTAAGAAAATATTTAAAGATTTTATTTCTATGATTTCTTTTAAAGTAGAATGACCTTATTACCCTAATAACATAAAAATCCCAGTTAACTCAAACGGTCAACCGTTTGGTTTAGGGTACTAGACTGTTATTTTGGTAAAAGTGCAATCTAGTTGCATTTTTAGTAAAGGTTAGGGTACTTTAGTGCAATTTTTCCTAAAAAAAACACTATTTAAGAAGAAGAATATTTTATATAAATTGGTATCAGAGGAAGTACATGCAGGCACATAGTCTCTCTCTCTCTCTCTCTCACTCTCTCTGTGTTTCAGTCTCTCAGGTTCAAAAGCAGAGCTTCTTTTTCTGCAGCTTTCACTGCAACACATATATCCTCAGACTTTCTTCTTCTCGTGAAAAAACAACAAAAAAGGTTTCTCTAAAACTTACACGTTCATCCATTTCTCGCTTCTTCTTTGTTTACACTTTATTTTTCTCTACTTTTCATTTTCTGAACAGTCTTTCAGAGGTAACAGAGAAATCACAAAATCTATACTTTCTGTCTTTTTGTCACGTGAATTTTTTTTTTGTTGGGTTTCCATTTATTTTCCAAGCAGCCAAACAGAGCAAAAAAGCAGAGTACTTGGTTTGAAATATTCAAAGTGACTCCCTAAAAAACATGAAAATTCATGCTTCATTGTATATTTTATCTAATTATTTGCGTTATTAGCGGTCATATTTATGTGGGGTTGTTTAAGTTTCCATGTATAATTCAAAATAACACACCATTTTTATTTGATTCGTTTATTTCACAATTTATATAATATATATTGTTTCAGGGTTGTTCCAATCGAGAAAACCAGCCGCAGTCGATCAAGATTCGTCTAAGGGTATGTTTTATTGATTCATGTTATCAAATCATTGCTGGTTTTTTAAATTTTTTTCAATTGGGGTATTGAAATTTTTGATTAGGGAGTCATAGTGAAAAATGAAGAACTCGGTTTCGGATCAGAGTTTTTATATTGAGAGTGAAGAAGAAGATGATGATGAGAAGATGTTGGAGGGAAATGAAAATGAAGTAGGTGATGATGATGATGGCAATGACTCTGATTCTTCAGGCGAAATTCGACAGCAGACCATTAATCCTGGTTCTTACAACACTACTTGGCCTCAGAGTTACAGGTTCTTGTGTTTTGTTCAATTAATTTCATTAATTGTAATGATTTGTTCTTCAATTGCTATGTGAATATCGTTAATTTTAATAATTGGTTCTTCAATTGCTATCGAAATAATAATAGTTTGATTTATCATTAGAACTTACCTTTACTCAGTTGAATGTTATGAGAAGTTTCTTACAAATATGCATAGTAAAAGTTGGAAATTTAATGTTTTACGTTAAGATTGTTTCGATTTGGTATTGGAGGAAGACATTGATTGATGTTCCATAAGCGCAAATGGGTACCGGAAAGTGTGGTTTATTATGGTCGGATGATTCTTGATTTTGATCTATTTGACTGTGATGTGAACAAAAGTTGCAAATCGTATAAATAATCATGTATGACCTTGGCCTACATATCCTTTTGTAATTATTGAATTAAATGTTGTGATTGTGTCATAATTGGGAGTACAAAAGGAACATTCTTGTTAATCAATATGTCATTTGATTAGTATGCTCAGTGTCCTAATGATGAACTCTAATTCACCTTGATTGCTTATGATGCTTTTGTAACGAGTTTGACATACTTAACGCGTTTAATTAATGTTTCAGGCAGTCTATCGATCTCTATAGTAGTGTACCATCTCCGAGTATAATTTTGGGAACTCCTACACTGTCTAGATTAGGCAGTTCCTTTTTTTCCTCATCGCTAACAAGAAGGCACACTCCAGAATCACTTTCTGCTGCTACAAAACCTCTGCTACAGAAATCATCAGATGAGCTGCCACCACAACAAAGGCGGAGTTCTCATTATTTGTTTCCTCCTCTTCCGCCATCAAGGAGGAGTTCTATAATCAAGGATTCGAGACCATCCCATGTCTCGCATGGAGTTCCAATTTCTCGCCATAGCTCATATGCACAAGCCGTGGTAAATGGTTAGTTACTTCATTTCCTGCACCTTAATGACAATACTAGATGGCGAAGTACTTAATACTTATGATGACATCGAAAGATCATTCTTATTAAACTAGTGACATTATTGCTCCATTTGAATAAACAAATTGATGACCTTAATGGTCATCGAATATGTCTGTATATTGCCACTTGCGCGGTTGTGCCCACCAAGCCTAATAATCCTATGTCAACCCATCATCTGCGGGGACCACATTAGTCAATCATGTAGTGTTGAATATGCAGACACATCCTCACTAATATACTCAAACTGCTGGCATGAATAAAATATCATTCGGGTGTGCTTGGTATCTATAGACAGCCAAAACTGACTTCAATTTGATGGAAAATTTATATTTTGGGTGTTGCCTTTGTCTGTAGCTCATCGATATCTTGCTTGAACTATGGTATAGGCTGCTACCTGCACATGGTGCACATGGAAAGATTGACTAAGAAAGGAGAATCTGGGTGCTGATAATCTGTTATATGATCTATAGTGTAATCTTTGTATTATTATTTTAATAAACTTCTGATTTCACTAATTGTAATTTAAGTACCTAAAATCTTACTTGAACTCGATCGAAAAGTAATCAGTTTGAGATCGGATAATCAGTGTCTAAGATTTCAATCGTTGTTTTAATGGTATATGCAATGCAGGCTTGAATGTTCTATGTGGAGTTGGAATTCTTTCCACCCCTTATGCTGCGAAAGAAGGAGGATGGTTTGGACTTGCCATTTTGATAACATATGGAATCCTTTCTTTCTACACTGGAATGCTACTGCGTTACTGCTTGGATAGTGAACCTGGCCTCGAGACTTACCCCGACATCGGTCAAGCCGCATTTGGTACCGCAGGCCGAATCGTCATTTCGGTACTATTTTCTCCATTAATATTCTTTAAAGAAAAAGTTTATAAAAATCAATTTTCTATCTTTTGAGGGTTTTGCTATATTACCGGTACTTTATTGTTACCAAGACTATCATCCAACGGTAGATATTAAAGTTTATTAAATTGCGACTAGTCCCCGGTAACATTAAAATAATGTTAAGTTAGCTATTGTAATCAATTTTCACCCAACTGTAAAAAATTTCTATACAATGCCACTTTGCTTTCTAAAAATATAAAATTATTTGAAAAAGAAGATTTCTGATTGGGCACTAATGTTGTTTTTGGTGTTGTCTTTTTGTTGTGTGCAGATAATATTGTACGTGGAACTATACGTAAGTACAGCTGGCTTGACTGAGTTTTTAATTTTTATGTATCTTATATGTAGTTTACTTCTTTAACCACATAGTTGTCTATATGGATATTAAAAAAGACAAGCTAGATTCCAGTACAAGGGACTTACCTTTATATTCTTGGGTTCCATTCCACATTTAATATTTTCATTGACTAGTCAGTCCCACCATTGAAATGATGATACAAGGAAAAACAACAGAGTCCAGAGACTTCTAGTAATGTTTCCTACAGCCTACTCACCAATTAATTTTCCTTGTCATAGAATTGAATATATTGAGAGCACATCTACTAATCGGGAATGAAATGAAAGCGAGTCAAAATTCATGGGAAAGGGAATCGGGAAAGGGAACTTGATTCCTTAGGTGGGAGGGGGGAATCAAGTTCCCTTTCTAGCAGGAACTTAATTCCTGATTTGTGTGTGAGACCGGCATAGCAATCACAAATCAGTAATTTAGTTATCTTTCCCTCATTAGGATTTCTGATTAGTAAATACGCTATGATTGATTAATTTTGAATGAATTCCCTCTAGTAACATCATACCATTAAAGCATACTTGAAAAACCAGGGTGGTTCTCCATATGAATAGTAAATGTCAAAGCTAATGGTTGCTTTTTGAATATGAAGTTTCTTTCAACAATGGAATAGATGAGAACTCTGAATAGAGATTGTTGAGCTTCAAAACTTTATTATTCGTTTATTTTTAAACTGCAAGAAGATGCTTCATTGGTCAGATTGATATGATCTCTTTGATTGTAGAAATTAATGTTCAATGTCTATCTATACTTGTGGCTACATATAAATAATATGGAACTATAACACAATCTCTATTTAGAACTTGGTAACAAGCCACTGGTGCTTCTCATCCTTCGTTAAGTTTCTATATTAAATTTTGTTCAAGTAATTTGCTTCTGGTAATGCTGATTTTCAGTTTGTGAACTAATCAAATCATGCCAACTGCTGCCATATCCAATTTTTTTTGGGAGGAAATTGTTTGAAATCGTAAGTATTGAGGACATCTAAATCGTTTTACCGTGCAGGCCTGCTGTGTTGAATATATAATTTTGGAGAGTGATAACTTATCATCATTATTTCCAAATGCGCATTTAAGTTTTGGTGGATTTTATTTGAATTCACACCATCTGTTCGCGTTGGTGACTACCCTTGCTGTTCTTCCTACTGTTTGGCTCCGAGACCTCACTGTACTTAGCTATATATCTGGTAAGCATTCCATAGTTGATGGTTGGAGTTGCATTGGTATCATAAATGAAACGGTCCATACCAGTTATTTGGTGCAAACTGATACATAGTTCATTATTTAGGGCCAAAGTGAAAGCGGCTGGATTATTCATGGCTTATATCAAATGGTACTTGTAACATACATGATGAAATTTATGGTCTGTTTTTATATGAGAACCAGCGGAACTAACCATGTCCAAGAGTGTTTGGGGGCTCGTGAATATTTCGACAGCTAATTTGAATTGGCCTTGTTTTGCCAACTTAATTTGTGGCTTCCTTTGTTTCCAGTCGGCGGAGTAATTGCATCAGTCCTGGTGGTCCTCTGCTTGTTTTGGGTCGGTCTGGTAGATCAAGTCAGCATACATAGCAAAGGAACACCACTGAACCTTACAACTCTTCCTGTCGCTATTGGCCTCTACGGATACTGCTACTCAGGACATGCTGTATTCCCGAACATCTATACTTCAATGGCGAAACCAAACCAATATACATCGGTACTCTTAACATGGTAAATGAAAATTAAAACCAATTACATGACTTGTTAAGAGATTTATAGTTACGACAATTTATCACTCGATTGTGAGGGAATTGTTTTTTAATTACTGAGGACCTTATAATCAATTATTTTACTTACTAATATGACTATTTTACATGCAGTTTTGGTATTTGTACCTTGATGTATGCTGGAGTTGCAGTTATGGGATACACGATGTTCGGAGAATCAACACAGTCGCAATTCACTCTCAACATGCCCCAAGATTTGGTTGCCTCAAAAATTGCTGTTTGGACTACGGTAAGCACATGTCATCGATCTTAATAGAATCTCTTAAAATGATCTTTGTTTTATGTCTCCAGTGTCTATTTCTTTTGTTCTTGATCACAGTAGTTTTACATCTTTCAATTTGCAGAGTGTTTTCAAGCATCATTATGTAAATTTAACCATCGTATTGTAGATTGATTGCTAAGACACGTTTATGCTGTTTTGTTCTTTTGCAGGTGGTCAATCCATTTACCAAATATCCTTTTTCTTGAATACATATTCAAAAATTGTATAGCATGTGTCGAAAGATGACTCTTCGTATACAAGTGCTTTGAGTCAATTAGTGAGTACGACTTTTATAATTTTTTCAGTGACTGAAAATAAAAACATTTACAGGACAATATAATAATTCTCTGTTGATGAACATTTTTCAATTTCCATCTAACATGTCTCACTATGCTATGTTCTATTATAACAAATATGCTTTTCCTTAATTAGAGCCACATATGCATTAACCATTTCTCCAGTGGCATTGAGTCTTGAAGAGTTGATACCATCAAATAAGTCTCAGTCTCACATATATGCTATCTTCATTAGAACAGCGCTGGTGATCTCTACCTTGCTTGTCGGCCTTGCCATCCCCTTCTTTGGTAAGTCTCTCGTATATCAGTTTGCTTGACAATATGCTTGCGAAGGAGTCTTTTTGTCTTATGAAAATCATAAAAAATCATGTCAAAATGAAGGAAGCAGGTTGGAACCTGGCTACAAAGGGATTGATATTGGTGTGATCCGAACCATTATCATAGTCCTGAACTTGACGGATCATTCCTTTTTTCTGAGATACGAAATATGGGATTTTTTGTTTCATTTTCTGTCAGCTACATGTTACATGATTTGAAATTTCTTACCATTGTAGGTCTGGTGATGTCACTGATCGGATCTTTACTCACAATGCTTGTGGTTAGTACTCTTCTGTCTTTACGATCATTAGACTTCTTCTAGAAACTTTTTGTTGGGAATATATGGAAAAACACATAGATGTAGTGGTTAAAGCATACAAAATTCACTATGTTTAAGGTTGGATTGTATTTGCACTCCTTCAGGACAATCACCTAGTTCAAAAGAGACCAATTTTTCCATAAAATTTATAACATCTATCTATTTTTAATATATTTCCAACACATTTAACATGAAATTTGCTAATAAATACTTTCTATGCAGACTTTAATACTTCCGTGTGCTTGTTTTATGAGCATCTTGAGGGATAAAATAACTCGTGTTCAGGTATGATGAACTATTACACGACCATTTATGTATGTACTTAGCTCTTTTTATTAAGAACAAGAATTGAGATTCTCTCTTTTTCAGGGTGCACTTTGTATTATAATTATAATAGTAGGGGTTATATCATCGGTCATTGGAACACATTCGGCCCTCTCCAAAATCATTGAGAACTTGATCGGCTGAAGGTTTCGAGAAATTTTGCCAACATTTTATGATGTAGAATAGATTGTGATAGTTGAAACGGCTATCTTTCTCTGTTCTCTATTTCAATTTTGAGTTAATGTCGGATGATATATGAATGAATGATTTAAACCTGTTTACACAACTCAACAGGATCAATGGATTGATATGGAGATTTTCATGTATGTTCAAGAAATAATCAAGAGATGACTGAATATGTTGTTACAGTACTTTCATGGCACCAATTCATTAGTATTTCTTCATCATGTTATATCGTTAGTTTTGTGGACATGATTTCCAGTGTTCTTTGATTATTGCATTAATGCATTGTAGTAGATTATATTATATTTGCTATGGATATTAATACTATGACATGTCCATCAATTTAAATTTTTTTTATATTATATAAACGTATTATTGAAATAAACTTGCAAATTGAGATCGTAAGGAGAACGAATCGACAGAGCAAATCTAGTCGATTCGTTTATAAATCAGTACATTACGTGGGTTTAGTTATCTATCTAGTCAATTTGTTTATAAATCCGTAAAATTATAATCTATAAAATATTATAGGGACATAGTTCAATCCAATACAATTTATATACTAGTTTTGTTTTGTTAGTTTTCTCCAACATCTTGTTACTTGGCTCTTTAATTCTTGATAAAAACATTATATTGATGGAAAGTTAGAAACAATGTTCATGAAAATGTAATAATTATGACAGCGGAATCTGTATGTTTTAACTGATCAATTGGTTCATGTAGTGATTTTGACAATGAGATTAGTATGTTTTAACTAACTTGGTAAGAAAGAAAAGAAATTGTAAGTGTGTTTTACCCTGCAAAGAAAGATCAAATTTATTTACCTTGACAATAACCAATTTGGTCACTTCTACTGAGAATGTCTGGATTTTCCAAACCCTAATTTATCAGAAAACAGTGAAAGAGCATACAAATTGCAAAATTGAAAAACTGCCCTCATACTTGATCATCAACACCTACCTGGCCTGTACCTAGAAAATTTCCATGGTCACAACTCAAACAAACCATAAATTCTTCAAAATTGAAGATGATGTTCAGTCCTAGCTAATAGCTACTGGTAGGTGGATGAACAGCTGCATATTGTCTGTCCATAACCTCAACGAGCTTGTTGGCGATGGCACCAGCATAAACAGAAGAACCTTCAAATATCTACAAAATTCAAAAAAAAAATATATATATATATATATAAATATAATGCCCAAAAAAAACCCACATAGCAGAAAAAGAATGGCGCATGCACCTTGGTGTTGAAGAGAAAACTGTAGTAATCACCAATAAGGCCACCAGCAACATGATGAAGATCCAGCTGAAGGTCGTCTAGAAGCTTGGAAGCAAACAACAAGCAATCGAATATTTTCTTTCGCTGGATGAGTTTGATGGTAACTTGATCGTCAATGATACGAACATCAACTTCTGTATCCTTAGATTTCCTCTGAAGCCAAGAGCTCCTTAAAGATCCATTATTATGATCAAGAGGCTTCATGTTAGAGCTCTGATCAACATCATCATCTTCTGTTTTGTGTCTCTTGCTCCTTTCCCTACCACACCTCTTTTTCTCCACCAGTAATTTTAGCTCATTCACTGTTCTCAATAGCTCTTTTATGTATTCAATAGCATCTCCCACCACTGAAGCTCTATCAGTCTGAATTCAATTCATTAATTAAAGATTCATAATAATAATAATACGAAGGAGCAGCAGTTATCAGGTTAAGTATACTAATGAAATCGCACGATAAGATCTTCAGGTATATTTATATTTACCTTGGTGGGGTACGGAACCAAACTCCTCAAAGCCTTGTACTTATCATTCAACTGTTCTCTCCTTTGGCGCTCGGTTGCAAAGTGTTTTTTAATCTTGCCTCCTCCAGTTTCCCTTCCTCGACCAATACAAGCGATTTCTCTAGTGAACTCCAGTACCCTATTATCGTACTCTAGCTCTAGATCCACAGCTCCTCCATTATTTGTGTCTCTCTCATCCCCAAACAAGCTGTAACCATGTGGAATAGATTGGAATAACTCCCTGAACAACGGAGGCTGCTGTGGAGGAAGGTTCAAATGAAATAAGGGGTCATACAAAGAAGATGATGCACTACTATCTGCGGCCGTGAAGCCTAATGGAGTTTGGTTTGGATTTGCAAAGGGGATGGATGAATTTGAGACTGTACATCTGGGCAAGTGTAAGAAATTGAGAAGGTCTGGTGTAGTTGAAGACGAAACATTATTGATATCAATATCATGATGTCCTGTCTCGTGGACACCGGTATCCCAATTCGACTCTTCGTAAGGATCGTGAATCACTTGTTCCATCAAATGGGATAGTTGTTGGTTTTGAAGTTCCAGTTCCATATTCTCTTCAACCGCACCTTCTGCCATGGAGTTGGGATCAAAGCACTCGTACATTTTTTGATGGAAATCAATACGAGATGACGAGGGTTGGTTAATGTTTTTATTAGTAGTCTCCTTGGCCTTTTCCTCCCATGCAAACCGCCCTCTCAAACTAACAATGAAAACCGTTTGACCTTCAACAACCCACAACAGGATGCAATACTTGTGTGTGTTTGTTAGTTGCAGCTGAAAGAGTATCAATTAATTCTTTTATAATTAAAAAAATAACTTAATTTTGAAATCATGGAAAGTTTGTGACTTCCAAATTAATTTTTTAATGTATAAGCTATTTGGACAATAAATAATCGGGCAGCTACCCACAAATAACGCAATGTTGTCATTCTCATCTAATTCTTACAGCTGTTTAAACAATAATTCCTAAACGATTGTTGCAATCTATTCCGATTAGAAACTGTTATACATGGCATAAACATAGTTGAATAATCTACCTATAGTATGCCTGGAAAATCCTTAATTTATAATTATAACTATTAAAATTATGAGTTTATGAACCAAAATACACAGTAATTGTAGATGATTATGACTAAATTAAATGACCCAATTTTCTTGTATCCCTAAAGAAGGCACCTTAAATAGGAGCATTATAGCTGACGAAAGATAAACTTTCTTGTTTATAAACTCTTGAGTCTTGATTAGCATAAAAACTTACATTAGAATGTTCAAGTGATAGCCAAATGACTGATATAGTAAACCAAAACCTAAGGCAAGGGAACAAAAGTTATGAACAGTGATTTGCAACGTAAAATTATGAGCCCATCACCATGTAAGAACGTTAAGCAACCAATTTCATACACTAAGCATAAAGGAGAGCAGCAGCGGAATTGATACAAGAGGGATGCTAGAATCACTCTCTCAACCCACTTTCTCTTCCTATGATGATATGTGTACACCTTCTACTTTTTTTACATCAAATTTAGAATCATATAAATGCACTGTTTTCTTTTTTAATGTTACTTACAATTCAAATTTATGTTCCCAAATTGCCGTTTTTCTTCTATAATATATAAAACCATAATTAATATGTTACAAAATACCTAGAATTAATATATATATATATATATATATAAATTAACAGTATATTCAAAACCATAAAAAGAAGCTAAAAAAAGATGTTTTAAAACCATTCTGAAACAACTATTTTATTATTCATGTAAAATAAACAATTTAATTAATACTTAATATGATAAAATAAAATTGCAACGGTAAAAAGACTAATTGATATACAATTATAATATACAATTTAATTAGTATAATATGCAGATTAATTCATACTATATATACATTTATTTATTTATTTATTGTTTTTTTTAATATTACAATATTTATATAATGTTAAAGTTATTAATTCTGGTTTTTTAAGCATTTAATTTTGGGTTTTATTTATTTATGAAGAAAAATGGTAATTTGGGAAGATGTTAGTTGGTTTGAATGATAAATAACATTAAAAAACAGTGCATTTATGTGGCTTTAAATTTAATGTCAAAAAAGTAGAATTACATCTCATCACATGAAGAGAGAGTGGGTTGAGTGAGTGAGTTGAGAGAGTGAATTTAGTACTCCTCTTGATACAGATAATGTATAAACAATGAGGGATACTAAATACACTCCCTCAATCCACTCTCTCTTCTTATGTTGGCACATGTCAACCTTTTGCTTTTTACTATAAAAATTAGGGCTAATAAATGAAGAGTTGTGCTATTGGCACACCCCATATTAGTGTATTTATGCCCCAATTTTTAAAATTTTGATTTAATTAAATTAAATTAAATGTTTTTATTACTTTTTTTATTTATTTCCAAAACTAACATTTTTACTTATTTTTCAAATTTAATACATTTCATATCTGATATCTCTATCTCTAATCTATGTATAAGTTCCTTTCTCACCTCTATTGAATGATTTATTTTTTCTTCATTTTTTTTTCTTCCTCTTATTTCATGGTGGAAAAGAAAAGAAAAAAAGAATTGTTTCAACATAACGACAACTTGATATCTTTATAAAAAAAAGTAAATGTCAAATTGACTTCTAGAGAAAGAATTGTTTCCAGATGCTTGATATCGTTTCCCAGACAATTATGTTTGATATCGTTCTTAGACAATTCTTCCATATGCTTGATATCCTTCTCAGACTTTTCCATAATATTTTGTATGTATGTAAAAAAACAAATTTTAGAGTTTAAGAGTTAAGAAAAAAAAATTCACAGATATATGCATGATTTCTTTTTTTGGAGAATGTGGAGTTTTATTAGATTTACCATGTAGAAGATTTTTTTTTCCTTAAATTGTACATCTATTTAAGTAATTTCGATAAAGGAAAAAAAAAAGAATAGTACATAATTAAAAAGTAGGGGAGCATCACTCTAAATGAATTATTTTTTCATCTTATTTACTACTCAAACCAAGCATTCTCTTCCCATAATACCCTCATTTGTTTACCAAATATAATTTGTCATCTCTCATTTAATATTTTTCAAAAATCCTTTTGACTTTTTTAAGGAAAAAAAAGGTTTTAAACGAAAAAGGTTTTTTTTTAAACTCAAAAACACCATTTATACTCTTTTAAAATAGATATAATTTATATTCTCACTTATTTCATTCAATATTTATTATAATATGGAAAAGATGATTGCAATATATATATATATATTACTCTCAAATATCATTTATACTTTTTAAATAAATAAATAAATAAATATATATATATATTAAAGGAGTATAAATGATATTTAGGAGTAAAAAAAGAGAGTTAAACTTGTAGTAAAAAAAACTTAGAAATGTTCTTTTTTTTATTAAAAAAAAGTCAAAATGGTTTTTGGAAATAATTAGACGAAAGATATTACAAATTATATTTTGTAAAAAGAAAGGACAATTTAGAAAGATGTTGGTTGGTCTGAATTGAAAAAACAATACATTCATTATAATCCAATTTTTATGTCAAAAAGTAAAAAGTTGACATGTATCAACATAAGAAGAGAGAGTAGATTGAGAGAGTGGGTTAGGAGAGTAAATATAGCATTCATCAATCCTCATAAACAATATATATTTGTCGGTAACAATTCCACCAAGGGCTAGGGATAAAGATAACGATAAAGTTCCACCAAGGGTTAGGGATAAAGATAAAGATAAAGATAAAGATAGTGAGATTATGAACACAATAGCCATGCCAGTGGTGTTTTTTTTAATTAAAAAAATGAAAAGAAAAAAAAATTATAAATGGTATTAAATGAAGGAATGTACAATACAGAGAAAGCAAACTGAACAACAAACAAAATGTGAGACAAGAACAAAACGAAAATGTATGGGGCAAAGGAGACAGTAGTCAACAAGGATGCCAGCCAATGAAACTCATTCCACAAACATACACGATACCAACAACATAAGAAAAGAAGAGAAAAGGTACTACGTACTTGGGCGGTGAGAAGTATAGTGATTTATGAAATAATTTATTAACATTTCACAAAATGACAGATAATATTTATTAATTTAATTTTTGTAAAAAAAAAAAATTTACGTAATTTACCCCCTCACGTAATTTACGTAATTTATTAAGTAGAGAAAGAAGAGGGTGTTTTTGAAGAATTTGTTTTATCTATTACAATCGAGGTTTAGCTACAATATATGTATTTATTTTTTAAAGTATTATATTGTTATATAAATTTGGGAATTTTTTATTCAAAGGGTCGTTCGTGCTCGTTTGGTTGAGCTTTTTACTACCTCAAAAATGTGTCTATTTGAGTTTTTTTAGAATTGTTTGGTTTGACTTTTGAGATTGTCTATTTTAAATCGAGTAGAGGCTGATAGAGTTTAAACCTCTATTAGACAAAAACTCATGGTAGAGGTAAAAACTCATGGATGGAGATGTGCTCATTCAAATTGACTTTATTTTTAAAAAAAATCTATTAACCAAAAAACTATAATCCTTTTTTCAAAAACTCAATTTTAATAGATTTACTTCAAATAGATCTTTTATCAATATAGGTTTTTCAAAAGACCAATCAAACAAGCACAAATCTTTTGGTGCCGTGAAGTACTGTATTATTATTGGTTGGTTATCGAAAAGAAATAATTTTTTAGATGTTTTATTTATTTTAATTTTTTTTAACCTTTGAATTTTATCAATTATTGGATTAAAATCCAATGACCAATTTTCACTCCAACAACAATACAGATACTGTATTATAGTTAAATCCTTACAAATTAATCCAATATCCACTTTTCACTCCAACAACAATACAGATCCAATTAAAACCTCCAAATTATGTGATGGGAAATTATGTGATGGGATATCATCGGGACAATCTCGACTCGGTTTTTATTTATTTATTTTATATATATACATATACCATATCATTGTTTTTAAGGAAGACTTGAAGAGTTTTTATTAAATTTTAGAAACATTTTCTTAAAACAAAAATAGAAAAAAAAAACAGAAAATCAGAAGAAACGGACACTAGACAACGAAGTCAAAATCATAATATTGGTAAAACACACGAGGGAAAAAGTCTAATCGGACGGCGGAGAATGTTCATCATCACCATCTCTCCTCCACCAACCTCCATTCAACACTGTTCTGCTTCTCTCGGTTTCAAACTACTCCTGTTCTCTATATCCATATTTTGTTTTCTTCTTCTTCTTTAATTTTTTTTTTTAAAAAAAAATGTCTCCAATCGGGACCGTACACTTTTCTCCATCAACCAGGACTCTCCAACCAAGAACCCCACATCGCCAATCACGTGATTTCTCAACCATTCCTCGATTTCTCTCGTTTCCCATCTCCAAAGACATTTATTTGCCTAGAAATCCCATGTCTTTTACGCAGACAATACATCACGTGATTGATCGAAAGAAAATTAGAGTCTCGAAAGAAGTGTCCGTACAACAACAACTTGACGATTATGCGCCTGTGTCAGTTCAGCTTCAATCCATTAATAGCGAGACCCTGTTCGATCGGATCGTTGCAGAGGCTCAACAGCTTCAAGAACCACTTATTATTGTTTGGTAAGTATTTATAGATTCAATTCTTCAATGGTTTCCTCTTATTTTGTTCATTCAATAAGAAATTTTGCATTTTTTGTTGTTGTTGTTAAATTTGCAATTTGGAATATTATTATTATTATTATCAGTATTGTTTTTTTGCAAATAATGGAAGCTTTGGTCGAATTGGTTTTATGGGAATTTGTAGGATGGCAAGCTGGTGCAGGAAGTGTATATATTTGAAACCAAAATTAGAAAAGTTGGCAGCTAATTATTATCCAAGGTTAGTTTGATTACTTCTCTGATCATTTGAGATAATTAAATTTTAAAACGATGTGAAAACTGAAGCTTTTGGGAAAACGGCATTGTTATTTCTGTAGTCATTGTGGTAAAAATAGCTTAATTGGGTAACTCTGACTTCAGACTTCAGTTTCGATCTCTGTTTTTGAAGTAGTAGAAGGTTGTTTATTGAAATGTCTAATGATTTTACTCTTTTTATTTTCAATAGAGTATGCAGTTCAAAACTTGTTTTCCTGAACCAACAAACTTGTATCTGGATAGCTAAGAGGATCTCATGCACTGAACTTATATTTTCAAATTTGGTTGGACTTATTGTCTATTAGTTTTTTTTTTCTTAATAAAAATAAAAAATTCAAAGTACAGCTATTCTCTTCATCAGCACGCTAGCAGAACTTGCCCATTTTATTTTCTTTTTCCTTTTCTGTTTCTTTTAACCTTTTTTGGACCTTGCTGGGATGTGGCAGGGGCGTTGTTGCGGGGTGGGGATGGGTGTATGGATGAATGATTGATGGGGCGGGGTGGGGTGCCTTTGAGTTTGATTCCATGTTTGTGGTTTTCAGGCAGTATGCATTTTATTGATTATAATCTCATTAAATTTGCTTTTTTCTTCCCAAAGTACAAATTTTCTCTTATAGTGCACATCAGTGTTGCAATATCATTTGCGGTTCCTGAAACCTGAATTCTTCCAATGGTTAAAACATCTTGGATTAATAAACAGATCTTGGTCTCGAACACACACACATAGACATGCATGCATGCTTGCGAAGACTAAGGTGAAAAATTTGCGAAGACATGCATGCATGCACTAGGGTGTCTGCACCCTATCTGATGCTATATTTCCATGTAGATACCAATAATATGTGGTGTGAAAACGGTTTTAGAGAAAAGTGATACTTGTTTGTTTTTCTGTTTGTAATTGTGTGATATTATTGGAGCCAATGATATTGAGTTAGCTGGCTTAAAATTTATTATTAATGAAACTTTTCCTTACTCCTTGGCTTAACAATTAGTGCAGATTGCGGTTCTATTATGTCGATGTCAACACTGTTCCTCACAAGCTTGTTGCTCATGCAGGAGTAACAGTAAGTCTTATAATTTAACTTTTTTTTTTCTCTGTAGTTTGTGTGATGTCTAATTGTATTATTATTCAAGAAATTTTGATGCAGCATTTGTTTATTTGTAACTTTATACTTAATTGGTTGTTAGGATATTAGTATCGTAGTATCTTAGTTATTAACTAAATGTACTATTCAACAAAACTATTGATGGCCATGTATCACTATAAATATAGTAAATAGAATTTTAACGATAATAATATTTGTAGGACTTGTAAAAACACAATTTGGATATTTTAAACCGAAAATGCTACTATTTGTGGGAAACTTCTTCCATTGAAATATGACATGTCAGACACTTGAAGATACACACTCGTTGTCCTCTTGTGTGTAACACTAGTACGAATTGCTATAAGAAAAGTGTATTTTTGAGGCAACTATGGAAGTTTTGTTATAAAACTTTCTAGCTGGAGGAACTTATAAATAAGAAAAATATTCTCTGTTGCTATATGCTCTTCAAGTTAAATGTTGTCAATTAGCCACTTAGCAAGAAATCGGGATTCTTGATCTTAGAGGGAGTTGTCAGTTACAGATATCTAAAACCGACACACATGAAGATGTTAGACAAATGTGCTTAGACAGATAATTTTAGTTGGGGCTGATATCTTGCTACACTATCTATGGCATATCTAAGTCCTTCTGACACTAGTGCAAGGTGTTTTTTCCTTTTAATAATGATTGACTGCTAGCAGTTGTTGGACCTGGTTGACTGGATCCCCGATCCTGTAGCTCACCCATTGCGTCAAGGGTCGTGTTTTTCTTGTCAATAGCACAAAACTTAATCTAGATTATATGCAGCCTACATTAATCTATGAAACAAATATGCCCAAATCTCTAATATTATATATTGATCATATATCCATGAATGCACTTTTCTTTGGCGGACCATGCTTACCTCTTTAGTTAAATGATATCCATAAATATACATCTGCAGAATGTTGATTGACACTCAATTGTTTCTTTTTATGTGTCTGGTTGCGATGGACTCCGAAATCCATTCAGAAAATGCCAACTATTCAGGTAAACTGCATTTCAAATAAACAATCCGTAACTATCAGCTTTTAGGGTTCTAAATAAGCTGCATTAAGCCTAGTACCCCGCCACTCAAGCCCAACTTCTTTATCAGCTTATCTTACAAGCTGATGATGAGCAAGTTTTTTTTCAAACCTATCTGAAGTTGAGTTTGAGTGGCTTGATTTGAGAGGCGATCAAGTCAAGAAGCAAACTTTACTCGTGATTAGCTCATTTATGCTTGACCAAAACAAAAAAGAGTTTGGCAGTTATTTTACAAATGATCTGAAGTTCGTAAGAATGAGATAATCTTGAGTTGAATCCTAGTGGTTTGGTTTTTTTTATGTCCTTCGATATTTTTCTACTGCTCAAAATGATTGTATTCGTGTTTCAGTTGTGGAAGGATAGCAAGAAACAGGACGAGGTAATTGGTGGCCACAGAGCATTCATGGTAATTAACGAAATACGTCAAATGATTGAAAACGTGACTACCGTGTCAAATGATTGAAAACGAGACTACCATTTGAGCATACTTGGTAATTAACAAAGTATGCCAAATGATTGAAAACACGAGTACCATTTGAGTAACGGTATGTATGGCACTCTACAACAGGTCCCTTTTTGTTGTTCTGATCACATTCATACATTTTCTGTTTCTATACTTTGATTCACTTGGCAATCCAAATTTTGTAAATCTTTTCACTGAAAGGAATCTGCCTAACTTACAGCTGAAAGATAAGTGATTTGGCACTTGCTTGTACCACCAAGTTCTCTGTCCTACACAAATTCATTTCTTTTTGTAAAATCAAAATAAAGAATTGTTACTCAGAGTGAATAACATTTTTGAAGACTTGATTGTTTGTACTATCATCTGAGATAATTTGGTTTTCTTCATTGCCAAGATGTCTTTCTTTTATCACTTATGAGTTATGACTTGAATGGAGATGTACACCATCTGAGTTGAGAGGGGACGTGCACTTTTATATAGAAAGTTTCTTGATTATATTCGAATAATTATGAATTGATTACCATTATTGCTAAACATAAACCAAATGTCACTAAATCCTGATATATTATTAGTTATTATTTTTATTGTTGATGTCTTCCCCCTTGATACAATTGAAATATAAACTAAATGTCCCTAAATTAATAAATTTTGATGGGTATGATTTAATTTTAAGACCTCTTATATAATTATATATAAAAAAAATCATATAATCATGAAAAATGTCATTAGTTAGGGTAGTTGGAATCTTTATAATCTCCCATCATGCTTTATAAGTTGAGAAGAATATATTCATGAACAATCATATAATTGTACTTTACACATGTCTTGGTTTAGTTGATGGATGTATCATGTATGGCCTTTTAAATAATAATAGTACTTTACACATGTCTTGGTTTAGTCGATGGATGTATGGCCATTTAAATAATAATATAGCAGAACATCCGTAAATTAATCTCTTCTAAATTAATAACCTATTTATATTAATAAAAAATTTCAGTCATGACTCGGGTTAATGTAAAATATTAATAAACCCCTATATTATTATAATTAATAATTTCTTTTTGAAACTCAATATAAAATTTCGGTTTCGGTTATCGTATAAATTAATAATTTCATAAAAATATAAAATATATTACATAATATTCAAGAACGAGAAAAATATTTCAATATGTCAGTTTGCACAAGACCACCAAATTTGATATTTTTGACTTCATCTTTTGAATTGTCCTTAGAAGTTATTGTGATCACTTTGTAGCAACCCTAAGGTTCCAACTAAATTTAGCATTTCAATAGGAAATTTCCTTAATAAATTTTTCCTGAACAAGGAATCCTAAACAAAAAAAGAAACTTTCTCTAAGGAAAAAAAGTAACAGAACAATGAATCCCTAAAATGAACATTCTATAAACAAGAAAACTGATTTCCTGTTTTTAAGATAAAATAACACTTTAAAAGGTAAAACCCTTCCAATAACCTTTCTAACTTAATAAAATTAATACTCAATGGTGGGTCCTAAGAATATTAATTTAAAGGGTTCTATTGTAATAATAATAATAATAATAATTAATTTTGGTTAAAGCTAATCAAGATAGTGGTAGCAAAGTGAAAAAAGAAAATCCGCAATTAGTTCTAATAAAAAAAAAATAGAATCTAATGATAATGAAATGATATCTATAGACTATACATATTTAATTAGTGACATATTTTTTATTTTTAAAATACAACTAAAATATAAATCAACCCTCTTTTCAATATATATATATATATATATATATATATATTATCAAATCATGTATTCTGATATTATTACCGTGTGGTTTTATTGTAATACAGATATATATATATATATATATATATATATATATATATGTGCAACTTTGGAAAATTCTTTTTACGTATAAAATTGAAATAAGGAAAAACTGTGATATTGTTAAATTAATTAGAGGAATTTTTTATGATAAAAAAAAACAATATTTTGAATAAATATTTATTTCCTTAAACTAAGATTTTTATTTGATTATAAAAGAAGGATATTTGTTACCTCAATTACAAAAAATATATATATATTTAAAATAATAATTATAAAAAAAGAAGCTACAAGCGAGGCATGACCGTCCGATTGAAAAAGGAACGGCAGAGATGTCTATAATTTAGTGAAAAAAAAAAGTAAAAAAAAAAAAGAAGGAGGGACGGTTTCGAAGAATCAGGAGGCTCACGCGATCTCATCCTCTGCGCTCGCTGTAAATTGTAAATATTATCACTTTTATTAATATTTTTATTATTATTTTCTTTATTTTATCACTTTTTTTATTTTATTTTTCTTTTCTTCAAACTGTTCTAAATTCTTCCTAGATTTTCGTTCTCACTACACCATACACTTTGTTCTCCGTATTATTATTATTATTTATTTTACATTGTTTTTTCGTTACAATATTCTTCTTCTTATTTTATTATTTTTTAATCTTTTTTACTTTTTTAAAATTCACTTCCAGGATATTGTTAAGTTAATGCAGAGAATCTCGTAAAGGTGTGTTTATTTCTTTATATATAAATATGTTTATTTGATATTGTTCTGTTTGGTTTCTGAGAAAATAAAATTAGCACTCAATTGTGTGTCTTTGTAGGTGGGATTTTTATTCTGTTTGTTTAATTCTGCGAACTTTTATCATTATCTGCAACTATATAGATAGGGTTGATTGATTCTTTTTTTCTTTTTTAAGATTCTATATTGAACTTTGCAGTTTATCTACTTTTATGAATTTTAATTTAATTTTCTTTTGTTTCTGGGTAAATTAGAGTACTGGGAAAAGTTGCTTGAAGAGCAACATAGAGATATGTTACCAACAGTAGAAGACGGTTTCGGTAGACGAAGTGGGAATTATAATTTGGAAGATAGTTTGCAAGCTGAGCTTGAATCTTTATTGCAAGGGCAAGGTCAATCTAACCAGCAAATCCTTCAAAGAGAGAGGGATCTAAATATTTACAGGAGTGGTAGTGCCCCTCCCACAGTTGAGGGCTCTTTCACTGCTATCGGTAGTCTCTTTAGAAATAGTGTTAACAGTGGCGGTGGAGTCCGTGGTGGTGGTGGGGGTGGGGGTGGTGTTGGTAATGTAACTAATGTTAATAGTAATGGGGTTTTGAGTGAAGATGAGATTCGCTCACATCCGGCGTATCTTTCATATTATTATTCGAATGAGAATATAAATCCGAGGCTACCACCGCCGCTGTTGTCTAAGGAGGATTGGCGTGTTGCCAGAAGGTTCCAGGGCGGTGGGTCGTCTTTCGGGGGTGTTGAGGACTGGAGGAAGAAAGGGATAGATGGCCGTGATGGTTCATCGCTGTTTATGATGCAGCCGGAGCATCTGGTACAGCAGGCGGAGAATGATTTAATGGAATTGAGGAATGCTAATAGGAGTAATCTACCTAGGAATTCAGGTGAGTGGCGTGAAAGAGGCTCAGACGGCTTGACTGGATTGTCTATGGATGGGCTCGGTGCAAGGAGAAAGAGCTTTGCTGACATTGTTCAGGTAATTGATGTTGCCATATTCTGTTGTAAGTTGCCGCATATCAGCAGTTTATATGATATTTTGCTTTTGTTGATTGCATGCTATGGGAACTCTTTGTAATTTTCCATTGTTGTCAGTTTCTCATATACTGTTTTTATATTTTTGCATCTTAGTGATATATATTTAAACGGTTATAGTAGGCTTCTATTTCTATTTCAAATGTCTTTAATGATTCAAGAAATCTTAGTTTGTGCAATTAGGCTGAATTCTTCATGATGTTCCATTGATGGATAATTATGTCCAATTTATAAACATATAAACTTGTCTTGCACTGAGGATGAGTTAGGGTCTTGTTTTTTCAAAATTTTCAAATTTTAAGTTGATTACAACTTGCTTCTGTTGATTTGTGACCTTCCTCCACATGTTAATGTATCATCACACCTCACATTTTACAGCAAACAATTGCCTTGGTACTATGTGTTCATAATAGCACCTATCCCACCCCCTGTAATTACTAAAGTGAATTGCTATGTATCGTGTTCTTTATATATTACTTTGATAACTGATATAGCTATGTTTCAGGAAGGACTGGATCGACCTACCTCATTGTCAGGCCACCTGTCTCGCCCATCAAGTCGTAATGCCTTCGGTGATATTGTGGGTACTGCTGGCGTATCTGATACCCATCCAGCTGGTTCATGTAATGGAGCGGAATCCTTAGAGATCCTGCGTTCTACAGCAGCTTCCCCAGGGCTGGTAGGAGTTAAGAGCCACAATACAACTACTTCTCATTCGTTTTCTTCTGCTGTGGGCTCATCACTATCAAGGAGTACAACCCCTGAAGCACAATTAATTGGGAGGTCCACTGGCTCTGGTCTACCTCGTGTGGGGAGCAGAGTTGGTCCTATTGAGAAGAAAAGTGCTGTTGGGTCAACTGTCCAAAATGATCATTTGTCTGGGATGAATGAGCTTTCCGAAATTGCAGCCAAGTTATCAAACATAAGCCTTTCACAAGCTAGGTATGCAGATGAAGTTAGCCAGAGACAATCTCAGATTCAGCTTCAGCTGGATCAGGATAATCAGGCTGATTTTCTGTACAATATGGCCAATGGTCGTAACCATGGACTGCGGCAGCAATTCATAGACAACTCCAATGCAGGGAATCTCTCATTTTCTTCGAACTATACCGATTTTTCTAGGAAAAATGGGATTGTACCAAACCATAATGTTTCTATGATAAATTCCAATGGACATGTTGAGATTCCCAAAAGAAGTTCTTCAGCCAATCTTTTCTCCAATGTGAATTCTGCAGGGTTTGGAGGTTTAGATGGTTCTGCTGTTCACCATCAAAATGCCAATGTCTCTAGTGTGGACTTCACTGTCAATGTACCCAGTGATTATTCTGTTAATCAGAAGCTGAGTTCTGGTGTTAAGAAGCAATTTGATGCAGGTTAATTCCATTTTTTCTTGGATTTCTTTCTAATGTTTTGAATTAAACTGTGGTTTATAGTGTTGGGTTATTTATGTTGACATATTGTTTTTGTCTAGCTTTAGCTTTTAATGGTAATGGAGATGGACAGAATTTGAATGAATTGGTTAATCGTGCGGGGCTAAACCCTCGATCTCCAGTAATGGATCCACGTTATGTTCAGTACTTACAAGGAACTTCAGATTATGCAGCATGTGGTGTGGCCAGCATCAGTGAACCTCCTGAGGTTAGAAATTACTTCTCTTCTTCACGTGGAGAGTTGGATGGGTTTCAGAAAGCATACCTTGAGGCATTGCTTGCTCAACAGAAACAACAGCATGAGCTTCAACTTTTAGGTAAATCTGGTGGTTTGAATCATGGGTACTATGGGAGTCAATCATATAGAGTTGGCATGCCATATCCTGGGCACCCTTTGGAAAATTCTGTGCTTCCTTCTGTTGGAACTGGTAGTTTTCAAAATGAGCGAAACTCACACTTAACTTCAATGATGAGAAGTTCAATGGGAGGACCTGGGCCATGGGGGTTGGATATTGGTAGTAACGTGGAGGGAAGATACACGTCTTCCTTATTAGATGAGTTCAAGACCAACAAGACCAGGTCTTTTGAACTTTCAGACATCGCTGATCATGTTGTTGACTTCAGGTATCCATCTATTTCCAACTTTGGTGTCTCTTCTACTCATACATTGATTTGAGTATTGAGTTGTTGTTTCCTCTTATATAATTCAGTACAGATCAGTATGGGAGTCGCTTTATTCAGCAGAAACTTGAAGCTGCTCCAGAGGAAGAAAAGGCCAAGATATTCCCTGAGATTATTCCTCATGCCCGTACCTTGATGACAGATGTCTTTGGAAATTATGTCATACAGAAAGTATGTCCTTATTTTAAAATGCTCAAGCATGTCCTAGCCTACCTATACAAGTCAAAATTATTAAGTAGATATTGGGCTTGATTTGCAGTTCTTTGAGCATGGCACAGAAAGTCAAAGAGCACAGTTAGCCAGCCAGCTTACTGGTCATGTTTTGCGTCTCAGTCTTCAAATGTATGGTTGCAGAGTGATTCAGAAGGTGCTTTCCTAAGCTTTTACAAGTTGATGGCATTTCTCATGTTAACAGATGCATTTGGAGGGTCTTTCCTTAAATCTGTGATTCTGCTTAACATTTTATGGTTTTGCTTTACATCTTCAGTCTGCATAAAGTTTTGAACATTTTATATGATTTTTTTATATCTTTGCTATGTAGAATTTGGTGCATCATAACCTTTGATGCATGCTTTATTATTATTTTTCCATCGTACTTGCCCTTCAGTAAATCTTTTTTATTGTAATCGATTTTATTCATTTGCTTAATTGATTTATGCCACTTTACTTTCCTTTTGATGTGTGCTTTGAAATTTTGAGAATTTAAAGTTGATAGCTCATGATACAAATTGAAGATATTGTAGGGTATAGTTTAGATGCTATCTGATGAACACAAATAACCTAGAGGGTTGGGGGTTGAATAGGATATTATTGAATTTTTGCACAATCACTCAAATCAACTTAAATTATAAAGCAATTGAGAACAATATATGAATTGAAAAGTTGATTGTCTTAATACCGTAAATAAGAGAGGTTGAGAACTGCTTTTCGTTGTATTAGATGTAGCGGATTGTCTTGTAAATGATTTATATAGTTTTTTTTTTTTTTTTTTTTGGATATGAATCGCTTAATATACTGTACAAATGCCACAGGCGTTGGAGGTGGTTCATGTGGATCAGCAGACCCAAATGGTGGCCGAGCTTGATGGTTCGGTCATGAAGTGTGTCCATGATCAGAATGGTAATCATGTTATACAGAAGTGCATAGAATGTGTTCCACAAGATCGAATTGAATTTATCTTATCCTCTTTCTACGGACAAGTAGTGGCACTTTCCACTCATCCTTATGGCTGCCGTGTCATTCAGGTTAGAATTTTGTATTTTAAATTTGGTTTTTCTGGTGGAGTATATGGCATTTATTCTTTTATTCTTACCCTTTTTTTTTGAACAGAGGGTCCTGGAACATTGTGATGATGCAAATACGCAACAAATAATTATGGGTGAAGTTATGCAACACGTGTGCAATCTGGCACAGGATCAATATGGGAATTATGTGATTCAGGTACTAAAAATTCCGCTCTTTTTGTATTAACAGAGAAATATAGGCATGAAAAGGAAAATAAATACTTGAAAGTGAGGAGAAAAGTTGAATGTATTACAAGGGACATGTATAGTGCAAGAAGTAGACTAGGAAAGGAAACATGATAAATGACACAACTAATGCCTAGCTATAAATTCCATAACTAGTTTTAAATTTTTAACAATCTATTCCACCATACAGTATAGAATAAGCAACTGGATATCTACTATCTACAAGGTGGCTGCCCTTGAGTAGTACATTGTCAACTAGTTTATCTCCAGCATTGGGGATTTGTTGTTTCTGGGTGTGGAGTGTGGACCACAACATTTTAAAATATTGTGCATTAGTTTCACTTGGAAATAATTTTACGACAGAAAAGGGTTATAGATAGTCTACCAGACATGAAACTTTCATTGAGGGGATCATCATCCTTGCTGATTGGCAGAAATTTATAAACCTAGATAATGCAGAATTCCTGGTAACAATTGATGGTAAATCATATTAGTTATTCATGTTATTTTACCTTTACCTGTATGTTCTGTACTTTTTTGTCATTGAGTTACCTATTCGGATCTGTTGATGTGCAATCACTACAAGAAATGATGAAGGCATGATTTACATTTAACTTATGAAATTCAAAGCATTTGTCAGGACTACACTGATCAATTTGGTGTACTGATCCACCCTAAGATGCATTTAAAATACTGTTAATGTTTGTCTTGGAATTTTTACTTGATTTATCCTGGTTTTTTCTTTTTCACCCTTTTTTTTTTCTAAATTTACTGATATTTATCTTTCTTGATGTTAGCATGTTATTGAACATGGTAAACCACATGAAAGATCAGCTATAATTAGCAAGCTTGCTGGACAAATTGTGAGGATGAGTCAGCAGAAATTTGCTTCTAATGTGGTGGAGAAATGCTTAACATTTGGAGGCCCTGAGGAGCGTCAACTTCTGGTTAATGAAATGCTTGGTTCCACTGATGAAAATGAACCCTTGCAGGTCTGTGGCATACTTGCCTTCTAATTTGTTAGTTGTTGAAATTGCAAAAAGATCATATAAAGTTTGAGCGGATCTGCTTAAAGTTAATATTGTTAGAAGACATGAAGAAATAACAATTGATTTTCATGCTTTTGTTTTTGGTACATTTACTACTATTGATCTGCACCAATGTTTGCTTAATAAGAGAAAAAAATAAAATAAAATAAAAGCATTTTGATGATTAAGCATTCTATGTATATGTTTCTTGTGATTTTCTCTCAAATGCGGTGTTGTATATCAAGTACAAATTTGTATCTTTATTATGATGTTTGTTGTATCTTGTAGTGTTCACTAGCTAAAACAAATTGAAAGGAGGTAAAATGCAATATTATGCAAATGATATTCAATTATGTTACAATATAGTTGTCAAAAACTCATATACTAATTGGATTGCATTGATTAATAAAATGCATAGACTAACCCAATATCAGTATAGAATGTCTTAAATAGACAACATATGTATAGCTGTGGCGCTCCGTGCTTAATTATGCACTTATATTGTTGAACTATGGAATATATTATGTTGGGCCACTTGATATATATTTTAGGTTCTGTGTTTGACTTTCAAGTTCGTAGCTTGGTTAACTTTGATTTAATTGGCAACCTTTTTCATGTGCCTGTTACTTTTTTTTTTGAAACCATGTGCCTGTTACTGTAATTAGAAACTGTCTTCTGTTTAGCGATAGATCATGTCGAGAGCAGTGCATAATGTTAGGTTATGTGTTCTTTCATGTGAAGCCAATTTTTTTATATTTGAAAGGGCTTTCTTTTCTTTATTCTTTGCTTTCACTTCAAATGTTTTCAATGGAAGCTTGAGTCGTAGGCCATGGCTCGAGGATCCTTAGCAGTCTTTTATTTAGGATCATTTTAGGTTAACAACTTTCGTGCTTGTTACTTTCTCAGTTTATTTCATTTCTGAAAGAAGAGAGACAATGGTTTTGAAATCCAAACTGCTTGGAGCTTTACTTTCCATCTTATACATACTTCACGTTGAATGACTGATATTAATTAATCCAACACTGCAGGCCATGATGAAAGATCCATTTGGAAACTATGTTGTGCAAAAGGTTCTTGAAACCTGCAATGATCAGAGTCTGGAGTTAATTCTTTCTCGCATCAAGGTTCATCTAAATACCCTGAAGAAGTACACATACGGTAAACATATTGTTTCTCGCATTGAGAAACTCATTACAACTGGAGGTAAGGAACATTTTTTTTTTCTACAGAAATTTTGGTTTGCTTATCTTAGCTTATTAAATAGGTTGACTAACTTCTCATGACCACAATAAATCTTAATCCCTACTCTGCAGAAAGGCGCATAGGATTATCAAACTCGGTCTCTTCCTGAATCCTGAGGTATTCAAATCTGGAACGGGAGAATTAGGTTTACTTTTTGGCCATAAAACAACAATCGAAAACAAGGACACATCTTTTGTACAGCTAACATGGATGGTGATTTTAGCACCTTATCATCCGGTGTCTTTGTTTTTGAAGAGACTAGTAGTTGTAAATAAAACACAACTTGCAGGCCTGCGGAATAAGATATATATGTCTATATTTCAATTGTAAATTCAGCCTGAAATTTATTCGATAAACGAAGACTCCACCAGAATGGTCAACTTAGGATCATAATCTGTAGAGTGGTGCCGTGTAAATGCTTAATCTGAGTTGGTATGGTATAGAAGAAGAGTTAATATCTGGTGGAGACTTTTAACATTGAGGATTTTTACTTATATATGTAAATATTTTTTGCAATATTTTTTGATGGAGATATATAGATTTATAATTTTGACTTTCTTTTTACTCATGTTAGATTATTTTCGTGAAAGCTTTATTTTTTATGAATTGTTCTTTAATTCTTTTGGTGATGAGAATTGTTTTCAATGATAAAGTTGATTCTCTATTCATTAGCAACAACATATTTTACTTGTTATCTCTGAGATTTTTGAATTGTTTACTTTTAGTCATCACAATATAATGGAGAAATATATGTTGAATTGAATTGCAATAAGGTAAGAGATTGATATTAGATTCTTCGATGTGGTGGTAGGGAAAGTGTTAAAATTTTGAAGTTGGATTTATCTAGAGTTGTCCAAATTCCCCATGGCTGGCCTCCAAAAACTGGGACTGGGACAGTTGAATTTCACCTTAAATCTGAAGGGGAATGGGGATGGGATTGGTTCCTCATTCAAAGATGTTTTGTTATTTATTTTCAAGTTATTAAATTATTTTATAATTAATTGTAATTATTATGTTTACTTTTATTTATATGATTATTTTTAAATTAAAAGTAAAAATGAAATAGAGGAAATGATGGGGGTGGGAATACCTCCCCCAAACAACCATACACGGATAAAATTGAATAAACAAGGTCAAACGGAATCAAAAGAAGAAATGGGGAAATGGAGGAAATGGGCGGGGGCAGGGATACCTCATCCCAAACATACCTACCCTCATTTCCCCAAACGGAAATAATAGGGGAAGGGGTAAGGGAATGAACCTCCCCCACCCTCATTGGCGTCCTTAAGAGTCCTTCACTTAGGTCCTTAAGAGTCATTCACATTAAGGGTGTGCATTTTCAGTTTGGTTTGGGTTGAAGCTCAATATCTAACCAAACCAATATGTTTCGGTTTGGTTATATTTCAACCCAAGCTAAACCAATGTGATTTATTAAACCAATTAAAACCAAACCAAAAAAAAGTCGGGTTGGTTTGGATAGATTTATCGGTTTATGTTTAAACCCAAAAATCATTTTTTGTATTATAATAAAAAAATTATTTAAATATAAAAATATTAAATATAGGTGTTATTTAATTATTTTAAAAAATTAAAAATATTATATAATTAACATTAACAATAACATGTATCATAGCAGAAAAATAAAAATAAAACATAATAAAACTCATATTCTAACATGCATCGGAAGGGGGGAGTAATTATATTTTATTTATTAAAAAAATAGAATATATAAAAGAAAGAGAAGTGGCACAATACCAAATGGTTGACGATAATAAATGAGAAAGAAAAAAAAATATTTATATGAAAAGCAAATAAGTATAAATAAAAATTACAAAACCCCTGGAAATATGGATTTGACTTTTATTAAATATATGGGTTGGTTTGGGTTATATGATTTTTATTTTCAACAATACAAACCGAACCGATCTTTGATTGGTTTGTTAAATGACAAACCGATTAATAATTTTTTTATATGAGAAACCAAACCAAACCAACCCATAAAGTTTGGGTTGGGTTAGGCGGGTTGGTTCGGTTTGGCGGTTTTATGTACACCCCTACTTCACATTTGTTAATATGAGGATTTTAATGATAGATAACTTGTCAAGAGGTAATATGTGTAATTATAAGTTTTTCTTGGTTTTAGTGCAATTACATATATTGTTCAGATAAGTTGGTGCAATTTGTCCAATTTTTTACATGAATTTTGGGACTCGTTTTGCATGGTGTGTAAGGACGTATGGAACTATAATACCTTGTGTAAGAAATAGATTCATACCTTCAGAGCCGGCCCTGAGGGGGGGCGCCAGGGGCGCCCGCCCAGGTCCCAAGAAAAAATTGTCTAAAAATGGTCTATTTTTTTTTTAAGTGTTGAATTGAATGATTTTTGTTTAGATAAAATGACCCAAATAATTTTTTAAAAAGCCCAAACATTAAAAATAATAATAATTAACACATGACCCAAATTATCTTTGATCAATATCCTCACCCAGGTAATTAAAGTTTTTTTTTTCTTTTTTGAATTGATTTCGAATTTTCTTTTTAGTCATGTGCTGTGTACCATGTATGTTCAGTCATTCACAACGGGCTCATTTTTTAGGTTTTGTCCAGGGGCCTCTGAGAGGTCAGGACCGGCTCTGCATACCCTAGATTGGGAGTTTGTTTTTATGTTTATGCTTGTTGAAATTGGCTTAATTTTTAGCAAAATGAAGCTTTAGTGAGGCTTGAGAATAACCGAATAGAGATACAGTCATACACTCATACAGGTGAATAAGCCATTGAGAGAGAAGGTGGTAATGCTGAAATGTTGTTATTGATGATAGAGATTTTGGGTTGGTGGTATAAAAACCGCTGCATTAAATGAGTGTATTAATGACTACTGGTTTTAATAATAGTCCCGAGATTATTAAAGACAGAGGGTGAGGGCGTGTTTATTATTTCCGCTTATGGTGAAACTAATTTATATTTATATTAGGATTACTAATTTCATTTTTCAAAGCATCAATAAGTGCATAATAAAGATTAAAATTGTCCAATCCCGAGCTAGTCCGAGCTCCAAACGAGGCTTGAAGGTTTTAGTTTAGACCGCCTTGTGACACTTTTTTGGTATTATTATGCAAATTGCATTAACTTCCTCAAGCTTTATGTGAAATTGTCATATATGATAACTTTTTCTTTTATTGCATAAACACCCCTAACGAATTGTTTAGGTTGAGTTATTGTCAAAAGTGCAAAATGGACATTTTAAAGTGTAAAATTTAATTAACTAATTACTTTTTAGAATAACTTTTTCTTTTCCTATGCCATTTTTACACTTAACTGAAATTCCAATAGTGCACTTGATAATGTATTTTCATTTAAAAGTATACTAATAAAGTTTTTTATAAGGAAATTAATAAAGTATTTTTCATGTTTAAATTTATTAATTATTGGAAAACCAAGATTTACTATAAAATATTGTGAACTTGAATCCAATCACATGTTAACAAAAAAAAAGTGAGAAGAAGATTCAAATCCGACTGTCCAAATATATTATACATTGTTTTATGTTAGTTGAGTCCTACCTTGCACACAAAAATGCAAGTATGAGAAAATCCTTATCTGGATTGTATTCATAGTATTTCATCTAGACAAGTTCTCGATTGATTGCAGCCTTGAAGGCTTCATTCATTCACCATTAACACAAAACCTTAAAAACCAGGAAAGCAACAAATTATTTAGCATCTCATCATTTATCTAAAAAATCATTTCTTACATATATTGAATGATTGGATCGATGGATATATTCATCATGTTTTACAAGTACTGTCACATATTCTCAGAAAAAAAATTAATGACAGACTAAATAAAATAAAATATTACAAACTAAAAAAAAGTTTTTCTCCCAGCACTGTTAGAAGTGGAACTTCCTCAGGCAGCCTCATATTCTATATCTTCAAAATTGGATCTCAGATGTAAGTACATTTTCCATAACCTGTACTCGTATACAAGAAAAACATAATATTAGAACAAATTGGAGAAAAAAATATATACCTTTTAGATGTTTTGTTAAGGTGCGGGCATTTGCACTTTCTTTACCTTAGTAATTAACTCTTAACATAAAACATTCAGTAAAAAGACAAAAATCTGCACTTTATCATCCACACCTGACAAAATTGAATCTTTTAACTGGAAAAAAAAAATTATATCAAGTTGAAGCTGGTCTGACTTACTGGGGTTAGTAGTGGTGAGGACACCACTTTGACCGAAATGGCAGTTCTTGCGACCATTGATGTTGTAGAAAGCATTCATGACAAACGATGCGCGCGACTTTAAACTAGTGGAATCAAAGCAATCTCCACCCTTTTGAATTGGCTTGCAATCCACACCCTTTTTGCATGCATAGTCTATGTTTGCCTGCAACACTTGGTCGCTGGCATCTGCTTTGGCCACACACCATCTCTTGCCTCCTGCTGTTGTTGCTGTTGGCGATGGCGATGGTAATGGTGATGGTGTTGGTGCTGCTGTTGCTGCTGGCGATGGTGATGGTGTTGGTGTTGGTGTTGGCGTAGTCGGGGTTTGTGCTCGTCTAATAAGGTGCGGGTTTTGTGCTCGTCTAATAAGGTGCCTACGAGGCTTTGCAGGTGCTGTTGGTCCTGGTGTCGTCCTTGTGGGTTGTGCTGGGATTGGTTTCTTTGTGAGATGTGGTACATATCGGGGTTTTACAGGTTTTATTGTGAATTGGGAAGGTGCTTTTGGTTTATGATCTACATTTGGGGGTTCTACAGGTGCTTTTTCTTCTAGGGTTGGTTTATGATCTACATTTGGGGGTTTCATAGGTGCTATTTCTTCTAGGATTGGTTTATGATCTACATTTGGGGGTTCCACGGGTGCTATTTCTTCTGGGGTTGGTTCATGATCTACATTTGGGGGTTCCACATGTGTTTTTTCTTCTAGGGTTGGTTTATGATCTACATTTGGGGGTTCCACGGGTACTTTTTCTTCTGGGGTTGGTTTATGATCTACATTTGGGGGTTCCACGGATGCTTTTTCTTCCGGGGTTGGTTTATGATCTACATTTGGGGGTTCCATAGGTGCTTTTTCTTCTGGGGTTGGTTTCTTTGCGAGATGTTGTACATATCGAGGTTTTACAGGTTTTATTCTGAATCGAGGAGGTGCTTTTGGTTTTTGATCTACATTTGGGGGTTCCACATGTGTTTTTTCTTCTAGGGTTGGTTTATGATCTACATTTGGGGGTTCCAGAAGTGCTATTTCTTCTAGGGTTGGTTTATGATCTACATTTGGGGATTCCATTGGTGCTCTTTCTTCGGGGGTTGGTTTATGATCTACATTTGGGGGTTTCATGGGTGCTTTTTCTTCTGGGGTTGGTTTATGATCTACATTTGGGGGTTCCACAGGTGCTTTTTCTTCTAGGATTGGTTTGTGATCTACATTTAGGGGTTCTACAAGTGCTTTTTCTTGTGGGGTTGGTTTGTGATCTACATTTGGGGGTTCCACAGGTGCTTTTTCATCTGGGATTGGTTTGTGATCTACGTTTGGGGGTTTTACGGGTTTTATTTTGAACAGAGGAGGTGCTTTTTCCTCTAGAGTTGGTTTATGATCTACATTTGGGGGAGGAGGTGCTTTTTCTTCTAGGATTGGTTTATGATCTACATTTGGGGGTTTTACTGGTTTTATTCTGAATCGAGGAGGTGCTTTTTCTTCTGGGGTTGGTAAATGATCACTAGCTTGTCCAGCAGATTCAGCAGCCTAAAGTCATACATTAAGTGAGGGAGAGAAAAAAAAAGATTAATAAGACGATTGTATAAAAGCAGTGTACAACTTAATATGTACATGCGCTTGCATTTTTTTCTTTATAAAGAAGAAACCGAAACCACAATTAGCAACAGAAAATGTGACCATATTTTATGTTATTGTTGCTTAGAAACTTGATGCAGTTGGATAGTGGGAAGAAGGATAAACTTACTTCGTTGAACCTTGAGGCAATCTCAATTAATGCCTTTCGGGGTCTTCCAGGATTTATAAATCGAGAAGCTAATTGTTTTTCTGGGGTTGGTTTATGATCTCCTGGTTGAAATCCTCGAGCCTGCATCACACACAAGAACAAAAATACTAATAAGAACACTTATTATTGTATTTCTATATCTTGTGACAATTAGATATTAATCTAATGAGTAAAAATAAAAAGGGGAAATCTTCAAAATCAATTAAATTTGCAAGGCATGAAAAATAATAAGTCTAAACACAAACACATACGAAATTCAAACATATCAGAGAGACTCAAACCTAGGCAGTCTAGTAAAATTGGTTTTGATACCACTAAATGCTAAACCTAAAAGTTTAAGCTTACAAATACAGACCCAATCGATGATAAATATGAAGCACTTTAATAAAAATGGTGTACACAGCTTAATACATAAGCTTGCATATGTTTTATACCTTGGAAACCAGTCAACCACTGTAAAATACTCATTTTTTCTTTTCAAATTTCAAATGGTTTTTATTTCTTACTTTGTTTATATTAAAGTTCCTATTTGTTAAGCAATTACATTTCTTGAATGATTCCATGGTATCATAAATACAAATGAAATCAACTAGGAAGGAAATAAAAGGATGATAATTATGAACTTCAAAACACCCAATGTAAATATGCAACAGATCAACAAACAAAAACATTTTAAACATTTTAAAAGACAAATCTAAGAAGTATTGATCAAATTTATACCCAAGATCCACTAGCCAAATGAGAACGTGGTGACGAGTGTTGCTCGGCCAAGGAGTCATGCCCTACCACATGAAAACGTGGTGACGAGCGTTGCTCGGCCAAGGAGTCATGCCTTACCACATGAAAACGTGGTGATGGGTGTTGCTCGGGCAAGGAGGCACGCCTTACATGGGTGGATATAGCGGTGGTGGCAAGGTGGAGGAGTAGGACGGTAAAGAGGAGAGTGGTGGTGCTTATTAATGACATAGAGGTAACTAGTTGTTGGTTAATTTTGTGATGGTTGTGGAAAAGAGGTCCAGGGATATTTATAATTACCCATAATGTGGATATAAGTGAGCTATTTGGGTCACAATTGATGGGAGGTGTAGAAAGTTTGACAGACAGAATTAGAAACACCAACATTAGGCAGAAAAAGCTGAGAGAAAAAAAATCTTGACCTTTACTATAAATGAATCATGCCCAAAAAAGTATAGTGCTACATTTAGCAGGAACAAATTGTTGGCATCAGAACCATTGGCTATAATGTTTCCCCGTTATATATAGCTTTCATGGTGGTTGGTATTCCCTTATATTGCATCAACACCACTTCTCTGGACCCAAAAAAAAAAAAAGTAGAGAAGTAGAAGAACTGATGGAGTAGAACTCACTTAAATAATAATATAATTTTAAATATATAACTACACCCCATTTCTTCCTAAATTGCCCTTACCTTCTACATTGTTCAGAATTTGGTAACTTTCTTCCTCCTACCAAACAGCACAAATAAAACAAGGACAACAAAAGTTTGGCATAACACAGCATGACAAAATAGTAACTAAAGTCTAAAAATTCAATGTAAAGAGAATACAGGAAACCAGATAAAAAAAATGTTGTGAAACTGAAATTGCCATGGTTAAATCATGTGGTTACCTTGAATCATATATAATACATCTTCTTAATTTCTTATAGAAAATTAAGTTACTGCACATTTAAACAGATTAATCTGCCATAGCTCCTCCTCTGCAATCTTCCTCATAGTCTGAATCCAAACCTTTCACCACACTGGGTTGATCACCAGACCTATTATTCACCCTCCTGCTCTTCAAAATCCTATCAGACTGTTTCATCAACTTAATATACCTTTTCCTCACATTTAACAATGGATGATTTGGTATAGCGGACTTGCTTCGAAAAGCCTCTTTCAGAATTGCAGTACAAGTCTTGTTCTTCAAAGATAAGTAAAACATACGGGGATGTCTCTCAAATGCCTTGTGAACCTTCTGTGGCAACCCGAATTGCTTCTTGAGGCAGAGGAGCCTCTTCCTCTCCACAGTATGATCCACAAACAGACTAAGAAGCTCATGAAGAAACCCCACAACTCTTTTCTCAGCTAAATCAGTACTAGGATCCAAATGTGAATAATCCTCATATGGTGATACATAAGGAAGCCTTTGAAAATCTATCAACCAATCCTCAATTTTCCTCCTCAACCTCAAACCCTGCGAAGGAAAAAGAGGGAATTCAATGGCCTCATTTGGTTCTCCAGAATACACTCCTCTCTTGATAGCATTCCTTTGTAAAACAGATAACACTCCCTCTCCTTCACTTTCCACAACAGCCAATCCCTTGAGCCCATCTTCCATGTCAACAAACCTAAAAGATCCATTGAGATTCACTTCTGGGTTCTCCAAAAAATCACTAGGCAAACCCAGATACCATTCCAATCCTTTGATAATCTTCAAATGCAAAACTTTCTCTCTACTCATCAATATAAACCTCCTCAACCCTTCTCTCAAATCATCTCTGCATTCCTCATAAACCCTTCTCTCCTCTCTATCAATCTCAATAGCTTCTTGGGTCAACCTAAACCAAGGCAAATTATACAAAGGACCAGTAAACTCTTCAAAAATTGATGGGTACTGTCTCATGAACCTAGCAACGTTAATGTGTATATCAAACTCTAACCCTCTCTTGGAAACAACAGAGATGGGGATTGAACCAGAGCGTTCTCGGGCGATGAAATTCTTCAAAGCAATGATGGGTTTGAGTTCCAAGGATTTGTGGATGTGCTCAATTGATTCAAAGTAGGGGTCTTGTTTCCATTTCATGTAGACATCAACATAGGCGCAGCTTTGAGTGTATGTGAAAGGTAGTGTTTTTTTGACTAAATGGGAATTGAAAACTGGGTTTTTGAAACTGTAGAGAAGGATTTTTAGGGTTTTAGTGTAGGGCTTGTCGAGTAACATTTTTAGTGTTTGTCGATTGTCGTCGTCGAAGAGAATCAGATTGACAGATTGCAGAGCTCTGCAAGGGTTTTAGGATTAAGGGTTTAAAGCGTACTTCTGAAATACGACACCGTTTCAGCTTTGCAATGTCAGCTTGAGTTGTCCAGACGACACCGTTTTAAATTAAATTTTTTTTTTCTTCCTTTATTTCAGATTAGCTTTTCCACGATAGTAACAGAGTTAACCTCTACAAATTAATCCTTGATAAACTAATAATTTTTTTAAGATAATAAATTATACCGGTTCCGACTTGGACCAATAGAATAAATTAATAATTTCGATTAAATTATAAGATAACCCTCATAAAAATGTATGGTCTCATCATTTTATAAATTAATAATTTACTAAAAATTGCATATATAATTGACTATGACACTTTCTTGAAATTTGATTCTACTGGTATTTGTTTTTCTTTGAAATTTAAGTCCAGAGGGATCGTATCTCTAATTTTTGTAATGCACTTATAAACTTCGAGGTTAATCTTTTGGATTGCTATAAGAAATTATGTAGTGTCATTGATGCTTTGAGTGTTTCCTGACGTGTAACAGGCTCTGAAGTTGTATTATCATCAACTTCGTTATTGGGATTATTCTTGGTGATGTTGGCATCATTTGTTCCATGCTTTCCACATCATTCATATCAATTGATCCACTCTCCTCGAAACGGCGAAATGACTTGATTGCATGTCTTAATTTGAACTTCTCAAACCATACTTGAGAAAAATTGAATTCTTGAGTATTTTCAGGGTCCATTTTTTCCATAAACTCTTTTGCCTTTTCCTGGATTAACTCTCCTGTCATATTCACTTGCTCTTGGTAGGTTAGTCGAGAGAAACTCAGATGCTCGCTTGAGTGTATTTGATATTGTCGCTTGAGTGTTGGATGTCCCTTGCTATACTCACACAGTTCCTTATGCATCTCATCTGTAGTTAAATTTTAACGCCTTTTAAATGAAAAGACATGATAGATGTTTAGATACTATAGATTTGTAATAAAATACAACAGGAGTTTACGTTTGTTTATATATAGTTTTTGATTTAATACAATGAACCCTTTTGATTAGATGAGTACAATTACAATGAATTGTGTTAATTGGGTAAATACAATTGATTTAATTTTTGGCTAGTTAAATATATCTTGAGTAGATTAATTCATCTTAATTGATTAGATTAATATAGGGCAATTAATATTTAGTTGGTTACATGCAATATCAATGGATTAAATAAGTAAAATGTATGTTTTACTTGATACATTGCGTGCTTTTAATTCAATTGATAAAATTTCTATGAATTTAATTAATTAAATCAGAATGTAATATAAATATCGTTTTTAGTTGGTCAAATGTATGCTTAGTTCCACTTTTTTTTAAAAAATAAAAATAAAAATGTATGTTTAGCAGATTAGTGCAACTTTTAATGGATTACATTAGTAGAGAACATTGGATATTTAGTTTTAAATGTATATTTTGAATCTTAATTGAATAAAATGTATGTTTGAAATTAATAATTATAAAATATACATTTAATATCTTCATAAGTTACCAATTCATCTAACTTAGAACCCAAAATTTTATCCCAAATAATTAGGACTGAATAGTATTGTTCATAAATTAAATTAAATACAATTTCTTAAGCAGCTAAAAAAGAAAACCACCTCAATTAGTTTTGCCAATCTGATCAAATTCAGATAATCCAAAACCAAACTTTCCGATTTACAAATCCAGATTGAACCGGATTGAATAAATAAGTAAATAAGAATATTAACTTCAATCGGAAAAATTGAACCGGCTGAATATATTTCAAATACGGTTTCAGACCAGATCAGATCATCGTCGCATTAATCATCGTAGCATTAATGAGTGCAAGTGTGTAACTGGATTTATCATGCGCCAAGTTGAAACAAATAGCTAATCATTTTCATATCTAAAAAAAAAAAAAAAACAAAGTGCTATCTGTGTAGAATTTAAAGTGACAACGGGAAACCTAAAGATTTATTTACAATCAAAAAGGGGTAGAAATGAATCAATGAAATGAAACTGTAATTTCCTACCTAAAAATTCTAAGATGTTGAAAAGATGTACACAAAGTAGAATGAATAAGAGAACTGGATAGATAAAAGGGTATATGTATTCTGTACAAACAATTGTCAAAGCAAGATACTACTAGAAGCAGCCGGAGGTCGACATCGAATTCTTCTCTACCGTATACGCATACCAAATCGCAGGACCAAGTCTCAGGCTGGGAGACATGGAAAATGTCCACACAACAATGAATGACAGCAACCATCACCAGTTATTTTCAAAGAATCCACCATTTCTTCTTCTTATTTTGCAATGCGGGTAATTCTGAAAAATTGAACCATCACCAGTTATTTTCAAAGAATCCACCATTTCTTCTTCTTCCTATTTTGCAACGCGGGTAATTCTGAAAAATAGAACCGTAAAATATGAAAGTTTAGTATCCGTGCATGATTTAATGAAAGGTGATGTACATGAGAAAAAAAGTGATTACCCTCAATAGTAAGCTACGGGTAGCTTAAAGTCTAGTACCGAAAGGCCAAAATCCAAATGACATGTAAACAATAGACTAGAGAAATTTCATGTACTTTAGTAAAGTTTTATTCATCAAGAAACCAAAAAGCACATATCTGTTTTAATTTGGCGCTTCATGCATATATCTACATTTAACTACTTGATTTCAAGTCATAAAGAATGCCAAATTACTCGATTAGAGTTCGCTTATTTTAAGCAGGTCAAGGAAACTAGCAGTCAGATTGGCTAACAATCATCCGTTAACAAACCTAATGCAGTGACAATATATATGGTCAGACTCATAAACACTCCACAAAAATTTGCTTACCTCCTTCTGGATAAATAGAATTGTAGTGCACCTCGGCCCAAAAACTCAAACAAAGAACTGCAAAAGAGACATATCATAAAATTACATTACAACATAGCAATAACGCTCTGAATATAGGACTGCACAAGTATTTTCAACCAAATGATGGAAAACAATTGATTAAGTTTCAAAATTTAATGTCAATACTTTTGCTGCATTTCAATTATCCAAACATGTTCGCAAAAAAGGATAAAGTCAATAGTTATTACAGTCAAAGCCAAAATGCTATTCTATACACTTGATTTTAAACTTGAAACACCGAGATGGTGAGAGCCAGTCCTTTTTCACAAGGGATAGCAAAAACCAGTGTAGAACAATGCGAGTTATTGAAGAAACAACATCTCCTCACAGTTGTAGGGCTTAAAGTTGATATTGTGCTGTGCATAATAAATAGTTCAAATGTCTATTGGTATATCAAAATATTATTTGGATTACCATCAGCATATAGAAAACATCACATTTCACTATGTGAATTGCACCAACTGTTATCTCCAAATTAGTTAAACTATTATATTCTCGAAATTGCTAACCAACAATAAATCACTTTAATCCAGAAAGGATGCAACTATAATACACGAGTCTCATACTAACAAACGTCATTCACAAAAACTCCTTATTTTCTTGTGTGTTGGCTTACTGGATTTTTATTCTTATCAATATACAATAAAAATATATTTATGGCCTATCCATGCTGCCTCCGCTACGGAAATAATGATCTAACTCACTTGCCACACATTGAGTTTCAAATAACAAATGACCTTTGAAAAACTTACCTCGTTGAGATTTTTGATAATTTGGAAGGATCTCAATACAACATGTATCCTTGAAAGAAGTTATCACAAATATCCTGACGCCATACTGCAATTATATGACAAGAGGAAATTAGTTATCAAATTTAAAATCTTATACAGTGCATGATTGATGATACACAAAGTAGTTAATGGACCCTCAAATTACTAACTTACAATCATCTCATGAAGTTCTGATTTTAAATTGAAGGCTTTTATGATCACACAGCAATCTAATCTCACAACAATAATATACATTAAACTAATAAAGTGTCAACTCTGTTAAGAAGTTCTTCCTTGAGCAATGGATCAAACATTATGGCCAAATGTAAAAGATTACTTAAATCCACCATCCGATGGAAATTTTTTGATAATAATCCCATAGATCAAGGGGTAAATTTAGTCTTGCACTGAACCAGTAATTTCCATAATGCAAACCACAAACACAACGCAAGAATAAACATGGAACTACGATTTCTAAAGGATCCAATAAGAGAAAATCAATTCAAAGTGATTCACTATTGTTTTGCCTAACATGGCATATAAAAGGATCAAGAACCGAAGATATAAACTGCAAGTACAGCTCAAAAATATTGAAAATACAGAGTAGATAACGAACAAGAAAAACCAGAAAAAAATTGGTAGTCACCCATACCTTATCCGCAGCAGCCTGCAATGTGACATGATCACCCCATTCACCGTTCCTATATCAACCACCATAAAAAGTATAAGAACAAAAATACTAGAAAGGCCTTAGATGTAGTGAATAGAATTCAAGATAAGTAACTAACTTGCTCATTTTGTTCAAATAGTCACCATAAGCCATAGGTACATAACCTTCATAAATCTGTGGGTGAGACTTCAGCTGATGACATCAACAAAAAGTTAAAATAAATAAACAATAAATTAAATGATAAGCACAATAACAACATGGAGAGGACTCGAATTCATTCCTACATGACAATCACTGACCTGAATGATGACTTGTTCCCTCACAACCTTGTGGTGCTCGGGAGAACCATATAGTTGATCTGATAAAGCACGAAACTGAGAAAAATAAGAAACTAGTGAGACATCCCTTGATTTAATGACGCAGCGACTTACTTCCGGTTTATTAGTACAAAAAAGAACATCAAATAAACAAATAAAAATCTGTAAGTGTCAACTATTAGTGATATTCTTTTATGAAATAAATCAATAACTTTGAAGTATTTGGTTGAGCAGTAATTAGCATTGTTGGGCCATTAGTCATTACCACTCATAAATTATAAACAATGAACTCCACAAAATCTGAGAGGCAAAATATTGAGAAAAGTTATCTCAGCTTTGTTTACATATTTTCTACTCAAGTGGACATTTATGACAACTGCTAAACAGAACCACACAGACCTATAGCATAAGACAATTAATGGTATAACTGCCATTTTAACTTTTCTGTTTATCTTCTTTGGAGACCACAGCATCAAAATTAAAGAGCTCTATATCGGATGCCAGAAAATACAAGTAAATCACAGCTCAGTGAATTTGCCATCAAATTCACAATTTCATATGTAAACAATTGAGTTGAATTCTAAAAATACACATGATAAACAATAGGAAGGTCTATATTTTATAACGTATTATTATATTAAACATTGTTCTTAAGACATCGGTTGAAGGACAACAAGATACACAGCAAAAGCAGGTGAGGAAGTCCAACTACTAGAAGATATTGAGTGCATAGTAATATTTAATCAAAATATAGATTACATCAGTCATATAATTGGGTTTCAAGAAATTCTTCATTAATTTTTTTTCCTTGTTTTATTTTTTGAAAAATCAGAGAAAATTCTTCATTAAAAACTTAATAACAAGTTCATTACTAAATCAACACAACTCTCAGCCTTTCACCTCTGTTAATAATCAAGAAAAAAAAACTATAATAAATTTAAAATATTTGATATTGTGTATATATACATCAACCGCAAAAATTAAAAACCAACCTGACAGTTGCCATCTCCTTGCACCTTATTTTCTACCAGATTATACAGCTCCAATCTGGGGAAGAGTAAAAAAATTGTAAAGCTGAAACCAACATATACTAATAGAAATTAACCCAGAAAAATAATAGAATGACTTGTTTATAACAAAAACAACATGAACACACACTGAGCATGCAATATTTGTTAGGTTACCGGTTACGTCACTAGAGAAAGTGCACATACATGAAGTGGGAATAAAATGACGGATATTAAACAAAGAACATTAATTGATCATATGCCATAGGATTTGATAAATCCATAGTCTGAGCAATAAGTAATAAAAATTGTAACAGACAAGCTTATGCTGATACATATAGGTCCAACCTTAGTATGTAGCTAGTTAAATAGTAAACTTTTCCAGGATGGAACTCTCATACTCCCATTGTATGTGAAACCTCTTACAAGAGCCATACACAAAACACCTTATGTGGCGTTTGTGGACCATGTGTTGTAGGCCTAGTGTTGTATTGTTCTTGAGGGGAGGTGTAGGACTTGAACATTAAAATAAATTGAAATTTCCAAATTAACAGCCACCAATGTGGTTATGAAAGTAAGAAGTAGAATAGATTGATCCAAGAGACTTCCAAATTAAATATAACATTTTGTGAGACAACAAACTATTCATCTAATAAGCAGGGAAAGATTGACACTAAACCTCTCTAGAAGCCTTTGATGGTCTGACATCTCCTCATCGGATGAAGGTAATTCTCCATTAATTTTGGGAACATGCTGCATGAGAAAATAAAAAGTGTCAACTTCTACAAAAAGAAAATGACCTTTTTTAGTATTCTAAGAAAGAAAGTATCCCTAAAGTGTTGAATTCTCCATATATAATTGATGACAAAAAAAAAGAAGATAATTTTATTTATTTTTATAGGAAAAAAAATCAAAAGAATTTTAATAACACAAAAGAAACTGGCTACAAAAAATAACAGGGAAAAAAATGGATTTTAGATAACATTCTTGAAAAATCATTCGGATCTTGACATGAAAATATTTACACCGTAGGGATACTTACAGGAACAGGAACCATCTGATTCAACCTCTTGCCGACTTCACCATCAAAAAAAGAAGACTCATCTGTCATGTCTAACGAATGCAACAGGTCATCCCCGTGAACCTCACCAACGTCTCCCTCCACTTTCTCTTCCTTACTTTGATCATCCCCCTCGATCTTCTTTTTACTAGAATTATCTAACTCCTCATTTTTTCCAGAACAATCTGTCGCTTTCCAGTCATTATCACACCCTACATTATTGTTAAGGAATCTTCTTGAAGGGCCAAGCCAATCCTGTACAAGAATCGATTCTTGCACAGGGTTGACAGACCCAGATGCTTCAGCAGCAGCAACTTTTGATAATTCTTCTTGAAGAGCATGTGCAATAACCTCATCACTTTCTAAATCTGCTTGTTCTGTTTGACAATAACCTTCTATGACATACCCGACCTGACTCAAATCCGGGTCATATTGAGTAACAGTGCATTGTGAACCACTATTAGAAATAGAACAAACATCTAAAAGTTGATGGAGACCCCAGCGAACTATATCAGGATCCTGATCGCACTTAATCATCTTGCATGTATAATTTCCAACAAAGAACGGTCTAAAGCATATAAAGTCCTTAGTTTATGCACATTTTCCCCGAAAAAAACATCAACACACTTAAAACACCCCGTCGCTTCTACAAAAATCTACCACAAAGATAAAAACAATTCGTCAGCATTAAGAAAGAATTGCTGCTCTCAACAATCGAAAACCCAAAATCTTAACAGAATTTTACTACATGATTAAAATATCAGGATCATAATTAATGATTTAACCTGATAACATAATTCCCAAAGCAAACACAACAAATTACTTAAACATAGGGTTTAAAATATACGAAACATAATCCTTTTCCCCCAGTTAAACTAATAAAAGCTTTGTAGCATTTCAAAGTAACCATTTTGATTATTCAATTAAGCTGATTAAGTTCTATTTCCAATTTCAAAACTTTAACATTAAACTTCAATTCATTGGAATAATCAAATAATTTAAATTTAACAAAAATGAAAACAAGAACCGCATAAACCCTAAACCTAAAGTTTACAAATTTGGAATCAATCATCAACCAATATCTAAAAACAAACCATAAAACATCAACAACAAAAAAAATCGCATATACCTACAAATGACATACCTGTGAAATTTCAAAAGAAGATAATAGCAACAGCAGTGCAAGTTTTCAAATAATAAAAAAAAATCAACAAAGTTTATATATCGCATCGCAGAGGGCAGTTAAAAGTCGACCAAGTTGTATAGAGAGATTGTGGTGAAAGATGCCGTCGATTTAGGCGTCTTTTATTGAAAATCTGTTTGCGCGCGTGCGCGTGATAATATCGTTAACCACCGCCGCAGGTTGATGTGGCGGCCACTCACCGGTTACCAGGTCGGGTCGGTATCTTTTGCCACGTGTGGATTGGCTTTTTTTTTTTTTCATTATGCTTTGCCTTTGTACGAGGTTAACGGTTAGTCGGTTACCGTTAACTTGCTGCTTAGGTAATTGTATTTTTTTTTTTGATATATCATTGTATGTAGTTACTTCTCCATTAAGGATTTTTATTATTTCGTTATTTAATGGAATCAAAATTGAATTTTATTATTGGAAATGAAACATAAAAGATAAAAAGAATGAAAGGTATTGGACCATAGTTGATAGAGATTTATTCATACTAACACCAACTTGTGAGAATACATCGTGATAGTTGTGACATTTTTTTTTTTATGTATACAACATGGGATCGATTACTATACCCATATAGTTATGGTAGTATTAAAAATCGAAAATCACTTTTTGATTGACTTTAACGTAAGAGTGGTTTTTAAAAATTAAAGTGATTTCCAAATTTAATCTTTAATGGTTTTCAGATTTTTTTTGTTATTCTGTCATATCCACGTGGATATAGTAGTTAAGCCTAGACAATATACGGTGATAGTGATTTGAACTCGAATATTGTCAAATCGAATGAATATCTTTTTTACCTAATCGTATCAAGCAGTAATAAAGGTAATATTTATCCATAGCTTTTATGCATTTTCCCTCACATTCTAAATATTGGTTCAAATTTGATCGATTTGGTACGAGTCGAAAGACTATCTCGTCCAAGCATTATTACAAATTTTGACCGTGTCGTCCGAGGGTTCATAACTTAATAGACAAAAATGTGATGCCTCCGGCCTCCCCTTCCCAAACTTAAATTTCTGGTTCCGTTAGAATGCATATGAAATATAAAGGTGAGATGTCTAACATTATTCATTCCTAAATTTAGTTTGAATATAATTACAAAGGTCAAAATTTGTTGTTACAAGGTCCATGTTGTTTTATCTATTTGGATCTGGATCCTTTTCTTTCCTTAATTGTTATCATCTCTATAATCTATTGACACTTGTCTAAATAACAAATTAATTATCTGAATTATTTCTATTAATTTTTTTAGTAATGCTAGAAGCCCTACCAATAATTTCACATTTTTCATCTCAATCCATGTGGCAGTTGAGATGTCACTTGGTGAGTGGATATATCTAATTAATGTGTATCGACTCACAAAGTGACACCTCAACTCCAAATCACTTAATTTTTATATCTTTATTCTACTAAAAGATAGAATTAATTAAGATCATTAATATAGGTTATGACAATGTGAGGAAGGAATCCAAATCCTATCTATTTTCAGTTAAAAAGTTATCTATAGAAGTAGATATGAAAACATTTATTGCTATTCTCCCGAATTAGAATATTGCAATTCCTTCCATAAGGATTTCAATATTATTTATTTTATGACGACATTTATTGCAAGTTTTCTGTCATAGTAAATAGTTTTCTAATTATATTTTGAATCCTAGATACGGTGATATTATAATTCATGACTATCATGTGCATATTGATATTCTAAAAAGGAAGAAAATCTTATATAATGCATCCCAACAAACACCAAAAATAGCGAGAAAAAAAAAATCCAAACGGGATAATTATCAAAAAAAATTTTTTATAAAAGTCCAGTAACATTATTTCAACAATTACTAGCTATGATTAAATCATGAACATAAAATTTTAAAAAATAATTAAAATGAAAAAAAAAAGTAAAGAAAACAATGGGCTTTCCTACTACAACTATATAGAAATAATGACAAACCTAAAATAGATGATTAAAGTTTGTTTTTACACTTGACACAGTGTTCTCTATACAGTTTTTGAACAAACGATACAATCAACTTTTGCAAAATAAGGCATACACTATTTTTTTTATAATTTTATCCTCCTTTAAAACTCTATTATATATATTTTTTTTTCTCTCTTCTCATGACCGAACTGAACTTTAAGACTCTCAAAATTGAGTGATTTTCATTTTCACATGTAGAAAGATATCCTACAGAGCCAACAGAATCAGAGCATCAAATGTCCCACTATATCCTCCAAGCTACAAGAGAAGAAATGTACGAGCCCCTCGGCCTTTACCACCTCAACCACAACGATTGCCACCACTCCCACCTCCTTCGGTGGTGGAGCTCTACCCACGGCTGTCGTCGAGGTACATATACTACAGGGTGGGAGAGAATTACCATGCCCAAACATCGATAGCTAATAGTGGAATAACAAAGTACCTTATGAGGCAACTGTCACCCGAGACGCTATCAACTTTGCAAGAATCACAACGCAAAGCAAAACGAAGGAGGGATGCTAATAATACTGTCTCTATTTACTTTGACAAAGACTCACGAGGTTTTAATTGGTTGATCGATGGATAGTTAGCAGAGAAAAGAATTACCTATGCATACGGTACTTATCATTGGGTATGTATGTATGACATATAAATTAATTAAATTCTTGAAATTAAGCATTTAATTTTTATTTTCTTTTTCTTTAGTTTATGACCTCTCTAATCTTGATTTTTGTTTTTTTGGTTTTGATTTGTAGGTGTTAGATCTGTTGGGTAATAGTTATAAATTTATTTTAAGGGATATCATGTTGGGTATTGTTTTTAAAAAACCGTTATTCATTATATACAGTTTTGAAGAATCACGCGCGTTATTTGTTATATCGTGTTTTGAAAAACCGTTATTCGATATAAAGTGTTTTGATAAATCTTATTTGTTATATACTATTTTGGAAAACCGTTTACGTCAAGGGCGGAGTCGGAAAATTTTATTTGGGGGTTAATGTAGTAAAATATAATATTTTGGGGGTCAAGGTAACATTTTACAAAATTTTATATTAACTATATAATTAAAAAAAACAAATTTTAATATAATTATTAAACATCAATCAATTAACACGAATTAGATCTGGGTAGTTTTGGGACAAAATTCGTATCAAGAAAAATTATTAATCAGTTTGAAGTGAACTCATTATTTGTTGTTTTAATTTTTTCCCTGTTGCCAAGTTTAATTGTTATCATTATTTTGCAGCTTTATTATGATCCCTCAGGAAGACAGTATAGATCCAAGAAACAGGTTTAGAGATTTTTCCGAGAACAAATTAGCTATTTATCAAGCAATGAACAAGCAAACTAAGGTGAAAAGTGGATTTGGCTTTTCAAAAATCTCTTTGTAATTTTAAATTTTTATGCATCAAGCAATGAACAAGCAAACTAAGGTGAAAAGTGGATTTGGCTTTTCAAAAATCTCTTTGTAATTTTAAATTTTTATGCTAATTAAATAATTATGTTTCTTACTTTGTAGTATGGAGCATTTTATAAGCTATTTGGGTTTGTAATAAAATATAGCTTCTACTATGGTGTGTTATATGTCCTTAAATTGAGTGATTTATATTTCATTTTAATGTTATGTGGTTGAATTTTTTAATTTTTTTAATTTACTTTTTGGATCATAACAAACTTTAATATCGCATCGACAAGTATATATACCGAAACAAATAAATTAGTTAATCCAAAGTTTTTTATTTATTTATTAAATATAGATTTATAATAATGATGAAAAACAATATTAGAGTTATTTAGTTAGTTTTAACCATACCCTATATAACTTGACTTCACTATATATATATATATATATATATATATATATATATTAATGTTCAAAGTTATTTTGATTTATATTTTTGGTTATGTTGTTAAATATAAAAAGAGCCATTAGTATCGAGAGATTCAAATCTCACAATACGTATTTCACAATTACGTGTGAGAAGTTTTCTACTCAATATTGGTCTAATATCAATTGATTAAATAAGTAAAATGTATGTTTTACTTAATACATTGCATGCTTTTAATTCGATTGATAAAATTACAATGAATTTAATTAATTAAATCAGAATGTAATATAAATATCAATTTTAGTAGGTCAAATGTATGTTTAGTTCCCCTTTTTAATAAAAATAAAAATAAAAATGTATGTTTAGTAGATTAATGCAACTTTTAAAGGATTACATTAGTAGAGAACATTGGATATTTAGTTTTAAATGTATACTTTGAATCTTAATTGAATAAAATGTATGTATGAAAATAATAATTATAAAATATACATTTAATATCTTCATAAATTACCATTTCATCAAAACTTAGAACCCAAAATTTTATCCCAAATAATTAGGTCTGAATAGTACTGTTCATAAATTAAATTAAAGACAATTTCTTAAGCAGCTAAAAACAAAAAACAAAAAAACAAAAGAAAACCACCGCAATTAGTTTTGATAATCGGACCAACATTGCCTTCAATCGGAAAAATCGAACCGGAAGAATATATTTCAAATTCGGTTTCGGACCGGATCAGATCATCGAAGTATTAATGAGTGGAAATGTATAACTGGATTTATCATAAGCCAAGTTGAAAAAAATAGCTAGTCATTTTCATATCTAGAAAAGAAAAAAAAAAGTGCTATCTGTGTAGAATTTAAAGTGACGAAGGGGGACCTAAAGATTTATTTACAATCAAAAAGGGCTAGAAATGAATCAATGAAATGAAACCAAGTAATTTCCTACCTAAAAATTCTAAGATGTTGAAAAGATATACACAAAGTAGAATGAATATGAGAACTGGATAAATAAACGGGTATATGTATTCCGTACAAACAATAGCCAAAGCAGGATACTACTAGAAGCAGCTGGAGGTCGACATCTTATTCTTCTCTACCGTATACGCACACCAAATCACAGGACCAAGTCTCAGGCCGGGAGACATGGAAAATGTCCACACAACAATGAATGACAGCAACCATCACCAGTTATTTTCAAAGAATCCACCATTTCTTCTTCTTATTCTGCCATTTCTTCTTCTTCTTATTCGGCAATGTGGGTAATTCTGAAAAATAGAACCGCAAAATATGAAAGATTAGTATCCGTGCATGATTTAATGAAAGGTGATGTACATGAGAAAGTAAGTGATTTCAGTTAACAACCCTCAATAGTAAGCTACGAGTAGCTTAAAAGTCTAGTACCGAAAGGCCAAAATCCAAATGATATGTAAACATTAGACTAGAGAAATTTCATGTACTAGAGTAGTTAAGTTCTATTCATCAAGAAACCAAAAAATACATCTGTTTTAATTTGGCACTTCATGTATATATCTACATATAACTTCTTGATTTCAAGTCATAAAGAATGCCAAATTACTCCATTAGAGTTCGCTTATTTTAAGCAGGTCAAGGAAACTAGCTGTCAGATTGGCTAACATTCATCCGCTAACAAACCTAATGCAGCGACAATATTTAGGGTCAGACTCATAAACACTCCACAAAAATTGCTTACCTCCTTGATAAATAGAATTGTAGTGCACCTCTGCCCAAAAACTCAACCAAAGAACTGCAAAAGAGAAATATCGTAAAATTACATTACAACATAGCAATAACGCTGTGAATATAGGACTGCACAAGTATTTTCAACCAAATGATAGAAAACAATTGATTAAGTTTCAAAATTTAATGCCAATACTTTTGCTGCATTTCAATAATCCAAACTTGTTCGCAAAAAAGGATAAAGTCAGATGGTTATTACGGTCAAAGCCAAAATGCTATTCTACACTTGATTTTAAACTAGAAACACCGAGATGGTGAGAGCCTGTCCTTTTTCACAAGGGATAGCAAAACACCAGTGTAGAACAATGCGAGTTATTGAAGAAACAACATCTCCTCACAGTTGTAGGGCTTAAAGTTGATATTGTGCTGTGCATAATAAATAGTTTAAATGTCTATTGGAATATCAGAATATTATTTGGATTACCATCAGCATATAGAAAACATCACATTTCACTATGTGAATTACACCAACTGTTATCTCCGAATTAGTTTAATCTATTATATTCTCGAAATTGCTAACCAACAATAAATCACTTTAATCCAGAAAGGATGCAACTATAATACACGAGTCTCATACTAACAAACGTCATTCACAAAAACTCCTTATTTTCTTGTGCGTTGGCTTACTGGATTTTTATTCTTATCAATATACAATAAAAATATATTTATGGCCGATCCATGCTGTCTCCGCAATGGAAATAATGATCTAACTCACTTGCCACACATTGAGTTTCAAACAACAAATGACTGCTTTGAAAAACTTACCTCGTTGAGGTTTTTGATCATTTGGAAGGATCTCAATACAACATGTATCCTTGAAAGAAGTTATCACAAATATCCTGACGCCATACTGCAATTATATGAAGACAGGAAATTAGTTATCAAATTTAAAATCTTATACAATGCATGATTGATGATACACATAAAGTAGTTAATGGACCCTCAAATTACAAACTTACAATCATCTCATGAAGTTCTGATTTTAAATTGAAGGTTTTTATGATCACACAGCAATCTAATCTCACAACAATAATATACATTAAACTAAAAAAGTGTCAACTCTGTTAAGAAGATTAAACATTATGGCCAAATTTATAAGATTACTTAAATCCACCATCCGATGGAAAATTTTTGATATGAATCCCATAGACCACAGGGTAAATTTAGTCTTGCACTGAACCAGTAATTTCCATAATGCAAACCACAAACACAACGCAAGAATAAACATGGAACTACGATTTCTAAAGGATCCAATAAGAGAATCAATTCAAAGTGATTCACTATTGTTTTTGCCTAACATGGCATATGAAAGGATCAAGAACCGAAGATATAAACTGCAAGTACAATTCAAAAATATTGAAAATACAAAGTAGATAACAAACAAGAAAAACCAGAAAAAAATTGGTAGTCACCCATACCTTATCCGCAGCAGCCTGCAATGTGACATGATCACCCCACTCACCGTTCCTATATCAAGATTATCAACCACCATAAAAAGTTTAAGAACAAAAATACTAGAAAGGCCTTAGATGTAGTGAATAGAATTCAAGATAAGTAACTAACTTGCTCATTTTGTTCAAATAGTCACCATAAGCCATCGGTACATAACCTTCATAAATCTGTGGGTGAGACTTCAACTGATGACATCAACAAAAAGTTAAAATAAATAAACAATAAATTAAATGATAAACACAATAACAACATCGAGAAGACTCAAATTCATTCCTACATGACAATCAACTGACCTGAATGATGACTTGTTCCCTCACAACATTGTGGTGCTCGGGAGAACCATATAGTTGATCTGATAAAGCACTAAACTGAGAAAAATAAGAAACTAGTGAGACATCTCTTGAGTTAATGACGCAGCAACTTACTTCAGGTTTAATAGTATAAAAAAGAACATCAAATAAACAAATAAAAATCTGTAAGTGTCAACTACTAGTGATATTCTTTTATGAAATAAATCAATAACTTTGAAGTATTTGGTTGAGCAGTAATTAGCATTGTTGGGCCATTAGTCATTACCACTCATAAATTATAAACAATGAACTCCACAAAATCTGAGAGGTAAAATATTGAGAAAAGTTATGTCTCAGCTTTGTTTACATATCTTCTATTGAAGTGGACACTTATGACAACTGCTAAACAGAACCACACAGACCTATAGCATAAGACAATTAATGGTATAAGTGTATAACTGCCATTTTAACTTTTCTGTTTATCTTCTTTGGAGGCCACATCATCAAAATTAAAGAGCTCTATATCAGATGCCAGAAAATACATGTAAATCACAGCTCAGTGAATTTGCCATCAAATTCACAATTTCATATGTAAACAATTGAGTTGAATTCTGAAAATACAAATGATAAACAATAGGAAGGTCTATATTTTATAACAAATTAAACATTGTTCTTAAGACATCAGTTGAAGCACAACAAGATACTCAGCAAAAGCAGGTGAGGAAGTCCAACTACTAGAAGATATTGAGTGCATAGTAATATTTAATCAAAATATAGATTACATCAGTCATATAATTGGGTTTCGAGAAATTCTTCATTAATTTTTTTTTCCTTGTTTTATTTTTTGAAAAATCAGAGAAAATTCTTCATTAAAAACTTAATAACAAGTTTATTACTAACTCAACACGACTCTCAGACTTTCACCTCTGTCAATAATCAAGGGAAAAAAAAACTATAATTACTTAAACAAAAATTGATATTCTGTTTATATACATCAACCTCAAAAATTAAAAACCAACCTGACAGTTGCCATCTCCTTGCACCTTATTTTCTACCAGATTATACAGCTGCAATCTGGGGAAGAGAAAAAAAATTGTAAAGCTGAAACCAACATATACTAATAGAAATTAACCCAGAAAAATAATAAAATGACTGGTTTATAACAAAAACAACAAGAACACACACTGAACATGCAATATTTGTTAGGTTACCGGTTACGTCACTAGAGAAAGTGCACATACATGAAGTGGGAATAAAATGATGTATATTAAACAAAGAACATTAATTGATCATATGCCATAGTATTTGATAAATCCATAGTCTGAGCAATAAGTATTTAAAATTTTAACAGAAAAGCTTATGCTGATACATATAGGTCCAACCTTAGTATGTAGCTTGTTAAATAGTAAACTTTTCCAGGATGGAACTCTCATACTCCCATTATATGTGAAACCTCTTACATGAGCCATACACAAAACACCTTATGTGTCATTTGTGGAACATGTGTTGTAGGACTTAAACATTAAAATAAATTGAAATTTCCAAATTAACAGCCACCAATGTGGCTATGAAAGTAAGAAGTAGAATAGATTGATCCAAGAGACTTCCAAATTAAATATAACACTTTGTGAGAAAGCAAACTATTCATCTAATAAGCAGGGAAAGATTGACACTAAACCTCTTTAGAAGCCTTTGATGGTCTGACATCTCCTCATCGGATGAAGTTAATTCTCCATTAATTTTTGGGAACATGCTGCATGAGAAAATAAAAAGTGTCAACTTCTACAAAAAGAAAATGACCTTTTTTAGTATTCTAAGAAAGAAAGAATCCCTAAAGTGTTGAATTCTCCAGATATAATTGATGACCAAAAAAAAAAGATAATTTTATTTATTTTTATAGGAAAAAAAATCAAAAGAATTTTAATAACACAAAAGAAACTGGCTACAAAAAATAAGAGAGAGAGCCACAGGGAAAAAAATGGATTTTAGATAACATTCTTGAAAAATCATTCTGATCTTGACATGTAAATATCTACACCGTAGAGATACTTGAACAGGAACCATCTGATTCAAACTCTTGCACGTATAATTTCCGCTAAAGAACGGTCCAAAGCGTATAAAGTCCTTAATTTATGCACATTTTCCCCAAAAAAAAACATCAACACACATAAAACACCCCGTCGCTTCTACAAAAATCTACCACAAAGATAAAAACAATTCGTCAGCATTAACAAAGAGTTGCTGCTCTCAACAATCGAAAACCCAAAATCCTAACAGAATTTTACTACATGATTAAAATATCAGGATCATAATTAATGATTTAACCTGATAACATAATTTCCAACGCAAACACAACAATTTACTTAAACGTAGGGTTTAACATATACGAAACATAATCCTTTTCCCCCAATTAAACTAATAAAAGCTTTGTCGCATTTCAAAGTAACTATTTTGATTATTCAATTAAGCTGATTGAGTTCTATCTCCAATTTCAAAACTTTAACATTAAACTTCAATTCATTCGAATAATCAAATAATTTAAATTTAACCCAAAAAAAAAAACACAAGAACCTCATAAACCCTAAACCTAAAGTTTCCAAATTTGGAACCAATCATCAACCAATTTCTAAAAACAAACCATAGAACATCAACAACAACAAAAATTCGCATATACCTCATGATAGATGATAGAGAGATTGACGATCAAGTTGTATAGAGAAATTGTCAATATAGTTGATAGAAGTGACATTTTCTTATATATACAACTTGGGACTGGCTTATTATACCCACCAAAAATGGGGAATGACTTTTTGATTGACTTTGGTTTTCAAAGTGACTTCCAAATTTAATCTTCGGTGGTTCCCCAATTTTTGGCTCTACATATTCACGTGGGTACAGTAACTATAGTTTATACAACATACGGTGATAGTGATTTGAATATTGACATATCGAATGAATATTTTTATCATTATTAAAAAAACAAAATTATCATTATATTTTTAATAAAAAAATTCATTAAAGAAACAAAAAAAAAATCTACTTTTGAAACTGATTGTTCATCGATATGGAAAATAATCGAATGACATATCGAATGAATATTGACATTCGATAATTTGAATATAATTTAGGGTTAGATGGACCAAATTGATGTATTTATAAAAAGTGAAGGACCAAAGGTCCTAAAAAAGCAAACATGCTTAAAGAGTTGATCTTTCCCCAAAATTTAGGGACTAAATTGATAATACTCCCATTTTTATTACCAATATTGAATGAACATTTTTATTACCAAGTCGTATCAAGCGGTACTAGAGGTGATATTTATCCATAGCTTTTATGCATTTTCCCTCACATTCTAAATATTGGTTCAAATTTGATCGATTTGGTACGAGTCGTACGACCATCTCATCCAAGTATTTTTACAATTTTTGACTGTAAAGAACTAAAGAATAAAAAAAAGGCTTATTAGCATCAGTCCCCCTAAACTATATCCGAGTTTGTATATTATCCCCTTAACTTTTTTTTAGACGTAAACCTCCTGAACTTTCCTTTTCTTTACACTTTGTTCAAAACCCTAATGCCATCCATTTTTCTGTCATGACAAATTGCACAAAAATTCCCTGATTATATCCATAATTGCATCAAACCGAAAACAATATAATAATATAACCCAAATACCTCTCTGACCAAATTTTAAGAATCAAATTATAAAAATAAATATTTAAAATTTTAAATTGAGATAATGGTTAAATTATAATAACCATTATTATTATTATTTAAAGATCCCTAAATATGACTTGTTCATTTACAATAACAAGAGTATTAATAATGTCAAAAAAAATTAAAAAAAAAATAATAATAATAATAAAATATTGATAATAATAATAATATAAAAATAATAATAATAGTAATATAAAAAATAATAATAAATTATTTTCAATTTTAAATAATAATAATAAGGGGAATTATCATTGAAATTATATTTTTTATTTAAATGTTTCTAAATATCATTTGTTTATTTATAATAACAAGGGTAATAATATTGTAAAAAAAATAAAAAATATGTAATAATAATAATAATAATAATAATAAAATAATGATAATGATAAACTAATAATAAAAAAATAACGATAATAATAAAATAATAAAATAATAATAATAATAATAATAATAATAATCATAATAATCATAATATAAAAAAATAACAGTAATATATAAAAAAATTAAAACATTTGTGTTTTCAATTTTCTTGTAATTATTTTTTCTAATTATTGTTTTTTTTTGTAATTTGATCACCACCATGAATATTTGAGATAGATGGTGGAGATCAATTTAAATATCTACCTACTTTTAAAAAAAATTATTACTATTTTTTTATATTATTTTTATTATTTTTTGTATTATGATTTTTATTATCATTAATATTATTTTATTATGTTATTATTATTATTTAATTTTTTATTTTTATTTTTGACATTATTAATACCCTCGTTATTATAAATAAACAAGTGATATTTATGGATATTTAAATAAAAAAGATAATTTAAATGATAATTCATCTAAGTTTTATATTTAGGGATATTTAAATAAAAAAGATAATTTAAATAATTGTAAATCAATTTAATTTTTTCATTTCTCTATTTATTTAATTTTCTTTATCAAAAAATTCAGAATGTTGTTATTATTATTCAACCATTATTTCAATTTCAATTTTAAAATTTTATTTTTATAATTTGATTTTTAAAATTTGGTCGGAGGGATATTTGAGTTATATTATTATATTGTTTTTGGTTTGATGCAATTATACATATAATCAAGGGAAGTTAGTGAAATTTTTCATGGCAGAAAAATGGATGGTGTAAGGGTTTTTAACAAAGTGCAAAGAAAATGAGAATTCATAGGGTTTAACGGCTAAAAAAAAGTTTAGGGGGTGAAATGTAAACTTGGGTATAGTTCAGGGGGACTGGTGCTAATAAGCCTTAAAAAAATGTAAAGAATCTATCGAGCAACAAAATGGGTTTAATAATTTGTTGTTTTACATTGGGCCAGGCCTACCTAGCCCATTAAAAGTAAGATTACTGTCGTCCGAGGGTCAATAACTTAATCGAGTATAGACAAAAATGTGTTGACTTCCCTTCCTCGAAGCTTAAATTTCTGGTTCCGGTAGAATACATGTGAAATATAAATATGAGATGTCTAATATTATTCGTTCCTAAATTTAGTTTGAATATAATTACAAAGGTCAAAATTTGTTGTTACAATGTCCATATTGTTTTATCTATCTGGATCTGGATCCTCTCATCACCTTAATTGTCATCTTCTCCATAATCTATTGACACGTGTTTAAATAACAAATGAATGGTCTAAATTATTTCTATTAATTTTTTAGTAATGCTAGAGACCTCACCTACAATCTCACATTTTCTATCTCAATCCATATGGCAGTTGAGATATCACTTGGTGAGTGGATATATCTAATTAATGTGTATCGACTCACTATGTGACACATCAACTCCAAATTACTTAATTTTTATGTCTTTACTCTGTTAAAAGATAGAATTAATTAAGACCATTAATATAGGTTATGACAATGTGAAGAATGAATCCAAATCCTATCTATTTTCGGTTAAAAAGTTATCTGTAGAAGTAGATATGAAAAATTTATTGCTATTCTCCCGAATTAGAATATTGCAATTCCTTCCATAAGGATTTCAATATAATTTATTTTATGACGACATTTATTGCAAGGTTTCTGCCATAGTAAATAGTTTTCTAATTATATTTTGAATCCTAGATACCGGTGATATTATAATTCATGACTATCATGTGCATATTGATATTCTAAAAAGGAAGAAAATCTGATACAATGCATCCCAACAAACACCAAAAATAGCGAGAAAAAAAAATCCAAACGGGATAATTATCAATTTTTTTTTTTATAAAAGTCCAGTAACATTATTTCAACAATTACTATCCATGATTAAATCATGAACATAAAATTTTAAAAAATAATTAAAATGAAAAAAAAAGTAAAGAAAACAATGGGCTTTCCTACTACAACTATATAGAAATAATGACAAACCTAAAATAGATGATTAAGTTTGTTTTTACACTTGACACAGTGTTCTCAATACAGTTTTTGAACAACCGATACAATCAACTTTTGCAAAATAAGGCATACACTATTTTTTTTTATAATTTTATCCTCCCTTAATTTTTTTTTTCTGTCTCCTCGTTACTGAACTGAACTTTTAAGATTATGATAAGACTTATGAATCATTTATTAAGTTTAAAAAGATTTTAATTATAATTTTTTTTAAATTGATTTAACTAATTATATCATATTTTGAGATTTAAAAAATTAAATATATAATCACTTGATTGGACCTGTATAATAGCATAATCCTGATTTTCATCTATATATATAACCCTACTGGCCTCTAATACATATATCCATAGTTTTCTTTAACCCCTCAAAGCAATTATAACGCTAAAATAAAAAAACATTTCATTTTCACTCTCAAAATTTTCTCATCATATCTCACCCAAAAATGTCCTACAGAGCCAACCGAATCAGAGCATCAAATGTCCCATTATATCCTCCAAGCTACAAGAGAAGAAATGTACGAGCCCATCGGCCTTTACCACCACAACCACAACCACAACGATTGCCACCACCCCCACCTCCTTCGGTGGTGGAACTCTACCCACGGCTGTCGTCGAGGTACATATACTACGGGGTGGGAGAGAATTACCATGCCCAAACATCGATAGCTAATAGTGGAATAACAAACTACCTTGTGAGGCAACTGTCACCCGAAACGCTATCAACTTTGCAAGAATCACAACGCAAAGCAAAACGAAGGAGGGGTGCTAATAATACTGTCTCTATTTACTTTGACAAAGACTCTCGCGGTTTTAATTGGTTGATCGATGGATGGTTAGCGGAGAAAAGAATTACCAATGCAGATGGTACTTATCATTGGGTATGCATGTATGACATATAAATTAATTAAATTCTTGAAATTAAGCATTTAAATTTTTTTTTCTTTTTCTTTAGTTTATGACCTCTCTAATCTTGATTTTTGGTTTTCTGGTTTTGATTTGTAGGTGTTAGATCTTTTGAATAATAGTTATAAATTTATTTTAAGGGATATCATGTTGGGTATTGTTTTTAAAAAACCGTTATTCATTATATATTGTTTTGAAAAATCGCGCTCGTTATTCGTTATATCGTGTTTTGAAAAACCGTTATTCGATATAAAATGTTTTGAAAAATCTTATTTGTTATATACTATTTTGGAAAACCGTTAACGTCAAGGGCGGAGTCGGAAAATTTTATTTGGGGGTTAATGTAGTAAAATATAATATTTTGAGGGTCAAGGTAAAATTTTACAAAATTTTATATTAAATATATAATTTTAAAAAAACAAATTTTAATATAATTATTAAACATCAATCAATAAACACGAATTAGATCTGGGTGGTTTTGGGACAAAATTCATATCAAGAAAATTTATTAATTAGTTTGAAGTGAACTCATTATTTGTTGTTCTAATTTTTTCCCTGTTGCCAAGTTTAATTGTTATCATTATTTTGCAGCTTTATTATGATCCCTCGGGAAGACAGTATAGATCCAAGAAACAGGTTCAGAGATTTTTCCGAGAACAAATTAGCTATGCATCAAGCAATGAACAAGCAAACTAAGGTGAAAAGTGGATTTGGCTTTTCAAAAATCTCTTTGTAATTTAAAATTTTTATGCTAATTAAATAATTATATTTCTTGCTTTGTAGTATGGAGCATTTTATAAGCTATTTGGGGTTGTAATAAAATATAGCTTCTAATATGGTTTGTTATATACTTATATGTCCTTAAATTGAGTGATTTATATTTCATTTTAATGTTATGTGGTTGAATTTTTTAATTTTCTGAATTTAAATTTTGGATCACAACAAACTTTAATATTGCATCGACAAGTATATATACCGAAACAAATAAATTAGTTAATCCAGAGTTTTTTTTTATTAAATAGAGATTTATAATAAAGATGACAAACAATATTAGAGTTACTTAGTTAATTTTAACCAGACCCTATAACTTGACTTCTCTCTCTCTCTCCATATATATATATATATATATATATATATAAAACGTTCAAAGTTATTTTGATTTATGTTTTTTTTGGTTATGTTGTTAAATATAAAAAGAACCGTTAGTATTGAGGGATTAAAGTCTCACAATACATATTTCACAATTATGTGTGAGAAGTTTTCTCATCGATATTGTAAAAGTAGATATACGTATTTTAAACACGGTAGACCCTTGTTCTGACAGTTCGGTGTCGGAATTTATTGTAATAATACTTAAAAAGAATAATACTCTAAATTTAGTAGCATAATTATTTCTCTTCAACCTAATTAAGTAATTGATGTGTTTGTATAGGTGGGAATACATCAACTTTAGGGATTTGGATCCTATCTTCATATCACTTTATTCCCTCATTATTGATCTTGATCAATTCTATCCTTTGGTCGAGTAAAAATATATATAAAAAAGATTAAAAAAAATAATCAAAATCATTAATTTGTTATATTAAACACGTGGCAATAGATTATAAAGGTAAGAATAAGTTGATGACAATTAAAATGAAGATATGATCTATATCCTGGCCGTAAATAGCAATTAAATCCACTATCCTATATCTATTACTAATTTAGCAGTAAAGTAAAGATGATGTAATGTTATCTACACCGTTGACTTCAAACTAAGGTTTAAGTTAATTTTTACCTATTTTTGAGATATTTTAAAAAGAAACAATATCTAAGTTATTGGTAATCGAACATAGACATAAATGGAACGTGGTATTATAATTCACGTGAAAATGTTCGTTATGTTATAATAGGTGGTTTTTACCACTTATGTAATACACCCAAGTATTATCCATTTATATCATATAAATATCTTCATTTTTCACCGTTTCACTCCTTATTTCTTTGTCTATATATATGTCCACTGTATCATTGAAAAATCTTTCCAGAATATCAATACAAAAACTTGCTCTCTCTCTCTCTCTGTCTCTCTCTCTCTCTCCCATGTATCTCTCTCTTCTCTCATCTCACTTTGTAATTCATTTATTCTTTGATTATTTATAATACATTATCAGCACGAATGAGAGTTATAGATTAGGCAAATAGCAAATATGTTCCAGAGAAAATTATGTGAGTTTTTAGCTTGATTTTGATTGAACCCAGAAATTTTGAAGTTCTTGAACAGCTTTTCGGAGGATACCGTTGTGTTCCTTTTGGAAATACGATTCCGACGCCGCTGACCGTGTCTCAAACAGAGCTCTAACGAACCCTCCAGCCTCGGTCAAACATCAGTCAACTCTGAAATTTTTTCCAGATTTTTCTGTAATTTTTTCCAAGGTTGAAGACGAAAATCAATTTTTTCCAAGGTTGAAGACGACACTGTAGCAACATGTCATCTGCCATGTCAGCTATCACGTCATCGCCACATCAGCTGTGGTCAGCCGCCACATCAGCCATGGCCAGTACCACGTCAGCGACAGACGTGCCACGTGAGTGCCACATCAGCACCAGGCGGGCCACATCAGCTTTAGGCGTGCCACATCAGTGATAGTCGTGCCACGTCAGCGCCACATCAGTCAGGAATGTTTTTTGTCCGTTTCAGTGCAATTTTCACCCGTTTTTGACAGAGTCAGACTTGTTTCCAGCTATTTTGACCGTTTCGGACGCAACCGTACCATCCGTTTCAGCTAATTCAGCTTGTAAGTATTGTTTTGACTTATTTAAGTTTTATTAACTCTGTTTTCGGGCACGATGGAATATCCAGAATCTGGAGATCTGGATCCAGGATTATATACATGCTTGATGCTCATGAAGAGCAATATTCAGAGAAATATACACATCTAATCGGATGTTGTAAGCATCATAAAAATAATTTAAGATCCTAACTTATAATGAAATTGGAATAATATTTTATTCATTTCATATATATCCAACATGATGCTCTGAATATTATAAAAAGGATTTAAGATCCTAACGTACAAGATGGCTATGCCGTCAACAGAACTTATATATTATAGTTTTGGATTTATTTTTATGCTATATATGAGACTGGCTTATGCTGTGTCTCTGGACTGGCCTATGTTGTGTCTAAGGTGATCTTATGACCCTGAAATTGTTATTTTTATGCAATATATGAGACTGGCTTATATTGTGTCTCTGGACTGGCTTATGTTGTGTCTAAGGTGATCTCATGACCCTGAAACTGTTATTTTTATGCAATATATGAGACTAGCTTATGCTGTGTCTCGGGACTGGCTTATGCTGTGTCTCGGGACTGGCTTATGCCGTGTCTCGGGACTGGCTTATGCCGTATCTCGGGACTGGCTTATGCAGTGTCTTAGGACTGGCTTATGCTGCGTCTCCAAATAAATTGTTTAAATATTCAGCATTTATTTTTATCCACTATATGAGACTGGCTTATGCCATGTCTCGGGACTGGCTTATGCAGTGTCTCATGACTGGCTTATGCTGTGTCTCCAAATAAATTGTTAAAATATTCGTATTATTTATACGCAATATATGAGATCGGCTAGACCGACTAACCAGAACTTAAAGTTCCTGAAATTATGATATTTAAGTTGGTACGTTTTGAAAACCGATGAGAACATGGAGTTCTGGATCCAGTGTTATTTCATGAATGTCATACTTCATTATTTGGAACCTGGGGTTTCAAACACGTTCATAATATGAAGTTATCTCATATATATATATATATATATATATATATATAAAGTGATACGTTTACATGTCATTTATTTAAAAGAATAATCTACACATCCAATAGGATGCTGTGAGTATCATAAGAGGGATTTAAGATCATAACGTATCTATTCAATTGAGAAAAATTATCTACACATCCAGGAGAATGTTGTGAGTATCGTAAAATGATCTAAGATCATAAAATCACTTATAATGAGATTGTAAATGATATTTTATCCATTTTGTACTTGCTTCTCAATGAGCAATATCAAAAAGAGTAAATTTAGATATATTTATATTCATGAGATATCAAAACATACCTAGGAGTGGATGTTTGTAAATGACAAGAGAAAATGTTTATAGAATAAACCTATTGAAAATATTATTATCATTTCAGATAAGATACAAAATGACATTATACATAATATCCATAAGATTCCCAAAAGGGAAATATATGTCTTGCCGAGAGGGCAACGACTTATATAGTTTTACGGAGTCAGATATACTTTATAAATTTGGCTTTGCTCTGAGCAGATGTTAATACTGTATTAGGTCTAACGGATCTGATAGAAAGCTCTGGAAAGGTCAGGATATTGTTATCAAACAATACTAAATCATGTATCAGTGATACTTGATATTATTCAAGCAGAACATAAAAGAATATGCTCAGTTCAAAAGCATGTAAAGTTAATACCATATCAGATCCAGCGGATCAGATCAAAGGCTCTAGAAGAGCCACAATCTTATTACCAGATGGTATTAAATTGTGTATCGATGATACTTTATATCATTCAAACAGAATATAAAAGAATCTGCTTACTTTCAAAGATATACGGAGGAATAGATATCATATTAAAACTATGAGTAATGAGAATGTTTAATATATATGCATCACTCCTCATGATTCAGGCCAGAAACCTATTATAGAAAAGCTGTGTGCTTTATCATCTGAATTATATTACACTATTATAAAAAGTATAGGTATTTATACAGTTATGAATCAAAAGTTTCCAGATCCAAAAATGTTTGTGTTTTGGCGTGACCGTATCGATCACCCAGGATCCACAATGATGCGTATAATCATTGGAAACTCTCATGGATATTCATTAACGAACCAAATGATTATTTATCCAATGGGAACTTATGTACTGCATGTTCACAGGGCAAACTAGCAGTAAAACCATCTTATTCTAAAATTTGGTTTTGAATTCTCATCATTCTTACAAAGAATTCAATGGGATATATGTGGACATATTCATCCACTAAATGACCAATTTTATTATTATATAATTCTAATTGATGCATCTATGGGATGATCACACGTTTATTCATTATCAAGCATCTCAATACTACAAAGCAGCTGGGATTGATGTTCAATATCCAGTTTTTAGATATACTCATAATCAAAATGGATTAGGCGATCACTTATCAAACATCTCCAGGTAATTGTCAGAACTTCATTATTTCGATATAGATACGAAATCCTATATAAGGACTTACTCATTTTTAAAGATATTTGATTGTGTTGTATATCTCCTTATTTCATCTCTGGCATGATTTAAGATAAGACTTCTTATCATTGTGAGATTAATATTGATTTTGATTAAATATGCTATCATATCATTTAATCTTCTGATAGTTTATACGCACAATCTGTATATTATTATATTGATTAATTTTCAAATGGAAAGTTTCTCCGGAAGATGAGTAAATGAAAAGTTACTTATTTACAAAATAGAGATACCAGTTCAGTTATATATATATATATATATATATATATATATGTGTGTGTGTCTCATTTCAAATATTCGTATCTCTCAAATACAAAAGATAATTGATCATCAGATGATCATTAATCTGTTACCTGATATATTAAAGGTATCAAGATTTTATAAGTTGTCATCTCATAAACCCCGGCCGGGTGATTGTTCTTGAAGAACTATCAGAGAAAAAGGCAACAAATAAATCATCTGATTCATACCATAAGCTATGAACCTTTTGAAATGTATTGTTATTGAGATCCAAAAGAAAACAAAACTCGAGTAATAAATAAATCCACTTTCTCTAAATCAACTCTATAAGAGTCTGATATATATAAAGAGACACAAGTCTATGAAATGACTAAATCCATTGAAATTGAAGAAATCTAAACAGAGATACAAGAATATAGAAATTGAGAGAAATTCTATAAATCATACGGAGTATATGAAATGACTAAATCCATTGAAATAGAAGAAATTTCAATAGAGATACAAGAATATAGAAATTGAGAGAAATTCTATAAATCATACGGAATATATGAAATGACTAAATTTATTGAAATGGAAGAAATCTCAACAGAGATACAAGAATATAGAAATTGAGAGAAATTATATAAATCATATGGAGTTTATGAAATGACTAAATCCATTGAAATGGAAGTAATCTCAACAGAGATACAAAAGTATAGAAATTGAGAAAATTTATATAAGTCATATAAAAGAAATGTGGAATCATAAGGAAATAATAATTGATGATGTATTTTTATACACAGTAGCGTTACTGAAATTATAAATGATAATTATGATATTCATAATATCAATGATTGTAGACAAAAAACATGATTGATCTAGATGAAAGAAGCAATTCAAGAAGAATTGACTTTATAAGCCAAATAAAGTGTTTAGATCAATAGTACTCCAGACACCTAGAGATGTCAAACTAGTTGGATACTGATGGATCTTTATACTGAAACGTAATGAGAAAAACGAGATCGTGAGATATGAGGCACGACTCGCAGTACAAGGTTTCTTATAAAAACTTAGTACTCACTACTGATGAATACGATTACGTTGTTGATAAATTTGGCTGCCTTTAAAAAGCTTGATATACGTCTTCTAAACGTAGTAATCATTTATCGATATGGTTCACTCAATGCAGATATTTATAAATCCTGAAGAATTCAAAATGCTGGAAGCATGTAAATCGAGATCTCGTAATCTGTATTTGATGAACACACAAAAATCCTTATATGGATTAAAAACAATATGAACGGATGTGGTATAACCGTCTCAGTTAATATCCGATAAAGATAAGGATATGATAATCATATTATATACTCATGTGTCTTCATAAAGAAGTGATAAAGAAAACATTGTCTCAACCTGAAGATCGAGCATAGATCAAATGGAATGTTTGTCCATCAATCAGAATATGTTAAATATTCCAAATGGATATTACTCCATAAAGCAAATATTTGCTCGTACTCCCTCCCCCCCCCCCCCCCCCCCCCCCCCCCCCCCCCCCCTCCAATCATTTATGATGTTATTGCATTTCATGAAATAAACATCAATGTACTTCAGTTCAACAATTTAGAAGATTGCTTCAAATGAACTTTTTTCAGGGGGAGCGTCCCACCAGGGGGCCCAATCATTTATGATGTTATTGCATTTCATGAAATAAACATCAGTGTGGTTTAGTTCAGCAATCTAGAAGATTGCTTCAAATGAACTTTTATCAGGGGGAGCGTCCCACTAGGGAGAGCATATCAAATAAAGTATATTAATAATTTGGGATATATGTGTATTGTACTCTTTTTCCTTCCAATCAGGTTTTTGTCCCATTGAGTTTTCCTGATAAGGTTTTAGTGAGGCAATTCTTTAAGCACACCCAAAAATTATTTGATCCATAAAGATCAACATAAATATTACATTTATCCAGTTGATCATCGTATATATGTTGACTTGATCAAAAGGATCATTGTAAATATTACTTTGATCTTGCTAATCATCGTATATATGTTACTTTGATCCAAAAAATCATCATAAATATTACTTTGATCCGATAGATCAATGAATATCTTTGCTCAGGTTTTTATCCCACTGGGTTTTCCCTATCAAAGTATAAATGTAAGAAATGTTTTGAAGAAAACAATAAATCTGGACATATGTACACTATACTCTTTTTCCCTTCGATCAGGTTTTTTCCCACTGGGTTTTTCTGACAAGGTTTTTATCGAGATAGTTTTACGAACGTCCAGCACTACTAGATCCAGAGAGATCATTGTATACATTTTTCTCAGATTTTGTCCCATTGTGTTTTTCCTAGAAAATTAATACACAAGTGGTATAAATCCAAGGGGGATGTTGTAATAGGTGGTTTTTACCACTTATGTAATACACACAAGTATTACCCACTTACATCACACAAATATCTTCATTTTCCACCGCCTCACTCCTTATTTCTTTGCCTATATATGTATATGTGCATTGTATCATTGAAAAATCTCTCCAGAATATCAATACAAAAAAGCTTGCTCTCTCTCTCTCTCTCTCTCTCTCTCTCTCTTTTCTCTCATCTCACTTTGTAATTCATTTATTCTTTGATTATTTACAACACGTTACAAATAATGAGATAATCTCTACACTTGAAAATCCGGCACAAATAAAAAAAGAAGAAGGATATGGTTGGATTATAATGAATTAATATGTCATAATTATATATTCCATATATGGACTAGAGTTACATTTTATAGGGATATTTGCTTTCGTAACTAGTACCACATATTTATTTCCTCGAGCCGGTATTAATTTAGACAGTAATGATTAGTGGGGGCAATTCGGGCCGGGCCCCCATTTCAGAAAACCGGGTCGGGCCCGTGTAGGCCCGCGAAGCCCACGGTCTAAAAAAATTTCAAAATTTTTTTTATTATTTTTTTAAAAATTTGAATTGAAGGGTGGCTTTTGTAATTAGCCAGGTTACCGTTGGTGACCGTTAGAGGGGGAAAAAATATTCAAAACTTTTAAATATTACGTTTTTTTAAATCTTTTACAATTATTTCCAATTATACCCTCTTCTAACTTTTTCCTATAAATACCCCATCACCCCCTCACCTTATTCTCTACATTTTCTCTACTTCCCTACTCTCTTATTCTCTCTATTCTCTACAATCTCCAACATCTCTCACTCACTCTTTCAACATTTTTAGTATCTCACCACAAATTCAATATGAAATTACAAAAATATTATTCATCGAAAACTAATTAAGTGTTGTTTGAAATGAATAATATTATATTTCACATTAAAATTATTACATTAATTACTCAAAATTATTACAATGTATAAAAAAATATTGAATTAATAAAAAAAAAAAATTGGAAGCCCGACGGGCCTGAAACTGGCTGGCCCTCCCACGGGCCTTGGACCCGGCCCGGCCCGGCCCGTTGGCCATATGGGCCTAACGGGCCCGGGCCGGACGGGCTGGGCCGGCCTGAGTTGCCCCCACTAGTAATGATACATATCTCATCTATAATCTCACTCTTTACATCCCAATATACGTGGCAGCTGATGTGTCACTTGGTAAGTAGACACACATTAATTAATGAGTGAATACTAGGTAATTTTGGTGAGTGTCCACTCATCAAGTAACACATCAACTACCACGTATGTTAGGATAAAAATGATTGGATTGTATGTGGGATGTTTAGCATTATTGTAATTTATATCCACTAGAATAGTAGAATTACACCAAACCCACTAATTGGACCTAAATCCTTTCACTACAAACAATCAATGAATCTAGCTTTATTAGGGTTGGTCGCTGATGGGTTATATTATTAAAACCGAAAAAATAATGGTTCGAGTTTGTTTTTATCCCTTAAAACCTGCTATAACTCATTAATTTTAAAAAATTAATATTTTAATTTGAATTTTTTTTACAGTTAAAGTTTTTCATAGGATAGTTTTGATATACATTTATTTTCAATTTGATTATTTTATTTTATTTTATACATGAGTTATCATATTCTTGTTTATATCTGAGTATTCCTATTTTTTTTAATAAAAAATCTTAATTTTCTTATTATTACAGTTTATTCTTATTTTTTTTCTTCTTTAAGCAAATCAAGCTATTATTTACCAAAAAAATAATAATTAAATTAACGAGTTAAATGAATCGGTATCTGGTTACCCATTAAAATAGTAAATGGATTTGGATTTTCATTTTCAAGCCTAATAAACTAATAAGTGGATTTGAGTTGAGTAAATGTAAGTTGACCAGTCCATTGTCGGGTCTAGGTGGTGTGTATATATATATATATATATATATATATATATATATATATATATATATATATATATATAAATTTTTCTATTGTCATTGGATTTAAATGCTTTTACTTGGCTGCATACACTTGTCAAAACATCTTTTAAATCCAATGGCCAACATACAAGGAACTGATATATCTTATATCAGTTCGAACTGACAATAGAAAGACTATATATATATATATATATATATATATATATATATTTAAATAAATAGAAAAGCATACATCTTTATAATTTTTAGGGCAATTATTTTAGACTTGTGTTTTAGTATTTAATATCAATATCAAATACATCTTTATAATTTTTAGGGCAATAATTTTAAGAATTCAAATCAGATGTGTCCAAAAATGGTGTCCCCAATTTGTGTGTAACCAACCAAATTGGGACATGTGTTTTCATTTATGGAAGAAGTTGAAAAAAAAATATAGACACATGTCTCAATTTGGTTGGTTAGACACAAATTGAGATATCATTTTTGGACAGCTGATTTGAGCCCTTATTAATTTTTAAAATTAATATCATACATATATTTTAACAATTTTCAAATTCTATACCACACTGGCACACTACATGTGGCATATCAAAAATTATAAGGTAATGTTAGGCTGTCCAAAATTATATCCAAATGATATGATATGATTTTGAGAACTCACATACCATATCATTTGGCATGATTTTGGACAAATATTTTGGATAATCTAGTATTATTCAAAATTATATATATAAAAAAACCTTTTTCCGTGGTTTTTATAAATTTGGAAAGAGTTTTAGGAAAACAAATCAAACACAATTTTTTTTTTTGAACAATTATCATCTGGTCAACCTTATAAATGCAATAATTCGTATTTTCAACTCTAATAAAAAACTTTTGAGTTTTAACACCAAAGTAATTGATCAAGACAATTGAAATTTAAAACATTCTTGGGTTAAACATGAACATTTTCCTAATCAAATAAAGATAAAACTCTAAAACCACCATTGTTGAAATGAATTTACACAAACTCACTTACTATTGTATATTTGTATCCATTTCAACGTGCGAACGCATCATATGATAACATGTTGCATGGGCGGCACTATCTTCTTTTTTTATAACTTTTATCGTTCGATTTAATTTTTTTTTTTATAGCATATCGTTCGATTTAATTACTCTTACAAAATACTAATTTTGTACTAAAATTCACAATAAAGTAATAAACAATAAAATAAGATAAATATACCAAATTTGAAAATATTAATAATAATTTAAAATGTACCTAACGACTCCTGTATATTCCTTCATATTTACATTAATTACATTTAACTCTCTTAAACTTTTATTGATTACCAGGATTGTCTCCCATTTAATTTCCATATAAAAGTTTTGATATCCACTTCCAATAGTAATCATCACGTTTACGTACTAGTCAATTTAGCTTATAACTCATAAGGTTTAGTGGATAGAGAAATCATGGTCAAGATTGTTGTGGCTAGTGAGTGATTTCTTCATGCTAGTGAGTGATTTTTTCTTCATTGGTTGTGTGTGTGAGACTTCTTTATCTATTCTGTCCACTCCAAAAAATGAAATTTCTTTTCTGTAAAGAGAAGGCATATGAATTAGTTACTAACACGATCGACAACATTATTACGACATTGTATGAAAGAATTAAATCATTAATAAAACTAGGAAAACAAAAATATATAAAATAATAATAAAAAGGAAGTTGTGCACACACAAAATCAAACATGTTAATCTCAAATATATACAACCGAGGTTTCTTTAGATTTGGAGAGAGAACTAACTAACAATGATCAGTAAAACACAAAGACTCGCAATGAGTAAAAATTGCAAGAAAAATGAGATCAAAACATGATAAAACCCACAAGGAATATAAAAAAAATATCCTACAATCAATAGAGATAATAAACTGAAAAAATATATATGAATAAAAAAACAACTATTACTGAGTGACAGACCTTCAAACCCACACCGATGAACGTGGTCCAACGTTGATAGTCTATGCCTATTGGCAAACCGAAGAATGAAATTCACCCTCAAAATATTCTAAGAATACCACACAAGCTTAAACCAAGGAACAAAAGGTTGATGAGTCTGTTGCAGAGCCATTGGGATTACTATCATTCTTTCTTTTCTTTCTATATGATACTATTTATTTAAGTAATTCTACTTTACCTAAATTTGGTGTCCAAATCTGATGTCCAAATGATGTGGTATCACTTTAATCCATTCAATATTTAAATCATGCAAATATAATACAATTTAAATAAATGGATTAGAGTAATGCCACATCATTTAGGCACAAAATTTGGGTAAAGTAGCATTATTGTTGTAAGTGCCACCTTTTTATCATTGGCTTATTCCAGTGACAAACTACAATTAGAGATTTTAATGTAAGGATAGATTAGGTGCTTGAAGTGTTCGTGATCAAGTTTCCCTTGGCATCCCCAAAGCTTCAGGATCAAGTGCTTTAAGGTATAACACCTGACTTTGATTCTTAAAGATATTAGTTGCATACACACACACATTCATGCATTCTTAACTGTCTTGTATTTGTGTATTTTCGCTTATTTGTGTGCATTCACTCACAACCACATTTGCGCTTCATGATAGATTTACGTGTGGTGTACTTCGTTTCCGGTTGTGTGATAAGAAACATGCGGGCTTGCACAATTGTGTGCAAGCTTAGCATGATGTTTGACCTTTTGATAATGTCCTATTCTTCTCTTAGACAGGTCTTAGGTCACATTGTCTTATACCATGATTCCAAGCATCTTTTTCAGTGTTTTTCGGTAGACAAGTTTCGTCTACTTGTCCCGTACACTTTATGCCTGAAAAATACTTTTTCTTTATTTGTGTTTTTCGCGGGAGAAGTTTCATCTACTTGTCTCGCGAACTGCATGCCTTGAAAAAAGCATGTTTCATTATCAGTGCTTTTCGCGGGACAAGTTTTGTTTACTTGTCCCGCAAACTTCATGCCGTGAAAAATGTTGTTTTATCAAAACGACACAGTTTCATCATGGGCTAATTTATATAATTCATTTTCTCATTCCAGCCGATTTAGAACTTTAAAAATCAAATCTAAAAGTGAGAAACAAATTTTCTTATGAGAGAAGTTCCAAGATAGCTTCTTTATCTATCTAACCCTAATAGCCATCTTCATCTTACATCTTCAAGCATCATTCAAGCATGAGTTTTCATTAGTTTCATCACTTGGTACGTTGAGTTTCATTAAATCTCATTTATTGTTCTACTTACCAAGATTTCTCTTTTATTGCATCTCTTTTGCAAGTCTAATATATTTATTGCATATATCTATGAGTTGCTTTGTTTGATTGTGGTTTTTCATTTAATAGCTAACATATTAGGGTTTCATCTACCTCTTTTAGCTAAGTTTGCATGTATGTTCATGTAGACAATTTGATAACTAGGATTGTTAGATTTGCATCTTAATCTCTAATTAATCATATTGTGTGTGATCTTGCACAACATTGCATTTCGAATATTTCTACATCTTCACTTAAAATTAATCTCTTTTTAGAGTTAAAGTCTTGTGGCTTCTAGGTGAAGTTGCACAAGCAACAAAGTCTTGCAATCAATGGGTTGATTGATAAGCAATTAGTCTAGAATCACTATTAAAAGCTCGCGGGTAGAGTAGTTTGTGTTGCTTTCAAGAATAGTGTGACTAGATTGTCAACTTAGATTGTAAACAAGTATCCAAGTAGTGGATCTGAAGACCGAAGTGGCTAGCAAGACTAGTCCCGAGAGTTTTTCCCTGTTGAAGGTTTCCCTCGCAAAAAATCAAATCTCTATTTAATTTCTGTATTTTACTTGATTTTTATTGTTTGTATGTTTTGGGATTTTAATTGCAAATCTTGACTAATCGAAAAATTGGTAATCAATCGATTAACAACTCATTCACTTTCTAGGTTGTTTAGACACACTTCTTATATTTTTAGTATTTATTTACCTAAATAAAAACTGCTTTTGCAGTATCCGTCCAAAGATTAGGCTCAAACTTCCTTTGAAGACATGTCAAAAATGAGAACACAATTTTTGACATAAGATTTAACGATTTTTCAATCATTAGATAGCTTAGATTTAATAAATTGATTTCTTTTTTTAATTTCTTTCTCCTTTATCTATCATTAATTTCTTCCTCTCTCTTGTTTTCACTTCGTTCTCTTTTCTTCTTAAAGACCGTCTTTCTGTTCTCTTTAAATATTCACATAATACATATTTCTTCTCCAACATCAGTTTACATAATGAATTCACTTGGCACATCAGTTTATATGTTTTCCTGATTTACATATGTAATATATATCATAGAGAGAAGAAGAGAAAATTAACTGGGAAGATGAAAAAAAATCATAGGAGAGAGGAGGAAATATTAATTAGGAAATTGAATTTCTAAGAGGAGAGAAAAAAAAAGAAAAAAATTAATCCCCATATTCTATTTAGGTCAGAAAAACGATCAAGTCAGCAGAGGATCCAAATTCATTAAAGTTGGAAATAAAAAAGAAATCAATTTAATAAATCTAAACAATCCAAATCTCATAGAACCAATGACTGAAAAATCATGTCAAATCTCGTGTTTTCCGATCTCTCCGTTATATATATATATATATATATATATATATATATCAGTTTTTCTCTCATCAGGACCGAACTGAATTTTTAAGATTATGACGAGACTTGTGAGTTATTGATTAAGTTTAAGAAGACTTTGACTAAAGTGAAGTATATGAATCTAATGATTGATAGTTGTAGAACTAATATAAATAAAATTAGTTCATCTTAAAGAGAGAAAGACTTATATATATATAGGGCAGGATTTATGGCTCCAATTTTTGACACAATTTGTTACACAATTTATTTATTTATTTATTTATTTTGAACTACAAGCTTTATTGAAAAAAGCCAAAGAGGGTCAAAAACAAGATACAAACAGAGTCTAACATCTCGCCCAAACAAGGACCCAAAAACAAGCTACTGCAAGCCACACAAACCCACTACCAACCACAGCCCAACAAGCCCAAAAAGCAGCACAACCAATATTGCAGCAAAACAGCCCACAAACCACAATACATACACCTGTAGCCCTAAAGCCAAATCTAAACACAAAATCGATAAAAACTAAAGCAGCCCCAACAACAAACCACCCAAAACCTTAAATCTCATCACCCATAGCCTTGTGATTATGCACCAAACTTCTCACCAAATCCTGAAACCTATTATCGTTCACCTCATCCCTTCTTGCGATAATCTCTAACAACTTCCTTTTCTACAATAGAAGTTGAAACCCAAGGCCATGCCTTTTTCAAGCACGTTCACAACTTCATCCTCAAAATTCTAGTGCATCATTTGCTTTGAAACTTCTAAAAATCATGTTATGCCTTTTCAATGAAACCAAGATTTTCTTACCTTTTTTTTTCTTTTCGAGATGCTTGAGGAAACCACAAATAATCCGTTATCCACTGAACCAACTTTAAGAGCCAACTTCTCACACCGAAAACCCCCTTCTGAACCGAATATCATCCCAGTTCTTTCATCCTGAAAAGGACCTATTGGGCCTCTCAATACAACCTTATAGGCCACCTCTGAATTAGGCTGCACACTGTCTAGATTTTTCAGAAATTGACAGATGCCCCTAATAGGCCATTTATTTGGTTTTTTCAACCTCTGGTACAAGCCCCCATGAATCCCATCCGTCGAATTGTGAGAGTCCAGAATCAGCCCACCATCAGGACAAAGCAGACCCATCTTCATCATTTTCTTTCCTCGAACAATCACTTTCTAGCATTCCATTGCCACATTTTAACCACATTTCTTCATCATACTGTGAGCTCATTGAGCTCACATCACCATCTCTCATTTTCCTTGTACAAAACTCCCCTTCGTTTTCCAAGACCAACCTATCCTTACCCACATAAACAGAACAATGTTTGAATTTAGGCTTTCTAACATACATCTTATTTCCTTTGGCTTGACCCTTCTTGAAAAGAGTTTTAGATATTGTCCCCTCGCCACCCTCTTTTGAATGGAAAGAGTTGGCACTTTTTTTGAATTCCCTAGCTTTGTCCTATCTACTCTTTCTTTTCCTTCTCCTTACCACGATTCCCCATCAGATTACTATCAGCAACATCAACTTTATCAGCTTCGCAATAAGCTTTGGATGTAAATGGAACTACCGCTATTCCTTTTTCTGTCATGTCACGTCAATTTTCCTTGTCTGGAATAAAATTCAAATAAGCTTGATGAGTATCTCTTTGAAACTCTTCCTTAACAAGACCACCAACCGGAATCATTCCTAAAAAATTTTCCAACCAAAAACTATTTACCAAAGTTGACTCCTCTGAAATATGGACATCAAAACACTTCCTTCACATCACCACATTGATCTTAAAGGGACATTTCCACTCATGAGTTACCGGCACTAGTAACCTCCCTCTATCCAACTTTCTTCTATTATGGGTATCTTCTTCCATATACACTAGTTCTCCAAGCTGCCTACCCAGCTTCTAGAAGAAACGATTGTTCCAACACGGTAAAGGAACCTTCCAACACTTGATCCACACCAACCTGGATTTAGAAATAGACACGTCGGACCACTCCTTCATAAAGACTAGGTAGTCCTCCCACAAAGACATGTTATTCATAAATCCTTCATTTCATGAACTGGCCTAAAACACCACAAAATGTATGTCCCCTAAATAAGAAGATTGAAACGAGAAGTCAAGTAGACGAGTATTTAGTTTAGATACATCTGAAAAAAATTCAAGTCTTCTATAACACACCTAGAAAGCCACGACTCATCTCCATCATCCATATCCCAAGACATGGATAAACCTTTCTCAAACAGCTCCAAGCACTGACAGATGCTCATTTACCACTTCCACAAAGATCTACTTCCTTTGTTTTCCTTTCTGATCACCATTAGCTTTATCATCTACATTACTTACTTCTTCATCCACATTTCTTGAGGCGCTCATTCTCAATGCTGGAGAGCGCCGATTCTTCCACCCAAAAGCAGCCATCTTGAAACGATAGGCCATACACGAAGCTTTCTTCCATTCGTCATGTTTGCCACCTTGTTGGCTTCCTCCCACGTTTCAAACCTCACGAAAGCAAATATGCTCCTTCTATGGCAGGATCTAACTGAGAGAAACATGTCTCTAACTCTACCAAAAACCTTTGAAAAAAAAACCCACAAAACCTTCAAATCCACCTCCAGTTTCAAGTTGTCGATGAAGATAGAATACAACACATCCCGAAAATCCTTCCTGGAAGCCCTGCTGTTGGATGCAATCTAACTCCCTTCACGGCCAAGGGGGTCAGTCTCTCTCTCTCTCTCTCTCTCTCTCTCTCTCTCTCTCTCTCTCTCTCTCCCTAAAACTCTCCCTCTTTCTCCCCCTCTCTCATTATTGACAATATGTTTTAACGTCTAGCTGCATCGATGTCAAAGTTTTCTATTATTGATCTACCGATGCTTATTATTCCACTTTACATATCACATTCACTGATTATTGATTAATATTGATCGATGCATGGTTGGTGGTTGGTGATCATTGGGCATTCCCTTATGATTGTCATCATCTATACGTGTTTATTTGATTCACGAGTAATTTGTTACACAATTTATTGACCTTCAGATTAAGCTAATTTGAATGGTTGAGATGAAGCTATAGTTTTAAATACAATAATATAACTTTCATATATCATTTATAGCTAATTATTTTCTCCTCTATCTTCTTTAGATACATTCTCTCTAGTCTCTCCTCTCTTTCTTCGTAATTACCTCATACTCTTGCAGTCTTTGTTAGCGCACAAACATCACTACGCAGAAACGTTGCCGGATGGAACACAAACAAACAATAGCAAAACAATTAAGATGAAGAAGAAAATAAATCCAAACACACAACACAAGAGTTTTACGTGGAAATCCAAATCGGGAAAAAACCACGGTCGTCAGGACGACAAGAGATCAATCCACTATGAAGAAAATTGTTACAAGTTCACTCAAGATTTTTTTTCTCTCTCTAATACCCCAAACCCAGTTACACCCAATGCTCTCTTGAGATCTCTCTTAATTTTTTTTGGCTCTCTCTCACAATAACATAGATATTATGATCTATTTATATGAGTTATAGGGAGTTTAAACCAACAAGGAAATCCTTCTCCTATACATACAAGATTTCCTTGTTTCACATAAATAATATTTCTTATTTATGACTAGTCTTCTTGTAAAGGAAAAATCATTTTCCTATAAGAATAAGAACTTCTAGAAACATATTATTTCCCTTTCCATTAATATTTCCTGATTTAACGCGTACTTTATTTTGACTACGATTCAAGTTGCAGTTGGCCACATGTTTCCTAAACCGTGTTGAAATTGACCGCTCAGAAAACTATGATCCACGGGCCACCAAGTCAAGACCGCTGTCACTACCGATGTGTCTCCCAAAGCGCAACTCACAGCAGTTCCTCTTTGGAACAAGGCTGCTGTCCTTACCGCTATGGAAATTCACAGCGCAAGGCACAGCGGTGTCATACTGGAATGAGACTGTTGTCCCTGCCGCTGTGGAAATCCACAGCGCAAGGCACATCGGTTTGAGCTGTTTTCCGTTTCTCTAGTTCTTCAGGTCTTCAAGCCTCCATCAAACTCAATCTTATACCCTCAAACTCAATCTTATACTCTCAAACGTGTTCCACGTCTCCAGGAAGTTTTCGCATTGGTGAATCCCATTTGGTAACCATTGAAAATTCGAGCCATATCCAACAATCCTCCCTTATGGCCAAAATTCCCAAAACTTCATCCACGACTACGACTCTCAATACCGAGAATCAACATACCCACCACGAGGTATAACCACTTAGGAATATCCATCCCAAGATTTTACTGCACATGTCAAAATTTACCTTGCCGAAATTATGGTGCAACTCATCACGTTAGGTTCCCAGGGAGTTCGTTCAGCCATCGTCATCCTTGTCCACCACACACCTTGCATCACCTCCTAACCAATGCCCGTGCGCAATGTGGACCCGCTATCAGCAATACATCCTCTTTTTATGGCAACTAGCGATCATGCCATGAGGATGTTTATGCCCCTTTATAGGGCATCACTGTAGTCATCATACTCAAGAAAGGCGATTGCCGGATCCCCCTCTTTGGAGCCCTTATCCGCACTTGTCTTCTTATTTTGACAATCCTTCCTTATGTGTCCAGGCTGTCCACATCCCCAGTAAGTGACTTTTCTTTTGGAGCCTCTTTTCTTCCTGTCAACCAGAAGAGCAGAGTTATCAGAAGTTTTACCTTCACTCTTTAGCCTTCTTTCCTCAGAGATTAGTTTGTTCGCCATATCTCCAAAACATATGGTTGAACTCTCATGCATCAAGATTGGCTTCATGTGCGCATAGGATGGTGGAAGAGACCAGATGAGTCTTAATCATTTGTCTTCTTCATCAATCTTCACTCCAATCGACTCTAATTCGGAAACTATTCCATTGAGCACTCCAAGATGATCGAAAACTTTCATACCTTAAGTCATCTGTAGCATGTGAAACTGCTCCTTCAGGTAGAATCAGTTGCAGACGGTCTTCGTTTGATACAATTCTTCAAGCCTCTCCCAAAGTTCTTTCGCTGAATATGTTCTATGAATATTTACAAGAACATTCTTGGCCAGGCTAAATCGTATTGCACTTGCAGCCCTCCCGTCCAAATCTTCCTAATCATCATCGCTCATCACATGTTTTCCAGAACTAGTACCAGCCGTTTCTTTATTAAGATCTCCAGAGCCTTCAAGGTTCACATGGGTTGGTTTGCCCTTTAACGTCTTGTGTAAACCGTATTGGATTAGCAAATCTTTGACTTGAACTCGCCACAAGCCAAAGTTAATTTTTCCGTCGAACTTCTCAACCTCGATTCTCATCAACTTTGCCATATCTAGTTTGTTAAGAAACACTATCAAGCAACCGAAGCTTTGATACCAATTGTTAGCGCATAAACGTCACTACGCGGAAGTGTTGTCGGATAGAACACAAACAAACAAAAGAATTAAGATGAAGAAAAAAATAAATCCAAACACACAACACAAGAGTTTTACGTGGAAACCCAAATCGGGAAAAAACCACGGCCTTCAGGACGACAAGAGATCAATCCACTATGAAGAAAATTGTTACACGTTCACTCAAGGTTTTCTCTCTCTCTCTCTCTAATACCCCAAACCCAATTACACCCAATGCTCTCTTGAGATCTCTCTTAATTTTTTTTGGCTCTCTCACAATAACATAGATATTAGGATCTATTTATATGAGTTACGGAGAGTTTAAACCAACAAGAAAATCCTTCTCCTATACATACAAGATTTCTTTGTTACACATAAATAATATTTCTTATTTATGACAAGTCTTCTTGTAAAGGAAAAATCATTTTCCTATAAGAATAAGAACTTCTAGAAACATATTATTTCCCTTTCCATTAATATTTCCTGATTTAACGCTTACTTTATTTTGACTACGATTCAAGTTGCAGTTGGCCACCTGTTTCCTAAACCGTGTTGAAATTGACCGCTTAGAAAACCGCGATCCACGCGCCACCAAGTCATGACCACTGTCACTACCGCTGTGCCTCCCATAGTGCAACTCACAGCAGTTCCTCCTTGGAACAGGACCACTGTCCTTACCGCTGTGGAAATCCACAGCGCAAGGCACAACGATGTCATACTGGAATGGGACCGCTGTCCCTACCGCTGTGGAAATCCACAGCGCAAGGCATAGCAGTTTGAGCTGTTTTCCGTTTCTCTAGTTCTTCAAGTCTTCAAGCCTCCCTCAAACTCAATCTTATACTCCCAAACGTATCCCACGTCTCCAGGAAGTCTTCGCATTGGTGAATCTCGTTTGGTAACCATTGAAAATTCGAACCATATCCAACCGTCTTTAATAAAAAAAACTTACATATTTTTTCTCTCTCTAGTTTTTTTTAACTCTCTTTTCACTTATCTAGAAACTGAAAATTTGGAGCATGTTTTATTCTATTTTGGATAGTTTTTAGTTTCATAGAAATATTCGCATGTTTTTTCTTAGTGTTAGTTTTTGTCTAAATTGTTATAAATCGCCCATGGCCATCTACATATGCAAATTGATGCTGCTTTAATTGTAGATTCAAACCTTCTTTTCATTCTGTTTATCTAAATGTGATGCTTCTTGGATTATTTAATCAATAATATTATGGAAGAAAATTATACAAGCGATTTCAGATAAGTTTTAAAAATGAGTCAATTATATTATGGAATATTAGAGTTGTTTTGTTTATTTGGAGAAGATTACCACTTGAGAACATATATTTTATCTAGTTCTTTAAGATTACCAGAAAGTTAGAGAGGGTACCAAATTTAGACTTCAGACTATGAGCGTTATTTGGTTGATTTTATTTGGACATTTGAGTTGATATTTATTTTTTTTTCAAAAATATTTGAGCTGAATTGGTAGTATTTGAATTAGTGAGACTGGTGTAAGAGAAGATGAGGGAGAGAGAAACAGAAAGAGGCGAAAAGAAAAGGAAAAGAAAAGGAGTGAGAGGAGAGAAGATTTATAAATTGTGAAAGTTAATAGGAAATAAAAAGACAAATGTTAAATAAAGATAAAGTTATTATGTGATGGGATTGTGGAGTTTACAATGATTCAAGAATTAATCTTTAACTATATATTTTTGAATGGTTGAGATGAAGCTATAGTTTTAAATACAATAACTTGACGAGAGACACGAGAGTTAGAGAGAAAACTGAAATATTGATATTGTTGGCCTTTTTCATACAGTGCACACATATATATAGAGGCAAAGAAAGAGGGAGTGAGGCGGTGAGAAGGAGAAGATATTTATGTGATAAAAGAGGGAGAAACTTGTGTGTATTGTATAAGTGGTAAAAGCCACATATTATAACAAACTATATATTTTTGAATGGTTGAGATGAAGCTATAGTTTTAAATACAATAACTTGACTTCACTACATATATAGCCCCCTAGTGGCCTCTAATACATATTATCCATAGCTTTCTTTAACCCCTCGAAGCAGATATAACGCTTAGTGTCAAAAAAACTTAAAAACCATTTCAAGTTCACTCTCAAATGGACTTTGGCGTCGGCACCCAGCCTGAGAAAGGTGTTTGGGTTTTCTTTCTTAAATGGACTTTGTTGCCACGTATATATACCAAGAGGGTAATCGAGTTGCGGATTGTTTAGCGTGTAGGAGCCCCCAACATCGTTACTCCTATACAGTGGTGGACTATTCCAGAATTTTGCAATTCTTTTAATTTTGATGATGTTTGTAGTCGGCTTTTCTTTAGGTTCTGTTGACTTGTTTTTTTCTAAACTTACTCTTGTGTTGTCTTTTTTTTATTATTAATAAAATGTTGGGATGAGGTAGATGATGAAGGTGCTAAGGAGGTGCCATCTTAGATTGGATGTCCCGGTACACCTATTAATTCCGATCTCCGACAACCTTAGACAAAAAAAAATGAAAAGTATTAGACTATTAGTTGAGAAAGATGTATTCATATTAATTTTTTTAAAATACAAATTTTTTATTTTTTGTTAAAAAAAATTATAATAATCCGAGATTGAGAAAGATGGACAAAGTTGAACCCACAATCTCATGGTATAGGTATGAAAGGTAAACCGTTTGACCAATCTCATATTATCTTATTATTTATTCATACTAACATACGTGAGAATGCATAAAGATAGATGTGACATTTTATTTTATTTTATTTTTTATGGGTTCAACTACTATACATGTACTTCATAGTTGATGTGTTAGTTTATAGTAATTGGATTTCAATCCAATAGCCTACAAAAATTGAAATTAAAAAATAAATAAAAAGAAACTAAAAATCTAAAATTCAAATTAAAAAAATTACAAAATTGTTACAAAATTTTAAATTTTTTCAGTTCGGCCCCCCAAAAAAATTTTGTTTTTGTATACTGATCAGACCCAAACTTGAATTTCTAACTCCACCACTGACAATATTCATATACCAATTGCTACATCATAGGTTATAATGCAAATGGAATACAAATGTGTGATGTCTATTATTACTCATTCATAAATTTAGTTTGAATATATTCCAACAAACCAAATTTTGTTGTTACAAGGTCCACGATGGTCCACGATGTTCTATCTATTTTGAATCTAGATTCTCTCCTCACCTTAATTGTCATCACCTCTATAATCTATTGCCATGTATCTAATATAACAAATCAATGATCTGAATTATTTGCATTAATTTTTATGTCTTTACTCTACCAAAGGATAAAATTATTCAAGCCCAATGATTTAAGCGAGGAGGGGATCTAAATCCATCTATTTTTGGTTAAAAAGTTATTTGTAGAAGTAGATATGAAAACATTTATTGCTATTCTCCCAAATTAGAATATTGCAATTCCTAGCTTCTATAAGGATTTCAATATGAACAATGTTTGAGTATTAACCGGTCAGTACCAAAAATACTGACTCCATCAATGAGAGTATAGCACATGTCATTTTTTCTCTTACTTTTACATTTATCTCACAAATTGGGTCACATGCTACACTATCATTGGTGGGGTCAGTATTTTGGATACCGACCGGTCAATACCCAAGCATTATTCTTTCAATATTATCTATTTTACAACAACATTTATTACTAGTTTTCTGTCATAGTAAATAGTTTTCTAGTTATATTTTTAATTGTAGATCTTCTTTTGTATTTTATATATATAAACACACACACACCCCTAGTGACCTCTAATACATATATCCATAGCTTTCTGTAACCCCTGGAAGTAGATATATCCCTTAGTGTCAAAAAGCCATTTCAGTTTCGTTATATGATTCTTTTCCCTGCTAATAATCCATTTAGCTTGGAGGATATATGGTGAAATTGGATGCTCGGATTCGGTTGGCTAGGTAGGACATTTTTGGGTGAGATATGTTAAGAGACTTTTGAGAGTGAAACTGAAATGACTTTTTGACACAGCAGCGGGCCAACATTAGCCAAAGCCGAGTTGCCTGGCCACCTTAGAATCGCTCTCCAAAATGTCAATTAAAAAGCCGAGTTGCCTGGCCGGAAACAAAGCTTCTCTAGCAGCAAAAATCTCGCCAATATCAGAACCAATAAGATGAATTTGATTTTGCTTTTGTTTGTTCTTTATTTAGGAGTGTTTTGTTTAACTGCATTGTAAATGGTTTTGTTCACCCAGATTTCACAGTTTTGTGTTTTTAGTGCTGTGTTGCCTATTTTTGTGGCTAATTGTATTATTGAATCTATTTTTTAATCAGGATTGAAAGATGTGAATATTGTTGTCAAAAGTTGTTTTACATTTGTTAACTTCATTTTGTTTGAACAATCAAATTTGTTTTTAAAGACAAATCATTATAAATCCACCCAATTCTATATAATTCGATAAAATCTATATAGAATCTATCGGATTTGTGAATTCTACCAAAATCCATCACTTAAAACAAATCCATCAAACCTCAACGAAATCTAGATTGAATACACCCCCAAAGTGTTCCAATTTGAATTGCTATATAGAAAATAAAAAATAAAAAATAAAAAATAAAAAGGTTGGTTCAGCTATATTTTATTGGACTTTGTAGTTTTTTATATCGGCCCAAGATTTTGTTTTGCCATCCCTTGTATTTGGCAACAACTTTTGGCTTCCTTTTGACAGGTCCGTGAACAATAATTTACTCTCTCAGGTTATTAATATGAATGTTTTTTGAATTCAAATTGAAATCTTTTTATTAGTGAAAGAATCAAATTCATGATTTTCTATACTTGATATAAAAATTCTTTTGTTGAGAATAACAATAAACTCTCTCAACCGCATCAAAAAGATTTGGATTCCCTATTCATGATTATTTTCTCTGTATCATCTTTATAAAAAAAAAACAAGAAAAAAAGAAAATCCAAACAAGACTTTTTAATTAGTACATTGGTCAAAGATAATTGGGAATTTGTTGGAGAATATATAGACTATTAATTAATTAAACAGAACCTAAACCTGTTGCAGTTGTGTGTAATCGATGAAATAGATAATATTTGTCTATTTAACCAATCGTCCTCCTTTCAAGACTATCACAAGAAAAGCCAGCATTCTTGTTTATATCCATCATTGCTTGAAATAGGCAAAGGAGACCTATACTATATATGTGCAACAGAGCTAATTTTCATGCTGTGATAGTTCTTGAAGGAGGACGACCGGTTAAAAAGACAGTCAACAAGCACTGATTGTTCTCGTTTGTTGATGTTCCTTCTTTGATCTGGAATGATATGATGATCAAGATCAGTGATCAACAAGTTACACAAAATAAAATGGGAAAAAATATATGAACAAGTTACCCAAAGATTTTATCAAACCAGGGTGGCAGGGTCTAAGAGAGAGTGAGTGAGGACTGAGGAGGCTGTGTGGGAGAAATGGATGATTTAAATAGGTGAAAACCAGGATAAGAACTTAGAGGGTCTTTAGTGTAAAAACTTTGGTTTTAAGAGCCTTCAATGTAAATTAAATGGGTGGTGCTATTTGCTGTTTTTAATACTTAAAAAAACCAATCTGGTTCGAATATATCTGTAAGAAAACAAAAAGTGAAACCAACCAAAATAGTATGTTAGAAATTCTGTTTCAGAAATCGAGACTCGTGTTTCACACGGTGTCCTTAAGACAATTTCGTCGTATAACACCGTATGTGTATAGCGATTATCTCCCAGGATACAACGATTTAACAATAATCATGCAGGACACAAACACTCTTAGCGAACTCAAACCAAGTACAAACTTACCAAGAACTGAAGAAGAAAAGAAAAGCAAGGAGAGCAATCAACTTCTTAATTTTGTGATTTCTGTGAATGTGTATCAGAAGAATAGACTAGAGTTTATTTAAAACCGAAGTCAAGAGGATTATTTTGGAAAAATTCGATAATTACGTTTTAATGAAAGGATATATATTAATTAAAAATTCAATCTCCAAGAGATTTATTTCTAATTAATGATCAAGTAAGTACTGGCAATCGTGTACGCATGTCGCGCCCACATACAAGTCAATCCAATCCGAAGGTTCGGAGTTCATGATTTGTACCCCAACCCCACCCCCCCCCCCCCCCCCCCCCCCCCCCCCCCCCCAATATGTGAGCTCTGTATACGTCTCACTTTATCTCCGTTGAACGATTTATTTTTTCTCTTATCTTTTTTGAGGTTTTTTCTTCTTCTTATTTCATGTTGGAAAAGAAAAAATAAAAAAATAATAACAAAGTTATTTCAACACAATGACTAAACTTCACGAATTGTTTCCATATGCTTGATATAATTGTCAGATAATTCTTGCTGATTATGTCATTATCAGACAATTCTTTTCAGATGTTTGATATTGTTCTCATATAATTCTTTCATTTGCTTGATATCTTTATCATAATATTTTGTATGTGTGTAAGAAACAAATTTTAGGGTTTAAGAGTTAAAAAAAAATCAAGAACTATGTTTTTTCTTTTTTGCTTGGAAAAGGAATGTGGGATAGAAGATTTTTTTTCCTTAAATAGTAATCAAGTTTTTTTTTTGAAAAAGGAAAAAAAAGAATACTACATAATTTAAACAATGGAGCATGAAAAGACTGGAGGGGGTGTGCCAATAGCACCACTCAAATTAAATATGAAGTTCTTCTGTGTACATATCACTACTATTGGACAACTACTTTGAGCTTGTTTGGTATGGATTTTCTATTGTCCAAAAAAAAACTTTTTTTAATTTTAGAAGCTCTTTTGAAGGTTTTTTCAATTATTTGGTAAAGAGTAATGCTATTGGCACACCCCCTACTGATTTATTCATGCCCCATTTTTAAAATTTTGATTTAATTAAATAAAATTAAATGTTTTTATTAAATTTTTTGGTTTATTTCCAAAACTACTCATTTTACTTATTTTTCAAACTTAATACATACTATATATGATCTCTCTATCTATTATCTGAGTATCTGTATACATCTCTCTTACCTCCTTTGATTGATTTATTTTTTTCTTTTTATTTATTTAGTTTTTTAGTTTTTTTTTTCTTCTTATTTCATGATAGAAACGAAAAAAATAAAAACTAACAGAGTACTTCAGCACAACGACAACTTGATATCATTATAAAGAAAAAATAAATTCAAACTTATTTCCAGATAATGAATTGTTTTCAGATGCTTACTATCATTGTCAGACAATTCTTCAAGATGTTTGATATCATTCTTAGATAATTCTTCCATATTCTTGATATCGTTCTTAAACTCTTTCATAATATTTTATAGATGTATGTAAAAAACAGATTTTAGGGTTTAAGAGTTAATTTTTTTTTAAAGAACCAAATTACTGGGTTTTTTTTTGGAAAAGGAATATGAGATTTTAATAGATTTATTTTATAGAAGATTTATTTCCTAAATTGTATGTTTCTTTAAGTAATTTTGATAAAGGAAAAAAAAAAGAATATTATATAATTAAAAAAGTGGAGCATGAATAGATCAGTAGGGGGTATACCAATAACACCACTCTTTAGTAAAACTTAAGAATTATTTTTTAATATATGAATTGTCTCAGTGACCGAACCACCCTTCATAGTTGCAGTAAAACTCTTCAAATCTTGTTGTTTCGATTCCTGCGTGAACAAAAAAAAAAGTGTACTCGTCACTCAAACTCGATGCATGAGAGAGACAACGTGACCTTTTTTTTTTAAATCAAGAGGGTAGTGACAAACAAAATAGAAAATTATTAGTTTTGTACCAGTTTATTAATTTTTTCTTTTGAGGAATTGTACTAGTTTATTAATTGTTTTCAATATTTATAAAAAAAACATTTTTTAAAAATAATTTATAGTTTCAACATTTGTGACAATTTAATAGGATTTTTTTGGAACAACATTCAAATGAAAGAAAAAATAATGCCTTTGTGACATTATATGTATGGTCAAGTAATTAAAAAGAGGTGGAAAAAAATGAGAGACAAAAATACTCACAAGTCACGCTATTATTAAAAGAGAGCCATTTCTCTCTTAAAATCAGAATTATTCGTTTTCTATTATATTAAACCGGTATTTGCATATTTGGAAACAATTTGTGGCTTTCTCTTATTAGAATAATCTGATCTTCTTTTCAATAATTTACTCAACTACCAATATGATTACCTTTTTAATTCAAATTGGAATATTTTGTTTTCAATTAAAGATGAAATGAAACATAAAATATATGTATTTATTTACTCAGACCTATATTCTTAAAATTGAATTAATAAAGAACCAATTTGAATTAATAAAATTGAATTAAAATTACTTTTAGATATTAAAATTTAAAACTCAAGATAATCTTATTATAAAAAAAACAGTAAAAGCTAATATAAATAATTTTATAAAAGCTAATACGAGGTCATGGTTCGAGTTCTTAAAAAAAAAAAAAAAAACTCTGAATTCATGTAATATTAAAAAAAAAAAAAAAAGTTGATTTGGTAGTTGGTACGACTGTCTCATAGAAGCAGTTTTCCATTTTTTGAGTATTTTTCAGCTTTAGGAGGGTGTTATTATTATTTATTGTTTTCCAGCATGCCTGACCCATTTAAATTAAAATGAGTCTTGTCCATTGGACACTTGGGCCACGGGCCTCCCGATTCTGACCCAATGACACTTACAGTCTAGTTCAACTCATATTGGATGAAAGAAAGAAATTGCGGTTTCAAGTTCAACACAAAATCTTAAAGGAATAATAGAAACATCACTGTATCAACCTCGTATCGGTTCGTCCTATGCTGGATCGTGTTAAGTTTTATAGTTATATAATGTTTAGTCGTCTAAAAACTGTAATTTTTAGGAGGATTAATTTATACACCGTATGCATATCAAATCTTAGTATATATGGTACTGCACCTCCCTTCTACGGTGATGGTGAGGGGTTTGAGTTATACCATGCATATTTTATATGTATATGTGGGGAGTTTTCTCCCGGTTTGTGGGAGTAGTTATCATAGCCGCACATGTATTATTTGATCTTAACAGGTATCCAGCAACATATGTAATATATTATATATATGAAATAATCTGTCAGATGAAGCATATAATAGCTATAATTCAATTGGTATATTATTAACTAATATTCAAGTATAGATCAAAATCCAATGTTGATCGGTGGTGAATTACGCTCATTTAGTCTCACGATGTCTTAGTGTTTGTTTGGTTACGTTTTCTACTGTCTCAAAAAGTCTACATACATCTATTTGAGTTTTTTAGAGTTGTTTGGTTAGGGTTCTGAGATAGTCTATTTTAAATTGAGTAGATGCTAGTAGAGTTTACACATCTATTATGCAAAAGCTCATGGGAAGGTGCTTCTCCAAATAGACATTTAAAAAAAATTGTCTACCAACCAAACAACTATAATTTTTTTACTAAATGTAAATCTTTTTCCAGTAGAGATTTTTCAAAAACCTAACTAAACAAGCTCTTAGGTTCGAGTCTCCGAATACAAAACTTTATTACAAACATAAAAAAGTATTCAATTATTTATTTATTTATAATGGTTGTTTGATTAAGGTGTATACTTAAATTTTTCTATAAAAAAGGGTTAATACTCAAATACCATTATTTTCCGTAGCATTTATTAAGATACTAGTTGTTTTATAATGCTTTTTATAATAATGCTACTTTGTCCAAATTTGTGGTCTAAATCTGGTATCCAAATGATGTGGCATCATTGTAATCCATTCATTTAAATTGTATTAGATTTTTATGATTTAAATGAATGGATTACGTCATATTATTTGGACACCAGATTTAGACAAAGTATCATTACTTTACTTTTTATTAAGATATTCATATACCAATTGCTACATTATTAATCGGAAAGTAAATAAAATACAAATGTGAGATTTCTAACATTATTTATCGTTAAATTTTATTTGAGTATATTTACAAAGGATTTGGATAGTTAAGATGTGATTTGTTTTCACAATCACTTTATCAACAACCAATAACATACTTTAAAATACTTTAAAAAGGTCAGGAAAAAAATTAGATCAGCAGAGGATCCAAATTCATTTACAAAAGCCAAATTTTGTTGATGCAAAGGTCCATACTGTTTTATCTATTTTCGATTAAAAAGTTGTTTATAGAACAAGATATGAAAACATTTGTTACTATTCTCCCGAATTATAATATTGCAATTAATTCCATAAGGATTACATTATCTCTTTTATGACAACATTTATTATTAGTTTCTTGTTATAATATCCCTTCAAAAAAAAATTCTTGTTCTAATAAATATTAAATAGTTTCCTAATTATATGTTGAATTGTAGATATTCGTTTTCATTACTATCATGTGCATCTTGTTACTCTAAAAAGGAAGAAAATCTCGAAACAATATGCATCTAAACAGTAAAACAAACACCTAAAATAGGGGAAACAAATCTATAAGGGATAATTATCAATTTTTATAAAAGTCCACTATCATTATTTCACCAATTAATATCCATGATTAAATAATGAACATAAAAGTTTCAAAAATAATTAAAATGTATACAATTTTAAGAAAACAATATGCTTTCTACTACAATTATGAGATTTTATCTGGAAGGCACGTAACTATGAACATACTTATAACACACTTATCAACCTCATCACTTTTAACCCGAAAAAGCAATGTAATTGGATTAAATAATGTTTACATTGAAAAAAACAATGAGATTGATAAATGTGTTATAAATATGCTCATAGTTATGTGCTTACCAGAGAAAAACTCTTACTATTATATAGCAAATAGCAAAATAACAAACCTACAAAAATAAGCTTTAGTTTTTACACTTAATATATACAGAGTTGTCAATACAACATGCAAATATGCAATAGCTCCCAATTCTGTGATAACATTGTGCATTACAGTTTTTGAACAAAAGATACAATCAGCTTTTGCAACATAAGTTATGCAGTATTTTTATAATTTTATCCTCCTTTAGATCTATTAATATTCATATATATATATATATTGGTTTTTTTCTCTTCGGGACGAATTGATTTTATTTATATCAGTTCTACAACTATCAACCATTAGATTCACATATTTCAGTTTAGTTAAAGTCTTCTTAAACTTAATCAATAATTCACAAGTTTCATCATAATCTTTAAAGTTCAATTTCGTCGGAGAAAATCTATAAATCTAGATATATATATATATATATAATTACAAAGGGAATACACTTTAAAAGGTTATATAAGACTAGTATTAGTAACAATAATTTGATTACCCATTTTAAAAATCGATTTAACTAATTATGTCCTATTTTGAGATTTAAAATAGTTAAATATATAGTCACACGATTGGATCTGTATAATAGCATAATCCAAGTTTTCATCTATATATACATATATATATATATATATATATATATATATATATATGCCCCTGGTGGCCTTTAATACATATATCCATAGCTTTCTCTAACCCCTTTAAGTAGATATAACGTTTTAGTGTCAAAAAAACCATTTCAGTTTCACTTCCAAATAGACTTTGGCATTGGCGCCCAGCTTGAGATAGGTGTTTGGGTTTTCTTTATCAAATGGACTTTGTTGCCGGACAGATTTACAGAGAGGGTAATTAAGTTGCGGATTGTTTAGTATCTAGGAGGCCCAACATCATTACTTCTACATGGTGGTGGACTGCTCCAGACTTTTACGATTCTTTTATTTTTGATGTTGTTTGTAGCAGGCTTTCCTTTAGGTTCCATTGACTTGTTTTTTTCTAAATTCTTGTGTAGTCTTTATTTTTATTATTATTATTATTATTATTATTATTATTATTTTAATAAAATGTTGTGATGAGGTAGATGATAAGGGTGCTAATTAAGGAGGTGTCATTTTAAATGAGATGTCCTGATGTATCTACTAATTCCGATCTCCGACAATCTTAAAAAAGAAAATTAATGAAAAGTATTAAACTATTAGTTGATAAAGATGTATTCATACTAATTATATGTATATATATATATATTAAATATTATAATAATTTGGATTGGGAAAGAGGTACAAAGTCGAACCGACAATCTCATGGTATAGATATGAGGGGTAAACTACTTGGCCAATCTCATATTATCTTATTATTTATTCAAACTAACACATGTGAGAATACATAAGGATAGATGTGACATTTTTATTTTATTTTATTTTTTATTTGTTCAACTACTATATATGTGTTGTATAGTTGCTGTGTTAGTTTATAGTCATTGGATTTTAATCCAATAGTCTATAAAAATCAAAAATTGAAATTAAAAAATAAATAAAAAGAAACTAAAACTCCAAAATTCAAATTAAAAAATTAAAAAATTGTTACAAAATTTTAAAAAATTTCACTTCAACCCCCTTCAAAATTTTTGTTTTTGTATATCAGTCAGACCCAAATTTGAATTTCTGGCTCCACCCATAACAATATTCATATACCAATTGTTACATCATAGGTTAGAATGTAAATGGAATACAAATTTGAAATGTCTAACATTGTTCCTTCCTAAATTTAGTTTGAATATATTTCCACAAACCAAATTTTGTTGTTACAAGGTCCACACTGTTCCATCTATTTTGGATCTGGATCCTCTCCTCATGTTAATTGTCATCACATTCATAATCTATTGTTACGTGTCTAATATAACAAATCAATGGTCTAAATTATTTCTATTAATTTTTGTGTCTTTACTCTACCAAAAAATAAAATTAAGTAAGGCCAATGATTTAAGTGAGGAGGGGATTCAAATCCTTCTAATTTTAGTTAAAAAGTTATTTGTAGAAATAGATATGCAAACATTTATTGCTATTATCCCAAATTAGAATATTGAAATTCCTTCCATAAGGATTTCAATATTATCTATTTTATAAACGAATTTGGATCCTCTGTTAATCTGATCTTTTTCCTAACTTTTTTTAAGCATATGATTGGTTGTTGATAAAGTGATTGGGAAAACCAATCACATCTTAACCATACATTCATTGCAATGTTTATGTTTCATAAAATTATGTGAGATCGGGAAAAATATCAGATTAGTAGAGAATCCAAATTGTTTACAACAACATTTATTACTAGTTTTTTGTCATAGTAAATAGTTTTCTAATTATATTTTGAATTGTAGATCTTCTTTTGTAATGTATATGATAAGTCATGACTGTCATGTGCATATTGATATTCTAAAAAGGAAGAATATCTTATAGTCTTATACAATGCATCTCAACAAACACCCAAAAAGGGAAAAAAAAATAAAAATAAATCCATACGGGATAATTATCAACTTTTTTATAAAAGTCCACTAACATTATTTCACCAACTACTATCCATGATTAAATCATGAACATAAAATTTTTAAAAATAATTAAAATGTACACAATTTTAAGAAAACAATGTGAATGTGCGTTCTACTACAATTATATAGCAATAATAACAAACCTAAAATAAAATGGTTTTTTGTTTTTACACTTAATTAAGAGTTGTCAATACAACATGCAATAGCTCCTAATTCTGTGATAACATTGTGCATTACAGTTTTTGAATAAAAGATACAATCAACTTTTGCAAAATTGGTTATGCACTATTTTATAATTTTATCCTCTTTTAAAACTCTATTAATATATATATATATATATATATATATAAATTACAAAGGGAATACACTTTAAAAGGTTATATGACTAGTAGCTACAAAATCTGATTACCCTTTTTTAAAATCGATTTGACTATTTTTGAGATTTAAATAATTAAATATATAGTTGCATGATTGGCTTTGTATAATAGCATTAATCCTGGTTTTCATCTCTCTATATATAGTCTTTTTACTGTCAGTTCGTCATGATATAAATTCTGATATAAAATATATCAGGACGAAAAATGTGGACCACTAATTATGAAGAAGTTTTGACAAGTGCATACATTTTGAGTCAAAATATGTAAATCTAATGGTCCATATTCTTCGTCCTGATATATTTTATATCAGAACGAATTGATAATAGAAAAATTATATATATATATATATATATATATATCCCTAGTAGCCTCTAATACATATATCCATTACTTTCTCTAACCCCTCAAAGCAGATATAACGCTTAGTGTCAAAAAGCCATTTCAGTTTCACTTTCAAAAGTCTCGTATCATATCTCACCCAAAAATGTCCTACCTAGCCAACCGAATCCGAGCATCCAATTTGGCCCTATATCCTCCAAGCTACAAGAGAAGAAGTGTTCGAGCCCATCGACCTTTACCATTTCGACCACGACGATTGCCACCACCCCCACCTCCTTCGGTGGTGGAGCTCTACCCACGGTTGTTGTCGGGGTACATATACTACGGGGTGGGAGAGAATTACCATGCACAAACATCGATAGCCAATAGTGGAATAACAAGGTACTATATGAGGCAATTGTCACCCAAAACGCTATCAACTTTACAAGAATCACAACGTAGGGCAAAACAGAGAAGGGAAGCTGATAATACTATCTCTATCTACTTTGACAAGACATCTCGCGGTTTTAATTGGTTGATCGATGGATGGTTAGCAGAGAAAAGAATTACCTATGCAGATGGTACTTATCATTGGGTATGTATGTATAACATAGAAATTAATAAAATTCTTGAAATTAAGCATTTGATTTAATTTATTTTCTTTTTATTTGGTTTATGACCTCTCTAATCTTGATTTTTTTAATTTTTATTTTAGGTTTTGATTTGTAGGCGTTAGATCTGTTGGATAATAGTTATAACTTGATTATAAGGGATATCATGTTGGGTATTGTTTTTAAAAATCCATTAATCGTTATATACTGTTTTGAAAAACCGTTATTCGTTATAAAGTGTTTTGAAAAATCCTTATTTGTTATATATTTTTTTGGAAAACCGTTATCGTCAAGGGCAAAGTCATAAAATTTTATTTGGGGTCAATATAGTAAAATATAATATTTTGGGGGTCACAGTAAAATTTTACAATATGTAATATTAAATATATAATTAAAAAAAATTTAATATAATTATTAAACATCAATCAATAAACATGAATTAGATCTGGGTGGTTTTGGGACAAAATTGGTATCAAGGAAATTTATTATTTGCTGTATTAGTTTTTTCTTTGTTGCCAAATTTAATTATTATCATTATTTTGCAGCTTTATTATGATCCATCAGGACGACAATATAAATCTAAGAAACAAGTTCGGAGATTTTTCCGATAATAGCTATGCATCAAGAAATGAACAAGTAAATTAAGGTGAAAAGTGGGTTTGGCTTTATAAAATTCTCTTTGTAATTTTAAAGTTTTATGCTAATTAAATAATTATGTTTCTTGCTTTGTAGTATGAAACATTTTATAAGCTATTTGGGTTTGTAATAAAATATAGCTTCTAATATGGTTTGGTATATGCCCTTAAATTCAGTGATTTATATTTCATTTTAATGTTTTGTGGTTGAATTTTTTTAATTTACTTTTTGGATCACAACAAACTTTAATATTGCACCAACAAGTATACCGAAACAATTTTCTTCAAAAATAAAAAAAAAGTATACAGAAACAAATAGTTTAGTTAATCCAGAGTTTATATATATATATATATATATATATAATTAAATAGAGGATTATAATAAAGATGACAACAATAAGAGCATCTACGATGCTATAATGGATTGTGAAAAAATATATGCCATATATGAAAAATAGACATTATGTTATATTGTTATCTTTAAAAAAAATAGACATTATATTAAAATATGTCTCTCCAATACAGTTGTTATTATTCAATGTCAAGTTGATGTGACAAAAAAAAATTATAGACACTGTCAAGTTGAATGTCTAATTTCAAAGCTCTAGACAACTATTCTATAGGCTGACTCACCATTGGAGATAAAATAATATAAAAAATTATGTCTAAAAATATATAAACAAATAAAGAATAAAATAACTAGATAAGTTATTAATAAACTATATATATATTTGATATCGAGGATCTCAGACCTCGTCCAGACACCTATCTGTCTATCCTCCCCCAACCGCGTAACCCGCAGTGGCCTGTTTTTTGGTTGTTGTGGAGTATGACATGTAGGAAACTTCAGCCCACACCCCTGGCTCCACAAGGATGTAAGCGGGTAAATCAGAACTTGCCCTCGCTTGGGTATAATTCGAACCGCTGACTTGTGTTTCATCCAAGCTCCAAGCTCGTTCTTCCACCAACTGATCTAATGCTCTAGGGGCTGGCCCCAAGAATTTAACATTAGGAGGGCTCGAACTTGTGATAGTGCGCCTAACCACACATCACATGCTCGTCCTTACCGTTAGGCCTACCCTATGAGGTTAATAAGTTGTATTTATAACGGAAGCATTGGGAATGAATTTTTTACTTGGTTTTTTATCGAGTTTAATTCTATGACATACAGGAAGCAAATCTCTCAATATTGTTGGTATGTCAACAATTATTGAAATGCAATCTATATTTGTATCAGAGATGCTCTTAGAGTTGTTGGTTTTAAATGGACCGGTAAGTAGGGGTGGGCACTAAGTTCAGAACTGAACCGAACCGAACCGAAAAAAGGGTGTTCGGTTCGGTTCGGTTCGTATAATTAAACCGGTTTAAAAGTTGAAAACCGAAAAAGTTTTCGGTTCAAACCGGTTTGAACCGATTAAACCCCCTATAAAACTATAAAAAAAACCCTTAACATTTATAGTGTTCTTTCTCTTATACAACCACACAACATCTCAGTTCTATTTATTTTTGAGGAGGTATTATTATGTAGTGTACTATTATCAACATATTTTAAACTTTTATTTACGAGTTCGGATTTTGGAATGCATTAATATGTTTTTTATATTTTGGAACGGATTTGTTATTAACTTATTATTATGTGTTAGTATGTTTTGGAATGTATTAATATGTCTTTTATATTATGTAATATGTTGTTTTGGCTTTGAGCTATTCAAATGGCCAAAATTAGGCTCATTAAGCTATTCATTACTTTTAAAACAAATTAAAAAGACCAATTATGATATCTGGCCCATTAGGCCCAAAACCAAATTGAACTGAACCAAACCGAACCAATTAAAATCAGTTCAGTTCAGTTCGGTTCCCATTTCTTATTCGGTTTAAACCGGTTTAATTTTGGATGAACCGAAATATTTTCGATTCAATTCGGTTTTGCCCAAAACCGAACCAAACCGAACCGTGCCCAACCCTACCCGTAAGTCGTAACTTGACTTTACTAAATAAAAATATATATATGATTACTTAAAAGAAGATTAGGAATTGAATTGTTACTTAAACGCAAAAGTAACTAAGTATGACTTAAGATTTTTTTTTTTTCAATGTTCAAACTTCAAAGTTATTTTGATTTATATTTTTTTGGTTATGTTGCAAAATTTTAAAAAAGATTTTTTTTTTGTTAAGTATTACGGGAAGTTTTACCATATGCACTTTACAAGCATGTGTGATAAGTTTTTTCTTCAATATTTTAGGATCATATATATGCACTTTAATCTCGGCAGACTCTTGTTCTGACCATTCAGTGTCGAAATTTATAAAACTTAAAAAAAAAAAACCAGACAATATGAGGTTGGTTCTGTGGTATACCTCTTACATCCACACCATGAGTCTATGGGTTTGAGTCTCTCCACTTCCCCAAACCCCGAATTCTTGTCATATTCAAATAACAAATACTTAAAAAAATAATAATAATCTAGATTTAGTAGCATAATTATTTCTTAAAAAAAAACAATCTGGTTGGATTATATAATGAATTAATATATCATAATTCCATATTCCATATATGGAATAGAGTTACGAAATTTACTTTTGCAATTAGTACCATATATTTATTTTTTCGGGTCATTGTCATCATGCTGGAGATGGAGATCCAACATGGGCTGATTTCATTGAACTACTTTTTTTCCCTATTTTTCATTCGATTTTTCGATATTTGATTTTTAATAAAATCAAGAAAAAATAGTTATAATTCTTGGAAAATAGGAAATCATCGGAGGCACCCCCGCCTCCTCCTGATAAAATAGATAGAGGAGGGGCTCGTAGTGCCTACTCCTGACAAAACTGACGATCTCCATCGCACGAGATGGAGATCCATTAGTGGATCTCCAATCATTGGATCTCCACTCATTAGAGATCCACTCAGGTTTCAATTTTTTTTTTTTTTAATTTGTTTGAAGTTTTTTTTTATTCGATCTCCACTGTCTATATTTGAGATGGAAGGTGGAGATCCATCTATCAATTTTTTTCATTATTCTTTTTAATATATTTTAATTTTTTTTATCAATTATGGAGAAGCCTATTTAATTAGAGAATAAAATCATATTTCCACTCATTTAGCATCTAATAGGGGTAAAAATGACTTTTAACTGATTTTGTGATGGCTATCCGTTGGTTTGAAATGAACTATTTTTTATTATACGAGGGATCAGTTTGATAAAAAATCAATTAACAAGTAAAACAGTGACGTTTCCCAATTAGATTGGGACCAAATTGTAAAAAACCCTATAAAAAAAAATCCTTCATCAGTCATCACTCATCAGCAGCCACCCAAAACACAAAGCCTAGATTTTCTCTCAACTCATCATCCTTGTACGCCGCTCGTTCTCCGCCGCTTGTTTCCCGTGATTCTTCCCCCGACGGCCGTTATCTGCTTTCTCCATCATCAGGTATGGCCTTCTTGATTTGTTTTTATGTGTTTTTTATTTTTAATTTTCTTCACTTTGTTCTCTACGGCTAATGTTTGGAGCATTGAAGTTGCGTTTTATTGGTTTGATTTTGTTATTTGTTGTTTGGTATCATTTATTTTCTGTGTATTCATGTCTAGGGAAGCAGATGTTGAAGATGAAACATTTGAACTTTTTGTTGTGTGTTGCCTTTTATTGATTTGATATCATGTTTAATTTCTTGTTAAAGCTAACCCCTTTAACTTTAATTGGTTTGATATAATGTTTGATGTCTCTCCTTGAATTATCATAAGTATTTAATAGACTTATTTCATGATTTGCGTTTATTTCATTACAAGTGTATGAATTATTGTGTTTTTTTTTTTACTCAAAATGGATCTAAATAATCAATCTTTTTCATGCTCAAGTAATTTGAATTTAGTATTTGTCCATTAGTTATACTATTCTCAGTCACACATGATGTTGCTAGTTGTGTGTCTTGATGTTGTTTGTATATGTTCAATTTTCTGTGTATATGTCCAGAATTTACTCATTTTAAAATTTGGTATAGTTTGAGTAAGGACGAGCAGCGAGAATGGGGAAGGCGAAGAAGGATTTGCTAACGAAGGCGCCGTGGAGAGGGGAAGAAGACGATGAGTCGCACAAGTTTAAGGACGCCAAGCTGAAAGTGACGAGCGAGGCTGGTTCCACATCGACCATGCATGTCCCTCGCAAGAACAAATCCTCCAAATATGAAAGTTTGGATGATGATGACGACTCCCTTCAAATTGACCCTCAGCTTCGCTATAGCTTCCAGCGAAACTTCCAGGTTAGTTTTTCCTGTTGTTTTTACTATATATTTATATATATACACAGATACTTTGTTAAGTGAGTAGTGTAATTGTGTTTGAATTCTTTAATTTTTAAGTTAGTCATGAAATTTAATTTACTTTCGGTGCATTCCTTAGTATAATTAGAAGTGCTTTTAAAGTTGAAAGCACTTTTTTGCAGTGTTTGGTTGAGATTCGAAAGCAGTTTGTTATTATTATTATTATTATTTTTATATTATATATTTATGAAGTACTTGTGCCAAGTTTAGGAAATACAACCCTGGTCTGATGAATAATGTAACATGAGTGTAACTGCGTAATATTCGAAATTTCTATTGCTATTGTATTGAGTTGACAAAAAATAGCTGTTACTCCTGTGTTTGTTCTATCAGGATGGGTGCAGCATTTTTTGATGAGTATTGTGTAATTTTTTGTTGACAATGACTAACAAGACTGGATTTGATGCTTGGCTTGTTGTTGATTGTGTGCAACTTATTCTTGTTATCAGAGTATTGTGCTTCATTATGGTAAACCTTTTGTTCCAACTAAGAGGTCGTATTCTTCAGATTCCTTGGAGGTCACATATCTTACATATCCCACAGTTTTTTTTATTACCAAAGTCGTAGGATTTGCCATGAGTTTCCAAGTAAGTCTGGATGTTCCTGGGTATAAAAAAAGAGTAATACTATACAACCCATATGATGTGGCAAGTGATTTGTCCTCACCGCACAAATCGTGAGATGATGCGGTGAATGACATGGTAAGGACAAATCACTTGCCACATCATTTGGGTTGTCTAGCATTAGTGATAAAGAAAACTAAAGGGATTTTCACACATTGGTCTCCCTGCATGTTGAAGTATATTGGTCATGTGCGTTTGGCAATATGGCAAAAGGGTTTGGTGATGCTGTGAGTTGGCGTCATATTTGACTAAATACAATATACAATATAACATGTTTCAAGTCAAGTTGAATATACCATTTCCTGAGTATTTTAATAGGGTTTCTCTAGCAATTTAATGTTCCGCAGAGTCTTATAGTATGCCCATAGTTCATTTTAAATGAGTGGCAGATGGTCAAAAGGAGCAACTGAGTTTGGTTCCCTGGTGGTCCTAAGTTCATTGCCATTAACACTTCCAATCTACACTCTGCCACTCAATGAAAATCGCATGGAAGTGTTTAAAAACTTCAAAATATTTGCCCCAAAATTTTCAACCAGTGAAGACACTAGGTTAGGAATTATTATAAATTATTTTGTACCGTTGCTGTAGTCAAAAATCATAAATTATCATTACCATCTAATTAAGAATTTAGCTGCTATACTGTTTGCAATCTTCTTTCCATTTTTGTTTTCTTCGGTACTCAAGTATGATCTTTGTTTTCTTCATTGCTTAATATTCATGTTTTTAATTAATACCTTTTTCGTGGACTTCCACTTATAAAAGTTTGCATATTTGGTTGAGCTGAAGTTCAATTCCTCCTTGTTCATACAGTTTCTTCAAAGAGTATTCAGCATAGACACCATTGTGAAGCCTCTTCCTCCCACCATGGCTTACAACGTTTCTCGCAACTTGAGTTTCTTCACACGGATTTTCACGCAGTTCTTTGGTAAGTTTAATATCATCGAGTGTCGCTGGGAATTGATAAAGTCTAATTGAAATCACGACTGTTCACCCTTTTTCCACATCTTTTGTTTATTTGAAATAACTTGGTTGTGACATGTATTTCAGATCCTGAAGGTATAGCCAATGCACAGAAATCACTTGGGTTAGGACAGGAAGAAAAATCCCGCCGCGTACGCTAAAGAAAGGATTTAGCAATGCACATTTTTTTTTTTTTTGTAATTTTGACTGTATTTGGATTGTCACAATTGTAAGAGTTCTTTGACATCATTTTTTTGTATTCTCTAATTATCATAATTTAATCTTGCTGTGAAAATGAAATCCCAGTTAAGTATTGAAACTCGTGACTTTTGGTATGCATGTAAAAAGGTAACTAATGTTGTAATTTTGCAACTCTGTTTTATACAATACAATCTAATTAAAAATGGTTTATCAAAATGGAACTACACAGAACTACTTTTCAACAATTGAACAAACAGAAGATAAGCCCCAATTACCAAAGAAGATCTAATAATAAATTCTACCCTGATACAATTTAAACAATTCCTGCCTAATAGCTTATAAAATGTATCATACCACTAAGCAAGAAACATAATTACTTAATTATAATATAACTTTAAAATTGCAAAGAGATTTATGAAAAGCTATCCCACTTTTCACCTTAATTAGCTTGTTCATTTCTTGATGTATATCTATTTTGTTCTTGAACAAATCTTAGAACCTGTTGCTTTGATCTATATTGTCGTCCTAAGGGATCATAATAGAGCTGCAAAATAATGATAATAATTAAACTTTGCAATAAGGAAAAACACCAACAAATAATGAGTTCAATTCAAATTAATTAATAAATTTTCTTCATAGATTCACTGCTATGACAATTTCCCCAACTTTAGTAAATACTGTTTTAGCAAGTGTATGTAAATGTAAATGGGTTTGTAATAAAAATGTTTTTGCTAACAATTTATGGGCCATAACCAGAACTAGAAGGATAACACATGTAGAGGGCATAGGTGACGATGAAAAGTAGTGTTATTTCGCCTCCTCCACCTTTGCTATCACCTTCCATCAAAACATAACTCAATGCCCCTTCTCCTACAGTTATTTAGCTTTTGTATTAGATTCAAGAGGAATCGAAACTAATTGTTATGTTTCAGTTCCTTTCTATGTTAAAAAATTAGTTTGAAGATAATCCGCTAAGTAATTCTTGGTGGCCGGAGACTCCAACATGTAAATGCGGCATCTCGTCGCCGAGTTCATTTCTCTGTTAAGGTCATGCAAGACCACAAAGCATCTACTAGAAACCCAAACCCAGATAATCATTCACGGGTTGGAACACAATGACTACGTCGTTCCAAGGATCATTACAGCGTTTGCTCTGTCGAAGAAAATGGGGTATGCACGCAAGGTGTTTGATAGAATTCCTCACCCGAACACCTCGTCGTGGAATGCCTTGTTTAAAGGGTATGGGCAGAGCGAATTTAATCGGGAAGTTGTGGTTTTGTTTCATCGGATGAAGAAACTTGATGTTTCGCCCAATTGCTTCACGTTTCCAATTGTGTTGAAGTCTTGTGGGACGATTGGTGCGTTTAGAGAAGGTGAAGAAGTGCACTGTTTTGTGATCAAGAGTGGTTTTGGAGTGAATGTGTTTGTGGGTTTCTCTTTGATTGAATTGTATTCAAGTGGTAGAGTAATAGAAGCGGCTTATAAGGTGTTTGGAGAGATGGTTGAGAGGAATGTGGTAGTATGGACCGCGATGATTAACGGGTACATTTCGTGTGGTGATATTGCTTCCGCGAGGTGCCTTTTTGAGTTGGCGCCCGAGAGGGATGTGGTTTTGTGGAACACTATGGTTGTTGGGTATATTGAGCTGGCCAATATGGTGGAGGCAAGAAAGCTTTTTGATCAAATGCCTAAAAAGGATGTCATGTCTTGGAACACGGTGTTGGGTGGTTATGCGAATAATGGGGACGTTAAGGAATGCGAAAGGGTGTTTGAAGAGATGCCTGAAAGGAATGTTTTTTCTTGGAATGGATTGATAGGAGGGTACGCAAAGAATGGCTATTTATTTGAAGTGTTGTATGCTTTTAAAAGAATGTTGATTGAGGGCAATGTATTTCCAAATAATTATACACTTGTGACTGTGTTATCTGCATGTGCAAGATTGGGAGCCCTTGATTTCGGTAAGTGGGTGCATGTATATGCAAAGAGTAATGGCTATAACGGAAATGTTTACGTTGGGAATGCTTTGATCGACATGTATGCAAAATGTGGGATTATAGAAAATGCATTTGATGTGTTTAAAAGCATGGACGAAAAAGATTTGATTACTTGGAACACCATAATTGGGGGCTTAGCAATGCATGGACGAGGGGCTCACGCCTTAAGTTTGTTTTCTCAAATGAAGAATGCAAAACAAATTCCTGATGGAATCACTTTCATAGGCGTTTTATGTGCTTGTACTCATATGGGTCAAGTTGAAGATGGCTTATCATATTTCCAGTCTATGGTTGATGATTACTCTATTGTGCCTCAGATTGAACATTACGGTTGTATGGTTGATCTGCTGGCGCGAGCTGGTCATTTAACAGAGGCTATAGAGTTTATAAAGAAGATGCCGATAGAAGCAGATGCTGTTATTTGGGCTAATTTACTTGGGGCATGTAGGGTGTATAAAAATGTTGAATTGGCTGAATTGGCTCTCCAACGACTTATTGTACTTGAACCAAAGAACCCTGCAAACTTTGTCATGCTTTCAAACATATATGGGGATCTTGGTAGATGGAAAGACGTGGCACGAGCCAAAGTTGCGATGAGAGATACCGGGTTCAAAAAACTACCTGGGTGTAGCTTGATTGAAGTCGATAAAACTGTGGTCGAGTTTTATTCACTAGATGAGAAGCATCATCAAAGTGAGGAAATATATGCAACTTTGAAGGGGTTGACGAAACAGTTGAGATCCTCTGGATGTGTACCAGACATTGAAGTGCTTGGCAGAGAAAGCAGCGGTATGCCTTGTTGATTGAGTTGGTGCTCGACAGAGAAAGTGAGGTTGACGAAACTGTTGAGATCATTTGTGGACCGATGGTTAATGAGTGCTCATTCAGCACATCAATATCCTAAGTTCAAGTCGCAGTCGCAGTCGCCGCACCACAAATGGTATATCAAAAAAAGAACTTGGTTTAATTAAAGCTAGCTATACTGTTTCATGGACATGCTATTGTTCACGAGTTACCTTAGGAATATACAACTTCATACATTTACTATAATGTGATTGTCTCGGTTTATGAAGAATTCTAGTTAGAATTATGCAACACATTACACTAAGCAGGCATGTAAATGATCATTAGAAAACTTCAAAGCCGAATCAAAAAAAAAAAAAAAAAATGGAAGTCATACATGAATTCTACAGGCATGACAAAATTATTTACCAACTTAATAAGCATCCTCGTAATACAAAAATAATTTACACAAGACCAATTAATGTGTTATAACAAGTTAATGTCTCCACGATTGCCAAGCGAACCATCCGTTTTCTCCGATAATCAGATCTAATAATCTTTTACTTAAGTCTTTCTCTTTTAGATAATGCTTCAGAACTATCTTTCAGAACCAGATTCTTCAAGGGTGTTTGAGAGGTGGTTCCAATGTCGGTTCTCCACAATTTTGTTCAACAATTCCAAGACTTCGTTCGTTGTAGGGTGTGTCTTGGCCTGTCGTGACAAGCACTTGTTGGCTATAGCTGCAAGTTTCTGGGCAGACTTGAGAGAATACTTCCCTTCCAGCTTTGGTTCTATCATCAATGTGAACTTCTTTACGTCTGTGAGGTGTGCTCTAACCCAGTCCAAGAGTTTTTGCTTATTCTCCGGACGGTTTCGATCCACAGGGCGCCTACCCGTAACAGTCAATACACAGAATTCCTTCATATTGTACTTCTATCTTATATTAAGCTATTCCTTAGGGTATCTCATTAACAAATACAATACAGGTATAATTAGATCCTTATTTCAAAAGCTTATTCCTTGTGTTCTTATCCTACAAGCCAGATTTTTTCAACTTGAGAGAATCTGTATAATCAACAAGATAAAGGGTCTCTTTATTTCGTAATTTCAATTTGAATTTTAAATGTGCATTAAACTGGAAGATGCAGAATCAATAGCAGCTGTGTCACGGGTGAATTCATACCAGAAAAGGAACTTAATATATTCCTCCTTCCACCTAAGCATTCAAGTTCTCTTATCCGATTCATTTTCAAAATGATTCATTTTTATTTCCATTTCCGATTAGTAAACACACCTTAAATTAAAAACTAGAACTAGGAAGAGAATCCAATTGCTAATTTGATATGTGCCATTTAGGTACACATGCATGTGCATGTGAGCCATACAAGGTGGGATGTGATCTATAGATTAGATTAGTTAGCGGTAGAAGAATAAATGAGTTAGGAATCTTAGCTAGGAGTCTTGACTGACGGTTATCTGTTGTACGTTATTTTCACGCAATTGCATTCCTAACTTTTAGCTTGCAGTTGTATTGTCAAAAACCTATTTATGGGTTGAATTAATTAATAAAGAGATTTATTGAATGATTGAACCAAAATATCTTCCTCTCTTCTTCTCTTGTTTCCCTTCTCATATTAATTCTCATAATGGTATCAGAGCCCTTGAATCTACCTTTGTGCTAGGCTCAACATCCAGATACCACAACAAGCAATTTTCTCATTAAATATTCACCTTCCATATTTCTCAAAAAAAAAAAAAAAAATCCCATGAACCCCCAATCACAATTTCCCTCCTACAATTCAGTGTTTTTTGATGATACGTATGTGTCACAACCAATTTTTGTATATGTCAATCTGCCACCGACATTCGATAAAGAGATTTTTCATGACAACAATTCACCCGGTTGGATTTACAAGTATGAGCAAAACTTCGATTTTAAGAAAACATCTATCGTCCATGAGGTACAACTCGCTTATTTCCACCTGGAAGACATCGCTTTACAATGGCACCAGTGGCGGCTAAGTTCAAAGGGCCACAACTCTTTATGATAGAGGATTTTCCACACTCGGACCAATCAAATACAAACGAAATCCTGAGAGATCTCAAATTTTATCCTTGTGGACAAAGATAATTTGAGAGGGTTGGAATGATATGTACCTATTTAGGTGGGTACACATGCATGTACATGATAGACGTGTGAGCCATGCAAGGGAGGATTAGTCATGATAAGTGGGGACTTGGTCATCACTTCTCACTTGTTTAAATTTGAATTGGAACTAGATATGAGAATAAATTAGTTAGGGAAGAGTCATCGTGTTGCTCAATAATTGATGCTTATCTATTTCCTTTCTTCAGTTGTAGTTGTTTGTTCAGTTGTAGTTGTTTGTTCAGAGACCTATATATGGGTTTGAACTCATTTAATAAAATTATTGAATATTAAAGCAAAATTGTCTCTCTTGTATCTCCTCTATTTCTCCTATGTTTCTTCCTATGTATTTCGAGTCAGAAATACTATCTCTATTCTAAATTCTCTTTATGTATTTTCTAGGATCGGAAAAATATATAACAAATGGTATCATAGCCAAAACATCAGGTTCTTGGTTCGGTATGGACACCCGTGGGAAGTCCAACACTGAATTCTGCAATGAGGTGAATGAGATCCTGGCTCAACATGAATCAAGCTTTGATCACGTTCACACCGCCATACAAACGGTATTAACATAGCTTAAATCTCTGCGACAAATGCCCAACCCAAGCACTCAACAAACAGGAACCTATCCAACGGACACTCACCAGACAGAAACCAATCCCTTTGCACCTGCCGAGTCATCTCATCAACCAATCACTTCACGCTCTAACCTTACCACTGACCGAAACACTAATCACTTGAAATTGTTTTTTCCGCAGTTTAACGGAGAGGATCAGCAAGGGTGGATCTATAAGGCGGAATAATATTTTGAATTTATAAGTATTGTTCCTGACCAACAAGTTCATCTCGCATCATTTCACTTAGAAGGCATAGCATTACAGTGGCAGGCTTACCAAGTTCCTCGGCCCCTTCAGATGGACCAAATTCACCAAGGCAGTGTTAATCCGGTTAGAGCCAACTGAATACGAGGATCCATCGGAAGCGTTAACACGCCTCAAACAGTCATCCACCATGGCCTCTTATCAGGAGTCCTTCGAGAAATCATCCCATCGGGGTGGATGGACTCCCGAAGAATTTTCTAATAGGCAGTTTTGTTGTAGGTCTCAAGGAGGAAATTTGGTTGGACCTTAGTCTCCACACTTGGATTTCCAGTTACTCAGGACAAGAAATTACAGGTGATGGTGGCGAACCGGGAAAGGATAGAATGCGTAAGACGTTGTCGCGCCCTTACCTTGTCACTCCAAAGCCACTCAGTGACGGTTGATTGTTATGTCCTTCCAGTTGCGGTGTGTCAAGTGGTGTTGGGAGTTCAATGGATGGAGACACTTGGACCCATTGAAACTGATTACAAGAAACTGACCATGTCTTTCAAATAGGGAGGAGTTACTTGCCTCTTTAAAGGACTCAGGTATGCAAAGAAATAAGTTATAGCTGACCAGAAATTTTTAAGCTTCTTAGGCACAGGATATCTCTTCCAGATTGTTCCAGTTGACCACCCCATGGGCACCAAATCATATCCTCCTGACCTTGCGTGCCTACTCAACCAGTTCCAGCAGATTTTTGAAAATCCTTCGACTCTTCCACCAAGACGAGACCACGATCACCGAATTCCACTTCAAGCAAATTTTGTACCAATGAGCGTAAGGCTCTATCGCTACCCAGACTACCAAAAGTCAGAAATTGAGAGGTTGGTTAAAGAGCTTCTAACGTCGGGGATTGATCCTACCAAGTAGTAGTACATTCTCATCGCCAGTTTTGTTGGTAAAATAGGCGAAAGGGATGTGGCGGTTTTGTGTAGACTACAGGGCTTTGAATGAGATCACCATCAAAGACAAATATCTTATTCCTGTCATCGACGAGCTCTTGGATGAGCTTCATGGTTCCAAATTCTATTCAAAATTAAATTTACGGTCAGACTATCATCAAATCCGTGTCAATGAGGAGGATATTTCAAAAAAAGAGTTATGAACTCACGAGGGTCATTACGAATTTATTGTAATGCCTTTCGGACTTATAAATGCACCAGCCACCTTCCAAAGCCTCTTGAACGACCTCTTTAGACCACACCTCCGGAGATTCATCTTAGTGTTTTTTAATGACATTCTAGTGTACTCTAAAACCTGGGAAGACCATCTTTCTCACTTACAAGTAGTGCTTGAGATTTCATCTACTAACAAATTTTTTGCAAAAGAATCGAAGTCTCGGTTCGATGTTTTACAGGTAGATTATCTCGGTCATATCATATCAGAAGAAGGTGTGGCGGTCGATCCAGAAAAGGTTAAGGTTGTCGTCGAGTGGCCAATTCCAACGACGGTTAAAGCAGTCTGTGGGTTTCTCGGTTTAGCGGGTTAATACCGGAAGATTGTACGCGGCTTTGGAATTATTGCAATACCACTCACTCGGCTCCTGACCAAGGATGGGCTCAATTAAGAAGCAAAAGCTGCCCAAGCTTTCATACAGTTGAATAAGGCTTTAACCTCACCATCTGTTTTGTGCCTTCTCAATTTCACTCAGAGATTTGTGGTGGAAAGTAATGCTACCGGGATTGGTATTAGTGCCATTTTATCTCAACATGACAGACCGATAGCCTACTACAGTGAGGCGCTAAAGAGGTTCGTATTAACTCTATTAACGTACGAAAAAAAGGTGCTCGCAATTGTCAAATCGATCAGTAAGTGGCGTCCATACCTTCTTGGCAAATCGTTCACCGTCCGAACAGACCACAAGAGTCTCAAGTACCTTCAGAGCAGCGCATCACCACCCCGGTACAGACTCAGTGACTGCCAAAAATCCTTGGTTACGATTACAAGATCGAGTACAAGAAGGGGTCTGAGAATCAGGGGGCAGAGGCATTGCCGCGAGTGGTTGAATTCAATTTTTTGGCCATTTCCTTGCCGCAGTCAAATTTGTGGCGAGTACTACAAGCAGAGGTCTAAACAAACTCATTATACAAGCAGTTGGCGGAGACTGAAACACACCAAACAGGTCACATGATAGTGTGTGGTTTCTAGACGGCAAGGTATATTTAAACCCCACTTCAACTTTAATTCATGTTATAATGACTGATCTTCACTTTTCAACGGTGGGTGGACACTTTGGGTATCACAAGACACTTGCCAGAATTAAAAAGGACTTTGCTTGGCCTGGAATGCGACGTATGGTGAAGGAGTTCTTGCAAAATTGTGGGGTCTGTCAGATATATAAATTGAATTGTATGAAGCATGTCGGCTTGCTTCAACTGCTATTATTTTGGAACGGATTTGCTCGGATATTTCGATGGATTTTGTAGAGGGTTTACCTCCGTCTAGCAGCCACACAGTCGTCATGGTGATGGTTGATAGCCTATCCAAATATGCCCACTTCATTCCATTGAAGCACCCATTCACGGCAGCATCAGTAGCGAAGGTTTTTGTCAATAATGTAGTCAGGTTGCACGACATTCCTACATCAATCGTGAGTGACCGTGACAAGGTGTTCATCAGTTTTTTTAGCAATCACTGTTTAAATTACAGGAGACCCAACTCTGTATGAGTTCGAGTTATCACCCACAGACCGATGGGCAAACGGAAGTCATCAACCGCATGTTGGAGCAATATTTACGATGCTTTGCAGGTGACCAACCGCGAAAATGGTTGGAATGGATTCTGTGGGCGGAGTTTAGCTACAACATATCAATACACGCCTCCACCAAAATCTCACCCTTCGAGGCCGTATACGGTATCCTGCCGCCAAGTTTGCTGTTGTATGTTCCGGGTACCTCTCCCGTGCAGGTCGTTGATGAGTACCTACGCGATAGGGACTCCATCCCACTTGATTTGTGTCACAATCTTCAAATCGCTCGTAACCGTATGAAGGTACAAACTGATCGACATCGACATGAGGTGCAATTTGCGGTTGGGGATTATGTGTATTTGAAGTTAAAACCGTACCGGCAGACCTCTGTGACTAGGGATGGCAACGAGTCGAGTTCGGACAGGTTTTGTAAAATCCAAACCCGCACCCGTGAAAATTTCTGTCACCCACACCCGCCCGCGAACCCGTTTATTTTCACGGGTTCACGGGTGGGTTTCACCCGCGGGTTTTGGGGTCACCCATACCCGCACCCGTAAACCCACAAACTCGTAAACCCGTAAACCCGCAAATTTTTTTAATAATATTTTATATTATTTAAATATATAAAATATTATGATTTTAAAAATTAAAAACACTTAATAAAGTAAAAATTTCAACTTATTTCATGTGTGTTTCTTAGTTGAGATAAGCGGCAAGATACATTATATATATATATATATATATATATATATATATAGAGCTAATGGTAGAAACTTTCATTTTTTTTTTTGAGACATAGAAACTTGCACTCTTGTTTTGTCAATATGGGACTTACAAAAGTGCCACATTGAAAAAATAAGAATGCAAGGTTCTACCATTAGTTATATATAAATGAAAGTTGAGAATTGTAATTCTTAAATTTAGAATGAGTAAAGTTCTTATATTTTACTCTTTATATAGTTAAAATGTTTCCATTGGAGTTTAAATTTATAATATTTTAAATAATAAATATTAAATCAATTTTATTTATACGGGTTCACGGGTTCACCCGCGGGTTCATTTTTCTAACTCACACCCGCACCCGATGCGGGTTTTTCTTTAAACGGGTTTGCGGGTTTCTGGGTCGTAAATTCACCACCCAAACCCGACCCTACAGGGTCGGGTTCGGGCGGATGCCTGCGGGATGCCATCCCTATCTGTGACCTTTCGTAGCTCCCTAAAAATTACTCCCTGAAACTTGATCCTCATTTTTTTGGTCTATACCAGATCACAGAAAGAAAGGGACATGTGGCTTATAAGTTGGCTTTGCCCACTAGCTCTCAGATACACGATGTATTCCATGTAAGTATGTTGCAGAAACATTTGGGTCCAGCTCCATGCATCTCGGACAAGCTTCCTACAGTGATCAACGCTGCTACAATTCTGCCACAGCCTGAGGAGATTCTGGATCACAGAGTGGTTCGTAAAGGTAGCTATAGACCAAAAACGGAAATACTGGTGAAATAGGTGGGCGCCCCAACTGAAGACTCAACTTGGGAAAACTAGAGGCGCTTCTCCCGGACTTCATCCTTGCGGACAAGGATTTTTTGAGTGGGATGGAATGATATGTGCCATATAGGTACACATGCATGTGAATGTGAGCCATGCAAGGTGGGACGTGATCTATAGATTAGATTAGTTAGCAGCAAAAGAATAAATGAGTTAGGAGTCTTAGCTAGGAGTCTTGATAACAATTGGATCATGTTGTTATGCAACTGATGGTTATCTGCTTTACTTTGTTTTCACGCAATTGCATTCCTATCCTTTAGCTTGCAGTTGTATTGTCAAAAGCATATTTATGGGTTGAATTGATTAATAAAGAGATTTATTGAATGATTAATCCAAAATATCTTCTTGCTCTTCTTCTTTTCTTTCCCTTCTCAAATTAATTCTCATCATAATTAAATCAATCTAATTAGAAATAACAAAACATAATAATACTTTATTAGACTTTATTCATAATAATACTTGATTATATTATTTAGATATCACTTTCTAAACATTTTGATGGAGAACAATATCCATAACCGGTCGAGCTTTACACATAGCCACCAAGGGCTCGGCTTTAGGCATGGTCATTCCTTTGCCTTCGGTCATGTCAACGTACTCTTTCTCATCAACTTTCTCCCACTCAAAGCACTGTATCAGCGACCCTAACGTTAATCCCACGACGCGTTGGGCCAGACCCATTCCAGGACATGCTCTTCTTCCTACCCCAAATGGCATCAGCTTGTGCCTTTGGTCTTGATCACCACCGTCCACGTAGTTCTCGAACCTCTCTGGCTTGAAACTTGTAGGGTCATCCCACAGCTTTGGGTCCCTATGAATCGCCCATGCGTTCACCAATAAGATCGTGTCAGTTGGAACATTGTACCCTCCCACTGTACAGTCACTTGATGACATATGTGGTAATAGAAGTGGGCCTGCCGGATACAAGCGAAGAGTCTCCGATATGACATTTTGTAGGTATTGTAGTATGGGTACATCCGGTTCGTCTATCAAGCGTTCTTGGCCCACTTGAGCCTCAAGTTCATCTTTTGCCTTTTTCAACACTTCTGGTTGGTTGAGCAAGTTTGACATCGTCCATTCCATTGTAACAGCTGATGTATCAGTTCCGGCCAATAGCATCATCTAAATAGTAAAAAAAACACATTACAAGCACTGCTCATTCAATAATTGAACTAAATAGTGGAGAAAATTTTACATGGGACATGTAAGTTTTTCTTCAAGTACGGGAATCCAGCATGATTTTTACATACAAGATTCCAATCATCGTTTCAGTAATCGGCATAGACGGCGCCTAGACCATTTTAGCTACGGTCTAGGCGCTAGGCGCCAGTCTTCCATAGGACCGAAGTCTAACGTCTACTAGAACACTAATTCCAATAGACACTGGTGCAGTGGTGCGGCAATCTCACAGATTTTTTCAAGTAGAATTCCAATAGACATCAATATTAAAATTAATTGATGTTGATATGGAATCCTACATCAAAAAATGTGTGATATTTTGTAAACGTTAAGATATATATATATATATATATATATATATATATATATATATATAATTGAACTAACCAGTACAAGCCCTTTTATAATTTGATCGGTGTAATATTCCGGCTGTGTTTCTTGCAAAGAAAGAAGATGATCAATCATGGTGTTTTGCGATTGCGAACCATCGTTGTTTTTACGATGCTCTTCAATAAGACTTTGTAGAAACACATCCATTCTCTTGCCAAGTGTGGATGCTCTCTTCTCAAAATCACCATTGTCAAGCCAACTCAAAACAGGAAGAAAGTCTACCGGATTAGATATGGCTGCGTTCGCAAAAACCTCCGCTATAATCTCCCGAAATTGCCTGGATTCTTCGTCGTTTGTTACATCTTCACCGTAGTATCGTTTCCCTGAAACCATTCTCATTATGTTATTAAAGGTTAGTTCAGTCAACAATGGCCTCAACTCTACCTTCGCGAAGCCTCGGAGCGAATTACAGGACAGTTTTTTCAGCAATTGCTTGACTTCGTCTTTTCGAATAGCTTGAAACTTGTTGAGACGGTTAGTTGAGAAGATTTCAATAGCACATATGCGGCGGAGATTGCGCCAATGTTCGCCATGTGATGAACTAGCCACGGTCGTGTGGCCATAGGCAAGGTGCTTGCTGATTAGCAACTTGGGACGGTTGGCCAAAACAACGTCTTTTTTGGTGAAACATTCCATCGCCGCGGTGGATGATGACACGACAACCACGCGGCGGGAACCGTATTTGAGATAGATAATCTGGCCGTATTTTTGTGAGAGATCGTGAAATGTACGGTGCATGAGAGATGGAGGTGGCCGATGATCGGTATCGATGGCGGGCTTGGAGGGAGATTCTTGTAGCGTGCATTTGATCGGAACAACGTCTTGAAAGCAAATATGAGAAAAAGAAGAGAAAGGCAAGAGTAGAAGATAGTTGTGTCCTCCATTTTTGCAAGGTGATTGTTTGAGAGGTGAGTAGAAAAACTGGTGATATATATAAAGAAGGAAATGTAGAAATTTTTTTTATATAGTATTAACATGTGTCCTTAGGACACACGATAACAACTACTTTATTTCTATTAAAGAAAAATAAAAGCATTGCATATATTATAACACGACAACAAATTTAGTTCAAAAACCAACTACAAATGATGTGGCAAGTGATTTGTCATTAGTCATTACCATATTGTTCACCACAGCCCCACATGATTTGTATGGTGATGACAACTCATTTACCATATCATTTAGGTTGAATTTTGGATTAATTTTTTACGTTATACAGTATTACTCCAAAAAAAAAAAAACTCTGTTAAGAGTAAAGTATAGCTATTTTGTTACAACTTCATACATGTACTAGTGATTTTTTCGGTTCATGAAGAATTCTGGTTAGAATTATGCAACACAATACACTATGCAGACAAGTAATTAAGTAAATGATCATTAGAAATGTTTCTATTGGTCTATGCCACTGCAAAATTTGCAGTTAGATTAGATGTTTCTGTTTTTTTTTTTTTTGGAACATTTTGTTTCATAGCTGGTTGGTTAAATAAACTAGCTGTTGATGATGGAATATCTGTTACCTCTTTTGAAGTTTAATGAAGTTGTTTACATTAAAAAAAAAAAATTGAGCATCAGAAACTTCAAGGCCCAATCAAAAAAAAAAAAAACAAGCCATACACTCGTACATGAATTCTATAAGCGTGACAAAATTATTTACCATCTTGACATGCATCCTCATAGTACAAAAATAATTTACATGAGACCAATTAACGTGTTTTAACAAGCTTATGTCTCCATGATCGCCAAGCGAACCATCCGTTTTCTCCGATAATCGGATCTAATAATCTTTTTCTTAGTCTTTCTCTTTTAGATAATGTTTCAGAACTATCTTTCAGAACCGGATTCTTCAAGGGTGTTTGAGGGGTTCCGATGTCGGTTGTCTCCATAATTTTGTCCAACATCTCCAAGACTTCGCTCATTTTAGGGCGTGTCTTGGCCTGTCGTGATAAGCACTTGTTGGCTATAGCTGCAAGTTTCTGGGCAGACTTGAGAGAATACTTCCCTTCCAGCTTTGGATCTATAATCATTGTGAACTTCTTTAAGTCGCTGAGGTGTGCTCTAACCCAGTCCAAGAGTTTTTGCTCATTCTTGGGACGGTTTCGATCCACAGGGCGCCTACCCGTAATTAGTTCATAAAGAAAAATTCCATAGCTCCACACATCACTCTTGTATGTGAGACGTCCGGTTTGAATGTATTCAGGAGCTGCATACCCAATAGTTCCTACAACCTGTTTAAAGAAAACATAAATCAATCCATTTCTTCACATTTTCATTGTGTATCTATATTGTCAAAGTGGTTTTGGTTCTAACTTAACTCAAAAAGCTAGCTTGTAGGGTGAGGATTGCCCTCACACTTATAAGGGATGTGGGACTATGATTCACACCTTCCCTCACGTGCAGTGTGCCCACTCGACAGCACCAGCACCCGTGATAGGCAGGGGCACCCAGGGCCCAACCCATCCCCCATCCCCCAGCTCTGATACCATGTCAAAGTGGTCTTGGGCCTAACTCAACCCCAAAAGCTAGCTTGTAGGTGAGGGTTGCCCTCACACTTATATATTGCACATCCCCTTAATGCCCAAGGGATGTGGAACTATGATTCACATAAATATCTATACTAGTATTAAAAAAAAAAAGTGAAGAGAGTATGGTTTGTAAGTCACACGTGAAGAATCATCTTCGATACTATAAACATACCGCAGTTGAGACGTGACTTAATCCATCTGAAGGTCCCAGTCTAGCCAAACCAAAGTCCGACAACTTTGCGTTCCATTGGTCATCCAGAAGTATGTTTGAAGACTTGAAATCTCTAAAGATGATCTGTATGTTTGGAGGATACATTGAAGAAAAACAAAAATAACAAGGTAAGCATGATTCAACATTCCCTCCTTCTTGGTGCAGTGCCAGAGCACACTAAGGAAACTGAGAAGCAAAGCCATAAAGAGAGAGAAGGTTCGCACACTTGTAATAGCAACCCATATTCTAGAGAGAGAGAGAGAGAGAGAGAGAGAGTTCACAACATTTGGTAACAGTCAATGTACACAACATTCCTGCATATTGTACTTTTATCTTCTATCAACTTATAATGTCAATTCTTAGAAAAGAGATTCAACAACAAAATTTTGAATTAAGATAAAAAGCTTCTTTTATAATCCATGTAAAGTTCTATAGGGTATCGGATTAACAAATACAATACAGGTATCATTGTATCCCTATTTCATACAATTTCATAAGTTTTTCCTTGTCTTCTTATCCTGCAAGCCAGATTTTTTCAACTTGAGAGAATCTGTATAATCAACAAGATAAGGGTCTCTTTACAATCCGTTCAGTGAACTGGCACGGATTTTAAACGGGATGAGAAGCCAAAGGATGTAATCCAGGAGTACATACAAGCTACTATTCTGAAATGCAACCAAACTTTTAATCATAAGCGCCAATATATGAATTGCGGAAATTTGATGCTGAATGGTTAATCAACAACTTTTTTTTTCTTTTTTCTTTTTAATTATACTAACCACTCCGCTTCTAATGTGTTACCAGCCTACTTACCAGATATGATAAGATAGTGTATTATCTCCTAATTTTCTAATTGGATTTTTGTCTCACCCAACAGTGGTGGTCAGAGAGTTTGTTTAGCTCAAAAAGCCTCATGGTGATTTACTCTTATAGATCATAGGCATCCTCCATTTTTGCTAACACTCACATTATAATGATCTTAAAAGCTCAGTCAGTAGAATGAAACACCTTGGTACTAATTTGCCGCAACTGGTTGTTTTTCTGGTTCAAATGCAATCCTCGGAAATTATCCCACCCATCCCAAACCACAGATTTAAAATTTCATTAAGATGCAACAAAAAGCTAGTCTGAGAAAATACCTGGAACTCCATTCCTTCATGGAGGTATGCTAAGCCTCGGGCAGCATCCTGGGCAATTTTCATTCTAGTGGCCCAAGGAAGTGTTGTCTGAAACCGAGTTGACATGTGATCCAGCACACTCCTGTTGGGCATGTATTCATATATCAGCAGCCGTTGGATTCCTCTTTCATCATCCTCAGCACAGTAGCCAACCAGTTTTACAAGATTAGGATGTTCAACAACTCCTAAAACATTAACTTCTGTCACCCATTCCTTGTGCCCCTAAATGAGAGAAAGAAACAAATATTAGATATAAATAAATAAAAAAGATATAACTTTGTAATCTTACAAGGGAAGGTAGACGTAAAGAGGAAAATAACCAAGTATAAGGGATTTTGCCTTTCTTATCGGAAAATTATCAAAAAAAAAGGTCCATGGACATTATTGGAATTAAGCATCCCTGCACTGTACTTTAAAGAACAATGTCATGGAAGCTACTCAGCTAGTGATAAACTGTATATATTTTAACATGATAAATTCTTCTCGAATGTTATCTTTTATTATAAATCAGGAACTACAATCTGCACAATATTTTTAAACTTTACCACTTAGTAGTTTTCGATACTAACTCATGTAGTCGTGTGTTAATCCATTGCAAGGTTTTTGACTTGCTTTACCTTCCTTTTCCAAGTTATATGGTAGTACACACAAGGACAGAAAAACAAGCCACCTCTCGCGTTACCAAACATGCAGACATACAGGAATCTGGACAGTAAATTCTTCTTAAACACCATAACTCTCACAAACTGTACAAACTTAAATTAGTATTTCCTAAATTAATGTAGGTGTGTTGAAGAAATCAGTGGTATTTATGCCCAGTGTAAATTTAATTATCACACTATGAGCTCCTTAAGATTTAATGATTTATGCTCAAAAGCACATATTTTTTAAAAAGAAAAAAACACTCATTTGGTACCAACATGTGGACATACTAATATAGTATGAGAAGGGGCATAAAAATGAAAAAACTTGCCTGCAAGCCTCTTCTGCTTAGTTGTTTAACAGCAATATCTATTTTCTTATGCGAATCTTCAGTGCTTCGAATGACACCCCTAAAAACACCACCAAATCCGCCTTCACCAATCATGAGGGAGCGGCTGAAATTCTTCGTGGCTGTCTTCAACTCCGAGAATGTGAAGACTCTAAGATTACTCTGTCTTTGAGACAAAACAGCAAAAGAGTTCTTCGTGGAGGAGGCCGTGCTGATATCTGAGACATTCTGAGAATTGAAATCAGAGACATTCTGAGAATTGAAATCAGAGACATTTTGAGAATTGAACTCAGATTCAGATCTCTTCATATCACGATCAGTTGACACAGAATTAGTGGAAGTGGAAGAGGGGGCTGAAATAGGTTTCGTAGTCTTTGGTTCATCATTTTTATCTCTGTTTGAGAAATCGAAACACTTCATAGCCTCCTAAGAGACACTTGCCTCACTGCAAATTAACAACTAATTTAGGATTAAAACACCACACCTGTAAATGAAATACATTGGCCAACATGTCTACAAATTTTCTAAAAGTACAGTTCTTAACAAAGCCCCAAAGATTTAAAATTTCACATGGAACTTCATCAAACAAGTATAATATTGAAATTCAAAAATGTAGCAAACATACATTGAGATAATTATAGCTGAAATCTATCTATTTCTTTTTCAATTACAACTAACAGAATCCATTGCTTGTTGGCACAACTCAAAAACAGTAGTACATGCATCATTTGCAGCAACAAAAAAATATATTTTTTCTTAAGCAATGCATTTTTAAACTGGATTTTGTAAACAACCCAGAACTCCATCTATGAAACCCACATCCATGCTAAAGTTTTCTATAGAGAAACCATTGCATTCTAATCAAAACACTCATATAATTTGACACAAGTATATAACTTTTTTACAAGTTGTCATTTTAAGGGGACTTTAAAGAGAAACCCAGAAAGCAAAATTCAAAATTCAAAAAACAGAATAGATATTGAAGGAAAAGCAAAAGAATTGAAGAAATGACTCACCTTTGTTTTTAGTTGGAATTGAATTGCAGCAGCAAAGAAAGAGGTAGCCTTTAGAGGTTATATTAATCAGATAGAGACAAATGAAAATGACGGCAGAACCGAAAAAAGATACATGGGATTGATAGAATCGGAGGACACTACAACAACGAGCTCTCCATGATCTAAAGCAGCAAGTCAATACTGGGCAGCTGGATTTTAGCTCACCAAACAAGAACCTCATTATTAGATTTTTTTTATATAGATATATATATATATATATATATATATTTAAAAGAGTGTGTGTGTGAGATTTTGAGTGAGTAAACACATCCCAAAAAAGGATTTCATTTTGATAGCTAAGACAGTGTGAAAGGGTTCTTGAATGTTGTTGTCTGTGAAAGCGAAAACCGAGTGAAAAAAGAAAGAGGGACAGAGAGAGATTGCTTTAAAAAGAAAGAATGAGTCACCACCACCCAATTACATCTATCTCTATACGTGTATGGGTTTGTGTATTTTTTTAATTGGCAATTGAAAGTTGCAACCCAACAACAATATTCTATAATTTGTATAATTGTATCCCAAGACTAATGGTAACCTAATACATTATTACCTTTGTATCTTCGTTTGGATAGATATAGTAAATGAGATAAATCATCGTTTTTTTTCACAATATCTATTAATTCGGGACCAGATATGTTTTTGAATCATTTCATTATCAGTAGGATTCGAGAAAGTCGTTTGTTTAAACTTCAAACTCGTTCATCTTTTAGCTGAGTTACGCCGCTATTAACAAGATAAATCGTTGTTATAGTACATCTATTCATTGATTATCACACTATCGAGTCTCGTATTATTGTACTATATTCATAGAAATTAAATATTATTGTTCCCAAGTAATAAAATAAATGATTGATTACAAATATCAATTATCTATATTCTTTATTTGTTCCTCAATTTTTTTTAATCTATATTCTTTATAAAGGATCCTAAATAACTTGCTTATTAGGGACCTTGCTTTTGGTGTCCCCTCTAATCGTGAATTGGGTTTTTAAGATAGTAAATATCGATAATATGTTCGATATTTCATAATTTTGGGATATCAATATCAAAATTAGGGAAACAAATATTTTCTAGAATATTATCCAATATATATCAAAATATTTTAGTTATATCTTGAATATTTCAATGATATTGTGAATATATTGGAATATATTGGTCGTATTTACATTGTTATTTATTTATTTACATAATCTCAAACAATCTATTTATTTAAAAATTTCTATAATATCCAATCGATTTTGATATTTTCATTAATGGTTTCATAAATTTAGATGTCGATATTCATTAGTTGTTTGCCAAAATATATGTGTTAGCCAAAAATACCAATAGTGTATTGTGAAACAGTTTCTTTATTTTTTTTAAAAAAATTGGTGATTCTCCCTTAAAAGAAAATAATCAAAAATAGAGAATGACAAATAAGAAATATTCAAAGTAGAGGAGAAGAGACAAGAAGTAATCAAAGTCAAAAATAAGAAAAATTCAATGGAAGCCCTAAAAAAACAAAAAAGAAATTACATGGAAATAATGGTCTATTTCAATTATAATTATTGTATTGGGAGAGCTGTTACAATATCATATATTTTGGTAATGTGTATTTTTTTTTATACCCAATATCTAAAAAATATATTTATTTATTTAAAAAGGTCAAAAATATAAAATGAGAAAGAAATGGAAATAATCAAAGTCAAAATTAAGAAACTCCATGATATGAAAAATATATTTTGGTATTGTTACTTTTGTATTTAATTTTTATGGGGAGATATAAAGATATTAATATGTTAGTACCAATGAGTTCTATTAACTAGTCCAATACTTTGTTGGTGCATATTTAATTTGATCGAATCTGACTGTATATTTGAATTCTATATATTTTTAAAGTAAATTGAAATAATTCAACTCAATTCCATTCAAATGAATTTAAAATATGAATTGGACTTAATCTTATATTAGAAGACAATTACAAATTAAGTACCAATTTTATTTTTTAATTTCAATTAGATAGACTTTTTTCTTTTTCTTTTTTATCTAATTGGTATGGAAGTAGTGAAGTACAAACAAACAAAATAAATCGCTGACATTTTTTTTTTTGTTTGAAAAAAAAATAAACCGCTGACTTTGAACTTTCCAAATAGCAATTTATACAAACTTCCCTGGCATTTAGTTTAATTGCACGCATATGCAACTTTTACATAAAATTACACAAATAATCTTTTCTGTCAATGGACTTCTATCATCTTGAACCATTTATCACAAATTTAATGTGAAATCAAATGACTAAAATTCCCTTGATTATTTATTTTATATTTCATTTTATTATTATTCTTTAAAAAAAAACTTGTATTAAAGTTTTTTTCTCGATATCGTAAGAATGTATAGATATTTGAGACCCCAAGTTACGTGCTTGATCCCATTTGATACCAGCTTTCAAAAATAATAATAAGGGGAATTTATTACCTAATAATCCTCTAATAGTTGCACTTGCACAGCTGTTCCAAGCTATTAATTATGATAGTAATATTTTCCAAACAATGTGCATCATACTCACTTTATAGTATGTAAATTATACCCCATTTGTCATTACATTATCAATCACTCGTTCAATGCAAAATTTTCTTTATAATCTATTAATTCATGTTGACCTAATTCACTCATTCCATCTTCAGTTATAAATGTGATCATACCATGATTTTGTTATCTTGATCACAAAACAAGTTATACACATCTAACATCTTAACCAAATAAATGGACCGAGAAAAATTAAGTTAATATGCCTCGCATTTATATATTAAAATTGTTACTCTAGAATTATTAACATATTTATTAAGGGGTCGTTTTTTTTCCACTTAAAACTTAATAGGTCTTAATCATAATTATTAAGTTGTTTTGTTTTTTTTAAGTGGTCAAACAACTTAAAAATACCAAAAAACAACTTAAAATAAAAAGTAAAAAATCTTGATTTTTCACTTAATTGCAAATCACTGAATTGCATTAAATGCAATTCAAAATCTTTTCTTCCGATACTATCCCCCATATATAACATATTTCCAATTTTATCACAATTATATATGGTATAGAAATCTCTATTTTAATGTGTTGCTTATTTTAAATAGCTTTAAAAATAAAAAAGAACCCTAATCACTTCTCATATTGGTGCTTAATATCAATAATTTATTATAATATTAGGGTGATGTATTTATATATATATATATATATATATATATATATATATATATTATAGTGTTTTGTGTGAGTTTTCCTGCTACCCTTTTTTTTTGAAAAAAAAAACATTTCATTTTCTTTGTAAAAATGAAGTTTATTTGTAATCGAAGAAGAAGATCTAACTATATGTGTTCATATATAATTATTATATATAATTTATAGTAGAAAAATTATGACAATGTAATAATTATAATGTGACATATTTATTTGATTAAACAATTTTGCTTTAAGACATAATGAAGTTGACCATGTGGTTTGTCCTTTACATCTAAGTTATAGGTTCGAGTCTGTCTCTTCCCACATGTCGAATTATTGTAATATTTCGCGTTAAATAATTTTTACAAAAATGGTTTCCTTATGTGGAAACTAGAGATATTTTTTATTTATAAAAGTTATATTCTCTTCTATGTTCTGTCTTGTACCAAAGGTGGATAATTTGAATGGGCCCAAAGTTCAGGAAAAGACTAAAGATATATTGGGTCATTATGGGCCTTCACTGATCCACAAACTCTCAAACTACATGTGCCTTGATCAAACCAATTTGGAGACAGCAAAATCTCAAATCTTTTTGTCATGATCCTTTGTTGATCTTTTGAAAACTTTATGAGTTTATGGCATATAAACATCATTAACTATGTTTCTAAAAAGATAAGATGAGGCTGGCATACTCCTCGTACCTACACCGTAAGGATCGTAGGTTTGATTTGTATCTCTTATCTTACATTCTGAATTTATTATAATTTTATTTTTTTTAAAATCAATTGTGGTAAAATGATTATAATTTATTTTAGAGTTATACTAAATCAACTTAAAATTTTGATTTAAATTTATGGTTTCAACATTCATTTATTCATTTTCTTGCAATCCAAGGATTGTCATCTGCATTGAATTCATTTACTCTTCTTCACTCTTGAATTACAAACAAAAATGATATACTGATGATGAAGTCACAAATTTAAATAAAAAATTTAAGTTGATTTAGAGCCAATTTGATATTGTTGTATTTGTAGCTTTTAAAATGATCGTTTTTAATTATGTTGAATAAATAATTTGCTGTGAACTTAATTAGACAAATTTTAGTTAACTTTGTTCTAGCACTTATGTTAAACTCTATGTTTGGTAAATTATAATGTTGTGAATTTATATAATAACTATATATATATATATATATATATATATATATATGATGTATGAAAATTTAAAATTTCTGACTACTCAAACTAAAATTGTGACTCTGCCAAGAATGTAGATACATAAATTGAGAAGATCCCCTAATTAATCACACGCAGTACTGCATTACGGCAAACATTATTTTTTGTTGTTGAAGTATTATATAAATTTATGATTTTTTAGGAGGGAAATGACTCGAACCCATAATCTCGTTATGTATATGTGAGGGGTTTACTGGATCAACCTCATCTCGTCTGCTTGAATGCTTGAATTCTTCATAATCATATCTACTAGTCGTACACGATAACGTCTAATTTCAATGCCCACAACATACGTTGAAAAAGTCATTCTTTGCATACTTCTCAAACTTTTCATACATAAAATTTGTGAAGTGTGTTATTGTGTGAAATTTGTACATGTCGTTGACAAGGACCAGATTATCGAGCTATAATTAATAGGATAACGTGTGTATATATATATATATATATATATATATATATATATATATATATATAATTTTTTTTTCTCCTTAGTGCACACTGATATAACTTATATCAATGCCTTACATATGGATCACTGATTATGAAGAAGTTTTGATAAGTACATACACTTTGAGTCGAAATATGTAAATCTAATGGTCCACATCCAACGCACTGATGAAGTTATATCAATGCGTACTGACTTGAAAATTTATTTGTATATATATATACATTATGTATTAGATTATGGATAAGCACTAACAAGTGTATACTGACTAAGTCAAAACAATTGAATATAATTATCCACATTCAATACATTAATATTATATATATATATATATATGCCGATGAGAAAATTTTCATATATAAAATCGCACAATTATAAAATCCTTACAAACTGAACTAATTAGCACCCCCACCGTTTAATATATGATTGAAATAAGTTTAAATTAGAATTTTATGAAAGAATATAGTGTACACTAATCTTATAATCTTCAACTTAGACCATATATGATGAGATCGGGTTGGTCCGATGGTAGATCTCTCATACTTCGTCACGAGGTTACAGGATCAAGTCTTCTATTTTTCAAAAAGAGCTCAGAATTTATAATACTTTTTAAAAAATAAAAACAAAAATTAGACCACACTTTGTAAAAATAAATCATTCACTTAGTCAATCGTCCGGATAAAACCTGGAGGAAATGTAAAAGAAAGTCATGTAACGCCAAGGAAATTTCAGTAACGCATGACCATTTTTGGTAAATTGGCCGGGTACTTTCCCTTCACTTATATGATAAGAGTTTGAGTCTCAATTTTATATATTAAATCATGAAAATATGAATAAACCCTTTCCCTAATTACTTGTAATGAGAATTATATCCTAAACGGTATTTATAAAAGTTTATTTTGTTAAGTCTCGACATATTTATGATACGATTGGTATCCGATTTTTTATTCTATTTTTGTTTAAAAGGCTTCACCAACTTATTACATCAAGAATTAATTGCACACGTGATGTGAATCAGACCTCTTCTACACCACTCGTATTCGGGTGTCAAAAGAACAAGTCAAACTTGCCTTGCCACGACATGTATTAATGTTTTTAATCATTTGTCATTCTTGTTGGGTTTTATTTTTTTTTATTTTTTATTTTTTACTGTATTACAAGAATATTACAATTGAACTGTCGGGATCTATTGAGATCAAATAATACATATACGGTATGAGTAATCCAGATATCTACTCTCATAACGGGAGATAACTAATTTCACAATTCGGAAAAAAAAAACTCTATACAAATACTTGTAAAATACACATGGTGGGATTTGAACCTCTCACCATTTATATAGAAGGGAGATGCACTACCAGCTCTGCTAAAATGTGATGTATCATTCTGACGTGTTATCTGTGTCTCAATTTTAAATTTTGTTAGATATGAGTCATATGACAACGCTGTTACGTTGTAAGAGTACTCATTCAATCCGATGATATATTAGGTTCAAGTCGCTGCCACCCCCATATGGTATTTTAAAAAATAATAAAAATAATTTGATCACTTAATTAATTTATACAGAGTTGTCTTACATATATTTGATATTTTGTATCTATTACACTCCATTGAAATAATCAATTAGATTTATCGTTTTAAAAACATATTATTCAAACTTATTTAAAATATTCTATGCTTGTATTCCTAAGACAAAAGTTCTATGTTAAAAACCGTTTTGAGTCAAATCAATACAAACTTATTAACTAATTCTGTAATCGGAGAATTGTTTTTCGGTTTTAATTGAAATCGGATGTCGATGAGGCGGGACAATAAATCCCGATCTCGATCCCAACAAATTATTTCCCCAATTCCAACAAATCCTAACTAGGTTGTTATTATATATATATATAAATTTTTAAGTCAGTACGTACTGATATAAATTCATCAGTGCCTTAGATGTGGACCATTAGATTTATATATTTTGACTTAAAGTGTATGCACTTGTCAAAACTTATCCATAATCGGTGGTCTACATCCACCATACTGATGTAAATTATATAAGTACGCACCGAGGAAAAAAAGACTTATATATATTGTTGTTTTGTTTTAATCAGAATAAAAATTAGGTTTAAATTTGATAAAAATTCATATTAATTTTTTTTATTTCTTAAAATAATAAATAAATAAATAATAAATGAAATCGAAACGGGGACAACAAATCCTAACCCCCCGTTTCTAAAACGGGGTTGTATGAATCGGATCACAATCTTATCCCAGCCCTATTTATTTTGCTTTATATAGGGTGGGGTCACCACGGTTTAATTTTTTTTTTCATTCATCCCTAGATATCGCTATCTATGAGCTACAAACCTATCCCAGCCCCATTTATTTTGATAATACCCCGCTTTATATAGGGTGGGATCACCACGGTTTAATTTTTTTGTTTTCATTCATCCCTAGATGTCGCTATCTATGAGCTATTATCTGCATTCTTTTATCTTTAAAAGGGTTTTTGTGAGGGTTACGACTTACGACCAATCTTTACATATTTATATAATAAATTAGTGTTAATTTTAATTAATATGGGGGGGAAATCCCATAATCTCGTGATTGGCGGCCTTCTAGCTACAAATTGCGAAATTTTTGCATATCACCCTTGAGTGGGGTAGTTGTTAGGTTGTTTTCTCCCATATCAACATAAGACTATAAGAGTCTCGGTAAAAGGATTTTCTTTCATATCAATTGAAGTTAACATAAAATCTATCATCTGCTTATCTAAAATAATAATAATAATAATAATAATAAAAAATAAGCAAATGCTAGTCACGAGGACCCTTTATACATACTATAAACAGTGGTACATATCTTAATGTTGCATAAAAAAAAAGTAACAAAATATCTGATCTTTTAATAAGAACACCAAATAATACTTTTTATCAAAAAGCAACTGAGCTTGAGTTTGGATGTGAGCTTAAGCTTGAGTAAATGATTCCCAAATCAATGGTTTGAATCCTATTATAGTAAAAACTTTAAAAGAATATCGATCTCGGTCTAGATAAGTGGATAGACATATACCATAAAAAAATAGTTTTTATTAAAAAGAGAGAATCAAATTTATCAATTTTTCTATTATCAGTTCGAACTGACAAAAGATTTATCAGTTTCTTGCGTGTGAGCTACTCATTTTACATACTTTGATTTGGCATGTATGCACTTGTCAAAGCTCTTTCATAAATGAATGACTCATATTCAATGTCATGATAAATTTTATGTCAGGACGAACTGAAAGTAGAAAGACTATTTTTTTAAATTATAGAATATTTTTTTTTTCCTTTATCAAAATTACTTAAAGAGACATACAATTTAAGAAAGAAATCTTCTAAAAAGTAAATTTATTAAAATTTCATATTCCTTTAAAAAAAACCAATAATCTGTTTCTTAAAAAAAAAAAATTTAATTCTTAAACCCGTAATCTGTTTCTTTTTCAAAAAAAATAAAAAATTCTTAAACCCTAAAATCTGCTTCTTACATATATCTAAAATATTATGAAAGAGTTTGAGAACGATATCAAGAATATGGAAGAATTGTTTAAGAACGATATCAAACATCTTGAAGAATTGTCTGAGAATGACATAAAGCAAGAATTGTCTGATAATGATAGTAAGCATATGGAAACAATTCATTCTCTGGAAATAAGTTTAAAATTTATTTTTTCTTTAGAATGATATCAAGCTGTCGTTGTGTTGAAGTACCCTGTTATTTTTTATTTTTTCGTTTCCATAATGAAATAAGAAGAAAAAAAAACTAAATAAGAAGAAAAAAATAAATCAATCAATAAAGGTGAGAGAGATGTATACAGATACAGAGATACGAGATAGATATATCATATATGGTATGCATTAAATTTGAAAAATAAGTAAAATGGGTAGTTTTGGAAATAAACACAAAAATTTAATAAAAAAATTTAATTTTATTTAATTAAATCAAAATTTTAAAAAGTGGGACATGAATAGATTAGTAGAGGGTGTGCCAATTTATTTATTTTAAATTTTTTCCCAAATGAACTTGTTGGCGGTTTCACGTTGTTCTCGTCAATACAATCGCAGTGAATTTCTCCTCTCTTTCTTAGGAAAAAAAAAACAAAAAAACAGAGTACAACACATTGACACAACACCACACAGATCATAGTTTAAAGTTTGAACAACTTTGGTCTGAATTCTGAAAAGCCGGCGGCTACTGCAACAGTAGTTACGACGTGGTCTCTTACTCTTGGGTCCCACACCATTTCTTCTTCTTCTCTCTAAAAATCTAAAATAAAAAACGTATCAGTTGACATCTTCCTCCACATGCACCTGAGAAACAGACCAATAATATATGATCCCTTTTGGGTCCCCAACAACAAATTCACTTCCATGTCCAAACAAAACCTCCTTCTCGACAATCAGAGCTCTTCCAATTTGTTAAAATCTTCTCAGAGACAATTCATCGGACATTTTGTTAACTTGTATTGACTTCTTTTTTTGATAGCTAAAAATGAGCTTGAAGAAGCTCGAAACCTTGAAATCTTGGTCAGTTCTCAAATGGGTCGTTGTGGTTTTGAGCTTGGCTCGTTTGGTTCAGTGCCAAGATACGAGTCAAATTGACAATCCTGCAGTGCCTTCTTACGTTACAGAGCTTTTTTATAAAAGGCTTTCGAATGTGACGACAGGTCTCTATCAGGATTTGGGTGAACGATTTAGTTACTGCGTTAAGGACCCGTAAGTTGTTTGTCTTTGGATTTGCTTCTGTTTGATTACTTGAAAATTTTGAGAAGAAAATCACATTAGGGAATATTTTGTGCTTTTATGTTGTTTAATTTCTAGATAATCAAAAGTAAACTTCAAAACTGTATTAATTGTTTTGGTTTCTGTAATGAGTTACCAATTATGTAAATTTGATAGTATAACGATTAGCTCAGTTTTGCATATAATTTTTCTTTAAATTGGTTTGATTTTGAAGCTTTTTTTTTTATTGTTTCAGGAAAGGTGATTGGGATAAAGCATTTAATTTTACTTCCAATTTGGACTTCGTGGCTAATTGCATTCAAAAAACTGGAGGTACAAGTATTTGTAATCAAATTGAGCAGGAATAGAATAAAATTTAAAGCATTCTTGCAATGATGGGTTGTGGTTTTATTTGCGGTAGAATTTGAGAAGTGAGGGGGAGCCATTGCTATTTAGTTTTCTCTGCTAAGACGAGTTATGAGTCAAGATGTCAAATTTTGTTTCTTTTCTAACATGTTGATGATATTCTTATTGGATCAACATCAGATATCTCACAACGGATATGTACAGCAGCTGAAATGAAGTTCTACTTCAATAGTTTCTTTGAAGCATCAAAAGGCGCCGTTTATTTGAAACCTAACATGAACTGTAATTTAACCTCATGGGTTTCTGGTTGTGAGCCAGGATGGGCCTGTAGCGCCGGCCAGCAGCTGGTTGACCTTGACAATTCACAGAATATTCCTGCAAGAACTCAAGACTGTCAGACTTGTTGTGAAGGTTTCTTTTGTCCACAAGGTCTTACGTGTATGATACGTAAGTTTCTGAGAATCTGGTTAATCTGTCTCTTAGTTGCTAGAAAGAGCATTCATTTGAAAATCCTCCAAATAATGCTTTGTAGTTAGTTTTTATATTTATCTTCCTCTTCTTCTTCCTTTTGGACTAATTAATGGATTATAAAACTTTAAGCACCTGCTATTCTCTGAAGAATTGACATATGCTTCATTTACTTGAATACTTTGTAACATATGATGTCTCTGTATGATTTGTTTTTTTGATCTTTTTTCGTATTTTCTTTACTGACTTTGCATTTCATAATGTGTTCCTGAAGCTTGCCCACTAGGTTCCTATTGCCCTCTCGCAACACTCAACCAGTCAACTGGCATTTGTGAACCGTACGTTCAGATTCTTGGTTTAGTATTTATTTACTATAAGATTTACCACAACAACCTAGAATGTGTACAATCTATGTTTTGATATGTTTTGCAGATATAATTACCGACAGTCTCCAGGAAAGAACATTACTTGTGGAGGGGCCAACATATGGGCTGATGTTGGTAGTAGTAAGGAGATATTTTGTTCAGCAGGATCATATTGTCCAACAACGATACATGAAAATTCTTGCAGTAATGGGTATTATTCTTTTCCCAATGCTTGGTCACTTACCAAAACTCTCTAATATTTTGCTACTTGAAGCTTTTAATACTTATTTTATCAGTATTTTTACTATAAAATTGGGATATTATGAACAATATTTGTATTTCATTGATGTTTAGGTCAATGATAGTTTAATTGCTTCTAAATGCCTTCACATTCATATCTGATCTTAACTTTTTTTTTGGGTGCAATTTCAGACATTACTGCAGGACGGGTTCCACATCCGAGAAACGTTAGTTTTGTGCTAAAATTTCTTATTATTGCTTATACTGTAAAATTACTTGCTCAATCTAAATCATAAACAGGTTTTTTCCATAACAATTTCGGTGACATGTTATCATTTTCCCTACATTTCTGACTTTCTCCTTTACTCATTTTCATGCAGGCTGCTTCAAGTTGACTTCATGCAATCCAAACACTGCAAATCAAAATATGCATGCATATGGAGTTATGCTTATGGTAAGGCGTTCACTTTCTTCTGAAAAATAAACCACCAATAAATATTTTCTGGCTCTTGATGGCTCCACATAATTATTTAATGTGAGAAAACATTGCCACTTACAGGCCATGGTTCTAGAAACATCTTAGATTGTGTGATTTTAGGTTTTGTATTCTAATGACTTCCCTATATTACATGGTAGGGTTAGGATCGAATGCCTTATTTTTTTTTTCTTTGTATCATTTTCTGATGTCGTTTTGACACAATTGTGGACGATTAGGTTAATGCACTTTTAATGGCTAAGATTACATCATTTACATGCTATTCTCATTGTGCTTTAATTATGTCTATCAGATTTAATCTTAATCATTGACAGTCCTTTGATTCAACAGTGTAAAAATTGTGTCAAAACACAAGGTCATGTCCTGCCCTTTGCATCTATCATTTTCTTCTGTAACACACTACACTATGCATGTCCATAATACTTTACAGAATCATGCTGATCCGAATACATGGCCTTCATTTGTTCGTGCAGGCTGCTTTAAGTACTCTGCTACTTATTATCTACAACTGTTTTGACCAAGTTCTCACCACTAGGGAAAGGAGACTGGCGAAATCCAGGGAAGCAGCAGTGAGAAAAGTAAGGGAGACAGCAAAAGCACGTCAAAGGTGGCAAACTGCAAAAGATGCTGCTAAGAAGCAAGCTCGTGGACTGCAAGATCATTTATCACGCACATTTTCTCGTAAAAAGTCCAACCAGCATATGGAGAAGATCAAGATTTTGGACCAAGCTCAGTATGAAACAGATGATGATTTGTACCCACATTCACATTCAATTTCTTTGAATGAAACTCTTCCGCCACCTGTGTCATCAAATAGAAAGAAAAAAGAATCGGGTGACCTCATGCAGAAGATCCATGAAATAGAACATGGCCATGACAATCATGAAAATCTTGATGTTGAACTTAGAGATGTGAGAAGAAAAGGGCACGCTTCAAAGGGAAAACATATTTCAACTCAAAGCCAAATCTTTAATTATGCGTATGCTCAACTTGAAAAAGAGAAAGCTCAGCAGCAAGAAAACAAGGATCTTACCTTCTCAGGAGTAATTTCAATGGCTACCAACACTGAAGTAAGGAAAAGACCTCTAATTGAAGTTTCTTTCAAAGACCTAACCCTTACTTTAAAAGCAAAAGAAAGGCATCTACTGAGATGTGTTACAGGTAAAATTACGCCTGGCCGCATTACTGCTGTCATGGGTCCATCGGGGGCTGGAAAGACAACATTTCTTTCTGCTCTGGCCGGAAAAGCAACTGCATGCAAGAGAACTGGTCTAATTCTCATAAATGGAAAGAATGAATCAATCCACTCATATAAGAAAATTATTGGTTTTGTGCCTCAAGATGATATTGTGCATGGAAATTTGACAGTGGAGGAGAATTTATGGTTCAACGCAAAGTGCAGGTAGGCTACACTTAACTACTTACACATCAAGTAACATTTTTATATTTCTTCTTTCAATTTTTTTTTCCGAGGATCTAATGACATTTGGGTCCCAAGTACCATAAATTTCCTGTGGAAAATAAATTGCTATTCATCAGTAATAAGAAGTCTAAGATCAGTAAGCAATATTATATATTTTGTCAGTTGGGTATATTTATACTGGTGACCCTGCATCATTTTACCACAATCTTACATTTGGATAGGATAAATTCAAAAGAATAGTTTATTTGAGTTGGTTTGGAAAACATGCTGCTCTATCTATTGATAAAAAAGTTTATAGATTGAAAATTCTACCAAGGTTCGGTGTTAATAGGAGACCAAAGAGAGGGGAAAGTGGTTGCAGTGGCCATGGCCCTCCAAAATTCTAAAGATCCCCGTATCTCCTCGCTTGATATCTGATGTATGGTCAAGAAAATAAGTGTCTTTTGAAGTGTACACCTTAACTTGAATATCCAAACATGTCATTCCAATCTTATTTTATGGGATCTTAGTCCTACCAATCTGTTTCTAATGCTGCACAATTAAGTGAAACCACATTCATAATGATTATTCTATCATTCCTTCTATTGCTCCTTGCTGGTACTTTTTCTGACGTAATGAACTTTTGATTATTGAAGATTATCAGCTGACTTGGCAAAAGCAGACAGAGTTTTAGTTGTTGAAAGAGTTATCGATTCTTTGGGACTTCAGACAGTGCGGGATTCTTTGGTTGGAACAGTGGAAAAGCGAGGAATCTCTGGAGGCCAGAGGAAGAGAGTAAATGTTGGATTGGAAATGGTCATGGAACCTTCACTTTTATTCTTAGATGAACCTACGTCTGGTTTGGATAGTGCATCCTCTCAGCTGCTTCTTAGAGCACTTCGCCGTGAAGCTCTTGAAGGGGTTAACATATGCATGGTGGTTCATCAACCAAGGTAGAATTTCCCAATTACAAGTTAGCATCTTTTAGAAGTGTATAGATCTTTCATTCGATTTAAAGTACAATCTGCATAACATCACTATGAACAAATGTTTTTCTTGGTGCAAGGATTACCTAGTCAACATATTAGGAAACATTATCATTTATTGTCTGACTGCTAGTGCCTTAACATATAAACCAGAAACTTCAAATCACTATGAGAAAATTTGTAATAATTACGAGTATGATATCATTGACAACTATTTGACCTTGTTTTTAAAGGGGATTTCATGGAGATTACATATGTGGAGAGTATTATCTATTGATAAACAGGTTAAAAGCATGTTAACATTAGCGAGTACAGAGTCTAAGACTCTTGTATCAATTACTTCCAGTGCTTACTGTTACATTTTTCATGAATTATACATGCTTAGTAAATTCTTTAGAGCTATAACATTAGTTTAGAAAGTCATTTCAGGAACTACCGAGCTATATTATATTAGGAGTTTATATTAGAGTGATTACTCTCAATCTTATTTTTCTTTCTATTATCTAATGACTAAAATTTCTGTTTCAGCTATTCTTTGTTCAGAATGTTTGATGATTTAGTACTTCTGGCAAAAGGTGGTCTTACTGTCTATCTCGGTTCAGTGAAGAAAGTTGAAGAATATTTTGCAGGCATTGGGATCAATGTTCCAGAACGTGTTAACCCTCCAGACCACTTAATTGACATTTTGGAGGGTATAGTGGCACCAAGTGTTGGTTCAAATGTAAATTATAAAGAGCTTCCTGTCAGATGGATGCTTCATAATGGGTACCCAGTGCCCCCAGATATGCAGCAGGATTCTGCTGGACTTATTATGTCCCCAATTGGCTTGTATCCAGCTAATGAAACAAATCCTGATATTGATGTAATGGGGGATAACTCCTTTGCTGGAGAACTATGGCAAGATGTGAGGAATAACGTGGAGTTGCACCGGGATAAGATACGACTCAATTTCTTAAAGAAAAAGGATTTATCAAACCGGAGAACTCCAGGTGTATTTCGGCAATTCAGATACTTCCTTGGAAGGTAAAAAAACCCTTTAAACTTAAATCATAATATGTGTTCTCAAATGACTGGCATATACCAAAAGCTTCACCACAGTAAGCATTCCTTGTATTCTATCTTGTATCAACTGCTATATTATCAGAGACATGTTTCTTGTTAGTAAGGTATAGATTAGAAAGGTAAAAATAGATATGCACATCCAGAGGTGTGGTTTCTGATATGATTCTTCCTAAAAGGTATCATTCTGTGACTTCGGTCATTTCGTTAGCACTAAAAATTGAATTAACCTGGAAAACCTTAAGTCAATGGATGATGGCATCCCCTTTTATATAAGTTTCATTTGTCTTATTCCTCTCTACGTGGAATTAACTTTACATTCTCACATGTGCATGTCTAGGACATCTGGCAAGTTATCATATTAGAAAGAACAGTGAACGTTGACTTCGTTAGATTGTTTTTTCCTTGGAATATATCTAACAAAGACGATAATTAATTGTTTTTTCATAACATAATGCTGAATAAGTTAAGTACCAGCATTTACTTGCTATATTGCAGTAATTTTGCACCCAGGGAACTGAAATGTCATCTTACCATTCGGGTTACTTATCCAGTGACTGTTTCAGTTCTATTACTCAATTCTATTTCAGCAGTACTAATTCTTGATACTCTCTATTTCCGTGACAATTTCAGGGTGTGCAAGCAGCGACTAAGGGAAGCTAAATTACAAGCAGTTGATTATCTGATCTTATTGCTTGCTGGGGCCTGCTTAGGATCAGTGACTAACATAAGCGATGATAACCTTGGGGCAGCTGGTTATACTTATACCATTATCGCAGTTTGTAAGTTCGAGAAACTCAGTTTTTTTTAATTAATTAATTAATTTTTTTATATTATGTGTATGCACAAAAGTTCAGAATGTTGGAAGAAAATTGTTTCACTTGTGCCTTCAATTAATTGCTCTACTTACTCTTTGAAATAAATGTAGTTAGTTATATATTATATGTTCTAAATCTGATTGCCGCAACAATTTATAAATTGTAGTATTTGTAGGCATAAAATTTTCTGCTTAGCATTGTATATTTCTGTTTTCAGCTCTTCTGTGCAAAATAGCAGCTTTGAGAACATTTTCTCTGGACAAATTACAATACTGGAGGGAGAGTGCCTCTGGCATGAAAAGCTTGGCTTATTTTCTTGCCAAGGATATGATCGACCATTTCAATACAGCGATCAAGCCTGTGGTGTATCTCTCTATGTTTTATTTTTTCACAAACCCAAGATCTTCCTTCACGGATAATTACACTGTTTTGCTCTGCCTTGTTTATTGTGTGACCGGTATAGCCTATGCACTGGCCATCTTCTTTGAACCAGGTTCAGCCCAGCTGGTAAGTCACAGTATAACTTAGTGGAAATGTTCTCTTCACATCAATTTAAAATTTCGTGTATCATTTTATTTGTACTGACAAACTTCTTGTCTTGCAGTGGTCAGTTCTTCTTCCAGTGGTATTAACCCTCGTTGCTACACGGAACACAGATAGTTTAGTTTTGAAAAATATATCTAACTTGTGCTATCCCAAGTGGGCCTTGCAAGCATTTGTAATTGCAACCGCTGAAAGGTACGACTGAACTGCCATTCTCTGCATAAGATATTGCATTAATTATGTGACAAGTTGTATCCGGATTCAATGAATTTATCATCTCAGAAAAGGTTAACTGGGTTAATCTGGATGGTGATATCAATAGATCCTAGATAAAAAAAACATCTGGACCCTGATACAAAGAACTTCGCAGACACCTACCCTCAAAATGATTAGTTTAAAATGAAAATAGTTCAGCCCTGCAACCATTCACTAAGTATTTGTATTTGCGATTAACATTGATAAGGAAAAATTATCTGAACACTTATGTTACCACATTATATAATGGAAATCGATAATGTATTGGTACATTCAAATTTTGATATTCAAAATCACTACTGATTAGTTAGAATTTTATATTATGACAGATGCTCTTCTTTTCATTTTCCTTCATTATAATTGCAGATTTCATTCCTTTTTCACTTCAGGTACCAAGGAGTATGGTTAATTACACGATGTGGCGGACTATTGAAGAGTGGATATGATCTTCATGATTGGAATCTTTGTTTAGGCATCCTTATCCTCATGGGAGTAGTGAGCCGTATCATTGCATTCTCTGGCATGTTGATCTTCCGAAAGAAGTGAGTTTCAGACTTCAAACTACCATTCTTTTTTCTCTTCAATTTTTGTATGTACAAAAGCAGAATTTCACAACCGGAAGAGACTTTGTGAACAGTAGCAAAACTGAAGTACATATACAAGGGCGGTTGATGAAATACGTATGTTGTAGGAATAGATTATACAGCCTTCAAATATTAGGAATAGCTTGTTTTCCTAAGTTTCATTAGGAGTGCATGTTTACATGTAAGCTATATATTGAAATTCCAGAGATGTCATTGGAATTTTGTTGGTAGCAATTGTTACATATTGATTGAGAGACATCATTGTTATTGTAATGCTAGTTTGCTATAATATACCCATTCTTTTAAGCATTACATGTATGCTGACTGTGTATACACACTCTATTGTCAAGAAAATCTCTGCTTCTAAATTGATGTATTGAACTGGGTTTTTCAACTTGGTGCAATATTGAAACCAATAGTCATTGATTTCAACTTGGTAAATCCATTCCAAAACCAACAAAGCATGTTTATAGCAGAACTGAATGAATATATATGTTGGATTCAAGCTTATGCTTGTGGTTGTGAGTTGGGAAATATTATAATATGGAATCATCATTATTTGCGCAAACTTCTTGTGGTGATCATAAAGAAGATTTGTTTGCTAAGATCTTGAGATGTCAAATTAGAGGATTCCCAGACATGCTATATAGCATGCACACTAAAGGAATGATAGCTTCACATGGAATGTTGTCATGAATCTATATTGTCCAGAAAATTAATATTACAATAATTGAATGTAAATCAAACCTTCCAAATCTTTACGTGTGAAATTCGAAAAGTAATGCTACACATCCCACATTTACATCTACACTTTAATCGCATTCTATGATGTGATAATTGGTAAATAAGTGCACATTAAGGATTATTTGATTCACTTGTCATATGTTATGTGAGTTCAATTGCCACATTATAGGTTGACATCTCATTTGAAAAAAAAAAATCTTGTGAATAATAATAAGAAACCGGACCAACTAAATTTATTGTCGACAATTATGATGATGCTTAAGGCACCTTAACATTGAGATAAATATATAAACAATAAAATAAAATAATAATAAAATTTTATAATTTTTTTAAGCATTAGAACTAATTATTTCATTTTTATATGTTTCACATTTTTTTTAATTAATACTTAATATTAAAAAAAAAGAAAAAAAGAAGCTGTGCTGAAAAAATTCTATTTTTTTTTTCACAAGTAAATTTGATTTGTTCATATCTTCCATAAAAATAATCTCCTGACTCTTTTGAGATTAATTGAATTTCATCATGATCATCACGGATGTTATCGACACTTATAGTAAAGTATCCATCACTAGAGAGCCATTATATAAATTATTGCTTAATTTATATATGTATGTATATAATATATTATACATTATTTGAAGGGTAGTGGATGAAAAATATATTACACGTTAACTTTATTTTCTTTTGATTTAGTAGTAATATATATATATATATATATATATATATATATATATATATATATATATAAGCAAGTAAGCAAAGCCCAAACATTAATATGGGTAAAAGAGAAAAAGCTTTACATTTCTTGAGGCTTCACTTCTAAAGATGAAATATTTCATCATGTTGCAACATCATTTGCAAGGAGGGAGAATTCCAAAACCACCCCTACTTTTGATTAAAATCCAAAAACAACACTCTGTTTTCAAAATTTGTTAAACACCACCATCCCTGTCATTAACCAACAAGATGAAGCTACTGGTGCCTCTGTGGTTGATAATGACACATGAAAGGAAAACAAATTTATCACACCCCAAACAACAACATCAATAAGTAACCTGGTGAAAGGCACAATATCCACAATATCCGAAATACCAGGGACGGCGTTTCATAAATTTTTTCCAGCTAAGATTTCGTAAGCACTTCTCTCTATCCCCTAACAGTAATCTTTTTACCAACGTACAAAGCACAATGCATAGCTGTATTATCTCATGATCTTTATATATCCAAGTTCATTGAGGGCAAGAATTTAAAAAAAGAATTAAAGTGAAGGAATTTTGAAAAGAAATTCTGTTCCATGTACTGCCATGCCAGTGCAACAAGGGTTTCCACCATATAAAATTCATACATCTGTGGAGTGTCATCCAGAGTACCGCATTGTTGGGCTGCTAACATTGGAGGCAGAAGCTTCTGATAATGTCGCAGGGAACATCAATGGTAAGATCGATCTCATTATAAAGAGCTTTTTCCAAAGACATGACCAACTTCTAGTTCAGTTGGTTCCACCAGTATGTAAAATAATAACTTGTTTAAGTGGGGAAATAAATGCTATCAACTGATTACCTCTCAACTCAAGTCATCAACAGATGGTCATTTCCATACAATGTCCCCTAAAAACTTAAGAGCTGGAACACCTCTGATCTCAACATCAACTAGGGGTGCCTGGATCATCGTCAAGCTGGAGAGTTCTGGATCACCCTGGATGACATCAAGAGCACGCATCTGATCCTAAAATGTTTACAGAAAATATCAATTTCAATCCTCAGATAAAAATGAAAAAAGAAAAAAAAAAAGTAAAGTTTTACTACCTTTCTTTTCATTGCACAAAATTTGCAGTCTGAGGCAGACGGGGGAAGCAACTGATTAACAATAAGCCTCTTGACAGGAACATTTTCCTTCTTCAACGAGGCAGACAACCTAGATGACTCACTGACAGCCATCACCTTAAGGAATCATTTACAAGCGATTAGAAATAGGTATCGATAACACTATTCCAACTTAAGAACTAGTTAATGATCTAACTTAACATTTCAATTCTAACAATGTGCACTAGCAAAAACTGCACTTTGTATACCAATTTGATCTGCACTAATTACCATTGGTCTAGTGGTAATTACCCCTAATTCGAATCCATATTAGTTTGAGAATAACCAACACTAGCAACAATCCAGCCATAATAACTAATAAGTTTAGGAAAACAAACGGGGTCCAAAATTTAACTAAAAGCCTACATCCATGAATGCAAAGAGTTACAAATTTAACAATAATATGGGGAGAATGAAAGATATTTAGCTCTTGAACCCAACCTTATACACCAAGGATTGGCGTTTGTTTCTCTTATAAGGAAGCCTTAGTTAGCAAAGGAAAGATTCCGATAAAAGACCAAAACACAAGAAAAGAAAGAGTCCAGATACAAATAGCCGGAATGACTGAAAATAACTCAACTAGATTGGAATTACATCTTATCTAATGTGGCCGGATCAGTGAGTTGGCAAATCAGGATGGAACACAAATATTCAGATAAAAGACCAAATCAGATTCAAAACATAATTTGAACACAACTTATAAACAGAGCAATTTTCTACAATGCCAACCGGAAAACGAACATGTATGAATCAAAATTCATTAAAATTAAATCAGTACACATGAAATTACAGAAGCCAGCCTCACCCATCTTTCAAAAAGGCATATACCGAGTATTAACATATAATTCTAAAGATTATTACCGTGGGGATTGTAACTATGACAAACTCAGTTGAATCTTTATCACGAAAAAGTTCACGGACTTTAACCATCCTCTCCCTCAGTCGCTCCAATTTGTCAGACTGCATAACATGAGATATTGAAACAGTTAGCAAATTCACATCAGAAGAGCACCAACTCTCTGGAAACAACATGAGACTTACAGCATCCTCTCGGGTTTCTTCTTGGCCAAAGACAGATTTTATTGCAGAGGTGGCGGAAGTTATTTTCTGTCTAAGCTGAAATACAAATAAATGAAAATACATATATAAGCTTTCATAAAATCTGGATAACACATCACAGAGATGCAGCAAAATGTAAACGAGCGACAATAATTCTACAAAAGCAGGAATATTGTAAATGACGCAATACCGGTAAAAGTTCAATCAACCAAACACAACCCAAGACATTGCAGACAACTTACAGCCCTAGATAACACAATTAAATTTTCATGAACCTTTTGTTTTTTTATACAGCAAATATTATGCATTGATTACCTTACTCAGGGGGTGAACAAAAAACTAATAATCTGTATGCTATAATCAGTCTAAATTGGCAGCCCTACCTTCAATATTTTTCCAATGGAAGCATCCAAGAAGTCTGGCAAGGATAGAAGCCGCAAAGTGTGTCCCTGTAAAGAATGACCATCAAGCTTAACAGATCTATTTAGAAAATGAACAGACATGAAATATAATGCAGTTGCTCACCGTGGGTGCTGTATCAAAAACTATTCTAGTAAACATGCTATATTCCTGTGATTCAAGGAATTGTATCACCTGGAAAGCGGTTACACAATCAGTACAAGATTCAAAGATGCCATGGGAAACACAGTGAGCACAATAAGCAGGAACGAAAATACATACTTTTGAAATTGCAATAGCTTCATCCAAACCAGGAGGAGGGGTGTCCAATAGCTCTCCCAGCTTCAATTCTCCTAACTTTGTCAAACAAAAGATGCACAACCAATTAAGAGAAGAAGAATCAGGGCAGACATTCTCAATGTAGAAAGAATTTAAACTACATCTTATACTTCTTAATGCTTCTAGATCCTTTCTTAATTAAAGCACTTAGCATAAGTAAATAACAAAATGAGTGTGTGTACTGGATGCGCACAATTAAGTCTAAGTGTCGTTTCACTTAAGCTCCAAAGATGGAATTCGAAATTAAAACCTTGGAATAAAGAAAACTCAATCCTATGAAGTTATTTAAAATTAACTGAGTTAAATTTAGTAGGATGATCAAATTATAGCTAAATTAAATTAAATCTAGCTGCAACTACAGAGATCATCCATCACTGTCCTAATGCAAATACAATTGGTGAAGGATGTTTTTTCATCTCAAGTTATAACCGAATAACCAGGGGTTACCTGTTCTACAAGCATACCAAGGCCCATGCCATCCATAAGATCCTTCATCCCTGTTCCTCCATTTTTCTGAGTGACAGAGCGGAACTCTTCCCTAGCCTTTTCAGGGTTTATCTGTTGTTAAACTACAATTTCAGTATACTGGATAAACATGGCAACAACACCATCAAGGAAATTATTAATGATAGCTATTCTCATTGGACCAAACTTATCCCGTACAGTAAATGGAAAAACAGAATTATGATAGAGAAAATTAGTAATAAAATACACGTTGAAGCTATTCCCACAAACCTCAAGGGCGAACAGCGGACAATCGGGTCCTTCAACCGGTACTAGTTGCCCTCCAGTTAAATCCTAAGTATAAATAAGTACAAGCAATGAGTGTAGACACATAATGAACCTTGTTAAGTTCTATACCAAGCAGGAATCTCATAAATCCAAGCAGACCAGGAACATAAAATGAAAATGTTTCAAACCTGAGCAAAAGAATCGCTCAAGGAATGCGCTGGATCAGTTGAAACCACTAAAGTGGGATGCCCACTATTTGCAAATTTTACAGCGAGTGAAGCAGCACAACTAGTCTTGCCTACACCTCCCTTCCCACCTAACATGTAATACTTCCGTTGGGTCCCAGACACCATTTCGTCAAACCCGGCAACAGCTTCTGAAGGGGCAGCCACTGATCTAACTGCCATACAAGCAAGAAAATCATTTTTGACACATTAAACTTGATTGTTTTCTGAGAATCTAACAAGACAAAATCAGCAGCTGGTCTAACTTGAAATTTCTTTATCCAAATAGCATCATGTCATAAGATGAAATTTCCTAAATGATTATTTTAGTTGTCTCCTACAAATCTCCAAATTAAAGTTCCAGCAAAAAGAGTGGACATTCTTCTCCTTCAACTCGAAACGACAAAAAACTAAATTATGTAGCAAAAAGATAGTAAATTTATTTTCTTCCTTCTCTTGACAATTGAAAGAGAACATGAAATTTATATTCCTTCCACTCTCTTCTATTCCTTCTAATAAATACCTTTTCTTCTCCACAAACCAAGTCCATTAACTAAAAAATTCATCAATTACAGAAAAATATATCTTTGGCTTCGAATTTCCAAAACAAAGACGAAACATCAAGTCTCAGTCATATTCAGATTGTAAAAGCAAAAAAAAAAAACCCATAACGCAGAGAGAGAAAGCAATTAAAACCATAAAATTCCAGAACTGAACCCCCAAAAGGAATATCGATCCATTGATATTGATATTAAGAACTATATGAAAAAAAAAAAAAAAAATCATAAGAACAGAAACAGTCCACACTCAAATTATATAGAGACAAGTCAAAGAGCAAAAACAGAACAAACCCAATAAAGATACTGAAATTTAAACAGAATCAGCACAAAAAAGAAGGCACCTTGAAGAGAATTGTTCCTGGGACGGTTTTGTTTGATGGAAAGTGAAACAAAGCCAGCAGACAGAGAGTTGGCGTTGGAAGAGAAAGAAAGTGAACCCATAAACGACAAGGAGTTTGAGTTTCTCTTGACACGAAGTGAAAATGAAGATGAACAAGTAGTGGAAGTGGAAGGAACACAACAACTGGTTGTTGCCATGTTTTCTTGTTCTGGTTATTTGGAATGAAAAACACCAGAGCAAAGTGTTTTTAGTTGTTTTTTATATAGTTTTTTGTTTTAACTCAAATGCATTGGATAAGAGTATTGACCCGATCCATAAACCCATTACCCATTACCCATTTGCTTTTATTTATTTATTTTATTAGAAGTTAGAACAACTGATACAAACTTGAATCTTGTTATTCTGTTTTTGAGAAAACAGTACCGGACACTATTAATTGGTGTGGGTAAAGTCTCAAAAAAGTTATTCATCGTTTAAATTATTTCAAACTCACTATTTTTATAAAACATTGTTCCAAAATCTCCATTAGTATTCCCTGATTAATTTGAGGTGATATCAAACTTATTTCATGATTAATTTATTATTTAATTATATATAAAAACTAATGATTTGATTATAAGAATTTTATGGGTAATATTTCCTGTTTTATAGAGTAATCATGGTAAAAAAATAGTCAAAATACAGGTAAAAACTCAATTTAAAACCTGTTAAAAACCATTTAAAAAGCCGGTGCAAAACATGTTTTGCTATTTTGACCCATATTCTAATAGGTTATAACATAATCAAACGGATTTCAAACAATTAATAGATCAGTTGACAACAATTGATACTTTCTTTCTATGAAATGGTTAATTTGAACCATTTAAAAAAATTAATGGCCATTTAGGGACCGTCTCACCAAATCAATGACTTTAGATATCACTGACCCTTGTTTTTTTTGTTTTTTTTTTTTGAATCATAAATCTTGTTATTGTTATTGTATTCAACAAGAAAAGAAAATGAAGCTTAAAATAGTATTACATCAGCTTTGTCACTAATCTTTTAACAATTATACCCATTATTGAAAATGGTAAAATATTGAATTAAAGAAAAAAAAATTAACTAAGAAAGAAATGTGTTCCCATATATCCATAAATTGGACCAATTTTTTAGGGCCTCATGTACCATATATCTTATTTTTCATCTTGATTGATAGTGGATTTGATTTACCGCCCAATCTTAGCTAACTTGTCATTAAGTTGACATTATCAAAATCTTAGATTTTCGATCAAATTAGGATCTCTCATACGTGAGTAAATGTGTACGGTAAGAATTGAACCAATAATGAAATAATTAGTACTACAAATGATAACAATTAGACACACTAGGTATGCATACATCTAATTGTATTCCACCCATATGTTATCGTAATTTGCCACTAAACTACATGTTAAGGAAAAAAACATAATATATATCAATTGAATTCAACATAACATTTTCATCACGATTATAGTAATGATGTAATTGAATTTAAACTCAATCCTACCCGCTCTCATTTCCATCTTCTTTAACTTCCATAATGTATACAAAACCATTAAGAGTAACTAAAGAAAGATAGATGGAAATTATTCTTTCAACACTTTCTTTCCACTTCCAGCTAAATCTTCAAGAGTAAGATTCAATGTATCAGTAGAACCCTTTTTCACTTCTTCCCCACGAGCGGCAAGGAAGTCCTCTATGCTTCCCGGTTCTCCGAACCACCCAAGACGATCTGAGATCAGATGTAGATTATTACACCCACTACAATGTGCCACCACCACGCCATTATCATATGCTTCGCGAGAAGCTGTCTTTACGGATCTCGTTTCACAGACCTTGCAAGTAAAGATCATGGCAAGGTCATGCCTCGCGGACACCTTCAAGTTGGACACAGCAGTGTGCTTCACAGCAGAAATGTCATCAGCGGGCTTCAAACTGCCAGCCTCGTGATTTTCCAGAATCTTGTTAGCCTGGCTGTCTGTATTTATCAATTTTCTAAATCCTCTTCGATAATATACATCTCTTGTGAGGAGAGAACTTGCAGAAGGATGCAGTTGCCTAGAGGGTTCTGCCACAGAATTATGCAAAAGAAGCAAACACAAATAAGTAAAAGGCCTCGTTTACTTTCTAAAAGAACACAAACGTCAGCTGAAAGCAAAAATTATCAACCCCAGTTCTTCCATTTCACATGCTATTTTCTTCGTTTATATAATAAGTATTCTTACCATCCTGACGATCACAAATTATTATTAATAAAATATTGCTGAATTTCTGAGCTTTTGGATTTTATTCTTCAAACAGATTTCGAATACAATTTCTTCCACTTAGAAATTCAATTTATTACTATTGGATTGGATCTATGAAGGTGGCGAACAGTCACACAATTGATAAAAAAGTGTGATTCCAACATCCAAGCCTTTGTTTATACAAATTTATATTAGAAGTTTTGAACACTAGACTATCCCAAACATTGCTCTACCGACTTTGAACTATATTTGTAAGCTTTTCTTGTTGGCCTAGCATTGGAAAACAATAGGACCTTAAAACCGAGCAGATTGAAGGGATAAGTTGTAGAAAACTACAAACTTTGTTGGTCACTTTGACCATTTTATATCACATCATGCAAATCACTCTACTATTTCTCGATCATGCTAACTGCAAGTATTTTTCTACTGAGGCAAAATGTATGGTAATATGGAACATTAGGCAAATCCTTCAGTTCATCTAAAAGGTGGCAAATCTGAAGACCTAGAATTTAAATTGAACTTTTAACTAGAGTTAACGCAGACCTTCCAGTAAAACTAATACCACACATAAACTACATTTAGATAGATATGATTAACGGATGCATATAGAACGGTTAAGGAGTATCAGTTTCATAAAACGTATTTAGCAAACTTTGTTTGACAATGTTTTATTCATCAACATGTTTACTGTGAAAAAATTCAAACATTATCAAATTGCTGAATCCTTCGAAAAGCAGGTACTGTGATCATCTCCACATGAATGGGACATAAAACCGATATTCCTAGAAAACTAGGAAAAACTGCTCTGCAGAATCTTTAACTTGTAAATTTATTTCATTCGAAACTAATCGACGAAACAATTTACTAGGTTGTGCAAGTGCTAGCATGAATGTATAAATTTGCAACTAGGCAAATAGCTAAAATCATATTCTTTCAATGGATAAATTCCAGAATTGACCCAATATTCAACCTTAAATGCTTATAGACTTTATTGTAGTAAAATAAATAAATACAAATAATTTCTGGTTTTGGAAGAAAAAATCATGAAAAACCCATGAAAAACCCAGAACAGAAAATTAAATCAGGAATAAATAAATACAAATAATCATCTTTTGCTCTTTGATGCTATCAGAAGATAATTAAAGTAAAATGTCAAGCATCAGTTTCCAGTAACAAAACCTAGACACATATGTAAACAGTGAAGGACACACAAATAACAAAGTTAAAGAGGAAAGACCCCGAATTTCTCAGTTGTACAAAGAACCCACATCTTATATTCAGGAAAAATAATCAAAAAGAAAAGAGAAATCCAATCTCCAAAGATTAAAAAAACATATAAAGGAAGAGAAAGAGAGTTCACCTTTGAAAATAGAGGTTTGAAGCCTGTTTCGAGCAACCTGAGACATCAGTCGTCTCAACTGAAACATCTTAACCGCCGCGAGTTGTGAGAATTGAAGACTACGCGCACGAGTCTGATGTATTATATTATTCTGAGGGTCGCCGATGACGGTGGCGGTGGGCTCTTATTTATTTTAGAGGAAATTATACAAATTTACCCTGGTTATATATAAAAATTACACACAAGCCGGTAACAATATCATAATAACATTTACCGCCCATTGACCTGTTGGGATTAGTCTATCACGAAAAATTGGCTATGTCAATTTTGCTCTTACGTTTATATTTGTATTTGTAATGAATTTGGCAAATAAAAAAATCTGAAAAACTAAAAAAAAAAAATCAAATAATTAAAAAAAAATAGTTATTTAGTTTTGATTAATTTAATTTTTAGGGTTGACGTGGGGAAATGTGATTGGACAAATTACTTTCTTTTTTCATTTATTAACAAACTGAATAAAAATACAAGTTTGCCCTTTTACCTTTAATAACTAACGGTGGTAAACCGTCGACCTCTATTAGTCAACGGGCTAGTAGGTATATTTGTGTTATTATGATATTTTCACATGTTTGTGTGTATTTATGCATATAACCAAGGCATATTAGTGTAATTTTTCCTTTATTTTACCACAAATTATTTATTTAGTTTTTTTAAAAGGTAGTTTTCTCTTTTGCTTTTTATTTTATTTTATTTTGTTTAATTTTATTTCTTTAATTCTTAGGCTTATAAATTTATTTAAAAATAAAAAATATGGGAAAAGCCCATAAATCGTGAACCGAACCAAATTAAACCAAACCGTTTGGTTTGGTTTGGTTCGATTTTTTACTTTTAAAAAAACTGTATAGTTTTATTATAACAAAACCGTATGATCTGGTCTTGTCTATGGTCCAAGCTTATCGAACTCGAACCGTACCGTAAATCGAATATTTTTAACACATACTTTTATTTCAGTATAGATCACCCAAAGCAGTTTAATAAAACTTAAGAAAAAACCATAAAGTCAAAAACCCTGATTTATTATTTCATATATGTTTTATTAACCTACCAACTTTAATGTAAGGTCGAAAGAACTCTAAGATGAAATTGAATTTTTTTTCCTTTTACTTTATGAAGTTATTATTTGTTTTGTATTAAATAATGGTAAATATATATATATATATAATTAAATTAAGGTAGCGCCATAAATACAGAACAAATGATTTGATATAATTCTTATTTTTGTTTCTATTTTCTAATCATCATGTATAAAACAACTGATCTTCATTGTGAATGTGTTTACAAGCTATTTGATTTTTCTTGTTGTTTTAATTTGAAATATATTTATCTAAAAAAAATTGAAATGTATATGTTTTTAAAACAAAATGTATGTAACTTCTCATTATTTTTTAACTTTTTTTATAAGTCAAAACCGTTAGACCAAACTAGACCAAATCGAACCAATATAATTTTATTTGGTCTGATCTGAAAAAGTGACTGGTCCGAACTAGTCCAATTTTTCAAAAGACTGAAATTTTTGGTTTGATCCGAGCCAAATTGGAACCGGATCAAACGGACCGTGCCCAGCCCTATTATATACTTCCTCGATACGTGTTTGTTCTGGAGTTTTAATAAAGTTTCGTTGTTTAGGAAAAAAAAATCAATAAAATCCGTAATCTTCAAAATATTTACTTTGTATTTAAAGCGATTGTTTTTAAGATGATAGGTTCAATTAAATATAATGGTAAAAAAAATTGGAATTTTTCTTTTATGATAGCACTTGCAATGACTGTAATTCAAAAATGAGACATTGTCAAGATGTATGAACGCTCTTACCATTATGTAACAATAAATGGTAAAAATTTGAAATATTTGAAATAATAAAATTATGATTTTTATTTATTTCCAGTATGGTAGTATACCACAAATGTATTTCATTAACATTTTTCTTTGAAACTCATGTTGTGGTGAGCGTAATAATTTCTTATTATATGTACCCAACCACTAAAATCATGTAATTTTTATTTTTTATTTACTAGAGAAAAATGTTATTTTTTTTATAGTTATTGTTTTTAATCTTTTACTCGTTACGTCTAGCTCTAGTAGAGTATCTTTGATTCATAATTATTGAAATGTAATTGTGATTGATGTTGTCATCTATTTCTAGTTCTTCTGGTTTTCATATTTTTGAGAATTTAACTGTTTTGTTAATTTTTATTTTTTCCTATCAATCTATCATAATAATGACTTTTAGAAGTATTCGACCGGACGATATTATACTTAATATATATTTTCTCATGATTAAATTGTTGTATACCGATTTTATCCGAGATCTTGGAATTGACAATGACTAGTTTTTGTCACAATCCGGTAAGATGTAGTACAGTGGGACATCAAACATGAGACAATACTAAACATAATCCAATCCAAAACTATACAGTCCAGTCCAATTCAATAAATCCAGTACAGTACGTTGTGCCAAACATGGCCCAAAGGTATCAAATTCAAAAGTAGAAGAAAAAATGTCTGGTGGATGAGTAAAGCCTTAGAATTACATATAAGATCGAGTATTAATGAATTGAATAAATTACATTTTGATTTGGGTGAGTCTCATAAAATTGACATTGCTGTTTTTTGTTTTCTTTTATATTTCAAATGTGGAGTATTGCTAAGTTAAAAGATCCAACCCTGAGCTTCCTCAAAATATTGTCAATTTTTGAGTTTTGTATGATAAGTTGTCTTGTTTTCTCTAACGAGCATGATGCAATTTGTACATCATATATTGTGTTTTCTTGCCATTATTGTAGTTGTTATGTGATGATCATCATAATTGAAGAAGAAATAAAATTCATTGATTTATTTCTTGAATGTTCTTGTTAACAACCAAGATAGTGAAATTAGGGTTTATCGGAAGTTCGATCGATCTTGAGCTTGCGTTTTACTTACTTGTACATGCTATTATATTTGGTAAATTGAAGGTTAACCCGAATCCCTGACCAGTCCGTATAGTTTAGGATCCTATTAAGAGTTTTTGGACAGCAAAAGAAGTACCCAGCAAGCCATATTATATATATATATATATATATATATATATATATATATAGCAAGAAAAGAAAAATGAATGAATGAATGACAACATATACAATAATCATCTCCATCACATATAGTCACTATATTCCAATCAGTCACTTTTTTCACGGTCATAGTGGGACTTGAATGTTTATCCTACAAACTTGTAAAATGTGTATACATAGTGGGATTTGAACCCCCACCCGACACCGCCACTAGTAGCGAAAAAGGAAATGTATACTACTACTTGTTCGGCTGTTCTGTGAGGAGGTGGCTTGCAAATAAAGACTTTCTTATCAGTTGGGCTTGGTTTAATAAGATCATTAAACCGTAACAATAAAATAATCAAATATATAGTGGTTCTCTAGTCAGGACGTCTTGATTTTATAATTTCAGGATGTCCAACCACAGTCACACATTCACATTAGGCCCACAGCCCCCACATTAACAAATACACACACTCAATATGAATGTGTATGTTATTTAGTGACTTGGCAATTCTAGATGACATGATACTACTGGTGCAAGTTGTACTTCTGATATGTTCAGTAGCTGAAGTGGTGTCAAAATGTGATTGGTCCTTAGTATAATAGATTCTAGAACTTTGTATTAACTGTACTCAATGTAATATATAATGTATTGTGAGTAGTGGGTGTCTAACGTGTGAAAGTGTTTGAAAATACAGTGAGGTCACATTGCATGTAAGTGTGAGCTTGAGTTGTGCTCTGTTCTTGAGAGTATTTTCTAAGAGAAGAAGCAGAGGCAGTAATTCTCTAAACTCTTCACTGTAATTCATCATTTTTCATAGTGGATTGATCATCACTGGTGGCTGGATGTAGGTTCACATTTTGTGGACTGAACCAGGATAAAATTTGTGTCTTTTCTGAATTCTTCTTTGCTGGTTTACTGCATGATTGTATTTTGTTCTTGTTTGATCAGTATTTTCTTATCATTTGCTCACCTCTGCATAATAAAATTGGTATCAGAGCTTGGTTTTGTTCAAAGAACCTGGAGATTTGCTTGGAGATCTTGGTGTGAGTTCTAGAGTCTACCAAGTGTTCAATTAAAATCCTGAAATGGCTACTTCAACAACTAAACACGAGGTTGAAAAATTTGATGGCTCTAATGATTTTGTTGTGTGGAAAATGAAAATGCAAGCTCTCCTAGGCAATCTAGGGTTGGATGAAGCTCTAGAAGGTGAGAGCAAAATGCCTTCCACTTACTCAGAGGAAAAGAAGAAGGATATCATGAAGAGGGCCTACAATACATTGATACTCAGCCTAAGTGACAAAGTGTTGCGAGAGGTTTCTAAAATGAAATCTGCAACTGAGGTATAGTTTAAACTTGAGAGTTTGTATATGACCAAGTCATTGTCTAGTCGATTATATCTTAAGGGAAGGTTCTTTACATTTAAGATGCAAGATGGGAAGAATATGCAAGAGCATATTGATGAATTCAATAAGCTGTGTCTAGATTTAGAAAGCACTGACATTGAATACGAGGATGAGGATAAAGCTTTAGTACTTTTGCATTCTCTTCCGAAGTCTTATGAAAATTTTGTTGATATTTTCAAACATGGTAAAGAGACTATTTCCCTTGATGATGTTATTGGTGCCTTGAACTCAAAAGATTTTCAAAGGAAGTGTGAAATGAAAGAGCAATTCGGAGAGAGCTTGGTAGTGAGAGGAAGAACTGAAAAACGAGATAAAAAGTGGAGAGGGAAGTCTAGATCTAAATCTAGAGGAGGCCATAAAATCAGGTGTTACTATTGTCATGAAGAGGGACACATTAGAAAATATTGTTCAAAGAGGAAACAGAAGAATAAAGAAAAAGAAGCTGAGAGTGGTGATGCTGCAGTTGCAGAAGAAGGCTATGAAAGTGCTGATGTACTTGTAGTTTCTGTTAAGAATAGTGACAAAGATTGGATCCTTGACTCAGGGTGCTCATTTCACATGACACCAAATATGGATTGGTTTGAAAGCTACAAGGTTATTGATGGTCGTCAAGTACTACTTGGGAACAATAAAGCATGCAAGGTTAGTGGTATTGGTACAATCAGGTTGAAGACTCATGATGGTGTTGAGAGGTTGCTGCAGGATGTCAGGTATGTACCTGAGCTAAAGAGGAATTTGATTTCTCTAGGTATGTTGTTTAACAGGGATATTCTTACAAAGCTGAAGCAGGTGTTCTCAAGGTTATGAGAGGGTCTCTAGTTATCATGAAAGGTGTTAGAAACAATAGCTTGTATACTTTGTTAGCTAGTATTGTGATTGGTGTTGCTGCAGTAAGTTCTACTACTGATATGGAGAAATCTAAGCTGTGGCATATGAGAATGACACATGTATCTGAGAGAGGGCTTCAGGAACTTCAAAAGCAGGGTCTATTGTGTGGTGACAACTGACAAGTTGGGAAAACTTGAGTTTTTTTAGCATTGTATCTATGGTAAATCTTACAGAGTTAAGTTCAGCAAGTCAGTGCACAGAACTAAAGAAGCTTTGAGCTATATTCATTCTGACTTTTGAGGCTCTTCAAGAACTTTGACTCTAGGTGGAGATAAACACTTTATTACCTTTATAGATGATTTTTCTAGGAAGGTATGGTTGTATCTCTTGAAAACTAAAGATGAAGCTCTACAAAAGTTCAAAGATTGGAAGAAGATGATTGAGCTTCAATCTGGTAAGAAGATCAAGAAGTTGAGAACTGACAATGGACTTGAGTATTGTAGTGGTGAATTTCAGAAACTCTATAATGATGAAGGCATAGTAAGACACAAAACAATAGCCAAGACTCCTCAGCGGCTTAGTTGAGAGGATGAATAGAACTTTGCTAGAAAGGGTTAGATGTATGTTGTCCTGTGCTAATCTACCAAATAAGTTTTGGGGTGAGGCAGTTAACACTGCTACTTACTTGATTAACAGAAGTCCATATGTTGCTGTAGGCTTCAAAACTCCTGAAGAAATGTGGAGTGGCTATGCTCCTGAATACAACCAATTAAGGGTGTTTGGTTGTGTTGCTTATGCTCACATCAGACAAGACAAACTTGAACCAAGAGCTAGAAAATGTATGTTTTTAGGCTACCCTGATGGTGTTAAAGGTTTCAAGCTTTGGTATCAAGATGGAAGTGTCTCAAAGTGTTTCAATAGTAGAGATGTGGTGTTCAAAGAAAATGAAATGTTCATGAAGAAATCTGAATCTCTAGAAATTCCAATTCAGAGGCCAAATGAAGAAGATGAAATTGAGGTGGAGCTGTGTAACAGCTATCAGAACATTGATTCATCTCAACCTAGTACTAGTCAGAGTGGTGACATGGATAATTCTGAAGAAGAAACTTATGAGGATCAAGAAGATTTGAGGAATTATCGATTGGCTCTAGACAGACCAAAAAGAGATCATAAAGCACCTGACAGGTATGGCTTTGCAGATATTATCTCTTTTGCTTTATCTGTTGCTGAAGATATAATTGATGATTCAGAACCTAAGAACTATAGAGAAGCTATTTGTAGCAAAGATAAAAAATTCTGGTTGACAGCTATGAATGATGAATTAAACTCATTATACAAGAATAAAACATGGATTCTTGTAGATAAACCTGCTAAACAAAAGATAGTAGGCTGTAAATGGGTTTACAAAAGAAAAGAAAATGTTCTTGATGGTGAAAAGCTTATTTACAAGGCTAGACTTGTAGCGAAGGGGTTTACACAAAGGGAAGGAGTGGATTATAATGATATCTACTCTCCGGTGGTCAAACACACTTCAATTAGAGTGTTACTAGCACTAGTGACACACTTTGGCATGGAGTTGGAACAAATGGATGTGAAGACCGTTTTTTTGCATGGAAATGTAGTTGAGAAGATCTACATGGCACAACCAGAAGGCTTCTTGAGCAAATGATATGAACAACAAGTTTGCTTATTAAAGAAATCTCTATATGGTTTAAAGCAGTCACCCAGGCAATGGTATCTCAGATTTGATGAGTTTATGTTGAAGAATGGCTTTCACAGAAGCATGTATAACAGTTGTGTTTACTTCAAATGGGTGGATGGCAACATTGGTATATTTCTACTTCTATATGTAGATGATATACTGATTGCATCTACTAGTATGGTGGAAATTCGGAAACTGAAGACGCAGTTGAATGGTGAATTTGAAATGAAAAACTTGGGTGCAGCAAAGAAGATTTTAGGAATGGAAATTGCTAGAGACAGAGATAATGATAACTTATTCTTATCTCAAGGCAATTATATTTCTAAAGTGCTGAAGAAGTTTGGTATGGAATATGCAAAGTCTGTTCAAGTCCCTATTGCACCTCATTTTAAATTGTCATCTGCTCTTTCACCTACTACATAACAAGAGAAAGATGAGATGGATAAAGTTCCATATGATAGTGCAGTAGGGAGCCTTATGTACTTTATGGTATGCACCAGACCTGATTTGGCTTATGCAGCAAGTCTGGTGTTCAGATTTATGGCCAAACCTGGTAGTGGTCATTGGAAGGCTGTCAAATGGGTCTTTAGGTATTTGAGAGGAACCAGTTCTTATGGTTTGTAATACAAGAAGGCTGAACTTGATGAAGAAGGGCTTGTTGGTTTTGTGGACGCTGATTATGCAGGGGATTTAGACAAGAGAAGATCCTTAACTGGTTTTGTTTTCAAGTTATTTGGTTGTACTGTGAGTTGGAAAGCTACACTACAATCTGTGGTAGCTCTGTCAACTACTGAAGCTGAGTACATTGCTCTAACTGAGGCTGTAAAAGAAGCATTGTGGTTGTAAGGGCTGATAGGAGAACTGGGAATAAAGCAAGAAAGAGTTAGGGTATTTTGTGATAATCAGAGTACTATACATCTGACTAAAAATCAAATGCTTCATGAAAGAACTAAACACATTGACATCAAATTACATTTTGTTAGAGATGTGGTGTCTAGTGGGAAGGTTGAAGTGGTGAAGATTCATACCGATGAAAATCCCGCTGATATGATGACTAAACCTGTGACTTATACCAAATTCAAGAAATGTCTGGATTTGGTTAAAGTCACAAATTGCATAGAAGCTTGGGAAGAAGGTGAAGCTGATGGTGATCGAGTGAACTGGAGAGGGATGTTGTAGATTGTTGAGTCAAGGTGGAGAATTGTTATTTAGTGACTCAGCAATTCTAGATGACATGATACTACTGGCGCAAGTTGTATTTCTGATATGTTGAGTAGCTGAGGTGGTGTCAAAATGTGATTGGTCCTTAGCATAATAGATTCTAGAACTTTGTATTAGCTGTACTCAATGTAATATATCATGTATTGTGAGTAGTGGGTGTCTAACGTGTGAGAATGTGTGAAAATACAGTGAGGTCACATTGCATGTAAGTGTGAGCTTGAGTTATGCTCTGTTCTTGAGAGTATTTTCTGAGAGAAGAAGCAGAGGATGTAATTCTCTAAACTCTTCACTATAATTCATCCTTTTTCATAGTGGATTGATCATCACTGGTGGCTGGATGTAGGTTCACATTTTGTGGACTGAACCAGGATAAAATCTGTGTCTTTTCTGAATTCTTCTTTACTGGTTTACTGCATGATTGTATTTTGTTCTTGTTTGATCAGTATTTTCTTATCATCTGCTCACCTCTACATAACAGTGTAGTTGTGGTTGAACATCCTTAACTTATAATTTCAGGAAGTCCTTACTAGAGAACAACTATATATATAAAATTAATACTTCTCTAATCAAATCTTGACTTTATAATTTCAGGACGTCCAACCACAGCCACACATTCATAGTGGGCCCACAACCCCACATTAATAATTAATACCTGCACCCAATATGAATATGTAGCTGTGGTTGAACGTCTTTAACTTATAATTTTAGGACATTCTTACCAGAGAACCACCGTATATATAATACCTACTCAAAGATGTCACATAATAGTATTATCAATGCAGAAAGATTAACTATAATTTTCCCTTCACTTAGCAGTTCATTTTACCAATACAGTATACTAATATTACAAAAAAACAACAACTATATAACAGTATTATTATTTTTTGTGTGAAGGAAAACTATATAAAAAGTATTAATTAAAAAATGAATTAGACAATGGTATAACTTGATTATAACCATATAAATTTAATATATCACAAGAAGACAATTAAAAACAAATTTATAAAACATTTGTCGTTGATTTTGTAAAATATTCTACAAAAATTAAGACTATAGTCTAATCCTCTTCATCTTTAGTCTGTTGCATGTTCAGTCTCCTCCTCCTGTATCTCTCATTCTTTGTAACTTGTTTCATCCTCATTTTCCTCACCTTTTGAATTTTTTTTTTGAACGGCCGGTATTATTAAGCAACAAAAAAAAATCACAGAAACAGCAGCAAAGGCTGCCTAGTGGAGCAGGAACCAAACAACAAAAGCACCCACACAAGAGCACGAAGGCTCAGAAAACAGAGACACCAAAAAACGAAACTGAAAACAGAGAACAAAAAACCCAGGAAAGCCAGCGCCCTGCAACCCAACTAAATAGGAGCAGAAACAAGGGAGGACACCGAAGAAAAGCCTAACAAAAATCACCCCACACAACTTTATCACGCTGTTGGACAGCCCATCTTTGCCAACTTCCAAATCTTTTAAGTAAGACTATAGTTTACTCCTCTTCATCTTCTTGTCTTCCTATCTTTAGTTTCATCCTTGTCACTTGTCTCATCTTTGTATCTCCCTCTTCGGAACTTGTTTCATCCTCATTTTTCTCGTCTTCTAAATCCTCCTTTCCCTTTCCGGTGTCACTTTTCTCTACACTCTCCTCCTCATATGAATCTTCTTTTTCATCCTCACGTTTCTTCTCTTTCTCTTCTCAGCCTTTCTTTCGAAGTTGTTTGGTATATTTTTTGAATTCTTTTGGTCTAGTATTAGTAGACATAGATTTGTTTTTTGTTTGCCAGTGAAAACACATTAGAGATAAATTATATATATAGACTTCTCTCACGACCAAACATTTCAAACAATTTATACATGGTTTCCAATTTTTTATGTTCATATAATTTTCATTTTTTACTAGTGGTACAATTTGCATGATTTTGTACTCTCTTAAATCCTAACTAATTTGACTAGTTAAATTTGTATGATTTTGTACCCTCTCAAAATACTAACTTATTTAACTAGTACAAATTGTATGATTTTGTGCTCTCTCAAAATCCTAACTGATTTTACTAATAAAATTTGTGTGGTTTTACACTCATAAATCTTAATATATTTGACTAGTACAACTGACATGATTTCTGAGAGAAAACAAAATCATGCAAATTTTACAAGTCAAGTAATTTATTTTACTAACAGAATAAGTTGGGATTTATGAGATTATGATTTTGAGAGAGTACAAAATCATGTAAATTTTACTCGTATTTTGGGATTGTATTAGTCAAATAAGGATGCAAATTGTACAAGTAAAATAAGTCAGGATTTCTGTAAGTGAAAAATAATGTAAATTTTACCAGTGAAATAAGTTAGGGTTTCTAGAATACAAAAGAAATTGTGAATCGTGCATTTATTGTTGGGTTAATATTAAAGACTTCCCATCACATTTGAACTATTATAGAATATCTTGATAAAAATGCTTCAACATCTCATGTCGACTAACAAACAATGGTTCAAATGATTGAGTTTTGATGTTAAATTAAAAGTCTAAATTTTCATACTTAAGTTTCAATTGTATGAATCAAACACTATACCTTCTGACTTTTAACAAACAAAAGCATTGTTTGTTAGTCCACAGCAGGTGTTTCTTTAATAAAAACATTTTTATTTAGACATTCAATAATATTTCAAAAGTGATCGAGGAGATGTTTTTAATATTAAATCTTTATTCTTTGAAATATTTGGCTGTGACAAAAGTTTATTTATAATTTCATCTTTAATGTGTTTTCACTCAAAAAAATCCGCGGTCTAAAAAAAAAAATCATGGCCGCTACTACTAGACCAAAAGAATTAAAAAAAAAATAACATTAACTTCTTCATATTTAGTTTTAAGTGCAATTGTGATATTTTCAATTCCAAAATACCAGTGGGAGCGATAATATTCCATGAATTATCCATCATAATGAAGGAATTTAAAAGGAAGTTTGAAGATCCTACATACAAATGACAATTAGAAATACTTTGTAATAAGCTTTGCTTTTTAATCACCCAAACTCGGCTAAACAAAAAGAATTCAAAAAAAATAAATCATAATAGAGTTGAAGGAACACCAAATGAATGGTGCTTTCCTCCGATTTTTGGTCATTAATTTCACATTCTTCAACTTTCAAGTTTTTTTTTTTGAATTCTTAGGTCTATGATTTTTTTTCCCTTGAAACAAACACTTTGTGTGAATTTTATTTAATTGAGATTAGATTATATATAGATCGACTTTTGTCCCAACTAATTAACCATTTTCAAAGAACTTATGCATAACTCACAATTTTTATTTTTTATTTTTTTAATGTTCACGTTATTTTCATTTCTTATTTGTGGTGCATTTTACATCACTATGTCTACTCTTGCAAATTATAATTTTTTTTAGCAACTATAAATCCTAACTTATTTGACTACTAAAATTAACATAATTTTTTACTATCTTAAAAATTTAACTTATCTTGTTCATAATTTATTTTTTAATTTTACTTGATTTTAGGTTCTTACTAGTAGAACAATTTGCATGATTTTGTACTTAATGTATTTGTCAGAGACCATAACTTAATACCAAACATTTTATTTATTTATTTATTTAAACATGACTTTCGTTTTTACTTTACTAGACGTATAAATTGATATCCGAAAGCATCTTCTTCACATGATTTTATTTTGAACAAAAGTTCACATGATCTTCATTTCTTACTGGTTGTAAGATTTGCATGTTTTGTACACTTTTGTAAATCTTTGACTAGTCAAATTTACATGATTTTGTACTGTATAAAACAACCTAACTTATCTTCTTCGCATTTTAAAAAAAAAAATCACATGATTTTCGTTTCTGACTAGTTGTACATAGTGCTGTCCACGGTTCCGGTTCGGGTCGGTTTTGGTTCGAAACCGGTGGTTTCAGTTCCGTGGACAACTTGAACAGAAAAATTTCGGTTTTGAGTCGGTTTTTAATCGCTGGTTTCGGTTTCGTCCGGTTTTTTTTTTAAAAAAAAATACCACGTGGTAGCATCTAATTGGTTGGTTTGTTTGTTTTTTTTAATAAAACCGGCGGTTAAACCTCTGGTTTTAGCCGGTTTTTTGAAGAGG